>JAKOOJ010000007.1:17800986-18458486 GCA_022577455.1 Arizona elegans
TACTGACCAAATTTAGCTCATTGGAGATCTCTAGCATTATTAGAAAGCTCTGCTAGCATGTATCTGCATTGTCACTCATTAATCAGTAATCCTTCATAAGCCGGCCATGTCATCCACAGTGCTCAGTGTGTATGTTTAAATAAAATACCAGAGCAGTCAACTGTGAAGGAATATTGGCAGCCTGTTTAGTTAATGTTGTTCATTTTTTTGACGCAAAACACTCTGTTCTCAGGCTGTAAGGAGACAAGCCTTTTATTGCAGCAAGGTAGTAAAAATGCCCTTCTTTCAGATCCATTTGTTTCTGCATTCTAACATGCCAAAAGACACACAAAAGGCCTTGTAATTTTCCATGGCTATCAATCCATGAAAATCCAGTATCTTCATAATACAGCTTTCACAGATCAGCTTGGTCAAACATTAAGCACAATGCAGTGGAAAAACAGCACATCCTGAGGGTTCATTTCAGAGAAGACGTAGGAAAGGCTTCAATTAATCTATCAATCAATCAATCACCCAGAAAACTAGCCAAGGAGAAAAGGGATTGCAGCAGGATCTTTCTCCTGCTAATATATGTGATTGGTGCACATGCTAAACCAAAAGGACAATTCAGGGGTGAAATCCAGCAGGTTCTGACAGGTTCTGGAGAATCGGTAGTGGAAATTTTGAGTACTTCAGAGAACTGGCAAATACCACCTCCGGCTGGACCCAGAGTGGGATGGGAATGGAGATTTTGCAATATCCTTCCCCCAAGAATGGGGAGGGAATGGAGATTTTGCAGTATCTTTCCCCTGCCACACCCACAAAGCCATGCACACCAGGCCACACCACACCCACCAAGCCACACCCACAGAACCAGCAGTAAAAAAATTTGGATTTCACCAATAGACCAGTTAATGGGAATGCTGGTATTACCATTCTCAAGCCATGTGGTTGACTGTGTTGTCTGAAAACTAGAATGAGATGTTTAGGGACCGACCCTTGGCCGTGCCTACTTTGCTCCCAACCAATTGCCAGTGATTGTCCATTGTCAATGGCCATCTGGTCCTACAGCCCTTCATCCCAGCCCAGTCCCCGAGGCACGGTTTAACCTGGGCGTTTGGCTGACAATCTGGTAGTGGGAAGCAACAATGGTGCTGGGGGTGGGGGGGGTAGGATGTGATTGACAGTGGCAGGGCAATTGCGGGACTGTGGGGGCTGCATGTGATCGGTGGCAGGCAGGCAGGGTGATCGCAGGGGCTGGGGTTGCACATGCAATTGGCAGCAGGAGGGCAGGGCAATGTGGGAACTGTTGGGGGATGAGCGGTGGGCTGGGGCTCTGTCTGTCTGCTGGCTAGATTCCTTGCTTCCTCTCTATGCAGTGAAAACCTTTTTCCCATATCAAACAGTCTGGCACAGTAACTGATATTGCTGCTGCTGACGAGAACTGTCTCTTTCCTGGTCTTTCTTTGTGTATCATTTATAGGACATTATTAAAGCTCTGCTGTCTTTTGAGCTGCAGAGAAAGCAGGCTGAGGAGGGAGGAGGGGGCACCACAGCGCACTATGGAAACCCCAGAGTTTGCAGTGCAAAGCAGGCATTTAGCAGCCTGTGGCAGTTTCCCTCCCTCCCCCCTTCCCTTCCAGGTACTGGATCTTCCCCCCACATCTTGCTGCCATGCATTTCCCCTCACAACTTGCTGCTGATCATGCACTGCCCCCCCATAGTCTCAGAACCCCCTGCCCCAGTGGTGGAATTCACATTTTTTGACTACTGGTTCTGTGGGCGTGGCTTGGTGGGCGTGGTGCGGCTTGGTGGGCATGGCTTGGTGGGTGTGGCAGGAGGATACTACAAAATCTCCATTCCCACCCTACTCCGGGGCCAGAGGTGGTATTTGCTGGTTCTCTGAACTCAAAATTTCCACTACCAGTTCTCCAGAATCTGTCAGAACCTGTTGAATAGCACCCCTGCCCTGCCCACTACTAATTGTGTGCTCCACCCCCAGTGCCATTGCTGCTGCCCATCACTTGATTGGCTGGCGGCTACTTGTCCAGTGCAGCAAAACACCAGGATCAAACCACGCATCAGTAAATGGACCGGGACAAAGGGCTGAGGGTGGAGGGCCAGGGAACCATTGGAGGTTTACAATTGCTGACAGACAGCCAACGGAGGTGGAAACCCTGCTGTGGTTCGGCAGTGGTGGTTGGCTGGGAGCAAAGTGGGCACTGCCAAAGGTCAGAGCCTAAATGTCCTAGACCCCTGAAAACAGTATTCATGTAATTTAAAAAAAGGTTGGCAGAAATAAGCCTCTTAACTTTGTATCTCATGCAGCCTCTGGTGTTTAATTTATTGTGTGTTTTAATATAGAGAAGGCCTCCAAACTAGCATCCACCACAACCATCTCAATTACTACCATTCAATCTATTAGTTCATGAATTCCACTTAATACTCTGCATTATGTAGTCAGGATCTCATAGGTGCACTAACTTATGATTTGTTCTGACTACAGGTACATTTACATATAGCAGTAAGCCATAAAACATGGTTTGCAAACCTTAATGGTTGGGTTCACATATCTACAGCTGTACCACTGTCCTTCTGAGATTTGGGGTAAACCAACAAATGTCTCCACAGATTCAAAGTAGTTTCTCAAATTCTGTTGGGAGATTCTAATAAGAAGCATCTTGCTAGCTTAATAAAATAAATGGAAATCAGCCACCATGGAGCAAGCAGCCTTGGGGGTGGGTTATATTGCTGTATCTCAGAAAGGGAAGCAAGAAGATGTACAGGCTTATTATCTCATTGATTTGAGCTATATGCTGCAGAAGATGCCAGAACATATGACAAAGTAATTAATTTGGAACCTAGAGAGAACAATAATACAACATAAGATGAATTTAAAATCAAATCACGCCAGGCAATAAATGAACAAGGATGGGAAAGGTAGTTGAACAGCATAGCTCTCTTAGACTTATATGATCTCTTTTCACTTTTATGTCAATGCAAGTACAGGTCTAGTTCGGGAATAGTTGTTGTCCTTAACCAGGGATGTCAAACTGATGGCCTGCGGGCCGGATGCATCACACGCAGGCCACGCCCACCCCGGCACTGCAAAGGCAAAAAAATGTCACGATACATCGCGATATATCACGTGATGCGATTGAGTTTGACACCCGTGTCCTTAACAATTGGAACTGGAAACTGTGTCACTAAGCAACATAGTTATTAAGCAAGACATCAAGTCACCACAATGGAGTTCCCCATCTTCGGCTGCAATTGTTAAGCAAAATAGCCCAGGTCGTTAAACAAGGCATCAGTGCGATTTTACTGCTGGCTTCTCCATTGACTCAGCTTGTCAGAAGCCAGCTGTGAAAGTTGCAAATGGCAATCAGATGATATGGGATACTATAACAGTCATAAATGTCAATTGGTTGTGAATCACCCTTCTCTTGTTCACGTGGCCATGGGGATGCAGCTATAATTGCAAATCTGAAGTTATTTTTTCAGCATCATCATAACTTTGAATGGATGCTAAACAGGACGTTGTTAAGGACAAACTACCTGTAGACACTGAAATTTTGCCAAGCGTTGGTGTTCTTGTGAAAATATTGCAAGGTTGCCATTGTTATTTTGAAAGTATTTTAAATTTAATTTTGGGATTTTCTCAAATATATGAGGGCGATGAAGATATCATGGCATCCATGTGCAGTGCTTTGATAATCTTAACATAAAGTTTGAACCAGTGGTGGGTTTCAAATTTTTTTTACTACCGGTTTTGTGGGTGTGGCTTGATGGGCATGATACTGTAAAATCTCCATTCTGTCCCCAATCCAGGGGAAGGTTACTGCAAAATCCCCATTTCTTCCCAATCAGCTGGGACTTGGGAGGCAGAAAATAGATGGGGGCGGGGATAGTCAGAATTTTTACTACCGGTTCTCCAAACTACCCAAAATTTCCGCTACCGGTTCTCCAGAACTGGTCAGAACCTGCTGAAACCCACTTCTGTTTTGAACCCAGTCTTTCTCCCATATCATCATTCTTTAAGCAGCGAACAATAGTATATCTGCTTTCTCTAACCCTGGTTTCTATTTCTTCTAGTCACAGGATGAAATGATGTGTGTGTGTGTGCGTGTGTGTGTGTGAAAGAGAGAGAGGGAGGGAGGGGGATAAGAATATTTTTTTAAAAAAACTATTGACTTACGTAAGTTAACTTTTGCTGTTCAACATATTCTTGTCATGCATCCTGTATTGGAAGGGCTTTTTGAAAAAAGAATCTTGGGCTTTGATTTTCAAAATGTGGGCAATATTATGAATTAGGAGGTGAGATCAACATTCGTGAAATGTTAATATGCTATCAGGTGCATTTCTAAATACTATGATAAAAGTAAAAGCGTTTTCAATCTATTTGCTGTCACTTTAACATTGTGCAAATTATAAAATGTGGGTTTTATGGCATGAAAAATATTTATAGACCTCAACGCCTTGCTGTTTCAACTTCCTCTTCACTGTACAAACGCTGCACTGTTTTATATTTGTATTATCTTTCTGTTTAGACATACTTGAACCATTGCCCAGGGAATGTCACAAACAGAAGTCAACGACAACAGAACCATGACATTTTAATTAAGAAAAAATGGTTAGCATTGACAAGAACTGTATTCTGACACCTATAGGCAGAAAACCTACCACTGAAAGTTGACAGGCATAGAGCTCTAAAAACCCATGACTGAAGATTTACAAGACCTTAAATCTGATTTATGCCATTCTGCAAATGCCTCAAAATAAAACTGAATGTCTGCCTGCCTGCATATGGATGGATGGATGGATGGATGTAGACAGACAGGTAATTGATCAAAATGCTGCTTTTGACATGGGAGATTGGAGTTCAAATCCTGGCTGGTAGCTATAGTTATTTACCAGTAGGGGTTCTTGGGAAAGATCCGCTAATGTTTCATCTGCCTATCTCAAATATGAATCTGTCACAATCTAGGACAGGACTCTCAGGCTGCGGTCCACTACCAGGCCTCAAGCCCTTCGGAACCAGGCCATGGAAGTGGCAGGCGAGTGTGTGAATCTTCATTTGCATAAGCAGCAGGCAAGCGTGGCATTTAGGCTCCATTTGCATGAGTGTCGGGCACACATACCCACTGCTCGTGCAAATGGAGTTGTGTGTGCACTTGCCCGCCAGTCACATGGAACCATTCCCTCTCCCCCACCAGCCAGTCCGCAAAGCCATAAAAGTTGGGGAACTCTAGGAAATCTAGGAGAGTCTTGCTGGCTCGGATGTTACACAGATTAACAAGGGAATGTCTGATGTTGGAGATCCAAAACAATCTAACAATAAATGGGTTGCTAGAACAAA
This sequence comes from Arizona elegans, assembly GCA_022577455.1. Lineage (NCBI taxonomy): Eukaryota > Metazoa > Chordata > Lepidosauria > Squamata > Colubridae > Arizona > Arizona elegans. The sequence goes on from JAKOOJ010000007.1 coordinate 17,806,325, forward strand.
CCATACACGCATGAACTAGAGAACTTGGAATTGATGGAATACTACTACCACAGTAGATCTAGTAACTGGGTTATAGGAAATGTATGGGAGAACAATGGATAGACAGAAGATCTGCATCCATTCCCCCAACAGAGAAACAGCTAACATCAGTTGCAAGAAATCACGAAGCTGGGTTGTTCAAATAAGTACAAGTTTATTCCATGCTATCTCTCTACAAGTATCTGAATTACTAATGGTCAAGGCAAATTGGTGGTAGATAAGGGTCAACAGAATTCAAGGAAGGCTGGACTTAGATGACTCATGGGTGTGAAGGGACTCCAAACTCAGGACATGCTCAGGACATATAGACTAAGTACACTTTGGTATCCCCATAATCACAAAGGAACCAGATGAAGAGGCAAGGAAGATAGTAATATCCATGGGCCACCAAAAGATAACGCAGATCTTGAAGAGACAGCTCAGTGGGGAAAACAAGATCCATGTCATCCATATGTACCTCCAGTACTGTGAGCTGGTCAAAGGAGAACCTGGAACTTGCCAATATGAAGACCCAGAAGCCTCTCACAGTATACAGGGATTCTATTGCAAGTCCAACACTCAGAGACTATATGTCCGTGATGGCGAGCCTATGGTACGTGTGCCAGAGGTGGCACGCAGAACCCTCTCTGTGGGCACGTGGGCCATCGCCCCAGCTCAGTCAGCTGGTTGTCAGGTTTCTGAGGTGTGCATGGATGCTGGCCAGCTGGTGTTGGGTTTCTGGCACTCTGGCATGCACGTGCCTTCCGGTTTGGGCACTCTGTGCCAAAAAGGTTCGCCATCACTGCTGTATGCCAGTCGGAAAGAAGGAGGGCAGGATCTGGTGAGTGCCAAAACTACTGTCCTGAATGTAAATCACAGTATTCATGAGTACATCAGTTGTACATCAGGGCCATGTGATGGACTGAGGGGTGCAGGGGCTGAATTTGGGATTTTGATTTTCTGAGGGAAAACCCAGAACTCTCAGATTCGGGTTTTCCCACATGTGCCAGTATACTTACTCTAATAAACAGGAACTGCCTCTCTCGGAATTTTTAATTGGAGTTTGGGTTTTCCGGAACACTGACATCAGCAAGATGTCACCTAAAGTTGAGTGCTGAGAGAATTCCTGAGGCAGTAGTTGATATGGAAGAAAATCAAGAAGACGAAATGCCACGGAAAGAGAAGACCCTACATGGAATGCACCATTGATAGATAGCTAAGGTGGCAGACATTAGTAAATTTAACAGTGGCTGGAAAGGGCTGGACTAAAAGACAGCACTGAGGAACAGAAGCACTACAAGAACAGTCACTAAACACCAGATATACAGAAGCAAGATCTACCACTCTGTACAGGAAATGAGGTAGACTATGTAGGGAGGCTTCAGAGACAGTCCAACCCAGAGTGACTGGCAAAGTGTAAGATGCATACAGTAGTGGCCAAAATTTTGGAAACCTTTTGGGAAAAGTGTATTTTTGAGATTTGATGGCTAATAACACCACTTTTTTGGGGGGGAGGCAGTTTTAAGATAATCATATTCCACTGCTGGAATGGCCTGGGAATAGCCCAGACCTTAACCCAATTGAAAATCTATGGAGCCGACTAAAGAAACTTGTTAGTCAGAAGTGACCCAGCAATAAAACCCAGTTAATAGAAGCAATCATTCAATCTTGGTTTCACATTATAACAGCTGCAGAACTAAAAGACTTGGTTCACTCCACGGGAAGATGTTGTAAGGCCGTAATTCATGCTAAAGGTTACCCAACTATTAACTGAAGCGATAATTTTTGTATATCTTGTTTTTTCTACGTGTTTCACTTTTCTTCTTTATACTGTAACTGCTATTCTAAAAGCAAATCCTTCATAAAAGTTATTGCATTACATTCTTGATTAAATTATCTTTCCATTGATATATAAGTTTATGGTACTACTCCAAAATAAGCGGTGTTATTAGGTAATTTTAGAAAATACACTTTTCCCAAAAGGTTTCCACAATTTTGGCTACTACTGTACACTGAACAACATAACCAAGTAGCTGGCATTGTGTATAGGAACTTCTGCAGTGCATAAGCTACAGTAAATCCTCCCAAGCCCATATGGAAGATTTTACAGAAGGTGATGGAGAATAACAGTGTTAAGATCCCACGGGACTCCCAGATTAAGGCAGATACTGGCCAATCAAACAGTGGTAGTAGACAAGGACCAAAATATGGTGGTACTTAAAGATGTAGTAGTGCTAAGTAACAACTTCAGGAAGAAGTATAAAAAACTGGAGAAGTACCAGATCCTAAGGAGGAACACAGAGGATGTGGAAAGTAAAGACCAAAGTAATATATGTGTGTGTGTGTTTATTACAGAATGTCTGGACAAGACCTTCCTATGCCTAATCAGCCATTCCTTTACAGTTACGTATGTTAAGATCTTCCAAAAAGAGGGGTAGATCCTTCAAAGTTCCTGCCCTAAAATGAATGTGCAACAACACTAAGCTAGGGCTGCCAGAGGACAGCAAATTGTGCAGAAATCACAAACTCATTATTGACATCTAGAGGTTTTCCCAGTTTTAGCAACCTAGATGCAATATGTCCCAAAGGTGATTTTCAAAAGGCAGCTGGACTTTTTTTCCTTGAAAACATTTCACTTTTCATCCAAGAATTTTGCTTCTCTTCCTGGATGAGAAGCAAAACATTTTCAAGGAAAAAAACCAAGGGAGTCCAGTTGCCTTTTGAAAAGCATCTTTAGGACAACTATGACCTGAATGATTGAGAATCTCCATAGATACTTAAAAGACATAGTGTTAGTTAAGCTATAACTGGCTTTTCCTGCAGATGGGAAAAACACATTTTGCTAAAGCAAAATGTCATTGCAGTGGTAAGAACATGCTGCTGCCTTGTGCACATGGAAATGATTGGAGGAGATGTTTGGCATGTTGAGCCTCCCACCTGTTTTTTCACTGTACGGGCATCCTCAGAAAGAAGCCCAAATGCAGGAGGCATGGCATATAAAGTTTGATCTACTAACATGCTGCCATGTTTAAGTTCTAAAAGGGTCAAAATGTGTCCTTTTTCATATATGAGGGTAGGGGTTAGCAGCTGATGGCATAGGACAGGGGTCAGCGCGGCTCTAGAGCCGCATGTGGCTCTTTCACCCCTCTGTTGTGGCTCCGTGTCACTCAAAATATGCATCACAACCACCAATGTGCGACACCTGCTGGCACATGATTTATTGAGCTTTTCAACCCCTGGTAGGCCAACCATGGATCAATCCAAGAAAAGAAAAGTTTCAGAAGAAAACAGAACGTTTAATTCAACCACATATGCTAGTTTTGTGGCTGCTCAAGAAATAGTCAGGCACAGGAAGGGTTCTGTGGCTCCCGGTGTTTTCTTTTCTGTGGGAAATGGCTCCAAATGGCTCTTTGAGTGTTTAAGGTTGTAGACCCCTGGCATAGGAAAAGATAGCAAATGTCTTCTGCAGCACAGTTTGATTGGCAGTTGTCTACTAACCAAAAAAGGAAAACACTGGCCAGTGGTTCCCTAAATATACGTAAGTATCCATTCCACATGTCACTGTAAAATCCTGTTCTAAAACAGTCTGAAATTATTAGCACAACCTATAATGGTGGGCTGTAAATTGCAAATGGAAAAGTATATGAATAATAAGACTTATAGCTGGAATGATTCCCCACACACAACTCCAGCTGATCTAATTTTTAATGGTTAATGTGATTAAAAATATAGTTAAAAACTTAGTCTCGTGCAATGAAACTCAGATGATATTTTTTTCAAAAAGTATTCGTATTTACACCTCGCTTCTCCTTTCAAAGGAATTATTCATGGGACTATCCTATTTTGTGGTAGTGCTAACTTAGACTGAAATAATGTTACACATTGTTCTTCAGTCATTCTTGCAGAACAGAATGTACTGTATGTTCCACAGCAAAATAATAAGGTTACAGCTCTTTTTTGCAAATCCAAAGGTGGAGAAGATTTTTTAAAAAGTGTAGAAGCCCACTAACTATCATAATCTGCACCAAACACGGTTAGAGGCAGAATCATCCATGTCAAGTGTAGATGGGACTGTAGAAGATGGGACTTTGCTCTGTATACATCGAAAGCTAGGCTTTTTAATGTTTTTTTCTCCCAGTTTGGTGCTTCATTGCTCTTTACTATTTTTTTATTAGCATTTTATAGGGTTTCATGTGCTTTCTCTCTTAAAATGTCAGTACACTAATATGCCCTCACCCCCTTTTTAAAAAAATCTATTATGACTGAAAAATGCACTAAAAGGTTTGATTGGCACATGACCTTCAAGAGCAGATGAACGTTTTGAGGGAAACACAATCCAGAAGTTATAGATGCTAAAGAAGATTTAAAAGATACTGAACCTTTGTACCATTAATTTGACAATATGTAATAAAACACAAGAGTTAAAATACCGGTATGCATCTTAATTTTTACTGGGTTAACTTCATGCTAACTACATAGAGATTATACTATTTGGAAGAAGTAGCTATACAGTTACTGTACATTGTTTGATTGCACCGTACTAATATTGGTAAAATTTCCTTCATCAGATTTAGAATAAGTGTAACAGAGTTGAATTCATCTTTATCTTAACTGGGGTGCATCTCTGCCAATCCACACTGAAATTGTGTTCAAATTTGTATTTATCCATGGAGCAACCCAATTTTATCAGTTCATATGATAGACACAACCACCATAATTTAATCCTATAATCTGAATTTGTACAATGCCCTGGACTAAAATGTGGTCGGCTGCTTTGTGGATCAATGTACTATGAAAACACGAACAATTTTCTTAGCATGAACCTTGGTGAGGAACATCTTGGTATGGAAAGTTATCTTTTATACTGACCATAGAAACAGATCTTGAGAACAGATGCAAATGAATATTCATTATGACTGGGATGCTTTGACATTAGTACTTCTCAGAGTTTTTGTCTTTGTATGTGTATAAGGAAAACAAGAACTGTTTTATTATCCATGAATTCTTATATTCCTAGAACTCTTGGATCTAGGACTTAATAGAGGGCCCTAAAACAGTGCTGGACAATTTGGTGATAAGGGTATCAATGATAAAGTGCAGGCAGGATACAAGAATAAAAGGCTCTGGAGCTTTCTTCCAAAGCAGCTATGATAATTTAAACGAAGTAGATATGATAATTCTAAGCATTTACTTAGAACATTTTTTCTTTTATTTTAAGAGGCATAGAGGCATCCTTTACATTCAATGTTGCTTTGGTATCTTGCATTGTATCTTGTTCTACATTCTCTTATCAACAGTTAAAAATGAATCTTGTCAACATGAAATACCATAAATAATCTACTGCTTCAACAATGCTGCTGTTTGTGTTTTCCCTTTCTGTTGTTGAATTCAGGATGAATTGATATATTTTATTCAGATAATAACCCTGCCTACAAAGCTAAATTTAGAAAGTTGGCTATTTCTTATTAGGCTTATTATGTCATCAGTTTATGGTCCACATCTGAGATTGTCATTAAACATTGATCACAATGTGGAACCATGGTTAGGTAGATAAATTTAAAACAAGCAATAGATAAACTCATAGTTAATAAACTATTGTTTCCCACATTCCTTTTCAGTTAAATAAACATATCTCAGCATAGATATGTTAAATAAACATATCTATGCTGTTCAGTTACTGTTTTCCATTTTCCCTTCTTCTTCTCGCATACCACTTTTCTGCTGAATGAAATATGCAACTATTCTGTACCATACAAGAGATGGGTCTAATTTTAATTTGCCCACAGGGTATGTGTATTTCAGTTTGCTGTTGGAAAGATTACTGGATCCTAGCTATGATAGGCAGGAAACTTTTACTACCATACTAAATAATTTGCCATCTTTTCTGAGCATGCACCATGAATGGATCAGCCATTCTTAGCTGATCCCTGTGGAATGGGACAACTTGCTGCAGCCAACTCACCATGGCCAACTTGCCATGGGCCAACTCATGATGGCCAAGTCACTGCAGGACAATTCAAGAATTCAATTTAATTATTTAAAATAATTTTTAAAAAGGTTTTAATTTTTGTCATTCACATTTCATTTTGTCCCTCCTTTGGCATCCTTTCTTTAACGATTCTATTCCACTATTTCTTCAATATTAATGTAACTCTTGTCCTGTGGTGAGCTGTCCCATGGCAAGTTGGCCTTGGTCAGTTGGCTGTGGCGAGTTGGCCGTGGTAAATTATCATAGATAACCTTCCGTGTGATGTCATTATTAATCTAGGTATTCCCAGTCAAAGTTCCCAGAACTAATCAATACCACAGGTTGACAGCTAATTAGCTAACTTACCTAATAAATTTGGCATCATTCTAGATCAGGGGTGTCAAATGCATTATGTCACAGAGACATCATGTGACTTTCATCAGGACTTTTTTCCCCTTCATTAAACCGGGCGTGGGCATGGCCAGTGCGTGACATATCCAGTCCGTGGGCCGGGAGTTTGACGGCCCTGTTCTAGATGGTACAGAGGTTGACTATCCTTGGGGTACATAACTATCCTTGGGGATAAGATTACAGAGGTTTGTGTATTTTATACAATGGAAAGGTGTAAGTGGAGCCGATTTGTAGGAAATTAAAATGAGTGTTATTTATTGATTGATTGATTGATTGATTGATTGAATTTATATCCCGCCCTTCTCCCTGAAGGGACTCAGGGCGGTGAACAGCCGAAAATTAAAATAACATACAATATAAAAGTTAAGATAACTAAAAATAAATTAAATTAATCGGCCTCCCAATTTAAAACCCCAAGCTATACAATTAAAAAACTATCCCATAAAACCTATTCAGGCCAGGCCGGCTTGCTGAAATAAAAACGTCTTCAGGGCCTTACGGAAAGTGCGGAGATCCGGGATCAGCCGTATTCCGGGAGGTAGCTCGTTCCAGAGGGTGGGTCTCCCATAGAGAAGGCTCTCCCCCTGGGGGCCGCCAGCCAACATTGCTTGACCGACGGCACCCTGAGGAGCCCCTCTCTGTGAGAGTGTATTGGCCGGTGGGAGGTTATCGGTAGCAGAAGGCGGTCTCGTAAATACCCTGGCCCTAAGCCATTTGAACATTAGAGGGTTTTGGTATAATGTGGGTCTGGCAGAAAATGATATAATAATTGCCATGATTATAATTACTGCCACCATAGTAATGATTAGTGAATGATAACCAAGTATATTGATTTAACCCCATTAAGAAAAAACATTATATTCCAAGTGGCATCAGAGCCATAAAATCTGTGATTTATTCACACTTGTAAGTCATTACTTGTTGTGGTGGTTGCCAATTGATGAGTGTGCATGAAGTCTCTTTCTATGTTTGTTGGGTTTGCCAAAGTTGGCAGGTATGAGAAGCTTCTGCTCTATAGTCATCAATTTAGTTCTCTGCTTTCACAAAGCTAAGACCTGAATTTCAATTTTTCCATGGTGTGGTATTAAATCTTTTTCTTGCTGCCAAGCAGAGACAGCCCTGCCATTCCCATTTGACTGATTTCCATTTTAAAGGATTTCACAAGCCTTTCCCAATAAACAGTGATGAGCATAATGATATTTGATATTTTGTCTTGCCACCCACATCTGTGCTAGTACGGAATATGTAACAGATTTCTTCAATGGAAACTGCCATCAAAGGATTGTGTAGTTCACAGAGCTGACATTTAAAGCAGATAATAATTCCACTACAGCAGACAACCGCTATTTTAAGGATTACCCATTAGAAGGCAGAAATGTACAATTGTCATCAAACAGACTACACAGACTATTTAGTTGGATAAAAATAAATCTGGGAAGAAAACGATTTTGATTTATGCAGTAGCATGAAAAATTGTGGCATTCATAATCAATTTAATATTTACAGTAAACATGGACCACTAGCAAATCTGCTTCCTGGAATTTAAAACAACAGCACCCTGAAAGCTACTAGGCAAGAGCTATAGGAAACAGACTAGGAACATGTTATTTAGTTCTGTACCATAGCTAGAAGATCTTCCAGATTCACAATTTTAAATGTAATTAATTCTTGATCCAATGGATACAATAGACTATAAAAATAAAACAACCTGTCATAAAGATTAACATTAATATGTATAACATATATTGTACATGTTCTGTCCTGTGAACACACTGGTAAAAAATAAGGTAATACAAATAAGTTAATTCGATCTGTTCACTGAGACTGCATTGAAAATAACATGATGCAAAAATTACTGGAGAAAAACATCTTGGTCTAACCTTAAGTAGCTATAACACCGGCTTAGAAAATTGTTTCACAGTAAGATTCTTTCTGGCTGGCATTTAAACTGTCGATTATTGCTTTATATGTTTTGGATGGACTAGGGGAAGGGTGAAAAAGAAAAGTATTGCATTGCAATAGTCTCTTTTAACGTATCTATTATTTCAAGTGATTTAATTACACTCCATAGGGAAAGTAAAGAATCCAGAGAAATAGATAGTACATATAGGTACTTAGACACAAAGTTGGCACTGTTCCAACATTAATCCAATAAAGCCTACCCTAGTCAAATCCTATTATCAGTGGGTTCTGGCTTCACACAAGATTTTGGGGACATGCCCCATAAATTAGTATAAACACCAGATGGCACTGCTATGCTAAAAATGCATATAGAAAAAAAAGGAGAGGATTTGGACAATCTGTTTTTATAGTTTAATGTGACCGCAACCTTCCTTTATGTATTTGGGCCAGTGGTGAAATGTAAAATTTGTTACTACTGGTTCTGTGGGCGTGGTTCGGTGGTGGTGGTAATATGACTGAGTGGGCGTGGCCAACTTTTTTTTCTTTTTTTTACTTTAAAAACCATTTTTTCTACAACCTCTTCAGCTGAAGAGGTTGTAAAAAAAATGCTTTTAAAGCTTCTGATGATCCCAGCAGACTTGCCTGATCTGGAGACGATTTCTTTTTTTTTTTTTTCTTTTAGCAGCTGACTTGCCTGATCGGCAGAGGCTCTCTTTTTTTTAAACCCTCTGACGATCCCAGATGACTTGCCTGACTGGCAGAAGCTTTTTTTAAAAAATCTTCTGACCATCCCAGCTGACTTGCCTGATCGGCAGAGGCTTATTTTCCCTTTAAAAACATTTTTTAAGGTTGTAGAAAAAATGCTTTTAAAAGCCTCTGATAATCCCAGCTGAGCTGCGCGATCATCAGAGGCTTTTTTTTTTTTACTTTTAAAAGCACTTTTTGGCCAAAGAGGTTGTAGAAAAAATGCTTTTAAAAATAATTTAAAAAAGCCTCTGATGATTGCGTGGCTCAGCAGGGCAACGTGGGGGGGGGGGGGGAGATTTTTGCTACCGGTGCTCCAAACCACCCGCCTTCATTGCTACCAGATCGGGTGATCCGGTCCGAACCGGGAGCATTTCACTCCTGATTTGGGCCATGCTAATAGTGTAATTTGCTTGGTTTTGGATTATGTGACATCAGATTGGTATCAATTTTTAGGATTTATCCAGATTAACCAATCGCCAATCCAGCCCTCAAATCTTTCATCAGTACACCTATTATAATCAATTCCATCTATTTTACTACAGCACATCCTCTTTTCTTTTCTTATACTTTCCCATCGTTACAGTCTTCTCAAGAAATCTAGATGTTTTCATACACTAATGTTTCCAAAACCTGGTTTTGGAACCTAGTCATTTGTACATCAGTGGATTTATTTGTTCTTTGATCTATTTGTTTGTTTTCTTGGCTATCCCTGCTATTCTCAGGCATCGGCGGTTCAAATCCCTAGTATAGGTCTCCTGCGTGAGCAGAGGGTTGGACTAGATGACCTCCAAGGTCTCTTCCAACTCTGTTACTGTTACTTCTCCAACGTCAATCATTTTCTATCTTGTTTTTCCAAAGCCCAATTTTCATTTTTATAGTGTCCCAAGGAAAATAATTGCCCACAATTAGTTTGTATGATTGTAGCCATTGGGGTTTCTAAATTATTGTCTTGGGCTTAATGTTATATATTAATCAGATATAAAAATAAGTCATGGTTTAGCTTGGATAAAAAAAGCAAAATTTAGCAAGGAATGAAAAGTAATCTAATTGTCACCAATCCCTTCTCTTCCAAGTGTGAAAGTTGTCAGAGACCTACATCCTTCTGCATCTGATTGTTATCTGCATGTGTGGTGGATAAGAAATATGTGCCTCATTTCTTGATTGAATGCTGGCAGGTAAATGATAATGGAGGGACTAAGATTAACTAGTGAAAAATGGCCAAGGTGAGTTCTAAATCCCAGCTCACATAGTTAAGAACTTTGCTGACTGGCATACTAAACAGAAAGTAAAAATTATTTGCGCTCCTTGAATGTGTGTTGATTTGTGGGGGAAAATCTCTAAAATACAGCTTCAGACATCAGCTCCCATTAATTCCCTGTCTTGAAATTCAGGATGAAGGAAAAGAGAATCCTAAGGATTCCCCATTTGATATATTGGAGAATAATAGTAATACTGAAAATTAATTCACACAATTTAATAAATCATATTTAAGAACCACAAAGGATAACTAATAACTATTTATTATTACTTTTCTCACCAGCCTTGACAGGCGTTTCTATAAATCCATTAGTAAAGGAAATTGTACGTCCACTGACAATTCATTCCAACTCTTGGCATTCTCAAGCAACACTATCCACTAACCTTTGTGCTGAAGAGCCACATAATTCACAGTATAAATCAGTCTAATATTTAACTATAGTATAACATGAGCAACACTTTTAAAAGTTACCTTACCTCTGTGGGTGAAATCCAGTTTAATTTTTCTGCTGCCAGATTCCTTTTTCTCAAAGAAACTGCAAATCTTTTCTGCTTTCCTCTTCCAGAACCTTTTCAAAATCTGTTCTCGAAGGTTGAGTAGTTCTTGAGAGAATGGAAAAGATAAATAACATCTATTTGTGTGGCACTGCATTTCAGCACACATTCACTGAATACATTACTAACTTTAGGTAAGCAGTAACATTTCCTGCACTACATGTTTGTCCATTTGGCTTAAAATGATCTCATAAGATTCCATCCATTCCATTAAGATGGCAAGGAAGCAATGGGCAGTAGAAAGAAAGCAGAGCTGCTGAATTCATTCTTTGCATCTATCTTCATGCAAAAAGAAAATACAAACCAACCTACTAAAAATATAACCGTAAAAACAGACTAGGAATACAAATTAAATAAGAAAGAAAATGGTAAAAGAATACCTGTCCACTTTAGACGAGTTAAAATTACCAGGACCTGACAAATTACATGCCAGAATTCTGAAGGAACTGGCAGATGTGATCTCAGAACCACTGTATCTTATCTTTCAAAGATCCTGGAACACTTGGGAATGACCAGAGGACTGGAAAAGACCTGATGTGATTCCCACCTTCAAAAAAAGGGGAAAAAAAAAAAGATCCAGGAAACTACAGACCAATCAGCCTGACCTCAATACCTGAAAAAATTCTGGAAAATATAATCAAGCCACAAATCTGCAAATACACAGAGGCAAACAAAGTCATAACCAGAAACTAACATGGATTTGTCAAAAACAGTTCGTGCCAAACAAATCTTATTTCATTCTTTGACAAAGTGACTAAATTAGTAGACCAGCAAAATGAAATGGATATAATATACTTAGATTTCAGTAAGGCACTTGACAAAGTAGACTACAAGCTACTTCTTGGTAAGCTGAAACAGTGCTTTCCAACTAGTGATATGTGTACCACTGGTGGTACTTTGGCACCTGGCAGATGGCACACACCATCGTCCTTGACAAGAAAATACCATTACACTTTTCTCAACGTTTTGAATGTGAAACGCAGTCAAATACATGATGACTCATCATGTATTATTCATTGGATTGGAAAGACTAGCCATGGATTTGGTTCCATATTTTCCGTGGAGGAGGTGAAAGGCTTTCAACCCATGACTCATCATTCCCTGTTGCGCTCAAAATAGCCGGAGTACACATAAGAAAAGGCAGGAAACTTCAAGGTCAGAGTGTCTATTCTGGGCTGATACATTGGCTCCACCCCTACCCACGTACGCTTGACATCACGACATGTCACTGGGCTCCTCCTTGCCATCTGTCATTTTTCTCCTTTCCAGTTATTCAGTTTCACTACCACTGTGTGTGACGTGAGCCCAAGGTAGTGGTGCATATTAATAAATATGAATAAATTTGTAATACATTTGTCAGTGCAAAGGGAAATTGATTCAGCAAAGGAACTGCCACCAAAGAAATTAAAACTGGCACCGAATCGAAAATACAGTGAAGATTATTCGAAGTTTGGATTTTATTTTACGGAAGAAAATGATCAGCAGCTTCCTGTTTGAGTTATCTGCAATGAAGTACTATCCAAGCATTCCATGAAGCCTTCTTTGCTCAAGAGACATTTAACAACAAAACCTAAAGAGCACACCGAAAAGCCAGTAGCATTTTTCAGGAAGAAGAAAAATAAATTTTAAAAAACCCATGCTGCTTTCATGAAATCCATAACCATCTTGAAAAAAATCTCTTGTCCTTGATAGTAGCTAAATAAGCCTCACACAATCGTTGAAGAACTTGTGGTTCCATCTGCCATTGCAATTGTTTCAATTCTCCTTTAAGAAAAAAATGGCTGATGCTATTCATAATATTCCACATTCTAATAACGCCGTCCAAAGACAAATACAAGATATGGCCCCAGACATTACTCAACAAGTAGTGGGAAAGATCACGACTGCAGAAAAAATTGCATTTCAATTGGATGAAAGCACTGACATTGCTGGTGAAGCACAATTAATTGTCTTTGACTTGGACAATAGACTGGCACATGTATTATTTTGCTGCCAACTGCCTGGCAGAATGACTGGGGAAGAAATATTCACAATAATCAATATTTTTTTCAGTGAACATGGAATATTCCATGATAGGGGGGCAGAGGTCGACCCTGAGGCACCTTGTTTGTGGGATGCCACAAGGGTCGGTCCTCTCGCCCCTTCTGTTTAACATTTATGTAAAGCCACTGGGCGGCAGATCATGCGTGGCTTTGGGGTGGAGTTCCATCAGTACGCAGACGATACTCAGCTGTACATCTCCACCTCAGGCCATCCCAATGATGCCCTTGAAGTGATGTCCCGGTGCCTGGAGGATGTGTGGATCTGGATGGGGAGTAACAGGCTTCGACTCAACCCTTCCTAGACCGAGTGGCTGTGGCTTCTGGCATCCTGATATAGCCAACTGGTGCCATCGCTGGCTATTGGGGGTGAGTCATTGGCCCCCATGGAGAGGGCTCGAAACTTGGGCGTCCTCGTGGATGCATGGCTGTCTTTAGAAGAGCATGTGACGGCCGTGGCCAGGGGGGCTTTTCATCAGGTTCACCTGATTCGCCAGTTGAGTCCCTTTCTGGATTGGGACTCCTTACGGACAGTCACTCAGGCACTCGTCACTTCCCGCCTGGACTACTGCAATGCTCTCTACATGGGGCTCCCCTTGAGGAGCACCCGGAGGCTCCAACTGGTGCAGAATGCGGCCGCGCAGGGGATTATGGGAGCGAGGGGGTGCTCCCATGTGACGCCTCTCCTGCGTGAGCTGCATTGGCTTCCAGTGGTCTTCCGGGTGCGCTTCAAGGTATTGGTTACCACCTTTAAAGCGTTCCATGGCATTGGGCCATTGCAGGACCTCCTTCTGCCGCCGATAGCCTCCCACCGGCCAGTACGCTCCCACAGAGAGGGACTCCTCAGGGTGCTATCAGCCAGGCACTGTCGGCTGGCGAACCCCAGGGGGAGGGCCTTCTCTGTGGCAACACCTGCCCTCTGGAACGACTTGCCCCTGGAGATACGTATGATACCAGATCTCTGTGCTTTTCGCCGTGCCCTAAAAACCTTTCTTTTTCACCAAGCAGGGCTGGCATAACCCCCCCCCCTTTTCGAGATGTTAGATTTTTTAATTGTCTATGGGTTTTAGTTGGGATTTTAAATTTAGGCCAAAGTTGTGTAATTCTTTTAATAAATTTTAAATTTTGTATTGGGATGTTTTTATTTTGGCTGTGCACCTCCCTGAGTCCAGTAGGAGAAGGGCGGTATACAAATTTAATAAAATAAACAAATAAATAAATATTATGGACTTGATGTGTAGCAATTCGTTCCGAAGGTGCAGCAACTATTACAGGAAGAGCGCCGGGTGTGATAGCATGAGCTAAGACAAGAAATGGTTCTATTGTTTCAAATTGTTGCATCTTGCATAGACATGCACTTGCTTCTATATGGATGAGCCCATTATTATATGAGATTTTGGAGGATGCTGCAAAAATAATAAATTTCATCAAAAGTGGCCATTCAATGGATGTTTATTCTGACAATTATTCAAGGTTTTGGATTCTGAGCACAACACTCTTCTCTTTCATACATTTCATACATTAGTTGTTGAGATTATTTGAACATTATCGAGATTATTTGAGCTAGGAGATGAAACACACCTGTTCCTGACGAATGTTTCAAACCCCTAGCAGAAAAGTTGGAAAATGTCTTCTGGTGTCCTGCCTTGGCTATTTGGCTGACGTATTTAAAAAGCTAAAAAAACTTAATTGGTCGCTGCAGGGCCATGGTCATAATGTATTTATCATGGAAGACAAAGTTTGTGCATTCTACAAAAAAATCTCCCTGTGGATAGGCCAAGTATAGAAAGGAAATATTGATTAATTTCCCAATGTGTAAGATTTTATTGAACTGAATTCTGTTGTTGACACTGAAGACACTGAAACTGCCATCAAAAATCACTTGGAAAAATTGCACACCAAGTTTGCATTGTATTTTCCATTTGTGTCAAAAGGATGTGATATTGGAATATGTTGGGTTGCATTGCCTTTCATTATGGACAATGCTATGAACACTGACCTTTCCTCTCAAGAGTAAGAAACACTTCTGGAATTGACATCAGATCACAGTTTGAAGGAATTTTTTATTGAAAAAACACTGACCGAGTTCTGGAGCCACATTACAAAACTGTACCTGGAAGTGGGGGGGTGGGGAAGCTATCGTAGTGTTACTGACATTTGGTTCCACATATTTGTGTGAAAAGGCATTGACGTGTATAATAAATAAGGAAAGGAATTGTCTTCAACTGGAATCTGACTTAATTCAATCAGTAAGTACTCTCTAGTTATGGGTGCAAAGATTAGCGTCAGAGAAACAGGCAAAGGTTTCCCATTAAAAATGTGGTAAGTGGGTGTACTTTATCACTTTTTTCTTTTTTTGGAGGGGGTCATCAAGCCATTGATGGTACTTGAATATTGCCATGTCCTAAAGTGGTACAAAGGTTGAAAAGCACTGAGCTAAAAAATATGGGATAGACAGCATCACCAACCAGATAGATTTGTAACTAGTTGACAAATCACACTCAACATGTGTGATACCTCAATGGTATTACATCTACAGAGAAGGAAGGAAGCAGTAGGATACTCCAAGGTTCCGTTCTAGGCCCAGTACTATTCAATTAGATGAGGGAATAGAAGGAGAGCTCATCAAATTTGCAGATAACACTATCTGTACATCAGCTGATTAAGATTTAGAAAGGGTAAAATTAAGCTTTCATAAGCAAGAGACCATTGCAAGCCAGTTTCTACATAATACTGTCTTTTTGTTTTCTACAACCATAGAAATTTAATGCGTATTGGGCTGTCTGGATTATTGCAAAGGTCTATTTAAGCCATTACCTTCCAGAGTATACTACTGGCTTCAGGGTAGCAGGTTGTGAGCAATTTCTCCCACAGTTCCTATTGCTTCTAGTGAATCAGAGTTCTGTAGTAAGAGGTTGATGATCACTAAAATTGGGAAGCCAATCTGAAAATATTTAACATGGTTCTTTAAACACACAGAACCAATCATATACAGTATAGTCTGTCACACTGCTTCCATTCACAGAGTTAAAAGTATATTGTCCAGATTCATCATTCAACCTTGAGCCATTTAAAATGATCAGCCCAGCCCTCTGCTTCAACTTAATTGAATTGATTGCTGCATAATTGATTGTTATCAACCACTGTCTGTGATGCAGCTCAGTAAGGGTTGTTATAGCTAGCAGACCCTCGGAAGAAAGGTGTGTGTAATTTTAACATTCAAGGAGGAGTTTATCTAATTAGCCAGGCCTGCTTTAGGCATCCCTTTCATGAAACTTTGAAAAGCCTTCAGAGATAGCTGTGGAAGCCTTAAACTCTATCACCTTCAGGACCCATGTTTCATATAGAGAAGAATATCAAATTGCTTGACATTGTTCCTAGAAATACTCTTTGAGCATTTATCTTCTCATATGGCAATATTCCAACCATGAAGATAGAAGGATTGATCAATTAAGGCTGCAGGTTTATAATTCAGTTTGTCCATGTTACCAACTGCATTTAATTCTCCTTTGTCTTCAATATAGAAATAGTCCTCACTTAGTCATGGCAATTGGGACTAGGATTTCCATTGCTAAGGGGTGCAGTCATAAAGTGTGACATCAGATGACTACATTCCTTCATTTCCTGTTGCTACTGTTAAGCGAGGATCACAGGTTGTTAAGTGAGTTCCATGTGGCTTGCAAGCAAGTCAAGAGGCAAGTAAGCAGCTGTTGCCAGGCAGAGAAAGTTGCACATGTGGCCCACAGAGTGTGAGTGTGGCTAGAACATGAGTGGCTGTTGCAGGCATCAAAGATTATGAGTAACTTCCATGCTGGCTTCCCCATTCACTTTGCTTGTTGGAAACCAGAAGGTAAGGTTGTAGTGGTGGGAAGCTGCAACCATTGTTAAGTGTGAGCTGGTTGCCAAGTGCCCAGATCTTGATCATGTGACCACAGTGGCAAGAACTTTGAGGATTGGTTTTAAGTACTACTTGTTCTGTGCCTTTGAATAATGGCTGAATGAGCGATGGTTATACAAGAACTACTGTAAACAGCTCCATTGTTCCTTTGGAGTATTCTCATTGTCATTTCTGATTGTCTGCATTTAGTAGATGTAAGTTCATTTAAATCAGTCAGCCAAATAACTCACTCTGGCTCTTAGTCATAGACTGCTCATCCTTTGCCTTAGGCAAGTATATAAACTATGGTTCATGACTTGGTATTTTGTGTAAACTCAAGAAATATAGTTTAGACCAGAAATCATGATTCATACATTGTGATTTAGCCAGGTGCATTAAACCAGTAATTGTTTATATCTAAATTTATAAAATCATTCAAGGTAGAAATACTTTAAAGCATAGCTTTAGTATTGTCAAATGATTTTTGTTAAGAGTGCAATTCTATCCAATCTGGAATTCATTTCTGAGAAGGGACTGATAAAAGCTATGGTATTATAGCATGTTGTTAAGCAAGTTAAGCAGTAAACATCCTATTGATTTGGAAGCCTTGAGAGAGAAGGCTTGAAAACTTTAAATTGAATCTATAGACATTTCTAAGAAAAAAGTATGCATTCAGGGGTTTAATATGAGCATCCTGGACAACCTCTCAGCATTTCTGAAGACTTGGGAAATTAAGCTGAATGCAGTGATGTAAGGATGGGATTATGAAATGGGAGGAATTCTCCTCTTGCCTTCAGCCACTTGTACTTCAGCCCAGGTCCCTAACTAGTAATTTTAACACCATTAACATTTAATTATGATTCACAGAAAACCAGAAAGGAAATAATATATTCAGTAAGTGGGGATATTTTGCATCTCATTAGGTAAACATAGAAAACTTACCTTTAAACTTTAATTTAAAGTTAATACCTTTAATTGTAATCAATTAATCTACTTTAGAAAAAAATTAAAGAATATAATCCCCCCTTTCAATATGGAACAGTAGAAGAGTAAATTATTCTTTTGCTATTAATTTCAGTAGATGATTTGAACAAATAGAACATCCATTTATAGCAGGGGAGTAATAAGCAGCTTTGGTTTCTAAAAGTGCAACTATATGATTTTGGATGTCTGTGTAACTAATAACAATAACTTATTAAATTTGTATGCCACCTCGCTTCCAACAACTCTCTTCAGTAAATGCTGACTTGGATAATTTTGTGCCACTTCTATGGGAAGATAGTTCCTGAGAGAGCATTTTTTTTGTTTTTGTTTTTAAATCTCAGATTGCAAATATGCATTTTTGAATATATGATTATCCATTTCCCCCACCTAAATGGCTAGCTTGTTTTATTCACTTGCCTCCAACATGACAAATTATTACCGCCAGAAGTATATACTCATACAAAATCCATTTCTACTAAGCCATTGTCTAAATAAGTCAATGACTAGATATGTCTAGTCTTATGAAAAGAAGGACTAAGGGTGACATGATAGCAGTGTTCTGGTATCTCAGGGGTTGCCACAAAGAAGAAGGAGTCAAGCTATTCTCCAAAGCACCTGAGGGTAGAACAAGAAGCAATGGGTGGAAACTAATCAAGGAGAGAAGCAACTTAGAACTAAGGAGAAATTTCCTGATAGTTAGAACAATTAATCAGTGGAACAACTTGCCTCCAGAGGTTGTGAATCCTTCAACATTGGAAGTTTTAAAGAAGAGATTAGGTAACGATTTGTCTGAAGTTGTGTAGGGTTTCCTGCCTAAGCAGGGGTTGGACTAGAAGACCTCCAAAGTCTGTCCAACTCTGTTATCCTATCCTATCCTATCCTATCCTATCCTATCCTATCCTATCCTATCCTATCCTATCCTATCCTATTCTATTTCTACTTTACTCTACTCTACTCTTCTCTATTCTACTCTACATAATTTAAATAGTTGCTGTCTCTATAATTTTCCATTGTAATGCCTTCCACATATATCACTAATTCCTGTGTTTTTAAATAAATTCAGTGACTTTGTGGATTCATTTTTTATTTTTTATTTACCTTTTGGGACGGTTCGGTATTCTGCAACATCCTGGTTTAACATCACAGCATGCATCTGAATCTTTGATTTAAATATATGTAATGTAATGTAAACATATGCATGTGTGTAAAAGTGGAGACATCATAACAAACTAAGTCAGGTGTGTCAAACTTGATTTCATTGAGGGCCACATCAGGTTTGTGTTTGACTTCAGGGGTCCAGGGTGGGTGTGGCCAGGGTGGGTGTGGCCAGTTCAATGTCACTCATGTTGGGGGTGTCTCTAGTGGTCTGAGCACTCTTCTGGAGCTCTGTTTTTGGGCTCCAGAACTCTATTTTTGGTTGCAATAGCCTCCTGCAACCCTATGCCAGCAAAAACGGAGCTTGGGAGGGTTTACGCTGACAGAGGCACCGTGGGACGGTCCTTTGCTCTTTATAGGGCAGCCCCATGGGCCAGATCTAAGCACCCCACGGGCCGGATCCAGCCCCTGGACCTTGAGTTTGACACCCCTGAACTAAGCGAAGATTAATTTTGGCTAAACTGGGTCTCTGCTATCTGTAAAATAATTCTCTTCATCTATTTCATCTATTCATCTGTTCATCTATTGTGCTGTTGAGCTACCAGTTGATTTCCTCTGATGCACACCTATTATTTTTGCAACCTCTGGAGTCTCACCTATTTTTCCCATTATAGAGTCTGCTACTTGATAAGAAATATCAGCCAATCAGCTGTTGCTTATTGCCATTCCAACACATCAGTAAACTGCCAAAAAGTAGGCTTTTGTAGGATTTTAGATGCCTGGAAAAAGTTCTGCAGAAGCCCCAGGTTCCAGTTTGAGAGCTCTTTAATTTGCCTTCCAGTTTCAATATTCCCTTTTCAACTTAGGTCAGAACTTGTTCAATATTTTAGTTATGTCTAAAAATTAGCTCTCTGATTTGCTCACTAAAACGTTATTTAAATAAAGTAGTACCATCAGCTTATATTGAAGATCGGAACCACACTAGCACCAACACTCTTAGATGGTCCAAGACATTTGTTTTTTCATTCATATAAAATATTCTCTCCTTTCTGATGTAAAATTCTGACCCTGTAAACAAGACAGTCATTTTATTAGTGTTACACTACTTATTACTAGGGTCAGAATTAGGGATCACTTTTGTTAATGCTCTGTTTTTGTTTCTCAGTGCTCCCTTCCCAATCTTCTGTCTGTATTGAATATAATGATGGAACTGGTGCTGTCATTTTTTATTTTATATTAACAAAATGGGATGGGAACACAATGCCTTTGGTAGGAAATGACAAAGAACAAATTTCCCCTAAAACATATTAACACCCACATAGTGCTAATTATGTTATCAGTGTTAGATTAAATCAATACTTATTTGCAGTATATAGGAACATTTTCCTCAAGTCATATCGGCAAACAACTTATTAGTCCACTTTTTGAATAGCTTTTGATGGGCTCTTGGAAAGAGTGGATAAGAGGCACACACTTTTGATCCTATGTCCTTCATTTTAAAGATGTTGAAGATACTAGACCTTTTATTTATATATTTCTGTGATTAAGAAGTTTCTATGAAATTATTATTTTTTAGACATTATTACAGGAAAAGAAGATCAGCCACAACTTTTTTTTTTATCTAAAAATGTCTTTATGAGATTTTTGGAATTGCATTTTTCCTGCATTAAAAATAAATTCAGGTTTCTGATTTCTTAGACTTTGCCTAGACGTTATTTTGAAATGTTAAATAATTCAAAACCTGGGATGATTCATAGATGGTCCTGGAATGAAGCTGTTGGTTGCTAGGAAAATGATTAATTTTGTACTGCAATATTTAAATTTAGTTGGATTGTAAAGCAGATAGTATTTTTAAAAATCAATCTTATCCAGTAAAATGGAAGCAATATCACACAGTGGATTAACGCAGTTAACCGAACCATGGTTTACCCACTTAATCCAATTTTACATATTCTTGACACATTGGATAACAACAGCTGCATTAGTGCAACGAACCCAGACACTGGAAAGCTTAGATGGGAGTTAACAAAAGCAAAGTTTCAACAGGTAACTAATTACTGCTCATGTTACAAATGTGTACCTCAACTGATCAGCTGGATGGATGATCCGCATTGATTCTTATGAAGCCAAGTGATGTGAAAACATCACTTCTTTTGTGTACAAAGACAGGTTCATTTTTTCAAGCAATACATTGAATTTTTTTCTACCAACAGTAGGCCTTTCTGTTTACAAAACCAAAAATATTTCAAAGAGTAGCATGTGTGCAGAAACATATCACACATTCATATATTCCAGCTTAAAGGAGATCCAACTCACACCAGACTGCTCCTACAGCTTTAAGTAGGTCCTCAATAGGTTCAAAAATATTTTTGAACCCTATTAACCCCATTTTTACTCCCAAATATTTTAATCTTTGTGATCACAAAATTATAAGAAGCTGCCATAAACTAGGAACCACTGACCATCATTGCCTAAAAATAGGATCAGCCAAGGGAGAAATTAATTATGTGTTCTCAGTCATGCAAACCACCAGTTTCCTGTTCTTCCTTCTCAGTATGCCCATATATTCATGAAGAAAGGTAAAGGTAAAGGTTCCCCTCACTAGTCGTTCCCAACTCTAGGGGGCGGTGTTCATCTCCATTTCAAAGTCAAAGAGCCAGCGCTGTCTGAAGACGTCTCTGTGGTCATGTGGCCGGCATGACTAAACACCAAAGGCGCACGGAACGTTGTTACCTTCCCACCAAAGGTGGTCCCTATTTTTTTACTTGCATTTTTTATGTGCTTTCGAACTGCTAGGTTGGCAGAAGCTGGGACAAATAACGGGAGCTCACCCCATTACGCGGCACTAGGGATTCGAACTGCTGAACTACCAATCTTTCAATCAACAAGCTCAGTGCCTTAGCCACTGAGCCACCACATCCCTTATTCATGAAGTATAATGGCTAAATAAAAATACAGCCCTCTCTAGAGAGTTAAATAGTTAAAATGTTAAATACTATTGTCTGTCTTTCACTAGCATGTGGATACTTGCTAAACTCTCTAAAACGTAAAGGCTGGCTTGGAGAAAAGAGAACCACTGTGAAATAGCACCACCTAATCCCAATGCTATCACAAGTTGCTGAGATATCCTAGAGGGCCAGGATGGTTTCACAAACCCCATCATGATCCCCCTGGAGGTCATCCATAAGTGTCACCAATGCTATCTCAGTACTGTATCCCAACCTGAATCCAGACTGATAAATGTCCAGCTATTTTATTTATTTAATTTATTTGTCAAGCATATATAAGATAACAGGTAAAAGTATAAACATAATTTGAATACATGAAAAGAGTAAGAGTAAAAAAGGAATATTAGGATAGAGATGATAGTGCACTTATGCATCCCCCTACAGACCTCTTAGGAATGAAGTGAGGTCAACGATGGACAGTTTAAGGTTCTTCCGGGGTCCTCTGAAACTAAGCATCAACCACCCTCTCAACACCCTTTCCCAAATAAGGGAAGGTTGAAGACTGGACAAAAGTTGTATAGCAAGACTGAGTCCAAGGATAGCCTCTTGAGAAAGGAGTGCGCTGCCATCTCATTCAGGGCAAATGGTATTTCCGTCTCCCACACTGAGGCATTAACCACTACTTGGACCCAATAGCTACTAGAGACCACTACTTGGACCCAACTCTTCCCAGGAGACCTTAACCAGCTACCGTGTTTCCCCGAAAATAAGACCCTGTCTTATATTTTTTTGAATACTGAAATAAGCTTGGCCTTATTTTCGAGGAGGTCTTATTATTTTGGGACACATGGAGCAAGACGGGGCTCCTCTTGCCATCTTACCTAATTTTCAGCTCTGTCTTCCTAACCCTAACCAGAGGACTGGCTGTGCATGTGTTTAAATATTTTTGGAAAGGGCTTATTTTCAGGAAGGGCTTATTTTTGGGGGAGGTCTTATTTTCAGGGGAGGATCTATTTTGGGGGGAGGTCTTATTTTAGGGGAAACACAGTAGAAAGGGTATGAATTTAGAATATGTGTGTCAAAGCCACAAGGACACTGTTAACTACATTGGATTGACAGTCTTGAACTACTCCCAGATAAAAAGCTTAGATGTGTTTTTGTCACTTCCAAAGGATCTGTCCAGCAAGAGTCCAACTCAGAATGAAGCCAAGTGACTATTTCTGACAGATGATAAGAATATCCTTAATAGTATCTCTGCAAGGATTCCCTGATTCCTCCTTCTCCAGGAGTGATCTATTCACCCAACACCCGACCACTGGATGTCTATCTGTAGACACAATATGGACAGGAAATTCAGATGACTTTGCCACCCTTATTATCACAAGGCAAGTCCTAATGAAGGCTCTTACCTGTCCTCAGCTGATTTCATTGTTTATCTTTTCCATTGGTGCTCTAGATGTCTCATGTAATCTTTTACCAAATCATCCCATTTATAATTTCTAAAATAAAAATAAAATTGAAATCAAGATGTATCAAATCAGGAAATATGGCATTATTTCCTGTATAAAAAGAGAGAGAGAGAGAGAGATGAATATATCCTACAACTAATACAGCCTCTAAAGAGAAGAAAATAGGAAAGCACTTAAACTAAATTACAAAGGGGATATAAAAAAGGAAGGGGGACAGACTAGAGAGGGAAAAGCAATTACTGATCATTTTAAAAGGTTCATGTAAACAGGTGGGGAAACTGTACTAAAATCATACTTTCCTGAATCGTTAAAAAACTTTTCAAAATGAAACTGCTTGTTTACTTTATAGCTCTATAAAGGAAGAAAGGCCTCCTGACTAACCATTCATCTCAGTTCTTTCATCAATTCTGGCTGCTGCAAGATGGACAGCTGAAACAGTGAAAACATAATTTTCTTTTTTTCCTTTTATTTTTTTGAGCATGTATAATCTTCTGGAAGAGACTTCTGAGAAAACATCTTTCACAAACTTTACCAAATTTGTCTGCCAGGACCAACAATCAGGTTACCTTCTGTTCTGCATGTGCTAGTTATTGTTTTTGTTTCTGTTTTGACTTAGTAATCTTGGTCTTCTTATATCTATCACGGTGTGACAGGCATGGGAACATGTGTTGTACTTGCTGTTCCATCCATTTCTTACTGGAGAGAGGATAAGGTTATTTTGTATAGGTTGCTAAGGAATCTTTTAACCTTATCCTCTCTGCAGCAAGAAATAGAACAGAAAGTGCAACAAATGTTCTCTTCCCATATCTTGTCTCTTTTCTATAAACAAATCCATAAAATCTCATCTAGTCCTGATGTCAATAAAGCAAAAGCCATTAAGAGTTACCACAGATAACAACATAGCCAACTTAATGTTGATCAAATAAACCAACTTTACATTTCTTCCTTTTACTTTTAACAATCTTGATATTTAGTCCCTTCAAACAATGCCCTAGATTTCATTTTTCATTTTTTCTTTGTCCCTTATCACAAATTCTTCAAAAATATTAATAAGCCTCTTTTGTAAATCCAATGCAGGAAAATTATCCAGGTCACTCTCTTGGAGGGTCCCTTTTAATTATGAAGACATCAGTCAGTTTCTTTTGTATATTCAGTGAAACATCTTTTCCCCTATCATTCTTGTAACTTGTCATTTTAAAATATCTTTGATAAAAGATGGTAAAAATTAAGAACTTTGATATATTTTTGAAAAAAATGAAGAAAAATCCAAAATGTATGTTTTTATTTTGTCATACCCTTCCTGTTCCAGTAAGGCCTAGTAAAAAGAAAACTTGGAATTTCTTGGTGTAAATTTTTCCAGAATGACACCCCCAAACCAAGGATGATTTAGACAATCTTGTACAGTTAAAAGAAATAGAATTAAAATCAAGAATGTACCTTGATGTAGTAAACATATTTCATATTTACCTCATCAAAAAAGACAAATTTGCCTAACTATAAATTTCTATTAGGCTCAGGTTAGGGTGCTTCATCACTGGGTTTTTTTAAAGAAGAGATTGGACAGCAATTTGTCTGAAATGGTACAGGGTGTCCTGCTTGAGCAGCGGACTGGAAGATTTCCAAGGCGCCTTCTAATTCTGTTTTTCTGTTAATCAATACTTATACTATTTATACACACAATATAAATCAAATTATCACATATAATTTATATTTTTGTGTCTGAGGAAGTAACCAAGCTGAAGTCTTGTTGCAATAGAAGTTTATTGGCCTCCATCTCATTATATTAGGATATATACATTTCTTTTTAATATTTCAAAGAGAAAAATCACAGAAAGAAAAATCACAGACACTAATCAAATCTAGTTTACTTATCGGCATAGAACAGCCTTCTTCAACCTAATGGGTATATAGTGGATAGACTTTCCGGCTTTGACAAAATAAAATTGTCCAAATTTTGTTCAATCACATAATTAGTACCACACCAATGCCCCTTTTTATTTTACAGTTTTTATTGGTCACAGAGTCTTCAGGTATAAACAGCTGAAAGATACTGAATGAAGCTGACATGAATTTACATTTCAAACAGCTGGCTACGGTTGCCTGTACTAGTTGTCAGAAGATTGGCAATTTCTTCCTTACAAAAAAACAATCCCAATTCAGAAGTAGAAAACACTGTGTACATTCAGTATTGGATACCTATGGGATAAATAAATATTATCCTTAATTTTAAAGATGCCCAAACTGAATCATTAGAAAAGAAGATTGTGGCTTGTCTAACACTTTCCTTGTTGGCATCCCTTGCAGTCACTTTTAGTTTGCTTCTTAGGAATTAATAAAATCTCAGAATTAGACCAATAAAGATTATCAATATTGGAAAGCTCCATTGCACATAATAATTCTCACCCAATTGAGCAGAAACTTGCTAATGATTCAGATTCTATATGTTTATTTTCATATATGCCAGATTACATTTTTATTTATTTCTCTTTTTTTGAATTAGCCTCTTGAATTGCATTTCCAATGTCATTGTTTGTCTTATGTTTGGGGGAGGGGGGAATCTTAATACAAAAGAGGCCTATTTCATCAAACATACATATTAGTTATAAACCGGATAGGATTGAGTTATTTATTTTATTTTTTTGCTTTAATTTATATGCTGCCCTTCTCTGGAGACTCAGGGCGGCTTACAATGCATTAAGCAATAGCCTTCATACTTTTGTATATTTATACAAAGTCAGTTTATTGCCCCCACAATCTGGGTCCTCATTTTACCTACCTTTGAAAGGATGGAAGGCTGAGTCAACCTTGAGCCTGGTGAGATTTGAACTTGCAGTAATTGCAAGCAGCAGATGTTAATAACAGTGCTTTAGTCCACTGTACTACAGGCTCTTATGGAATCTTCTTCCCTTAAAACAACTACGTGAAGCCTATTTTAGTCTTACGGTACAGATTTCATGTGAGACCGTATCGGATGGTGGGAGGCATTCGGTGGTAGAAGGAGGTCCTGTAGGTATCCCGGTCCTAAGCCATGGAGCGCTTTGAAGATGGTGACAAGCACCTTGAAACACACCCGGAAGACCACTGGGAGCCAGTGCAGCTCGCACAAGAGAGGTGTTACTCGGGAGCGACGAGTTGCTCCCATAACCACTCGCGCGGCCGCATTCTGGACCAGTTGGAGCCTCTGAGTGCTCAAGGGGAGCCCCATGTAGAGAGCCTTACAGTAGTCTAGACAGGAAGTGACAAGGGCATGAGTGACCGTGCATAATTTTTTCCCCTATTGTTGTTCCTGTTCTGTGTGAAGCTAGTCACTGTGACTTCTAAACTATGGTTTGTACCAGGGATGAAGTGCTCCCGGTTCGGACGGGATCACCTGATCTGGTAGTGATGGCAGCGGGTGGTTCAGAGAACCGGTAGCAAAAATCCCTGCCCCCCCCCCATATCCAGCTGAGCCGCACGATCATCAGAGCCTTTTTTTTTACATTTAAAAGTATTTTTTCTACAAAATCTTCGGCCCCAAAAATGCTTTTAAAAGTAAAAAAAAAGCCTCTGATGATCGTGCGGCTCAGCTGGGATCTCAGAGCCTTTTAAAAGCATTTTTTCTACAACTTCTTAGTTGTAGAAAAAATGCTTTTAAAAGTTAAAAAAAAAAGTTGGTCACACCTACCCAGTCACATTACCCCCACCAAGCCACGCCCACAGAACCAGTAGTAACAAATTTTACATTTCACCATTGGTTTGTACTAAAATGTTATTGTGTGAATCTAATAAACTATGGTTTACAAATAAACCACAGCTTTCTAGATTCAAACAATAATATCTAGTACAAACCATGGTTTAGAAACCTGGTCAAGAAAAACCTGGTTTAAAGTAATATGCAAATTCAGGAATTATATTGCACTCATGCGCCACCATGCTCCTCAGGAACTATATTATAGATTACAAAGACTGCCACCTTCAAGCATCCATGGGGAAGGGTTAAAAAAAGTCAAGATTGCAGCATGATGACAAGTAATCCTTGGGGCTTCGATCACATGGTCACAGTCACCTTCCTGATTTTTATGACATCCTTCTTTCTATGGATGCACCTGGCAATGTTTACTATGTCATATGCTACCTTTCCCAATGTGATACCTTGTAAGAGATGGTGCCCCTGAAGGGAGATTTGATGTGATGCGCAGCAGCATTAAGTCGCAGTTCCACAGGAAAAAGGGAGCACATCCAGGGTAGAGAGACAAGAGGCAACACAGCCTAGGATGGGAGGCAGAGGAAGAGAGTTAGGATAACCAGTAACCCTAGAATCTCCCAACATACTGAATATCCATTAGGTTGGGAGTAATAAAGATTTAATCTGGCAAGATTCTGTATTTATGTCTAAGCAAATAAAGAACTAAACTCTAGTTGGATTGATCTATGTCATTTCTTTTTTTTTTTTAAATTTGATTTATATGCCGCCCTTCTCTTGTAAACCAGGGCGGTTTACAATGCGTTAAGCAATAGCCTTCATACTTTTGTATATTTATACAAAGTCAGCTTATTGCCCCCACAAACTGGGTCCTCATTTCACCTACCTTAGAAAGGATGGAAGGCTAAGTCAACCTTGAGCCTGGTAAGATTCGAACCTGCAGAAATTGCAGGCAGTTGTGTTAATAGCAGGGTGCATTAAACCACTGTACTACCAAGGCTCCTATTTCTTGGGCTTAGTCTGACCGACCTTCAAGAAGTATTGGGTCTACAGCCTCAGAATTCCCAGTAGTACATTACCTGGAAATTCCTTGAGTTGTAGTCCTAATATATTGGGAAGTCAATATTCTGGAGAAAAGTTGTCATACACTAGAAATGATATATGTGAGGCGAGGCATTCTCAGCAAACTGAGACTCTGGCAAGATGACAACATACATTTTGTGACATCGTAACATCAACTCCACCCTTCTGTATTCACATCCCAATATCTGACGTAAGCACAGAACCCCAGAGCTTTGCCTCATGATACACATTTTGTTATCTACCCACCCACCAAGTATAGGACTCTGCGAAAGTTGATAACATAATATGTAAGAATTCTTCTAATATTACAAGATACTTTGTTGGTTTTCTGCCAATAGACTAACATGAGCAGCCTTGTGGAAATTGTTTATTGAAAATATGTCTGGTGGCAAAATAGATCATCAAGTTATCATGATCAGTGCCTTGAAACAAACATTCATAACGATGATAGATTAAAGATGGACAAAATGTTGGCTCCCAAAGCACAAAAATCAGTGGTGCATGGCATACAGGAAGTCCTATTTCAGACATTCATTACAAAACCCTGTTCTCTTTTAATTATAACCATGAATTATAACATTCTTCAGTTTGTGCAAACACATTAATCTAAGCCCAGAGATCTGTTCATTCATTTTTGTAACCTTCTAAGCATCCCAGTTCTATAGATCCGGGCAAATATAAATACCAGATATAATGTTGAATATTTAATAAAAACCATATTAACAGGTTAGGTCCATATTATAAAGCCATCAAATTGTAACACAATTATTAAAACATTTCTTTGACTGACAAATAGATGGATGGATACAGTTATATAAATACAATTCCTATGCAGATCTCTAAATTGGGTATGGATAACACGATGCCAAGAAGCTGGTAGCTCCTCACAGATCAATTTGATGCTCAGTTTGCAGACTAGGACATCAAAATCAAGAATACTAATACAATCCTATTGAAAGATTACAATAACAGAACCTTGCAAGTTAGAAAGCATTTCTCTTCTTCTGCCTTTATGTTCCAGAAAACTAGGGAAGGTTAATTCTGAGACTTATATTCGTGCTTTGGACCTAGATTTCCCATATCAGAATATTGTCTAGGCTGTAACTCTTCCTTTTGTCTCTCAAGATTATGCTCATAGCCTATATTTCACTACCAGATTCCCTTCCTGAATTAAAGTTTTAAAAATATTGTTTTAATTTAAAGAAATAAACCGGAATATGGCAAAGCACCAATCTTCAGCATATTTATTTGTAGCAATACTCTTTGACCCCATAACATCCCCTTGGAATGTTAAGAAGTACCCAGTTCAAAACAATAGTTCATCATCTAGTCAATGGGTGCTTTGAGACTGGTCATGCTCCCATGATAGCCATTTTGTTAATAGGTAGATTTCCCATCAGAGTAATCTTCTGAGTGTCCTTACCATATGGTCTCAAAATTCCAAATGTGCCTCAGCTAAAACACTCTATATCTTTGTTTTAGTTGGATACCAGATTGGATATGCTTTCAGGTAGATTTTATAGTAGAGTTGTTCATTTTAACCTTTCTATACCTCTGTACAATTTCTTTCACCTCTTCTATAAAAAAAAAATCCACTAACGGCAAAAAGATGGAAAAACTCTGTTTTAGGGGAACAGGTTATGGATGTGTGCAGACAATAGGCTGGGTCCTGTTCCATAAAGAGATTGCTTGCTTTTAACATAGAGTGATGTGCGAAAACAGTCTCTGAAATCGAGTGTTTTATGGGAAGCAGGCCAATGGTGAAATCCAATTTTTTTTACTACCGGTTCTGTGGGTGTGGCTTGGTAGGAATGGTGTGGCTTGGTGGGCGTGGCTTGGTGGAAATGGCAGGGGAAGGATACTGCAAAATCTCCATTCCCACCCCACTCCAGGGGAAGGATACTGCAAAATCTCCATTCCCACCCCAATCCAGGGGAAGGATACTGCAAAATCCCCATTCCCTCCTTACTCTTAGGGGAAGGATATTGCAAAATCTCCATTCCCACCCCACTCTGGGGCCAGCCAGAGGTGGCATTTGCCAGTTCTCCAAGCTACTCAAAATTTCCACTACCAGTTCTCCGAACTGCTCAAAATTTCTGCTACCGGTTCTCCAGAACCTGTCAGAACCTGCTGGATTTCAGCCCTGAACCAGGCCATTATGGGTTATAGTACAATATTTGACAAAATGATTTATCTCAATATGTGAACCCAGCTATTAGTTATATTTACATCAACATATTCCAGAGGCATTGTTATGTATTGGAGCTGCACATGATTCAAAAATTACAGGCAAGAGGTACTTTGGATCTCATGTAAGAACAACATTACTCTGCTACTTCTTAAGGCAGCCCAACCTTTTTCAAACTTCCGCACAAATCTAAAAAGTAAAGATGCTGCCTCTCTCAAAGTCTGAAAAAAAGAGAGTGTGGAAGAGTGAACTCACCATCCAGGAGCTGTAGGGGAGTTCCTTCCTGAGATCCAGAGTTTTGCTGATACCTGGGAAGGATGGTTAAAACAGTATCACCCTCTCTTGGAGTGTTTATTTCATAAAAGAGAAGGAAAAGCTAATCTAGAAAAGAAAACATACGAGTGGATATGTTAAAAAAAAAAAAGTCAAGCTAAGAAGATGTGAGAAATGCAGGAAAGAGAAACCCCCGACACAAAGGCTAGCACCTCAGTAATACTTCAGCACATGAGAAAACTTCAATTTTTGGAGCTGCAAGACTGATGAGAGACATAGTGTGAGACGGGCAAGAAAAACAGCCCAACCAGCAAATCCAAGCAAGCCTACTGCATGTGGGGCAAAGCTGTTATTTTTAAAAAATGAAATACATTGTTTATTTCTGATAAACTCATCCACATTTTGTGTTTGTCAAAGTAGTTTTTGAAGAAGACCCAAAAAGAGACCCAGAGATTAAAGCATATTTTAAAGACTCAAAATTGTAGAAGAGAAAGTAGAGGGAAACGCAATTCCAAGTGACAAAATAACTAGACAATGGTGGTTTGTTTTTTTAAAGAAACAGACAAACACTTGTTCTCTATTGTGCCGAAATATGGCAAGTTCAAACAAGCTCCCTCCAATTTTGGAAGCTTAGGTTACAACTGAATATTAGGAGAAATCTTATCCAAAATAACACCAATTTGAAAAATAAAGCAGTAACTTGAAGATAAGAAAATTGAAGCATGATTTAGTCATCTATTTGTTGGGGAACCTTTTATTGTAAGGGGGTCCTTATTGTAAGCACCAGAAGGGAGGGTTTTACATTTAAAAAAATAATAAACTAAGGATTTTGTGCTGCAAATGTTGAAGATCCAAATCCCATGGCATTGACAATAAGCACCTCATGATGCACTGACCACAAGGGATACTGAGATGTAGATAGATAATTATTTACATCTTTCTGTCTTTAATTCTGCTTGCTCTTTATCTGACAGATTCCTAATCTGAAGTGAGTACCTTCTTAGGCTGCCATCATGCTCTTTGACTCTCTGGAAGAACATAGTTAGCTAAGTATTACACTTGGCTTGTCTCTAAAATGTGTTTCTTTAAATAATTCTTATAAAACATGCTTCACTAATTCTTGCTCAGATTAGATTTCTACTTTCAGGAATGCTCACATGCACAAACTTCCATTTCCAATAGAAAAGGAGCACAGCTCTCACCTGCTTTGCTAAATATCCAGTAGCAATGCTGTACATGAGTCAGAAATTATGCGTTGGGGGTGGGAGGGAAGATGTTATTGCCAAACAATAACATCTATAATTTTGACATATGTTTCAAGTCCTAGCATTTTATGAGTCTTGTACTGGAGCAAATAATCAGGAAGGGGGCGGGGGAAGCATGCACAGGTTTCCATGTTCTTGTTCTATTGTTAACTGCAAACACATCTGGTTTTCCATTTTTTCATAGGGTACCCTTGAATAGGTTCTTTCAATCTTCAGTCAGGAAAAATCCCATTAAAACCATGTAAGTATTTGTACATAAGTCAAGAGAGAAGGTTGTGCACTTCCCCACTTATTTCCACTTTGCAAAGTCTCCAATGTGCCTGGAAAAGATTGGTATATTTCTGAATATCCGCCTTTTCTTTCCAATTTGCCATATCTCATATTGAACCTTTTACAGGCAAAGTACTTGTGCTACCATTGAACGATACTTCCTTTATTATTTATGTCTTTTGTATTTATTATGCCATTTCCATGTCTTTGGCAGCAGGGACAATCAAATCAATTCCCAAGAATTACTGTGCTGATTGCCATTTTATATATCCACCATGCCCGAGGGCTACATCGTTCAAGGGCACCATGAGTAAAAACAATGACTGCTATGAAGATTAGCACTACATGATTAATATCTAACATTAAAAAAGCAAAACAAAATGAAAGTGGCTTGTTATCAGAGATCCTGAATCAGGCCGTTCTATTATTATTATTATTATTATTATTATTATTATTATTATTTAATCTTTAGTGAGATTCACAGCCTTTGAGGCTGGTTAATAGCTCAGCAGCTCAAGTCCTAACCAAGGACCTAGGAACTGTTAAGGTATCGTCGGAGGATGTAAGCTGTTCCGAGTAAGGTGGTTTTTTGTAGAGTCAAAATGTTCAAGTCCGGCAATTTTAGAATTTCTAAATAGCGGGGTAGCCCTTTGGGTATTGCTCCAAGGGCTCCAATTACAATCAGGACATTATTATTATTATTATTATTATTATTATTATTATTATTATTATTATTTTATTTCTATACTGCCCTTCTCCCGAAGGACTTGGCGATGTACAGCCTGATTAAAAGCACAGAGATAGACAAAATTTAAAAATAATTAAAATTATTAAATAATTGGCTCAATTATAAAACCCCCAAATTTAAAATCCCACATTTAAAACCAATTAAAATCTTTACATTAATAGCCTGGCCTGGCGGAACAACAAGGTTTTGAGGGCACAGCGAAATACACAGAGGTCGGAGATCTTACGCATTTCTGGGGGCAGTTCATTCCAAAGGACTGGGGCTCCCACAGAGAAGGCCGTCCCCCTGGGTGTCGCCAGCCGACATAATTTGGCCGATGGCATATTATTATTATTATTATTATTATTATTATTATTATTATTATTATTATTATCCCAAGAGTCTGAAGAAATGTTCCTGGCAAGTTTATTTTTGCTACTGCTCTTGAGAAAAGAAACGGTACTCAGCATGTTGAAAAACAAAAACTTTGTTTCTTTTAATAATTAGTTCTTGAGTAAATAGGTGTAGATAAAACTCACACAGCTGATGACTTGCAGAGAAGGAAATATCCAGTCACATTCCTGTAAAGGCTAAAGAAATCACCTAGGAAGAAAGTCCCAAATTTTTCCAAATTGTTTAACAGCAAACTCTCCAAACACTTATAATCTAGCTATCCTAGCAGAACACATATCCACAATCAGATGTGTAATGGGGAGATTCTACTTGTATTATAAATTGGGACAATTTAGACTGATAATAATTATCAAACAAAGGGATAGGACAAGACTTACCAATAATTCCATTCAACATACAGTATACTTATTTATTAGGTTTATTTCCTGCCTTTCATCCAGGATTATACCACTTCCATTTTCCCACATAACAGACCTGTGAGGCTGAGAGATACTAACTGACCTGAAATCACTATGTGAACTTCATACAGAGAAATAGGTTTACACTTTACCTCATTATATAGCTAATTTGAATTATTCTAGAGTAAGAATTCAGTGGAGACACTGTGTACCAGATTCCCTCAAGAATTCATTACGTTCCTGAAACAGGGCATATAAGTCTTTTGATGCTATTATTATTATTCCATAGTTCTCGATACAGAGTCTAAATGTTTTTTAGCAATGGACATATATAACAAAATAAATTTAAAAAGCACATATATCATGCTTCAAACCTTTTCCCAAAGCAGCATTCCTTTGCTTGGAATATGCAAAAAGTTAAATTTTAATAAGCAAAAAACGTCATTATCTGGGAGGGGTTTGACTCTGTGACTCCCGAGGACCTGGACAGGATTCTGGGGAGGCTTAGCGCTGCCACATGTTTGTTGGATCCGTGTCCCTCCTGGTTGGTGCTGGCCTCCCGGGAGGTTACATGAGGCTGGCTCCAGGGAATTATTAACGCTTCTTTGAGTGAGGGTTATTTCCCCCACTCTTTGAAAGAGGCGGTGGTGAGGCCTCTCCTCAAGAAGCCTTCCCTGGACCCGGCTACATTAGCGAATTATTGCCCAGTCTCCAACCTTCGCTTCGTGGCAAAGGTTGTTGAGAGTGTGGTGATAGCGCGACAACTGCCCCAGTACCTGGATGAAGCCGATTATCTAGACCCATTCCAGTCAGGCTTCAGGCCAGGGCACAGCACAGAAACGGCATTGGTCGCATTGGTTGATGATCTCTGGAGGGTTCGGGACAGGGGCTGTTCCTCTGTCCTGGTCCTATTAGATCTCTCAGCGGCTTTTGATACCATTGACCATGGTATCATGCTGCGACGATTGGAGGGGTTAGGAGTGGGGGGCACCGTGTTGTGGTGGTTCTCCTCCTTCCTCTCCGACTGCACGCAGTTTGTGTTGGCAGGGGGACAGAGGTTGACCTCGAGGTGCCTTGTTTGTGGGGTGCTGCAAGGGTCAGTCCTCTCGCCTCTTCTGTTCAACATTTATGTCAAGCCGCTAGGTGAGATCATCCGTGGTTTCGGAGTGAGATTCCATCAGTACGCTGACGACACTCAGCTGTACATCTCCACTCCGAACCACCCCAATGATGCCCTTGATGTGATGTCCCAGTGCCTGGGGGCTGTGCGGATCTGGATGGGGAGAAACAGGCTCAAACTCAACCCCTCCAAGACTGAGTAGCTGTGACTTCCGGCGCCCTGTATAGTCAGCTGGCGCCATTGCTGACTATTGGGGGTGAGATCTTGGCCCCCACAGAGAGGGCTCACAACTTGGGTATTCTCCTGGATTCACAGCTGTCTTTGGAAGAGCACATGGGGAGCTTTCTATCGGGTTTGTCTGATGCACCAGTTGCGTCCCTTTCTGGACCGGGATGCCCTGTGCACAGTCACTCATGCCCTCGTCACATTCCGTCTGGACTACATGGGGCTCCCCTTGAAGAGCACTCGGAGGCTCCAGCTGGTCCAGAATGCGGCCGCGCGGGTAATTATGGGTGTGACTCAGCGCGCCCATGTAACACCCCTCCTGCGCGAGCTGCACTGGCTCCCGTTGGTCTTCTGGGTGCAATTCAAGGTGTTGGTCACCACCTTTAAAGTGCTCCATGGCTTAGGACCTGGATACATACGAGACCGCCTTCTGCCATCAACAACCTCCCACCGGCCAATACGCTCCCATAGAGAGGGGCTCCTCAGGGTGCTGTCGGCCAAACAATGTCAACTGGTGACACCCAGGGGGAGAGCCTTCTCTTTGGGGGCACCAGCCCTTTGGAATGAGCTGCCCCTAGAGCTTCGTCTTAGCCCCGACCTGCGTACTTTTTGCCGTACCCTAAAGACCTTCCTGTTTCAGCAAGGCAGACTGGCCTAATATGAATTTTAAGTGGGTGTATGTGTGTTTTAATTTGAGGGCCAATTTGTATATATTTGTTTTAATTGGTTTTACATTTTATAAATTCATGTGTTTTAATGTGGCTGTACCCTGAGTCCCCTGGGAGAAGGGCGGTATAGAAATCCAATAAACTCTATAAACTCTATTAGAAAAAAACAAGAATTGCAAAACTTTTGTAGTTCTGTTCTTTTGAATAACATAGATTTAGAACCATTTAACAATAATACTAATTCTAAATTTTAAAGAGAAATGTCTTTCATGTTTTACTATTCTCTTTTTAAAAATAACAAGATCCCCCCTCCCAAATTACTTATATCGAGTTCACTGAAAGATTCTGTTTCATCTTCAGTGGTGCATCTCATATACAGAATTTAATCTGACAATACGAACCAATTAGCTACTTTACTATCACCAAAGCTCTCTTAATTAATTTGTTTTTACCGCTTTAACTGAATTGTATGATATTATAAACAATGCTTTAAGGATTGTTCTGATTATCCTACAGAGGAAATATCATTTCTAACACTTTCTGGCATCATACAAGCAGTCTCATTGTTTTAATTATTTAAAGAAGTTTTTGCACTTCTAATTATTCCATTGTAGAAATACAAATACTGGGGGGAAAAAATCTATTGGGCAATTTTGGGCCTCTTAGTTTCAGAAGTCATAAATGACACTTTTTAACCAAGAAAGAAAAACTCAGTATAAAATCATCACTGACAGAAATCCTGAATTGGAATAGCACATCCCAACAAATAACAGGTAGTTCTTGACTTATGACTGTAACTGAACCAGAATTACAGTTGCATGTTATGGCAGTCATTCAATGGGTCATCATGTGACTGCATCCAATTTTACAATAATTTTTGTAGCAATTGTTAAGCAAACACATTAAACAAATGTGGCAGTCATTAGGTGAACCCATTTTCCAATGGCTGGGGTTTTTTTTTGCCAGAAACTGGAAATAGAAGCAAAAAATGCCAAAAATTCAAGTGACCACAGGAGTCTGCAAAGAGCCATAAATGCAAGTCAGTTGCCAAAACTCAAAACACAGTCACATGGCCAAGCTGTGTGCATGTGTGGCCATCAGAATTTCAAAATCAAGTCACAAGTAGCTCTGGAGAGGTCCATTGTAACTTCAACTGATTGTTAAGTCAGGATTACCTGTAGAGGAAAATATTGCCAAAATTGCTCTGCTTTCATTTTGGAAAAGTTAAATGGGAGAGAGGAATGCAAATACGCTACAACAAACAGGAAAGCAATCACTTTAGCTTCCCATTGTAATTCCTACAAACCACTGGTGGGATTCAAATTTTTTTATGACCAGCTCTGTGGGTGTGGCTTGGTGGGCATGGCAGAGGAAGGATACTGTAAAATCTCCGTTCCCATCCCACTCCAGGGGAAGTTTACTGCAAAATCCCAATTTCCTCCAGATCAGCTGAGACTCAGGAGGCAGAGAATAGATGGGGCCAGTCAGAGGTGGTATTTACCGGTTGTCCCAACTACTCAAAATTTCCGCTACCGGTTCTCAGAACCTGCTGAATACCACCTCTGGTACAAACATAGCAAATTCATTCAAATCATCAATGGACAACTCAAAATTTAGCAAATCTGGCTACTTTTAAGATCTGATTAAAATGCTTAAAAGCCATTGGAAAAAGTATGTGTTGATAGTCCAGAATGAGTTCTCCAGTGATATGGATATTTATTCAGAAGGACGATTCATCTCAAATGTTTAATAGCAGTCTTACCACTGTTCTCACTTTAGCTGTTATGAGGACTCAAGATGAGCCAAGCAGGGTTTCCCCCAGCTAATCAATGAGAGAGAGACCCCAGCTGTCTTTCATCACCATCTTTCTTCCCTCATGTTATATTTCTTTTTATGATGGCAAGATTGTCTTGAAGCCTGGTGTGAAAACATCAAAGCACTCTAGCTGCGTAACAATTGCAGCAGAAATAAAGAGAAAAAAGAGATTGGCAGGTGTTTGTACCAATGATAAGTCAATTTTTTTAGACACACATAGAGTTCTGTATTGCAAATCAGGTAACACCAATTTGAGCAGAAGAGGCCATGAAGAATCACAGAAACACAGAACTAATCTATGTAAGCTTTGTATGTAAGTGCTTTAAAGTTATTGGTGAGATTTTCTTGCAGTAAAATATATATAAAATATCAATCTATAACTATAATCCAGGGGTGAAATGCTCCCGGTTCGGATCGGACTGGTAGCGATCATGGTGGATGGTTCGGTGATCCGGTAGCGATGGTGGAGCAAAGCTCCACCCACCCACCCGGGTGTTGTTACTTCCTGGTTTTAACCAGGAAGTAATGTGTTTTTTACCTTCTGCGCGTGCTCAGGTCTGTGCGCGCATGTGACATGCAGCGTGTGCACTTCTGAACCAGTAAGGAAGGTAAGTAGATTTCACCCATTAAAACACCACCACGTGTATATGGTCCTGCTGCAAGGCTGTAATTGAAGGCAACATCTGTAAATGGCACAGAACAAGTAGAAAATTCTTTGGATAAATGTGCTTAAAAGCAAGTTAGAAAATATGACTGGATCATGCCTGAATTTTTAATTCCTGCCAGCCAAAACAGTCTTTCAATATAATAAAAGTCAATTCAGAATTTTACACCATTAAATTCAGCTGACTTGTTCAGTTCTCAGGCATTAGTTCCTGTAGCTTCAATCTTAAATTAGACACTTATTTTCTCAGTGGTCACTTTTACCATAAGGAATTTACTGTTTTTCTTCTTCTTTATTCCACACAGCTATAGGACTTCTGTTTTTGCACTGAGTTCACTTGGTTCTTACAGTGGAACTAATCAATGTACCATGCAACAAGTCCTGTATACCAGCCAGCTGGTTTCTATTCCCATACTGATTTGGGCCCAAGGTCAACCAATGCCTAAGGGAGGAATATAATCTGGGTCTCCCTCTCCTAGTCCAGCACCTTAATCACTATATCATGCTGGCTCGCTTTTGCTATATGGAACCTTAAAGCCACTTCCTGAGAAAATAGAGATGTGGGGGGGGGGGGTGATATAATGAAAGATAATTATGGTGCCTTCAGATTTTAAGCATTCATATTTTGAGAAAGTAATAAGAATTTTATGTGTAAAATAAAATAAAATCTTGGTTTGCTGTCTAAATGACATCAAATCTTCCATCAGCATATCACTTAGCAGTTCAGATCCACTTTGCACCAATGAAAGTGGTGCTGGAGAATAATTTTATCCATTTCTATCATTGGCATAGTGAAAGAAAGATATAATTATCTGTTGAAAACTATCTAATTTAAAAATTTGGTTTCAGCTACTGGCTCCTCAAACCTACATCTTTCATGCCTCATTTGTTACAGACCATCTGTATGCTAATGTGACCTGAGGGAATGATGTAAAAGAGTGGGGACTTTGGGAATTATCCTATTCATATTCAAGACAACCAATAATAGTAATGCTCCTAAAAGCTATTGATAGAATAGGCAATTTGAACTTCTGCTGGAAAAATATGGGGGTGAGAGGCTGGCGAGAAATAGTGTATCGGAATATCTCAATATTTGGTCTGATGAATGTTACCACGTTTCATTGGAGAATATATCTCATTGCTTAGTTCCAAAGATAAGCTGGATACACATAAGAGCAATTCTCAGGATGCCAAGGGACTTTTCAACAAGTGGGCTGTATATATCACTTGCTTAATAAAGCAGGAATAAGTTACTTTTGGAGGTCCAGTAATGGCTATACAGTGGATGTGGTCAGAGAAGACCAGGGGTGGGTTTCAAAATTTTTACTACCAGTTCTGTGGGCGTGGCTTGGTGGGTGTGGTGTGGCTTGGTGGGCGTGGCAGGGGAAGGATACTGTAAAATCTCCATTCCCACCTCACTCCAGGGGAAGGTTACTGCAAAATCCCCATTTCCTCCCAATCAGCTGGGACTCGGGAGGCAGAGAATGGATGGGGGCGGGACCAGTCAGAGGTGGTATTTACCGGTTCTCCGAACTACTCAAAATTTCCACTATTGGTTCTCCAGAACTGATCAGAACCTGCTGAAACCCACCTCTGGAGAAGACCCATAATTTATCAAAAGAAAAAGCAATGAGATTGCGTCCGATTACTCCATCAGCCTTTCAGAATTCTTACTGTTCTCCATCTCACAGCTTACTTTTTTAAGGACAGGAAAACATCCTTCTGAAAAAAAAATCACTGGAAGGCAATAACCCTTTCTTGAATGTCTAATAGATATATAGGGGCAAAGGGCATCATTGAAATTGAGATGTTAAACAACAAATTATATATTGCTGTTCCGTCATTAGCCTGCAATCCAGGATGGATTCTGAATTTTTACTCAACAGCATAAAGTTGACAATTCAAAAATTATCTATTTCCTTTTCCAGTTGTGTTATCTTCTTTTTTAAAACTTGTTTTACACTCTATTGGGCAGTTATTTCTATTTAGAAATTCACCTTTTTCTGGCTTCCCAGTATGCTAGTTTTTTAAGATTCTGATGGTGGAAAAACTTTCAGATGGATTCAAGATATTCTTTTTTTGTACTACCTTTTTAACTATCTTATGCATCATGGATATTTGTCAGGAAGATTTATAAAATAGAAGGTAGAAGCCATACAAAAAGGGTGCACAATGCACTAAGGCCTCAGGGCTATGGCATCCAGAGATCCTTCAAAAGTCGCTGTTGAATTTTGATGGCATTCCAATATGATCCCACTTTTTTTCCCACTGCACAGAATGAATATAAAAGTAGCTGCTGCCCTATTTTTATAACCTCTATCCACCACCTGCTCATTTGTCAGGTCATCTGCATTTCAAGCTAGCAACCACAGAAGGCCTGATAAATCAAAAGGAATCAGTTCAAATAGACTTTGTTTTTAGTAAAGGCCAAAATATTTCTCCCATTTTTGCAAACATTGGCTGCTCTCAAAAGTTCTGTTGAGTTTATATATTAGATTATTAAAATGGGAAAGAAATTATTTAGCTACAACTTGTCTTAAAGTCAATATAATTATGGGAGAATAACAGAACTGTTTTTTGAATGGAACTAACTTTGACTATGAATGGGAACTAAGTAGAAAGTATGACGTAAACTATGTCATTACAGTCTTTTTATGTTCAACATAATTTGGTAAATTGCAGAAATTTTGTTTAAATCTTAGGTTATAGTAAGGTCAAGAGATACACTTACATTTAATCTGGCAAGAGATGCTAGAGAAAAACAACACGAGAAGAAATGATTTCATAAAATAGTTGTGACAATAATTGTAATAATACTCTGCAAGCTTTAAAATGCAAATTGAAAAGCACTTCTAAAAATGCAAAGCACTTTCACCAAGTAATAGAAATGATATTAGTAGGCATAATTTAAAAGAATTGTCAGAAAAAATATATTCTAGGATTGTTACTAATGAAGACTTGTAGAAAATTTGAAGTAAAAGCCCTTTTGGATAAATAGAAATAGAATTTGAATTCTTTATTGGCCAAGTGTGATTGGACACACAAGGAATTTATCTCCTGTGCATACTCTGAGTAGTACATACAAGCAACAAGTGATAAATTATGATCAGAATCATTCATCATAAATCATTAGATACAACACTTAGTGATAGTCATAGGATACTAAATAAGCAATCAACATAAATCACAATAGGATACTAAATAAAACAATATAAATCGTAAGATACAAGCAACAAAGTTATAGTCATAAGAAGATAAGGAAATGGGTATTAGGAAAGATGAGAAGGATAATTATAATACAGCCCTACTAGGTAGTTTGACAGTATTGTGGGAATTAGTTGTTTAACAGAGTGATGGCATGGTGGGGGGGGGGGGAGACTGTCCTTTTGTCTAGTTGTTTTGGCGTGCAATGTCCTATATAGCATCGTCTTGAGGGAAGAAGTTGAAACAGTTTATATCCAAGATGTGAGGGGTCTGTAGATATTTTCATAGCCCTGTTTCTGGCTCGTGCAGTATAGCGGTCCTCAGTCAAAGGCAGGCTGGTAGAAATTGTTTTTTCTACAGTTCTAACTATCCATTGAAAATGTGCATTGAAAGCTGCTAACCTTTAAATTAATTTAAATTTAAATTATAGGTACTTTTCAATAAAAACTAGAATTTTTCTTTTTTACTTTAATGAATTTTGCTAATATTATG
This sequence comes from Arizona elegans, assembly GCA_022577455.1. Classification (NCBI taxonomy): domain Eukaryota; kingdom Metazoa; phylum Chordata; class Lepidosauria; order Squamata; family Colubridae; genus Arizona; species Arizona elegans. Next base: position 17,848,083 of record JAKOOJ010000007.1, read on the forward strand.
CAAGTGTGTATCCTAGTAAATATTGACAACTATTGATTACAGGAGCCAAAATCAAAACTTTGCTGAACAAAAATAGCACTATCTTCCCCAGTTCAGGCACTAAAGTGGTATAGTCTCTTAACTGAATGGCTTAATGTTCTCCCCACAACTTTAGATAGCCATGTCTATTACTTCATTTGTGATGCATGTGCAATTAATTCAGAACCCACTCAGTCTTGCTTTATTAAATATAATGTATCAATTAAAAGAATGCAGCAAGAGTCAACATGAAACCCTAATACATCTGTATCAATCCAAAATTATATTTGTATCCATCACTATGCATCTATTAAAAGGGGTGATTCCTAACTTCTGGTTATAATGGTGTATACAGACACCTATACAGTATATGTATACTGTATATGTATGCATATGTGTGTGTTTGACCTAAGTATTTGTTTGTTCCCTCAAATATGGCATACACAGACATATTCAATAAATATATCTAGGTACAGGTAATCCTCGAGTTACGACACTTCATTTAGCAACTGTTCGAAGTTATGATATAACCCCACAAGGACTTATGACATAGTACCGAAGTTATGAATGTTGCAGCACCACAGCAGTCATTCACACTTACAAATGACTGCAGAAGCACTGCAACATTCACCTTGCGTATACGCCCCCTGGCTGGGTCTCCACAGGAACTGGGCTTGTAGGGACTCACTTATCTTGTGATGATCTAGCAAGCCGTCAGTTCCTTTGTCTGCTTCAGTGCATTCATAGAGAACAGAGGCCTAAGGTAGTGCAAGATCATGTGAGATCAGTAGTGCGAGATCTCACGCTACTGATTTCATGCTATCTTGCACTACAATACTTTAGGCCTCTATTCTCTGCAAATTAAGACCTGCACCAGATCCAGATGAAGAGTGTTTGCAAGCCAATAAGACTCAGATGGGGGTGGGGGAGGGCGTGAAATCACATTGCTTCAAGCCTTCCATCGGCTTGCAAATGCTTTTCATGCCGAGACTGGAAGCTTCTGGAAGCTGTGATCTCATGCGAGGTACCACTTTGATGGGAAGGTAACAGTGTTCCATATTTCACCATACACTTCACATTGTGGAGTGATGTCATGTTGTCCACATGACCACAGAAATGTCTTCAGACAGTGCTGGCTCAATGGCTTAAAGAAAAAGAAATGAGCACCGCTCTCTAAAGTTAGCTACAACTAGCAGAATAAAACCCACAGGGACTCATTTACCTCTCTCTGTGTGTATGTGTGTGTGTGTGTATGTGTGCACAGAAGCATTATTCTTATTACATCTCCAACAACATAATTTTTGACAGTCCTTTTCTATAGAAATGTGACAGAATCTAATAAGTTTTAAATATTTTTTGTTGTGTGTCATAATTTGTGGTGCATTGACTTGCTATAGAGATTAATTCTAATTCTTTAATCTGTAAACTGGGATGATGTCTGAGAATTCACTATTTCTCATCACTGTCAATCATGGAATAGACACAAAGAAGTCTTACTTGATCTTACTAAACAAGTAGCCTGAATTGGAAGAAGCTGATCCATTAGGAATAATGAAAATCAAATAGGAATATCTATAAATAATGCACAGTAAATAATTTGTCACCATAGACAAACTCCCAAAAGTAACCTTATCAACTGAAGAAAGACTTTAAACAATTTCTAAAGACCCTAAAAAAATACCCCATTGGTTTAGGAATTCTGGCTAATGGAGTCCAGAAAAGCCTTTTCTGTCATGACTCCAGTCCTCTGAATCATTGTGTCCCTACTCATTTTTGGCCTTCCAAAAGGGCCTGAAGATCTGGCTCCTCTAAATGGGGGCATCTCATTCCAGAGGTGGTTAATGAAGTAACCTGTTTCCCATGTGCATCTTTATCTTTTCCTTCTCCTCTTTGTCAAATTTAACCCAAAATTATTTTTTTTTACTGTTTTGTATTCTTATTATTTGTTTTAATGTTTCATATTGCTGTTTTCATTGATTGTAAGCTGCCTAGACTCACTTCTAGGCAAGAAAGGCAACACATAAATTTAATAAATTAATTTAATAATGACATTTTATGGCTCAACATAGAATACATCACATGGTACAGAAGTGGCATCAACCAAAAATTATTCTATGATGATAAATGTGCAAAGCTCTAAAAACTAGAATATTGAAGATATTGAAGTCCATTGATACATTCCAAAAAGTAGATGGAACGAATTATAAATATAATGTTACAATCTTGACTATAAGAAGCTAAGTGTGAGCAGGCTAAATACCTGTATAGATCTTTTGAATTCTATTCTTTAAATAGCATATTTCTTCAAATATCTTCTAACATATAGGTAGCACATTTTTGGAACACTTCCACATTGAAGTCATAATCTGGATTGTTATAGCATGGCACATGCATATCTTCTCAGGGAAAGAAATGAGATACTTTGGAGACAAGCCACCTAAACCATCAGGTAAAATTTGGTGTGGGATGAAATAGCATTTAATGATTACTGCAATTTTCAGAAGTCAAGGCCAGAATAGCATCCAACTATCACAGAAAGAGGTGAACTATTTCCTAAGGGAATATCACTTTTGCTTCAAATTGTAGGCTCAGCTTTAAAGTCCTTTCTGGGGCTCAGCAGATTTCAACTACAATTCCAACAGCCAAGTTTATTCTACATTGCCTTTTATCCATATAATTGCAGCAACAGAGCAACTGGGTCCAACAAAACAAAACAAAACAAAACAAAACAAAACAAAACAAAACAAAACAAAACAAAACAAAACAAAACAAAACAAAACAAAACAAAACAACCAAATCAATCTCATGTCATCTGATAGAGGAATCAAGAGTGTTCTAAATTTCACCTTATTTTTTTATATTTTTGCAATTCTACTTTTATTTTATTTAAATCACAGCATTTAATTACTATAAATTCTTTTTCAAGTAATTTTGTTATAATTGCAATTGTAGAAACCAATGCAAATAAAAAATAGAAGAAAAAGAAAAGTGTAGTCTAGAAAGAAAAAAGAAAAGAAAAAATAGTAAAAATATAGTAAAGAAAAAGAAACACACACACATAGGGAAGAGATTCCAAACTTTCATCACAAGTATAAAATTTTTTTGTAACTTTTCATCATCTCTTAAATTACAACAAATGACATTTTCTTTCCATATCCAATCTCTTATCAATAAACAAATCTATAAAGTCATTTAATTGTCATTTCAGTCCTGAAGTCAGAAAAATACATGAGAGTAATCAGAAATAACAGTGTATCTATTTTAATCTTGACCAAATAAACCAATGTTATATTCCTTCCTTTTATTTCAAGCAATCTTACTCTTTAATCCATTCAAATAAGGTCTTAGAACTTTATTTATTTTTATTTCTTCTTTATTCCTTCTCATAAAATTCTTAAAAGCTTTAACTAGTGTCCTTTGTAAGTTCAGTATATGTAAACAGATCACTTTCTTGCTTTATTGCATGTACTGTATGTCCCTTTTAATTATTAAAACATCAGCCAGTTTCTTTTCCATATCCAATGTAACATCTTATTCCATATCATTCTTGTAGTCTTTGTAAATGCTCTTTCAATTTAGTCTCATTTGGCCAAGTAAATCTTGTTCATCCTCCAAAATACCTTTAACATAGTATCCATAGACACAGATATTGGTGTTGAGATTAATATTAATTTTGACTTCATTTTTTCCAGTGTCTTTCAATATTTTCAGTTTTAGAATAATGTGTTCCATACTGAAACTATGTGAAGTGTATGTGTTCTCTTTTAATCGACATCTTTACTTTAGTGTCCAATTTTTTTAAAAAAAACTTATGTTTTTTAAATTTAAAAACACAGACAGAATTCTTTATAATTAATTCTAAAATCTTTCAGATTCACTTGGCTCCTTAATGTATTTATAAATTTCTAAAATCTCAATCTTAATTAGCTTTTGGCTGGTGTTTTTTTTTCTTTTTTTAGTTCTTAGGCTTTTAGTTAAATTTTACTTTCATTAAACACTGAAGGCAGATTCATCAGTTTTTAGATTCCAGAGGTTTTTAATAGCTGAAAAGTAGTTCATAAGCAATATCATAATGTGATTAGAAAAGGAAGTATTCAAACTTAGTGTCCTTTTAAAAGCACAGATTGCAGTTTGAGTATGAGGGCTGTTCTCATCTCAAAACCCTCTGGACAATGCTGTCTTGCAGTATCCTCATGTGGAGCAACTTGCAAATAATCTCCCATTTCCTATCTTCTCTTTGTCCAGAGAGTTCAAGGAGCTGGTCTACTCATGAGTTCTTGAAGTTTTTTTTAAAGTGTTCAGTCCGTCATTTCATTGTTCAGAAGTTCCCAAAGCAGCCAAATTCAACCAGACTCAGATCCATCTTTCATTCTTCCCTCAGTCTTCAAATGTACAAAAGGTTATGTTTTTAAAAGCTTCATGACTAATAGGAGTAAGGGTACACCTTTTATATCTAATGCATTATGCAGAAGGGGAGCACATTCCTTCTCGTTGCACATCTCAAAAATAGGGACTCTCAGCACTCCTATTACCTCAGGCTTAAATAGAAAGAATCTTTAACACCTAACACTTTGGCATACCTAAAGAGACAGTATTTTGAGGCCAGAATAGAATATTTTTAAAAGAGGTTAAAAAAAAACTTGTTATTCTTAAAAGCTGCATGACAAATAACCATCAAATTAATGTTCCACTCTATTTTACTGTTGTTGAAGGAGCTTAACCAAAAAATAAATAAATAAAATAAATAAAAACTAATAATAATAGAGAACCAACTCCATAGGTTGATACTGAGTTCTTCTGAAATTATAAATTAGATATATGAGAAGGTAACAAATCACAGCATGTCTGTTGCCTGAAGTAATAGACTGGATTAAATTAAAACCTAAAAAGCAAATGTCAAACTACATGAAGACTATTGAAATCATACCATGGTCATTGAGATTTATATTTTTGAAACTACTTCCTGATTCTAACAGCAGAGATTTGGAAAAAAAATTAGCAAGCTGGCATGTCTGGGAGGTAGCTGAGAGGTTGGCAGAGAGAGAGAGAGAGAGAAAGATCTATTAAAGTCTTGGACTACTTTCCTTATATATGTCTGACAATATAAGGGAAGAGTGATTCAGGCAACAAATTCTGGCAATTCTAACATTTTACAAGATCAAAGTTTCTACCGCAGAAAGAAAATTAGGAAACACCTGGCTAATAAACTGGACTTGGCCTGGCTCACTAAGTTATTAGTGGTGTTGGCTAAGCCTGAACAGATTTAAGACTATCAAACAGATTTCAGAGCATATGGCAGAAGATCTGAATGAAGAGGCTTATACGGCTTTGCTTGTGTTGCTTTTTCACTTGATTTGGCATCTTTCACTGAAGGACTAAAATCCTTCCAACCGTCACTAGATTTTACCTGCAGTCTTAACTGCAACTGTATTATGAGCTTTCCTAATCTTCAACATTTCCTACTGTGCCACTATTTAAAGACACCATGGCTTCCATTCATCTTTTGTTTCTCAGGGACAAGGTGACATAGAGAGCAATAAAGACCAGACCATCCTATGCCTTAGTACAGGGGTGGGCAATTAATTTCCTCAAGGAGCTACAATGAGAAACTAGGGATGCTGTGGAGTGCCCAGGTATGGGCGCAGGCATATATGTAAATTGAAAAAAAAATTAGCATCTTCAAAATAAAAGCAATGCAGCTATATTGCAAGCATGGGGTATACTTATTTATATTTGATTTCCAATTGACTTCATGCAGGCTGTACAGGGACAGCCAAAGAGCTGGATGTGGCCTGGGGGCAATAAAATGCCCAGGTCTGCCTTAGTAATTTATTGGATTTCTTGTATTGGATACTCTTCTGCTGATATATTTCACCTGGCCATTGCTATTTCATTGCACTTGGGAAGGCACCTTTGACATGTCTTTCATTAGCTAGTCTTGTTCCAGTCTTGCATTTTTGCCTGGAGGTAATCTCTGATTCAATCTGAGACATTTTCAGGTGGTACTAAAGAAAGATCTCCATCTGAAACTTTGAAGAGCCATTGCTTGACAGTGTTGATGAAGGATAGAGATTCTGTGGCTCTTCAGTTGAGGATGATTCATATTTTCTAGCAATCTAAGCCAATTTGGCCAATTAGAGCTCTAAATAATTTTCTATTTCATGATTTAATACTGGAAATTAGTATCACCTAATATAAATCTTCGTTGTCTTTACCAGGAAACCAAGTAGGAACATTTTTCCAGATAGAAAAATAAATGTGTTTATTGCACTTGGCCATACTTTGGTGGGCAATCAGTTATAAGAACTGGGGTTCAATTAATGTCTCGGGGCCATATGCTGCTCATCCCTGCTAAGGATTATTATTTCTACATATTTTAATTTAATTTAATTTAATTTTTAAATTTATATACCGCCCTTCTCCCGAAGGACTCAGGGCAGTGAACAGCCATAGATAAAAAAAAACATAGAATACAAAATTTAAAAACAATTTAAAATATATTAAACAATATGGTCCGACAGTTAAAATCCCCCATTTAAAATTCAATACACCATTGGAGAGTTAGGCCAGCCCGGCTTGATGAAATAAAAAAGTTTTGAGGGCCCGACGGAAAGTACGTAGATCCAGAATCATCCGTATCTCCGGGGGGAGCTCGTTCCAGAGGGCAGGTGCTCCCACAGAGAAAGCTCTCCCCCTGGGGGCCGCCAGTCGACATTGTTTGGCCAATGGCACCCGGAGGAGCCCCTCTGTGGGAGCGTACTGGCTGGAATTATGGAATTTATTTCTCTCTTCCTATATTATGCCTGGTTGAGATATTGATGAGTTCATCAGCACTGAAATATCAAACACTGCCTTGGCTCTGCTTCACCTGCGTCACTCATTATAACAAACTGCTTTGAAGAAAGTGGCAGGTATCTGCCAAACAGAACTTTTTGATTGACTCTCAAATTTGTTTGACTCAGGTTCATTAATGGATCATTTTCATATTAAAAAAATAGCTATAATAGCAGCTTTTATTAAAAAAAATATTTGAGACCCCATTTTTTCCAGCTGTGGTTTAAACAACCTGGCCTTTTAAGTTAAGATTTCGCACTCAGACATGCTGCAAAGACCCGATGTGATCAATTTCACCAGAACTGTTCTTATTTATGTCTTGCAACAGAACCCAGTGAAAGCAATCGATAAGCATTAACACTCACAGTAATGCCATCCTGCTGGGTGTTGTCAAGCAACCCTCTTCCAGACTGGTGGCAGAATTCTGGAAGAGAAGGCTTAAGGTAAAAATAATTAGGTTATTGACTTACATCCTGTGATTCATTCATTGTGCCTTTTATCTAAATTCTCATCAGAAACATAATTTAACCATGCTGAACAATGCTACAATTATTCCTAACAATCAAATTGTCTGCATCTGTATGTCATCAGAATGCTTCTCCTCACAAAGCTGTTTTCAGGCATTAATAGCAAAGTTTCTTCCTGCATAAATCTGGTTATGGTTAAGTCCACAACAGAAGCCCTTCTCTGAATGTCACTACCAACCAAAGGTTAAACCAGTGGTAAGAGAAAAGAAGTTACCTATTGTGATGTCCTATTGCTTGGTCTCTCTTCCCAAAGAGAGGATGCTTGATTGCCAGACTGAGTTAAAAAGAAACAAAGAAACAGACCTCAAATTGATCCTTTTCAAAGAAGGTTCATCCATTTAACTGTTATTTTCCTGACTCACTTTTGTTTTGCTATTTTGTTTTCAGTTTGAGAACTGCGTCACTATCATGCTATATAAGGTGTTTTGTTAGTTGCCTTTACTACACCCTGGGGTGTCAGTCATAACAAAGCAATAAAGAGAAATCATTTGAACCTGTTCTTACACGGAGTAACCTTTGACCCTTGAGGCAGATAATGCTCATGGTCACATTTTATATTATTTTCCAGAGTCATCTAACCATCATTGTACCAAAACAGTAAGGCAGACCAGACTTTACACCATCTCAGCAACATCCAAATAGTATTATGAAGATATATTATGAAACACTAATGCAGAAATGGCCTTTATGTGGTACTGGGGGCATTCCACCCTTTTATTCCTTCTTCCCAAACTGGAACTTGAAGATAATTCTGTTGTTAGTACTTGAATGGGAATTCCAGAAGTCTAGATCTAGATTGGGAAGTCAAAAATAAACTTCCTCAAAGAAAATAGCAGTAAACTATTTCTGTAATATTGACAAGAAAACCGTATACATGTAGGCACCAGGAGCAAGCTTGACTTTGACAGGGAGTGTCATGCCCCAACATAAAATCTTTATATACTGTTGTTGTTCTCTAGCCCCATCTAGTGGCCTGAGGGACAAATATGCCCAACATAGGATCTTTATATACTGTTGTTGCACTCTAGCCCCATCTAGTGGCTGGAGAGACAAAATACCAAGTATATCGTTTGAAGCTGACGGGATCCATTTTACCCATCAGCCCGCACTCTCAAACCAAGTGCACACTGGGAAGCCAGACTTCATTTATTTTAGCATTTGGAGAAGGCAGAAGCACATGGTCATCCAAGGACAAACCCACATCCCGCACAGAGAATCGCTGGTGAGATTTAAACTTCTTGTATTTATTAATTGTTATGTTCAGCAGTAACTTAATACTTTCTATCTTGTATTTGGTTCTCATTGGATGTATTCCTATTTACCGCAGTTTCACTATATCCTGTTCTTTCAATAAAGCATTCAGATCTACGCACACAGTCTGTTTTATTGGAGGATAGGTGGGCTTAGCTGCATGTCGAGCTACACACAGACTAATGTGTAGTGGGGACAGAACAGGAAATGATGTATGCTTTGAATTGTTTTAAGAAGAAATACAGTAAGGAGAGTTCCAAGAAAGGTAGTAAAACTGACAACAGCTCCACAAAAGATGGCAACCGCAGCAAAAATCAACGAACCAGTGAGTAGACCCATTCCTTGGAACCAGGATAAGAAATGATGGGGAATTGTCCATATGTGCTCAGGCTCAGGCTCAACCCATCCAAGACCGAGTGGCTGTGGTTTCCGACATCCCGATATAGTCAGTTGACGCCATCGCTGACTATTGGGGGCGAATCGCTGGCCCCCACTGAGAGGGCTCGCAACTTGGGCATCCTCCTGGACTCATGGCTGTCTTTAGAAGAGCACTTGACGGCCATGACCGGGAGGATCTTTCATCAGGTTCGCCTGATTCGCCAGTTGCGTCCCTTTCTGGATTGGGACTCCCTACACACAGTCACTCATGCCCTCGTTACCTCCCGCCTGGACTATTGTAATGCTCTCTACATGGGGCTCCCCTTGAGGAGCACCCGGAGGCTCCAACTGGTGCAGAGTGCGGCCGCGCAGGTGGTTATGGGAGCAACATGGCGCTCCCGTGTGACACCTCTCCTGCGCGAGCTGCACTGGCTCCCGGTGGTCTTCCGGGTGCGCTTCAAGGTTTTGGTTACCATCTTTAGAGTGCTCCATGGCTTAGGACCTGGCTACTTACGGGACTGCCTACTACCACAAACAGCCTCCCACCGGCCGGTACGCTCTCATAGAGAGGGGCTCCTCCAGGTGCTGTCAGCCAAACAATGTCGACTGGTGGCCCCTAGGGGGAGGGCCTTCTCTGTGGGGGCACCTACTATCTGGAATGAGCTCCCCCCGGAGATACGGAGGATCCCGGATCTGCGCACTTTCTGCCGTGCTTTGAAGACACTCCTATTCCAGCAGGCCGGCCTGGCCTAATTTTCTTCCCTTCTTTTAAATTTTGAAATTGAAATTTTAATTCGTTTTAAATTATTGGGAGTTTTAAATTGTCTCGGGCAAAAATTATTTAATTGGGTTTTAATCATGTTTTAACTTTTGTATTTATGTGTTTTATTTTGTGCCTGTTCACCGCCCTGAGTCCTTCGGGAGTAGGGTGGTATACAAATTTAATAAAATGAATGAAATGAAATGAAATGTGCTCCAGGCAGCTGTTTTCCAGACAGGTTTCCACAGGTTTCAGTGCCAGGAGATGTCAGGAACACCCATCTTGCTTGCAATCACAGTGGAGCCTTCCAAGGATATTAAGTTTGCAAACCTCACTTTCTAATCCATTTCAGAAATTGCTAATGAACCATATTAAAGTTATTAGAGACCTTCAGTCTACCCTGAGTGAGTTTATTTTCACCTCTGAACAAAAGAAGAAATAATTATAAACTTAAGAACGTAAATAATTTGAAATAAACAAGAGGTAAATAAGATTTGGATTTCAGAAAGTTATAAATGGATTTAAGGGTTCAGATAAGTTTGGAATATTGATTTTTACCATAAGATTTTGGAATTAATAATAAAAAATAACTTTTTGTGTAAAAGATTTATTTTGGCTCTCTTGGCTATTGTAAATCATGACAAAGATGATTTAGAGACCAGTATTGGGTTGCAAAACCCGTTGCTACCGGTTTGCTCGTACGCGCGCACATGCACGCGATGCTTCTGCGAATGCGCAGAAGCTTCTGTGCATGCACAAAAGCATCTGGCACGGATGAGCGGAGCCTCCCGCCACCGCTACCGGTTCGCCAATCTGGGTAGAACCAGTAGCAACCCACCACTGCTAGAGACCACTAAAGATTCCAAGCAGAAGAAAAAAATGCAAGCCTTTTCTTGATGTCAGTTAATACTGTGACTTACAAAATGACACAACATTAAAGGAGATCTTTGAAGAATGGGGCCAGAAATTAGTAACTACAATGACATGTGTAACAAATTCTATGTATCACACATAGAACTACAATTGACAGACCATGAGAATGGATGTAGAAAAGATACTACCTGAAGTTTCAAAAATTAAAAGGGAAATACAAATGATAAAACCAAAAAATATTTTCTTACTGGATCTATAAAAAAGGGAGAGAAGGAAGGAGGAAGGTGCTTCATATTCAACAAAGAACTGGATTAGCAAAGAGAAATAAGCTATTCTCCCCTTCCTTCTCCTTCCCCAGATCTTATTATAGCTCACAGATACTGGCCACCTTTTGACAGAATACAAAGATTAGCTTAATTTCAACTCGGTGTTCTTTTAGAAAATGTCTTCCAGCCTTGCTGAAGTAGAAGAAATTTTCTAGCTATATTTTAAAGTCATTAATTATAATTTTACTTCCAACCATTATTTTTTTGTGTTGCATAGAACAGATTAATTTTTGTATCATTATTATATAATAGACTAAAAAAGGGAGGAAGAAGATTGCATTTTTTATCATCCTATTTTTTTCAGCAGCAGTTGGTATTCTGCAAACAATAGGTGACAGTAATTAGATCTTCAAGAAAAATAGACAAGACAAATTTCCTGGGTAAAAATCTAATCGTTTGTACTATTTACAGAAAAGGCGATAAGTCAAAGAAAGATAGCAGGATATGTGGTTCAACACCATATTCTAATATTAGAATATTTCTACCCCTCAGAAATAGTTTGTGGCAAAGGTGGAACTGCTTAAATATATCCAAGTATTCATCCAGATTTATTGTATGGAAGTCCAATTACTTGAAAAGCAACAGGTTAGCTCATATAGGGTGATAGGCAATAGACTACAATGCCAAATTATGGTTGTCATATATTAATATTTGAAGAGATCATTTATTTATCAACTCAAAATTAGAGACATCATTGAAACATTTCACACAATCAATTGTCATCATCAGGAACCGGTTCATATAATCATCAGGAACTGGCTCATATATGGAGATACATTATATACAAACAATAGTCTTGAACATATTTACATGATAAGCAGTGAATAATGTTGACCAAGTGGAAGGCATGGATGCTAATTATATGGACTATTGTTCTAAGATCATAGTCAAGCCATCTCCTATTTAAGAGAGAGAGAAAGAAAGAAAGAGAGAGAATGAGAAGATGCATAATAATCTAATCAAAGTAAAAGTTGTTTTCTGATGTTTGATGAAAGCATTTTTTCCTATTCCTTTATTTTACAGATCCAAAGAAATCACAGCAGTTCAAGAAGAACTGGAACAGCTAGAACACAGTAATATAGGAATACTCCAGTTTCTGTTTCTGACACTATACATAGTAGTCCCACATGTGGCTTTGAGAAGATGTGAGCCCATAATTATGAAACTATGCACTCGGGTATTGGTTAAGGTTCTCTGTATTGCAATGCGGATTAATTCATGATGTGAATAAACCTACTGACCATGTTTTTACATTCCACTAAGCCATAATTTTCCTGAGTGATGATGTGTTTATACATAATGCTAACTTCAATTCATTAGTCACAATGGCTACATTCCCATAATCTGTAAGTGAAAACCAACCAAATAAGTTCATGCTAAAGCATAATGTGTTAAGTCTTGGATATCACAGGAGCAATCACAGATACAAACAACAATGGAAGAATTTCCACCATTTTATTCAAATTGGGATCAGCACTGTAGCTTGTTCCTCAGCTCAGTTGCTATTACTTTTCTAGTCTTTCTTTTTCGCTTCTGATAGTAGTAATAGGCATATAATAAAGATCAAATCCTTCTTGCAACCCAATTGCCATGTGAGTTTTCATCTTTTCTTCTGGCTTCTTACAATCTTAAATGGTGCAGCCTAAGAGCCAGAAAGGAAAGAAGACTGCAAGGGAGTGAGTGGGGGACAGCACAGGCATCCAGTACTGGTCACAAAGATGTCATTCATGTAATGATGTGATTGAAGAATATATGTAAATCATTTCTTTTGCATGAGACATATTTTAGTGCCAAGATACAAGTGATATTGTGTATAGAAAGAATGCAGAGAATAGCAACAAAGATGACTAGGGGACTTGAGGATAAAACATATAAAGAACGATTGCTGGAACGGGATATGTATGTCTAATCTTATGAAAACAAGGACTAAGGGGTGACATGATAGCAGTGTTCCGATATCTTAGGGGTTGCCACAAAGAAGAGGCAGTCAAACTATTCTCCAAAGCACCTGACGGTAGAACAGGAAGCAATGATGGAAATTAATCAAGGAGAGAAGCAACTTAGAACTAAGGAGAAATTTTCTGACAGGTAGAACAATTAATTAGTGGAACAACTTGCCTCCAGAAGTTGTAAATGCTCCAACACTGGAAGTTTTAAAGAAGAGATTAGATAACCATTTGTCTGAAGTGGTGTAGGATTTCCTGCCTAAGTAGGGGGTTGAACTAGAAGACCTCCAAGGTCCCTTCCAACTCTGTTATTCTATTCTACATAAACTTGCTGACAATTGTATCAGGGTGCGCGATATTTGTTACCCATCCCTCTCCAGATAACTTTGCAGGGGCGGAGGCAGTGGTGAAATGTAAAATTTGTTACTACCAGTTCTGTGGGCGTGGCTTGGTGGGGAGGTAATGTGACTGGGCAGGCGTGGCCAACTTTTTTTTTTTTACTTTTAAAAGCATTTTTTCTACAACCTCAAGTGGTTGCAGAAAAAATTGCTTTTAAAAGCCTCTGACGATTAGGCAACTCAGCTGGGATCGTCAGAGGCTTTTGAAAGCATTTTTTTTTTTACAACCTCTTCTGCTGAAGAGGTGGTGGAAAAAATGTTTTTAAAAGTTAAAAAAAAAGTCTCTGATGATCGCCAGGCTCAGCTGTGCGGGCGGGGGGGAGGACAAGGATTTTTGCTACTGGTTCTCCGAACCACACGCCACCATCGCTACCGGATCGGCCGATCTGGTCCGATCTGGTCCGATCCGGGAGCATTTCACCCCTCGGTGGAACGGGCCATAGTGAAAATGGAATGAAAGATCCCTTCTCTGGTTTGTATTATATTACGAACTAGAGAACTCTAGTGATGGGAAGGCTTGGAACGACTTAACTAATAGTTACAGGACGTTATGAGAAATTATGAACTTTACCAACTTTATTTAGTGATTACTCTACACCAAGTTTTCATATTATTCGAATAAAAAAAATTACATGAAGTCTACAAACTGAAATCACTTCATGCTTACTTTGCCTATAGGCAGCTGTTACTATAAACACAGACCTCATTCCCCCTGCGGAATCTTCTTTTGAGAAAAATGTTATCATATGCATTGACTTGAGGTTCGTATCGGGGACCTGATATACAAATGTTGTGCATATGCATGTCCATAGACCTATCTCCAATATTAGCATTGCAAAGTAATACATATGGAAAGCATCCACCTGAATGTGCCTGCACATTATAAATCAGAATGCTCTATCTTAGCTGCAGCCAATTGCTACCAGATGTTCCAGAGTATACATGTTGTAGGTTTGTGGTTTTTACATTTCTGAACACCAACAAAACACTTTCCACTTTTTAGTTTGTCACCAGCAATTTTTCTGCATTACAGAAGATTGTCGGCATATTTCAGTTCACTTCAAATGATCATGGCCTTCAACTCGGCTGCCAAACATGAAGAGGAAGCATTTACCCTCATGCAGAATTCCATGGTGCAGAAAAAAGATTTAAAATGGTGGTTGAGTTGCCCATTCAGAAGATTACAGTTATCAAAGAAAAATCCATGAAAAAACTATTCTGTCACCCAAGGGCTTCTGGGAAAATAATTTGAAACCCATGAATTGCACTTCAATTAGTTCTGTACAAAATCAATTTCTCAGCAGGTTCTCTCTGCTGCCCATCACGCAGACTCTTGTTTTTGTACTTTATTCTCAGGGAGTTTGAGAATTTTGTTCTAATTTCTCTACATGAGATTTATCAGTTTACCTACCCCTTTCAAAGTGGCTGAAGGTTCTACAGAGAGTTATTCCATTACATACCCTTTCATCCCAGGAAAGCCTCTCAGGCTGCACAGACTATTCTTTCTAAAAAAGTTCAATGCATTTCATTGGCGATTCAGTAAATGTGGAGCCAGTTTTGCTGCAGACTACTAGAGAAAGATTGCCCCATGAAATGCAGGATTTATGCATTCTCACTAAATCAGTACCATGCTCCACCTAGGAGAATTTTTAGAATGTTATCTTCTCCTTTGAAATACATAGGAAAATCACTTTTTTCTTTCATCAAATGAATGAGATGGGGTGGGAGAGAACACTTGTCTGTAGTTATAGTAATGGAGCCAAAGGGAGAGGGTGGGAAGACTATTGGTAATTGTGCTAGATTAGAATGATAGATGAAGACAATGATTTAGCTGGTCTCCCTAAAATTCGTAACTGTTCTTATTCTTCCTGTGCAGAAAAACAGATGCCACTTCCACGCCTTTTTGCAGAACAAAATCTCCCTCCGAAAGATGTGCAAGATTTCTAACCTGTCTTCTGCACTCCGCAGTACTCTGCCCTCACACAGTGGAGAAAGGTCTTCCTTGCTGATCGATTTTTCTCTGAGTTATCTGCTGCCAGCCAAATGAGTCAGTATGTTTGTAGCAAAATCGATTGAATGCAGGGCACCCACATTAGAGCATGGCTAGTACAGTGCTACAGCTGATTTTAATTATTAAAGGCAAGCATACTTAGCCCACAGCTGGAATTTATTATTTCAAATATAATCTCTTTTTCTCTCCCCCACATTACTACTTCTGCTGTGATGTCTGACAAGAGAAAATCAAAAGGCACCTATATATATACTGTATATATACACACATACATATATGCACACACACTCACAAACACACACAGTCACAAACATTCCTATTCCTGCGGTATTGCCTATTTTTCCTTAAAGGTCTGCCAAGCAGTGCTATAAAAGAAACTCACTATGAATATCTATCTAAGACAGTTGATTTGTACAATCTACTGCACCAGGTTTGGTTATGGCATAAATGGCAGAACTGAAGAGAATCTACTCAATTCTGCCTTTTGAGTCAAAAAGATTTGTTAACCCACATTTCTTTGCAAGATGCCTCTTCTGGGGGAAAAAAAACATGGGTAAAGAAGCAAACAATAGGGAGTAATTTCATAAATGGGAAAAGAGCTTACACTAAAGAAATGCATTTTAAATGTATGCAGACATTAAGAATATTTCCAAACAAAAGAATGATGTAATGAATACTTGCATTTAAAATAATGTTTCCCATGGAATTTACTGAACTGCATACATTATGAGAAACTCACAAAAGTTCTTCATATTAAAGAAAGATGTGAACAAAACATTAAAAACTTTGATAGAGTAGAAAACTTGCCTATTACCATTAATAGTAAAGGAGATTAGATTTCTAATGTTCAGCACAGCCATACCATCTAGCACTTAATAAACTCTGCTATGTTAGAATATCTGCAGTCTGGATCTGTACATAAGGCTCACTGGAAAACATAGATTTCAGTGTAATTATATGTAGAAATGAATTCCAATTAATGTGGGGTGGAATCTGGTAGTATAGTAATGAAATTTGGAAGGCCTTCATACAATGTCTGGTCCTGATAGGTATTATCTGACAATCTTTTCTCCTTGAGCATCTTCTCAAAGATGCTTCAACCACAGTGCCATTCAAACATTCTTACACAGCTTCTACAGTTCTTCTTACATCACAGAAGGTTAGCAAATCCAGAAGGAAAACAATTTGTACCTCAGGATTATTGCTCCTATTAGTTCTGCCTTAGCAGCAAACCATTGTAATATAACTGCTTTGTCATCAAAGAAAATTACCCAAGCATTTTGAAGCAAGATGCAGAGCAGAAACAGTAGAAATGGCAGAAAGAGTCATCCTTTGTCTTCGGAGAAATGAAAGCTCTGGCCTGAAACACCATATGTGTGACACAGATGTGTTTAGACTTGATAGCTGCTTTTATTACCTGAAACAGCTGGAGATTCTGACAATTATAAATAGCCATCACTAGAAAATTGAAAAAACTCAAACATCTTTTAAGTGGAGGGATTTCTACAGGGATACAAAGAAGAACCATTTCATTCAGAATTTAAGTTTCCTAAAGGGTCTGGGAGCAATGCTTCATTTTTTTACACTTGTACTGGACAGTGCATCTTCAGGATTGGTCATTCATTTGGACATCTTTACCAGAACAAATTCAAGAAGCTAAACAGTTGAAAACAGAGTAGAAAAAAATGGAAGTAAAGTTTACAAGTATTACAGACATCCTATGAAATGTTGAATTTATATCTATTCTGTATATTGGGAAGCTTTATTAGCTTTTGGTCAGCCATGGAATGTCTATAAGATCTGAGATCATACAAACTTCTTTGGGATGATGAGCTGTATATAACTAACTAATAATGTAAACAATGAGAGCCGATCAGATTTTGCAGTTCTCTTGGGTGCATTTTTTCTTATTCTCTTGATGTATTCTCCATGCAAACTGATTCTGGATGAGGGTGAAGAGGTTAATTGATGTTTTGTTTTAGATGATTTATATTTACTCAGTCATAAATCCTATTCCTTCACATTTTTGCATCTTTCTGTGAATTAAAAAGGTATTTCCCTAATATGGGCTTTGAAGATCTAACAAAATAAACAACAAACTGGAAACTCAGTAAAATCTCCTCATCCATCCTTCTGATTGGGGCCATAAATTGAGTTGTCTAAGCTCCATGACAATAGGCTCTTCTCAACAATATGAAAATACAGATGCTGCCTCCATCCACTGCACTACTGAGGGAAGAAAGCTTCTTCAAAGCCTGATCCTCTCAGGGTCAGAGAAAGAGAATGGTCAGTAGCAAGTGCCAAGGAAGTTGCTGGGATATCTGAGGCCAAATGGTTAGAAGATGCTGAGACTTTAGAAAGAGTGCAGAGAAGAGCAACAACGATGACCAGGGGTTGGAAGTTAAAACATGATGAACGATTATGAGAACTTAGTATTTCTAGTCTAACTAGAAAGGGGAGATTTCTAGTCTAACTAGAAAGAGGAGAGTGACATCATAGGAATCTTCCAATATTTAAGGGGCTGTCATAAAGAATAGGCGGTCAACCTATTCTCCAAAGCATCTTGAGGGCAGGAGAAGAAGTAATGGATTGAAGCTTATCAAGGAGTGATCCAACTCAGAACTGACAGTGAAAATTATTAATCAATGGAATGGCTTGCCTCCAGAGGCTGTGGATGCTCCATCACTGGAGGTTTTTAGGAAGAGATTGGACAGTCATTTGTCCAGCATGGTATAGGGTTTTCCGCCTGAGCGGGGGGTTGAACTAGAAGACCTCCGATGTCCCTTCCAACTCTGTTGTTCTGTATTCTGCATTCTCTACTTTCACTTCATGGTCTCATCTTACATGAGGTATGTACAGCAACATCCTTGGTTCTTTCTTCCCTTCATGCAGTTCTTCTATTAGAATTATTTAAGGTTTGACTAAATTTGTAGAAAATTTAAGGGGACTCCAGAGTACCTGATGCTTAGCTGCCCTCTCCCTGCTAATCTCACTCTTTATATGTCTCTGCTTCTAGTTCATGAAAAAGAGAAGATGACTGCAGATGAAAGACTGGGTAGATAGGAGATATTTGGTTTCTTGAATAATTGGTCTGAATTATATGGAAAACAGACCACTTGCAAAAGTTGAGTTGTCCCAAAGATGCTTTGGGACAACTCTAGTGTTGTCAGGCAACTGGACTTTGTTTTTTCTTTGGAACATTTAGTTTCTCATCCAAGAAGCTTCTTCAGTTCATAGATGAGAAGTGAAATGTTTTCAAAGAAAAAACAAATAAAGCCCAGTTGCCTTTTGAAAAGCACCTTTGGGACAACCACGACCTGGATGATTGAGAATCTCCAGAGACAGAAGTTGAGTTGTACTCCAAAAGAACCCATAGAAATGTATTTGGGTGAAATATTTCAAACTTTATCACTAGAGTTGAATCGACTGGGATTGGAGGAAACAGAGTTCAGATAAAGGGTTCTGCTCTGTTAAAAGAAATAGGACCATTGAACCACTCAATACAAATCAGACAGATTTTCAGACAATTAAGGGGGTTGGTTTGTTTTTAGGCTGTGCTGCAGTTTCTCCAATAAATATAAAAGCAAGGCAGTGCAAATGGTTGTTCACATAAAAATCACTGGGCTGGGGATTGCATCAAAGAGAAAGGTAAGGCAGAACTAAATGCCATCAGCTTGGGACAGGATGAGACTGAGCTAATCCTTCACTTCAGCCCTCGCTTTGAATGTTAAGACTATTATTTGAAATTCCAAAATGTGTGGAGAATGATGTGTGAAACTCAGAGAGTCACAGTTCCCTTTCTGTAGGGGGAAGACATCAAACTCTTTGTCTTCTTTGATGCCAAAGAGGTGACAGTGAAAATACCCAGGAGTCACAAATTCAAGTTTCCAAATAGGATGGAAGTGGTACTCCTTTCCATTGTTGGTGATCTTAGAGTTAAATATGTCAAATTTGATTGATCCCATCCCTTGTTTTTACCTAGAGATGAAGCTTGTGTGAATGAAGTAAAAAAAGAAACAGAAAGGTTTTCATAATGTTCATGGGAATATTTGTAATAAAATAAGCTTGAATTCTTTGAATAGGAAAATAAATAGGACTTAATTGGTATAATGAGATATTTCCCATGACTGGAATACAATTCTCAAAGTATACAATGTATTCAAAATGCAGTAGAAAGGGAGGAGAATGACACTGCATGTTAATGGTTTCACATTTCAGAACTTCACGTGAATTCTGCAAAATAATTGAAGACATCTGGATTTATAGTAAGTAGAAAATGTGGCTGATGCTTTCCAGAAGCAAACTGAAATCTTTAAAAAAAGCATAATCTTAATTAAAACTGTTGGGAGACAAGCTCTACAAAGAAATTTCTGATGTATTTATTGATAAATCTCTCTTTTAGAAAGTAGATTAAGGTACAGGAGTATCAGCTATTTTTGACCAAGTGATAAACAACAGGGAAGCACCCATCAGTTCAAAATGGAAGAGGAATATAGGTTTACACGGGCACACAATTCTGGAGATTCTATTATATGAGGGAAACTAAAGCTGATAGTGACTGAAAGTATAATGTTGTAAGGATTTCAAGAAAAGAGGTTATAATAAACTCAAAGCAAATAGGATTCCCTGGCACAAGGAGATAACAAGAAAAGATTTTTAAGATGGGTGAGAGTTCTTTCAATATACGATACTAATAGTACAATTTCAATGAATAAAGAAATGGGGAACAGTAGAAGTAGCCAATGTGGTGGTGAAAAAAAAAGCTTACTAAGAGTAATTTTTGAAAGGGCATGTAATAAGTGAGAAACGGGTATGTTGCCAAGGAAGGATATACCGAGATAGTCTGGAATTACAGAGATGATATCAAAAAGGAAAAGGTTCAGGATGAGCTAAGGATTCAAAGAACAAAAATAAAGATTTTTCCTCAGTTAGTACGAATAAAAGAAAAGAATAAGTACAGTCTACCCAGGGAATACCCATTTATTTTGAATGGTTTCAAATGTCTAGAGCCAGATAAACGGTATCCTACAGTTTTAAAGGAACTTGGTGGTTCTGTGGTCAAACATTTGTTTGTTTCTGAGGTGCATATACTGCAGATCTCCTGATACATCCAGCAATTAACAATACAAAACATACAATACAAATAATTAAAACATCTATGGCATAGTTATAAATATATAACTATTAATAGTTATATGACACAAAGCAATAATAAAAAATGCCTTTAAAAAATTGTGGCACATATGTGAAATAGTTGACTCCCGAAAGAGAACAAATATTATTTCTAATTTAGGAGGATAGGCCAAAATAGAAGATCCAGGAAACCAACCAATTAGTCTAACATTGAAAACTAGAACAGAATATAATTAACTGGTGTAAAAACACCTTGCAAGCAAAATAGTGATTACCAGACCTCAGAATGGTTAGGTCAAGAATCAATCTTTTCACACTAAATCTTATATCATTTTAAAGTAACTTCCTTACTACTTTGTTAGAATGTTATGGACAAAGTGTCCAGAACATTCTAATTAAATGTGGTATGAGAATTAAGTGGGTATAAATCTTCCTCAAATTTAGAAAATATGAAGAACCCCCAATAATTCTTTATCAAGCTGGATGGAAGCATGCAGATAGATTTAATCCTAGTTCCTATTATTTATCAATATTATTAATGACATGCATGAGAAAGTGTGGGGAATATTTATTAAGTTTTCAGATCGTAGTTGGGTGTAATAGCTAATACACTGGAGGTCATAAATAAAATCCAAAATATTCTTGACAAATTAGAAAAATGGTCAGAAAATAACAATATGACAACAGCAAATAAATGCATTACAAGTCATGCTTTTAGCCCAGTTGGATCAGATGAAGCAACTATAGGCAATAATCGAGTTATGACAGTTCACTTAGCAACCGTTCGAAGTTACAACATAATCCATCCTCCCCCAGTACTGTACTTACAATACAGTCAGGAAGTTACAAACATTGCAGCACCATGGTAGTTGTTCACACTTATGAATGAATGACCGCAAAGGCACTGCAACATTTGCCCTGACTATTCCCCACCACCTACCATATCTCGACAGAAACTGGGCCTGTGGAGACTCACTTACCTTGTAACCAGGGGTGGGTTCTACATTTTTTTACTACTGATTCTGTGGGTGTGGCTTATGTTGTGGGTGTGGCTTGATGGTCATGTGACAATTATTTAGTATTTAGCAGAGGTACTACCAGGCTGTACTGATCTACTCATGTATTTTTGCAGGCACTGATCTACTCATGTATTTTTGCAGGTACCAATCTATTCATTTGTTTTCTTTTAATACTGATCAGCGGTAGGGCGGCCCTTTGCAGCAAGAGTTTAAACAGTTTTTTTCCTTCTAGCTATCAGCTGGGACTCAGGGGGCAGCAATAGATTGAGGGTGGGGCCAAATAAAAGGTAAGAATAACACGGGGGGGGGGACCAGAACCGGTTCAGTGACATCATATTGTTACCGCTACCGGTTCGGTGAACCAGGCCGAGCCGGGAGGAACCCACCACTGCTTGTAATGATCTAGCGAGCTGTTGGCTCCTTTGCCTGCTTTGATTCATTCATGGAAAACAGAGACCTAAAGTGAGATCAGATGAGATTAGTAGTGCGAGATCTCTTTAATTTAATTTAATTTAATTTCCAATTTATATACCGCCCTTCTCCCTGAGGACTCAGGGCGGTGTACAGCCAAGATAAAAAACATAGAATACAAATATTAAAACATTTAAAAATATATATAGATTTGGGCCGAAAGTTAAGAATAACAAACTAATTAAAAAAT
Source organism: Arizona elegans (assembly GCA_022577455.1). Lineage (NCBI taxonomy): Eukaryota > Metazoa > Chordata > Lepidosauria > Squamata > Colubridae > Arizona > Arizona elegans. The sequence goes on from JAKOOJ010000007.1 coordinate 17,870,218, forward strand.
TTAAAATTTAAAGATTTCTTCTAAGCCAACCCGGCTTGCTGGAAAAGATGGGTTTTCAGGGAACGACGGAAGGCATTGAGGTCATGGATTCTCCTTATCTCCGGGGGCAACTGATTCCAGAGAGTGGGAGCCCCCACAGAGAAGGCCCTCCCCCTGGGGGCCACCAGCCTACATTGTTTGGCTGATGGCACCCTGAGGAGGCCCTCTCTGTGGGAGCGCACGGGTCGATGGGAGGTCATTGGTAGCAGCAGGCGGTCTCGGAGATAGCTAGGCCCTATGCCATGGAGCGCTTTAAAGGTGATAACCAACACCTTGAAGCGCACCCGGAAGACCATCGGGAGCCAGTGCAGCTCGCGCAGGATCTCACTTGATTTCGCACTATCGTACTTTAGGCCTCTGTTCTCTGCAAACAGAGAAGGCCTTCCCTCTGTTTGCAAAGCCTTTTGGTGCGGACCTCATGCAGCCCTCAGTTCGCAGAGAACCAGAGGCTTAAAGTACTGTAGTATGAGATAGGCAAGATCAGTAGCATGAGATCTTGCACTACTCATGTGAATCTTATATTACAGTACTTTAGGCCTCTGTTCTCAGCAAACTGAGGCCTGCACCAGATCTGGCTGAAGAGCACTTGCAGGCTGATGAGACTTTGGGGCAGCAAAATCATATTGCTTCAAGTCTCCCATCGACTTGTAAATGCTTTTCGTGCAGAGACTGCAAGCAAGCAAAGAAACCATGGCAGGGAGGCTGGAGAGGAGATAGCTGCTAGATCTTCACAAGGTAAATAATCCGGCGTGGCAGGATGGTGTGTGTGTGCAATTTTGGGGACCCCAGGGGAGGGCGCATGAGGTACTTCAGTGGGTTGGGAGAGGCCTTGGGTGGTCTGAAGCATTCAAGTAGCGAATGCGCTGGTGAAAACAGGGAGTGATCACGTTCATTTTACATGATTCACTCCAATGAATCCTCGACTTATGAATGTAATTGGCAGGCTCCATTAAATTTGTAACCCAAGGATTGCCTATACCTTGTTAGCCATAAGCAAGACTTGAAGACAGGACCAGTTTCCCCAGCAAATGATATTTAAGCTATAACCCTTTAACTACTGAACTCACCTATTGTTCATTAATGGAGTGTACTATTTTGTTCCTCAGGTTTATGCCTAAACACACTTCTTTCTCCCCTCACCATAAAAACCAAAGTATAAAATGCAAGTGTTTTGCTGCAATTCTGTTGATATGTTGATACACTTCTGTGGCTTTCTCAAATCCTGATTCAGCGTTCAGATTTCTTCATGAAATCATGCCAGTACAGTGCTACAAACAAATCCCAGGAGCTGGGAGCAAGGAAGTGTCTGCTTATGGTTAACAAGATAAATGCTTCATCTGATCCAGCTGGGCTAAATGTGTGACTTGTATTGCATTTATTTGCCTGTATTAAATTTCATGTTATTTTGATGATGCCAAATGAATACATGCAAGACAGGAAATCATCACAAAATCTACCATTAGATACTTGCATCCAAATGTCTAACACAAGTACTTAAATTTTATCTTTTCTTAGATGATGGTGATGCTCTGCATGCTTGGTCATTTGATGCTCCTCTTCCCTAACTAGACCTCTGTGGAAAGGGCAGGGCAGGATTCTGTACCAAAGAGCACAGGCAGTCAAGCACAAAACAATGATTCTTTGGCACTCTGAAGCATTCTCCATCCCAAAGAGATTTTCACTGTTGCAGATTTATAATTAGTGTCTGCAATTGCAGATTCCAAGTGACACTATTTATGTGATCAGTGTTGAGGTCCATTTCATGTCATTATTCAGACAATGATTTTGCCTGGCAGACCTCATAGCTTATCTAGGTTTTCAGCCTTATTCTTGGTTAGATTGTATCCTAACTCGGCTGTCAAACTCACAGTGTCACGTTGTCACGTGATGTATCATGACTCCCCCCCCTTCACTAATACAGGGGTGGGCATGGCCAGCGTGTGACACATCTGGCTGTGGGCTGCGAGTTTGACACCCCTGCTCTAACTAATCCATAAAGTTGTGAAGCAAGAACACTCAAAAGGAGGCAAACCAAATGAGCAAAAAAAAAAATATCTTTATGTTTCTCATATAAAAGACTAACTGCAGTTTATTTCTGGCTTATTTGGCAAATCATGTTAAAAGCAAAATCAACTTCTTTGATGTAAAAATGCAGCCATTAAGAGCAGATCTCAAATATAGGAATGCTTCCTATCCTAGCATGTTGTATATAATACCGTATTTTTCAGAGTATAAGACGCATCGGAGTATAAGACACACCTTAGTTTTTGGGGAGGAAAATAAGAAAAAAGCTGATTGGCAGGTGGAGGCCTCCCAGAATACCACCAATCTGTTCCCAGAGGTGAATTTTAGCAACAGGTCCCTTGGTTATGAGTTCTGTGTCTTGCTTTTTTTTTTTTTTTTTTTGCTTTTTTTCCCGCCTCTGAAACTTCTGAAACTCTGTTTCAGAAAAAACTTTCTTTTCTGCCTCTGAAAACTTCCGAAACAGAACTTCAGAAAAAAAGCCTCTGAAGGTCTGTTTGGGGGCTTCTTTTCTGAAGCTCTGTTTGGGGGCTTCTTTTTTTTTTTTTTTTTTTTTGAAGCTCTGTTTGGGGGCTTTTTTTTCTGAAGCTCTGTTTGAGGGCTTCTTTTCTGATGCTTTTTTCAGCCTCTGAAACCTCCGTTTGAGAAGCTGAGCGGGGCTACATTTGGAGTATAAGATGCACCCAGATTTTCACTCTCTTTTTTTGGGAGAAAAAGGTGCAACTTATACTCTGAAAAATACGGTATTTCCTTGGTTAGAAAGATCATGAACATTTCACATCCTGATTCCTTTCCTTCTCAATGCTGATATATCTTCACCTTTGGGTATGAAGCCTAAGAAAAATGCTTCCACTGCACTTTCTCTCTCCATTAAAATGGTTTCAGGGGGAAAGGCTGACTCTCTCCAAGCTGTGATCTGATAGTTCTGCCACTGAGCCCGCATCACAACTAGACCTGAAGCTGCCTGAATGTTCTCTGGTTTCCAGGCCTTAGGCTCCAGTCACATGCAATATGGATTTGACTATTCAAGGAACTTTGAGCTTCATTTCCCAAATGACTTATTGTTGCAGGGTTTTATTCCCTGAAACCAAACCAGATCTAATAAAGAAAAAGGTCTACTCAAAGACACACTAGCTTGTTTTTCCTATCCATCTGTAGCCTGGTGTTATGATGTATTTGCACGAGATTCAGAGAATGTTCACATAGTAACAAAAGACAACAAAAATTTGCTAACGTCTACTGAACAAAGTATGTTTTATGGAGGAAGGCATGGAAAAGACCCAGGTTAATATTAACAGAATAGGAAAAAAACCCACCATTCGTTAAAATAATTTCCAGATCTTTGGAAGCTTTTAGAATATACACACTCATGCCTGCATGAATGAACCTTAGATAAATATCTGTTTATTGCTTGTTTATGCTACCTGTTCCAAGAACCTTTATTCAGAGTAACTCCCACAAATGGCACTTATGATATATTAAAGTAAAAGTAATCAATTCCAGTCTTTCTCCAAGGAGCATCACTTTCCTTTTTTTTCAAAAATTACTCATCTACAATTATACTCATTTCACTGTCAACGTAAAATATTCTTTCCCTTTCTTCACGTTGTAACCTCCAGTCCTGTAATTGCACTTTTACACATTACAAGCATCCTCCAAAGAAATTACAGTGAAATGATGTCCTGCTCTGTTCTATGTATAAGGACAAATAAATCTTCATCATCATAATGGTTCTAGATCAATGGTATCATGCCTCTGTATAGTAGTCACTGGAAACAGATTGCAAAAGATAGGCTTAGCTTCTTTGGCTTCCCACGGGCATTGGGTGGCCATGATGAAGACAGAAGGCTGGACAAGACAAGGGTCTGTTTTGCAGAGCTGTTCTTACGTTCTTACATCTATACAGGGTTAAGGTCATCCTGAAGTCTGAAAGGTGAATGTTCCAGAGGGAGGGTTCTAGCAAAGAAGGCTCCTGGTACCCACTAACTGACATTCCTTCGCTGATGAGACCTGTAACATGCCCAACCTGCTAGACCAGAGGTCAGCAACCTGCGGCTCTGGAGCTGCATGTGGCTCTTTCACCCCTCTGCTGCGGCTCCCTGTCACTCAAAATATGTGTCACAACCGCCAATGTGCAACACCCACCGACACACGATTTATTGAGCTTTTCAACCCCCGGTAGGCCAACTAGGGATAAATCCAAGAAAAGAAAAGTTTCAGAAGAAAACAGAACATTTAATTCAACTACATATGCTAGTTTTGTGGCCGCTCAAGAAATAGTCAGGCATGGGAAAGGTTTTGTGGCTCCCGGTGTTTTCTTTTCTATGGGAAACAGGTCCAAATGGCTCTTTGAATGTTTAAGGTTGCAGACCCCTGTGCTGGACCAAACTGAACAGGTTGGAAAGAGTGGGAGAACATGATCCCATAGAGCAGGAGTGTCACACTCACATTGTTATGACAGCATCATATGACGTATCTGGACGTTTTCCTTCACTAAATCAGGCATGAGTGTGGCCAGTGTGTGATGCATTTGGCCCACAGTCCGTGAGTTTGACAGCCCTGCCTTACAGCCTCAAGCCATGAACAGTTTTAAAGGTAATAATTGATCATCTTTAGATGAATTGCACCCAGAAGCGCACTAGCAAGCAATGCAGCTCATATATGTGTTACATGTATCAGAGATTTCTCATTTTTTACTACTCATGCAGTCACATTGTATATTGGCTGAAATTTCTGAATGTTCTTCAAGGCAGTCCCATGTAGAGCGTGTTGTTGCAGTAATCCAGATGACAGGTCACAAGGGCAAGACCGTAAGGGGGACTGTGAGAGAGTCCAGAAATGAGTGTAACTGGTACACAATGCAAAGTTGTAGAAAGGCCTTCCTGGTTACAGCTACCACCTGCTCTTCTTGCAGGAACTATCAGTCCAAAAGGATTCCCAGATTGTCCACTGGCCAATCTGAGCAGTGCAATCCCATCTAGGACTAGCAGTGGAAAATTCTTGCCACTGGAAGGACCAAATATTCAAAGCCATTCAGACTTGGTTGGGTTGATTCAAAGTCTACTGCACTCCATCCAAACCCTTGAATGACATCCATGGCATTGCTCAGGCAGAGTAGAGATATAAAGTTGGGTATAATCAGCGTACTGAAGATACCTCACCCCAAACTGTCAGATCACCTCACCCAGCAGCCTCAATGTAGCTAGTAAATGAGGGACAGGAGAGGAGACAGAACTGAGATCTGAGGCACCTCACAAATTAGAAGCTGCAAAGTAGATCTCTCCTCCCCATCAACACCAACTGAAACTGACCTAGGAGAAAGGAAAAGAATCAGGCAACACAGTGCTATTCACCCTCAACAACTGAAGCTGGTCCAGAAGAATATTACTACCAGTTTTATTATTTATGCCTTTTCTATATGTATAGATGATTTTTTCCCTATAGGTATGTAGAAAGTTAGCACCCATTCTTCCTAGAAGAATGAAATATTTTGAGAAATATTTGAAAGGGCAGAATATCATATTTCCCTGGATGAGAAATGGAGAAACATGTTTTTTTTAAGCAGCCCCCACCTTTCTTAATAGCCCTCAGCAGATGTCAGCACTTAAGAGATAAAGAGCTTATTGAAAGAAGCCAAGTATCTAGGTAGCTCTATTCCTAGGCAAAAATTCCCTGCAACAAGGTCTGAACAAAGATAGGATTAGCCCTCAGCCACAATAGGAATTGCCCAATGCCTCTTCATTGCATCAGCAGTCCAAACTTCAACCAAACCTGGGAGCTCAGACAACCTACAGAAACAGCTATGACCCCTACACAACTCCTACATGGCACCATGGGAGTCTGACAACAGCCAATAGAATACATTGCACAGGAACAGGAAGTTCAAGTGCAAAGCCCAGAGAAGGTATAAAAACCTCCCACTTTCAACTCCACGTGGTTCAACTGCCCAGAATCACATGTGCTTGAAGGTTCTGCATCATCAATAAATGGACCTTCTTTCCAATCAGCCTCCAGCCTCCATTTTGTCTCCAGTGCCTTTCTCCCGGCTTGAACTGAACCAGATGGATATTTCTTGCAACAGGTACAAATGATGTTTATTTATTACTCATCATATTATTATCTAGCAAATCCTGAAGATGTGGAGTGTAATGAATAAATAAATATTAATTTTGATTTGGAGAAGCTAAATGCCATCTAATGTCACCTTTTAGAAAGGAAGCATAACCAAGATTTTCTAACCTGTTTTGACTCTGAGGCTGAGAATGTTATGTCATCCAGCTCACAGTTAACTGTATTCCATTGGGATGAGAAGGCTGATGTAATTTCAAAAGTTGTTAAAAAGAAATTTCTAAGTTACTAGATGATAGAACAGCAAAAAGGGTTTAACTGAATTACTGTTCAGCATTCTTTCATTTGGATTTCCCAAGAAAATAAGCATGGTAACAAGTAACCAGGGTAACCTACATTTTGAAACACAAATGTAATTTGAAGCTGGGAATGTGAAAAGTTCATATTTTGGAAACTAATCACATTATCATGGGATGAGTAATGGTTGCAAACCAATACTAGCACATTCTTATTATTGGTATTATATATCTTGGAAATAGGCAACCACTGATACATTTCAAGAATATAGTACATGAAACTTAATCATGAATCCCAAGAGTGGTTCCAGTTAGGAAAACTGCACTTCTGTCCATATAATGACCATGGTTGTCTTTAGAATAGACATACTATCACACACACAAGATATTTTGATCCAATACAGCCTCTCTTTAGAGGAAAAGGGATTTTCCCACTGTGGATATCATATTGTATGTCTCATACAATTCCACAATCCACTAGAGAAAATTTTCAGTACCCCCTCCCCAAATGCCCTTTGTACTTTCTTTTTGTGGATGCTCAATAAACACAACTGATAGGAAGATAAGTACTGAGCCAACATCCCAAAACAACAACTCACTACCCTTCCTAGCATCCTGATCACAATGGAGACCACAATGGCAAGCAAGAAACACATGTGTACTAAAAAACCACCCACACCAAACAAGTGCTCCACTATCAAAGCAGCAAGCAAACCTCTCACAAGAGAAGCTGTGTAAGAACTTTATTTAGATAAGCACAAACTCATTGCAGCAACACTGAACAGCAGAAAACAGAGCATATACAACTTTCTTCCAACCAAATGGATATCCACACAACTTTATCAAAATAGGGCCACTCAACCCAATACAGCACAATCAACACAAGCCATGTGTTTTATGATATTTCCAGGTTGATAAAATTTTTAACACTATTAAACATGTGACCAGGGCATTACATTCCTTATTTGTTTCAATATCCCAGTAATGTCAGAACTTATCTTTTTCACCTTTGCATATACTAGGGTTGTCTACTATTTCAGATTTGATTGATTCATAATCGAATTTCTTCACTCACTGCTGACAACCCTAAGGTCCACTATTTGATAGTCCCAATACATTTTGCCCATATCTGCCCCCGAAAAGACCACAAAACTGAGTTTCCATCCATTTGGATTTAATACTTTTTTGAATCAATTTTCTTTGCTACATACTTTAGACCTAGTGAAACCTGAAATAGTTTACATTGTGTCATCTTTATAAATACTTAATTCAGCACTTTTCTATAATATTATTTTATGGATTATGTTACACCCACCGAAGCACACTTTGATAATGGTACATTTTGCCCTCAGACAGTCCTTACATCCATGCTATTGTAAATTTAGGATGGAATAAGGTGGAATAACAACCCTAACTGTAAAATAATAGATCAGGCTTGATCCTATATATTGCTGATAAGAGTTATAGTTTAAATTTGGAGAAAAAAGATCCATAAGGTGTTTGATGGACAGCAAAGAATCAATCCTAACTTTTAATGTACATCTTTGAAAAATGCTGAAATCACAGTCAAAACATGTAGATGTAACAAGGCAATTATTATTATTTTGATATTTCTGTTGGTTTTAATAAAAGTACTGGATTACTATGAATTTGACTTTCCCCTTCCTTCATACAACAACAAATCAGCTTCCATTTCTATTCACTCTAGGGCACAAATATCTTTTGGAAGTGTGAACTTTCTGCAAGGCCTGACAAGTTGAATCAAGCGAGAAAACTGCCAGGGGATAGAATTGTGAAAAATTCATGCATGCACGGACACACACCCACACACACTTTTATTAAATGATGAGAGATGTTAAATTTTTCCAAACATTTGAAATGATGAGCTTACTAAAATCTTCCACATGAATCTATTTCAACAGGCAAATTTTTGTGTGGAATTGAGTTGGAAATTAATTTTTAAGGAGTAATAATTCTATTCCTGCTCTTATACTGCCACCCAATGGGTTAACAGTAAATTACAGGGGTTACTTAGAAGTTTTTGAAGTGGTGCAGTCATTTAATTTAATCAAATATTATATAAAGTAATACCCATAACTATAATGCATTTTAAAACTGATGAATATATTTCAATTTAATGCACCCAGTATTAAAATCTTAGCAATAGTGAGACTCTCAGCATTATAAAAGCCCTGGCTAAGCATTTGGTCAGGGTCTGGATGGGGAGAAGCAGGCTCAGACTGAATCCTAGCAAGATAGCGTGGCTGCTGTGGATTTGAAAGCCAACAGCATCTAGAGACAATTCAGCTTTGACTCTTCATAGAGATGCTGCCACCCAGATGGAGCAGACCTCCAATCCAGGGATTCCTCTGGATAGCTTCACACTCCTGCTTGCACAGCACGCAGAAACTATGGTCAGGAGGCGTGTGACAAGCACAAGCACAAGTTTTGAAGCTACTAGTCACACATCCCTGCAACTGTGTGAATTGTGGAGTGGGTGTTGGGAAGAGGGAAAGTGAACTAAACAAATTCTCTTCTTGAAGCTTCATGTTTCACTGGTTGATAAAGAGCTTGCGAGCAGAGAATATTTGTGCTTCTCATGGGACATAGTATTAACAGGAAAGGAAGGGATGGATATGGAATTGGCAACAATAGGGTAAGTCTAAAAACTTACAGGATGACACATTAAAATCAGGGAAGATTCTGAGGAATAATGAATGACTTAATTCAAGGTGACTGGCAGCTAGAAAACTGATGATGGCTGAAACAGACTGGATAGATCTAGCAGCTGTTGAAGATGGACTCTTGATTTCTGTCCAAAGTTTGGTTGCTAAATCTTAAAAGAGAATGAAAATTTGTATAAATTCAAGACACTTTCTGTGAAGAAGAGAAACAGCATTAGGAGGACAAGTGGCCAGCTCAACTAAGAGTCACCTGAAGCTGATGGAAGACAATGAGATCAAATGTTTCCCAGCAAAGAATTAGCCAGCCAATCACTTTGCATTTCTTCACTTTGAGATTAAATGTACAATGCCAACTAATTTAGTAAACCATTTATTTTTTCTTAAAAGTGGCAAATAGGAGTAGAATTAAGGACTGAGTGGCACGCACATATATTAGGCATACATCACATTGTATTATTTGCTTTCTTAGAATCCTTTTGAGAACAAAGGTAGGTATAAAAATATTTGGCATTTTTATTTTAGACTGTGCTAGCCTATCATTTAGGAAACTGTCTTTGTTTCTAAATCCAGTAAGAGAAACTTGTAGAAAGTATGTGGTCTTGATCAGTACCCATTAGATCTTGAACCAGTGTTTATGTATCCTTGACACAAGGATACACAAACACTAGACCTTGACCCAATTGCATCCTGTATACTAGTTACACTCATTTTTGGAACAGGCAGCTTTGCTTTCATATCCTTGTCACTTCATGGCTGGACTACTGCAACTCATTCTACATGGGCTGCTCTTGAAGACCGTTTAGAAACTTTTATCTGGCCCAGTATACTCCACCATGAGTACGTATGGGTGTTCCTATGTAACATGACAAATGTAACAGAAGCATTGAATCCCAAATAGATTTGGTAGTAACTTAAGATGCTGGTAATCACTTTAAACCACTACATGAATCAAGGCTTGGATTTGTCTCCAGACAACATACTTTCAGCTAACAAAAATGTATTTTTAATCTGTTTGAAATGAAATGTAGTCCTATTGTCAACCATCCCACTGCATTAATCATCTAAAGAAACTCATTTTACTATATTTTTATTATATAATATATGTATGTATGTATGTATGTATGGGTATATGTGTGTATGTATATAACATGTAGCATGGGTATATGTGTGTTATGCATGTGTATGGGTAGATATACAGTGCATTCAGAAAGTATTCAGAACCTCTTCACTTTTGTCAATGAGTATAAATTACGGGAAAAAATGAATTTCAACTACTGTAGAATCAGGCTGCAGCATAAAAAAATTGGCCAAAGTGAAGGGGGTCTGAATTATTTCTGAATACATTGTATACTTTCTTTTGAGAGCAGGCAACAGAATTTCATTTTTAATGTGGACCAGTGTGTTCACAGTAAAAAATGACAATAAAGGTTATCTCTTAGCTCTCTCTCTAATCTTTTATATGGATACAGAAGTAGAAAAGCCAGTTGTGATGTTTTCGTGTGCAAACAGTATAGGAATTTTTTTCTTTTCCTCCATGGACCTCCCCTTGTCCCTTGTCTACCAATCGGTGCACTTGCTTTATTTTGGAGATGGCCTGTCTGCCTCGGATGTTCCTAGTTGATGACCCCTAGCTGGATCTGTCTCAAGCTTCCAGGTGGCACATTTGCATTCCAGAGTTCCCACTCAAACTTCCCTTACATTCCAATGCTTCCTTCCATCCTTCCTTTACTGTTGCCAGGTTGTGAGCAGGGCTGCATAGTGAGTCAACCATGACACCTATTTTAACATTGAAATCCTTTTAATAATAAAGCAATTTGATTCGATTTACCTCCTACAGATTAAATAACTTTTGCTTGCTTTTCCTAAGAACATAAGTACTGTAACTGGACTTATGCTGTTCCATAATTTCATAAGTGTCACATAATAGACATTGTACATCACACTGTGTAATATATGTAGCAAATCTTTGCTGTGCAAAATTTTATTTGAGGGATTGGGAAGTTTTATTTTTCTTATTATTATTATTATATACTTTATTCATTAAACATGAAACTCAAGTCAACTGAATATTCAAAAATGTTTCACAAATACCATTGATTGGTGTTAATGGTTGATACGGGTTGCTGCCAGCGTCCTAGGTATCAATCAAGTACCTCCTCCTCCTCCTCATTATTATTATTATTATTATTATTATTATTATTATTTAATCTTTAGTGAGATTCACAGCCTTTGAGGCTGGTTAATAGCTCAGCAGCTCGAGTCCTAACCAAGGACCTAGGAACTGTTAAGGTATCGTCGGAGGATGTAAGCTGTTCTGAGTAAGGTGGTTTTTTGTAGAGTCAAAATGTTCAAGTCTGGCAAATTTAGAATTTCTAAATAGCGGGGTAGCCCTTTGGGTATTGCTCCAAGGGCTCCAATTACAATCGGGACAACACACGATTTCTTTTTCCACAGTCGCTCAACTTCAATTTGCAAATCCCGGTACTTTGTGATTTTTTCTTGCTGCTTATCTTCAATCTGTGCATCACCAGGTATTGCAATGTCAATGAACCATACTTTTTTCTTTTCAACTATTGTTATGTCAGGTGTGTTGTGGACCAAGTATCTGTCAGTCTGAATCCTAAAGTCCCATAAGATCTTGAGTTTCTCATTCTCTAAAACTTTCTCAACCTGATGTTCCCAGTGGTTTTTGCTGTACTCAAATCCAAACTTCTGGCACAATTTCCAGTGAATGATCTTAGCAACCCTGTCATGGCGTTGTAGGTAGTCAGTTTGTGAAATTTTGCTGCACCCACTGATCAGGTGGTCGACTGTCTCATCTTTCTCATTGCAGAGGCGGCATTTGCTGTTGGTGGTGACATGTTGAATTTTTGCCTTCATGCAGTTTGTGGCTAGGGCTTGTTCTTGAGCTGCCAAAATAAAGCTTTCTGTTTCTTTTTTCAGTACTCCTGATCTTAACCAGTTCCAAGTTAGTTTCTGGTCAGCTTTGCCTTCAATACTTTTCAAGTATTGGCCATGCAGAGCTTTGTGTTTCCAATTTTCAGCTCGCTGCTCAGTTACTTCTTTCTTATATTCTGCTTTTGTTTTAGTTGTCTTTAAAAGGCCTCCTTTATTTACTTCCTTAATCATTGGTTCTTCACTTTTCTGGATGTAATCATTCAAGCTGCATTTTTCTTTTTCCACAGTCTGCTTTACTTGTAGGAGTCCTCGACCACTCTCTGCTCTTGGTAAATATAATCGGTCAACATCACTTTTAGGGTGCAAGGCATGATTCATTGTCATAAGCTTCCTTGTTTTTCTGTCCAAATTGTCTAACTCCATCTGGGTCCAGTCAATTATTCCTGCAGAGTATCTAATCACAGGTATAGCCCAGGTATTTATGGCTTTTATGATGTTTCCTCCACTCAATTTAATATCTTACGAATTCGCCGAATGTAATTATTATTATTATTATTATTATTATTATTATTATTATTATTAAATCTTTAGTAAGATTCACAGCCTTTGAGGCTGGTTAATAGCTCAGCAGCTCGAGTCCTAACCAAGGACCTAGGAACTGTTGTTGTTGTTGTTATTATTATTCTATTATTTTCTTTCTATAAGAATTACAGAATACAGAATAACAGAATTAGAAGGGACTCTGAGCTCTTCTAGTCCAACCCACTGCTCAAGCAGGAGACCCTGTACCATTGCGGACAAATTGTTGTCCAATCGCTTCCCAAAAATCTCTGGTGATAGAGCATCCACAACATCTGGAGGCAAGCTCTTCCACTGATTGATTGTTCTGTTAGGAAACGTTTCCTTATTTCTAAACTGGATCTCTTTCTACATTAAACTGTTACAAAGAAATAGTTTGCTATATACTAAAGAGATAGCATTTTACATTTAAAGTATATTTGGCATGTGTAAGCTAGGCATTTTCCCATATACATATACAATTCTTGAGGAAAACAGTAAATCCAGAAACTCCAGAGGAGTCCTTGGTGCTCTCTCTGTTATTTCTTGCAGATTTTTCATTACCCAAACTAGGTAACATCATCAGTGCTAGTAAGAAGTGGGTTTGGTCTCAGTTTATATTCTAGTGGCTTACCCTGTCAGTGTTGATGGGAGTGGTCTTAGAGGTTCTTTGGTTGAGTTGTTTATTGGTTGAGTTCTTTGGCTTGTTTGTTCATTTGATTGTTGATCTGATGTTAATCTTGGAGTTAATCTAGCCTCATCTGGATGCTGATTGCTAGTGGGGAGGTAATGGTCTTTTCGTTCCCTTTTTGGCTTGTTGATTGTCTCTTTTGTGTTGTATATAGATTTTGCTATATCTACGTGCTTATTGATGGCTAATTTGTCAGAGTGCCAAGCTTCTAGAAATTACCTAGCATTTTTGGACTTGGCTTGCTCTAGGATGTTCACAGGTTCTCAATTGAAAGTATAGTTAAGTCTATCTATATGCTGTGAAATTAAAGACTTTTCATCATGTCTTTTGCTTGCTGGTTGGTATTCATGGATGCGTTCTGCCAGTTTTCTGCCTGTTTATAATGGATACTGCAGCCATTACACTGTTGTAATGTTGTAGATGACTTCTCTTTTTTTCTTCTGGGGCTGCTGGGTCTTTTGGTTTACTTAGGATATTTTTGAAGGGCTTTAATTGGCTTGTGTGCCACACTGATTCCATGTGGTTGTAGTAGTTGTTGTTGGTTTCTGAGATGGCCTTGATATATGGCAGTGTTATTTTTTTTAGGGCTTGTGTTGGTTGTGCTATATTGGATTCAGTGGTGAGTTGCTCCCGGTTCGCACCAGTTCACAGGAACCGGTAGTAAAAATTTGTAGTAGTTCGGAGAACCGGTAATAACATTGGCTGGCTACGCCCCCAAACCAGTCCCCGGCCCGGTCGCTGCTCGCTTACCCCGCCCACCTCATCAGAGGCTTTTTTTAAAAAACTTTTAAAAGCATTTTTTCTACAACCTCTTTGGCCAAAAAAATGCTTTTAAAAGTAAACAAAAAAGTCTCTGATGATCGCGCAGCTCAGCTGGGATTGTCAGAGGCTTTTAAAAGCATTTTTTCTACAGTCTCTTCAGACGAAGAGGTTGTAGGAAAAAAAATACCTTTAAAAGCCTCTGGCAATCCCAGCTGAGTTGCCTGATCGTCAGAGGCTTTTAAACCTCTTAAGTTTGTAGAAAAAAATGCTTTTAAAAGTAAAAAAAAAAAAAAAGTTGGCTACGCCCCCCCCAGTCACATTAGCCCCCCCACCAAGCCACGCCCACAAAATAAGCCACACCCACAGAACCGGTAGTAAAAAAATTTAGAACTCACCCCTTGGGTTGGGTTGAACGGTCAGGCACTTTTTGATAAAGTTATGTGGATATTCATTTGTTTGGAAGATCTTGTACAGATGCTCTGTTTCCTTTTTTGGATGTTCAGTGTTGCTGCAGTGAGTTTGTGTTCATCTAAATAAAGTTCTTACACAACTTCTGTTGTGAGAGGTTGGCTTGTTGCTTTGGTAGTAGAGCACTTGGTTGGTGTGGATGGTTTTTCGATACACTTGTATTTCCAGTTTGCCATTGTGGTGTCTACTGATCAGGATGCCCAGGAAGGGTAGTGAGTTGTTTTTCTTTTTCTCTGTTAAATAATCCAGTTTAACAAAGAAGAAGAAAACAGTTTACTAGTGAAGAAGAAAATATTCTCCTTTATTGATATTTTACAAGAATACTTAAATTAGAATTAGAGTTAAACCAGAATAGTTCTCAAATATAGACATTACACAAAATGAAAACTCCATTTTGCGAGCTTTTAAAATTTCTATCTCAACTAGTAGATGAAGCAAGTTTATGGCTCAGAAGCCAGGAGTGCTTCTTCCCCAACTCTAGCATTCCAACTATAACTTGCTCACAAAGGTAAATGAGATGGAAGGCCTCCTTTTGCCATTTGTCCCTTAAGAGCAGCAAATGCCTCTGAGCAAAACAGCAAAGAATTATCACCCCTGAAAAGAGAAGAGATTAGATTGAACTGAACACCTGCGGTTGAGACACAGATTCCTTTTCATTTTGGAAAATAATGAAGGAAGATAGCAGGCTGAATGGAAAAGCACTTTAGTTGAAATGTACTGCACTGTTATGAAGACTTTTTGATCTCGTATGAGCTATATACTACACTATAAATGAAGGTGCTATTTTTGGTGTAGTTATTACCATTTCTAAAATGGAAAGAATCCTTTCTCATACCATTTGAAATGGCTGGAATTAATCATTTTTTTTAGCATAAATACAGCCTACGGCTTCTGGTTTTCACATTTTTCACAATCTGGCATCTAAGCCTGTTTGCCCATCATTGATTGTAAAGTGAACACTCTGTTTTTGCATCCTACTTAAGCTTAGAGATGCCAATTTATCAATCCAGGGATTGAAAATGGTTACTTAGCACAATACAATCCTTTCATTCCTTTTAACTCAATTTCAAGCTTATGTTACTGCTGTTTAATTTGTGCAATATTGTTTGTTCAAGATTGGTTCTGAATTCATAAGACAATAAGAAAAGCCCTGTTGGTGTTTTAACATTCAATATTATGCATTCCATTTGCAACCCATTTGCTATTGCTGCTTTCTATTTATTGTTTAAGATTCATTTATTGGTTATCTAACTTGTATCTCTCCAACTCACCACTTTGGGTAGCTTACAAATTTAAAACAATCACAAAAACAAATTATCAATAAGGACACCAATTAATATACTACTATAAGCCCTAGAGATAGACTAACACAACTTTGGTTCAATACTTAATAGAATATCTACATCTTCAGAGCTTTAAAAGAGGCCAATTGGATCAGGGCAGGGGTGAAATCCAGCAGGTTCTGACAGGTTCTGGAGATCCGGTAGTGGAAATTTTGAGTAGTCTGGAGAACCAACAAATACCACCTCTGACTGGCCCCAGAGTGGGGTGGGAATGGGGATTTTGCAGTATCCTTCCCCTGCCACGCCCACCAAGCCATGCCCACCAAGCCATGCCACAAAACTGGTAGTAAAAACATTTGGATTTCACCACTGGGTCAGGGTCATGGCAATCCAAATCTCACAGTACAAGTTCTTCTATAGGACAAGGTTTGTGATACAGATGCTCACTTTCTGGATCCCATAAGATGGCAGTGCTTGATAGAGGAACCATGCCCATTCTATCCCAATTCTTGTGGGATAACCAGAACTAATGGTCCCACAAATAATCCAGCCCTGGTTTTCTAGGGTTTTATAGACAATAACCTATATCTTAAATTGCATCTTGAACTGTACTGAAAGCAAATGAAGCTTGTGAAGTAGTAGTGTAACATGGGCATATTAAACACCCAAACTGCCGGTTTTTGAACAGGTTTGAAGTGGTCTTCGATGTCAGCCTCTCATGTAGAGTGCATTACAGTAATCCAAGCAAGAGATGATTAAGATATGGATGATGGTGACAAGTTCCTCCTGATCCAGGAAAAGATACAATTGGAATGCAAGTTGAAATTATAAAAAGGCTCTTTGAGCCAAGAGTTAAGAAAGACTCCCAAATTGCAATCTGGTTTGTTGGGAGAATGCCCTTCCATTTACAGCTAAAGATGAAAAATCTCCAACATGGGGCCGCCTTAAACTGAGATGCAATAGGTCATCTTAAAATTACTGTCTTATTTGGAAATTCTCGTGTGCAGAGCTTCTGGGCTGCCTCTTTACTTGCTGGTGGCACTGGTGGAATTTCCAGGAATAAGTTAACATAACCTGTTCAAATATTTCTTAAGAGAAAATATGGCTTGACTGCTTCTTGGTCCTCCTCCATATGGATGACATATTTTTGCATGCAACTAAACTTATGGACTTCTTCTTGTGCCATATCCATCATCGGATGTTGGCGATCATGTTGACGATCCTATTTTTATCAACAGCCACATGAAAAAGTGCTATTGAGTTTTATCCAAACCAGTCCCTTAGATTTTGAAGCCATGATGTTCTTCTTCTGTCCGGACCTCATTTGCCTTCAATCTTTCCTTGGAGGATTAAGTGAAGTATTTTTCCAGGTGTTGCATCATATGTCCAATGGACAGCCATCCTCTAAATTCCACTTTAAATCACACTCTAGTTTGTTCTAGGCTTTTTCTGAAAAAAATGTAGATTCTTATCATTGTTGCTTTGAAAACAACAGCTAGGACAAAGTGAACTTCAGATAAAAAATTATGTGTTTTGTATTCTGCATACTGATCAGCTGAACAAGAGGCACTTGTTGAATCAAGAGACATCCAGCATTCTCAGATATCCAACAGCAAAGATAATCACATGGCAAGTTTCAACTCGCTTGAAATGGAAATAGCAAGCAAGTACTTCTGGCTAGCACAATCGAAGTTGGTTCCACTCAGTGAAGGACCAGTTTTAAGTTCTTGGAGCTCTTAGTTTCAACCAGAAACCAATGCAAGTTTACAAAAGCTGGCTATTCTCGTAATTTACAGACTCTGCTGTAAATTAGCTAGAAACTTAAATGGTAATTATTTTAGAACTGTCTCTTCTGACAAGAGGATACTGGGACAGCACTAGAAGAAAATCTGCCAAATTTGATAAATCACACGAAGAAGCTAGTCTGGAAGTACCTGATAAACCTGAGCAGAAGAGGAAATGATTCATGCTTACTATCTTCTAAGTTAGAAGACTTATGGCCATCAAGCACAATTCACTTTTATGACTTTGGCCTTCCATAATGATATTGCAGCTACATCATCACCTTCCCTTATCTGAGAGTGAGTATGAGAGAAAGCTATGAATGAGTTATCATCAATCTCACTCAAAAGAAAAGCAAAAAAAATCAAATGACATAATTACTCTGCCAGGGGAATGGTCAAAATTTAACCAGGTGATTTGTCTTGATAGGTCTACGATTAACGAAGAAGATCTGAGGTTAGGTTTCTGGAAGATAACAGAACTGACTCTTCTTTCCCTTCTGATCATTTGGTGGTTTTGTTATCATCCTTAGAACATCATTCAGGCTTGTGTTTACAGCTGTATCACCTGGAAGTGCCTGATAGTCATTTGAAAGAAAGAAAAATGGTTTTCAACATTAGAAGTAAAGAAAGTAAATTATTGAACAACTAATCATCAGGTTCTAAACTGTATTTTTAGAGAGAAACTGTAAGTTTAATTAGAAAAGGAGAGTTCAGGGTAAAGTAGCAAAATGGTTAATGTGCATGTAGACTTGCTATTGGTTGGTTGCAAATTTTAGAAGTTCTAAGAAAGGCCTGATTGATTAGGAAAGAAAAAGTTACTGGTAGAAACTCTGCCTTGATTTAATCAAGGATGAAAAGGTGCTTGTATGATTGAATGAGATATATAGTTTAGAAAAGCAATTCCTGATGAAATATCATGCACTACAATTCCATATAAGTAATAATTGTCAGGCCAAGATTAAAGATGACAAAGTGAAATCCAATTGATACTGATTCTTTATTTTCTTCACCTAATAGACAAAACTTGCAATCTTAAAGTTATCACCTTCTAAATTACTAGATATATCCTGAGAGATTTTGGGATGTGGCCACCCTGAACCTCTTCCCCCCACTTACCTCCAGCTCAGGACAGCACACTTTCTTAATTTGGGCTTCTCTCTGATGGAATATGCTGCCTACTTTTGGAGAAAGATCTACCTCCATTCTTTCTCCAGATGCACATTTCATCACAATAATGAACACATAAATCAACTGGGTTATCACAGCTGCAACTGTAAGATGCATGGGTAAGATGTAAGGGCATGACTCTATCAATATGATATTTTCTAGCCCAAGTCTGACTGTTGCTTTCTGCAATCTTTATAGTTACCTTCAAAGGCAGCCCCATATATGCTACATTGTAAAAGTCCAAGTGTGTGATGATTAGGGCATAAGTTACCCTAAAAAAAGAATTCTATTTAGAAAAGGCCATTACTAACAAACCAATTGAAGGTGGACAAAGATATTTTTCAATATGCTATTCAGAACCACAAACTCAGCAAGAGCCCAAGTTGTCAAGAGGAGTATAATTCTTTCTTCAGCCACTTCCAGGACTCATGTTTCTGGATAGCTAAGCTGTTTATGGACTGTTGTGATGCCATCTGTCAATCATGAGATTGACAGCCATTTTCCAGATAGGGAATACACCATCCCTTTGTCTCAAGCAGGGTAAGCCTGAGAAAGAGTGCTTACCTTACGAAGTAGCAAAAGTAGAGCCCCCTGGCCTTCTCTCTTTCAAAAAATAAAAATAAAAAATCTCAACTTTGAGAAATTCACTTTGCTCAAACGATAGGTAAGCAAGTTTGGTTAGAAATTTGTTAGGATTTTATGTTTTATTTAATTTTGCATATTTCATCCTCATTTGTAATCTCTAGTGATTTGTTTTTTTGGGGTAAACTCAGTTATTGTATGGCAGATGCAATTCTGAGTACTGACTGAATGCAAGAGGCTGTCAGGGTCAGGATTGCAATGGGAGGAAATGATGTATACTGCTCTCCAAGATCAAGAAGGCCTTTTGCACAACTACAGCTTGTCTTATTTATTGAAAGACTTGCATAACTAGCCATATTATGAACCACAATCCTGGGTGATATCCCAAGGCTTGCAGGAAGAGCAACTCTTCAAGGACTGCTGGAAGGAGGCAAGAGCTTGCCACATCTCAAGGAAGGGTAAGACAGCTTCAAAGCAAGTGTGCCATTTGTAGCCATTCCTGTATTAGAAAGTTCTGCTTGCAGTCACTCACGTCCAAGACTACATTGCTGTAATGTGCTCTGAACTGAATTTAAAAGCTACAGGAAGCTCTTGTACTAAGAAGCTAGTACAAATTCAGCCCACTTGTTCATTGATGGGACTTTTTTATTATATCGAGATAACCCTACTTCTTCGAGAACTACATTGGCTACTAGTTGGCTTCAAGATGTATTTGCATCTTTCCAGCTTCAGGTGGCTCTGGATCTAGTTATCTGCAGCACTGTCTCTTCCTACAGCTAATTGACTGTTTCCAACTACCCATCAGATTGTACAGGGTCAATTCCCTCCGTATTCCATCCATCCATGCCATCACACGGGATTTAGGAAACATGCATTTTACTTTACTATAGTTGCATCTCTCTCCTTCCCATGGAGATCCAGTTTACTTCCATTTATTTTTATAGTTTATTTTTTTATTTTATTTTTAGATTATTTTTCCATTTCGGAAGGCATACTCTAAACACTAGGAGACATGAGGAAATCTATGACTTACACAAAAAAAATCCTAATGATTTTTATTGAGGATTTTTTAAAATGATGTTCCTGATTGTTAGCCATTCAGAACCTTTTGGTATCAGTGGTGTGCAAAACAAGTAATAAACAAGCAAATATTATTAACAGATCCATGCAATCTTGTGATTTGACCACGCTTATATCTTCTGTAGTCTCCATGAGATTAGTTTCTGTCTGTGATTTTAGCAAGACTGCATTTTTATTTGTCCCAGCCCTGTTTTTGTATGTGAAAAAAATAAAAGAAATGTTGATACTATTGCCATTATTATACTGCCTCATGTTAAGCCCCAAGGGTAAAGATATGTATATTAGGTAGTTTTGTCTTTAACAGAACAGTAACAAATTATCTTAGTGGGACATTTATTCCTTAGCTGATCAGAGCCCCATTGCTCAGGATTATGGCATTGTCTGGACCAGTGGTGGGATTCAAATTTTTTTACTACCAATTCTGTGGGCATGGCTTGGTGGACATGACATGGCTTGGTGAGTGTGGCAGGGGAAGAATACTGTAAAATCTCCATTTCTCCTGATCAGCTGGAACTCGGGAGGCAGAGAACAGATGGGGACGGGGTCAGTCAGAGGTTGTATTTACCAGTTCTCCGAACTACTCAAAATTTCCGCTACCGGTTCTCCAGAACTGGTCAGAACCTGCTGAATACCACCTCTGGTATGGACACCCTAATTGATCTGATGGGATATTCATCATTTGTAACCAATCTCATGGTGTTCAATATACTTACATTGTAGAAAACTTTTGCTAGAACTTTATGTTGGCCTAACCCAAATGACCCTACACGCACAGGAAAGGCTAACTTTAAAAATTAATACAAGTAGTCCTTGACTTACAACCATTTGCATAGCAACCATTTGAAGTTATAGTGACACTGAAAAAAAGTGGCTTATGACCAGTCCTTGCACTTACAGCCATCACAGGATCCCCACAATCACATGATCAAAATGTGGGTGTTTGGCAACCAGCTTGTATTTATAATGGATGCAGCATCACATATGATGGCCAGTTTCTGGTAAACTCAATTAGGAATGCCAGATTCGCTTAGCAACCCTGTGATTCACTTACCAACTGTAGTGATTTGCGTAAACACGGAGGCAAAGAGGTCATAAAATCAGGAGCAACTCACTGAACTGTTCTTTAAGATTCTCTTAAACATGTCTTTCTACCTTCTGTCTTCGCTTTTTCTTCTTTTTGTCAGTGTTACATAATGTTTTTTCCTCCTACTTCCTCGTGAACACTGGCATTGTCTGTGAACTATCTGAACTGTAAGTAAAGCACATGTTTGTTTATATAAAGATGGAGTGATTTTTTTTTTTAACAGAGCACTTTGCTCCAGAAGAGAAGGAGAAAGGAAAGGAGCTATTTATTTTGGATATCCTTTTTAGCAAAGTTCTTTTCCCAGCCTTGCTAAAATCTATATAAGTGGAAATACACATTGTTTCTTCTGAATGTAGCACACTGAGAAAAGGATCTCTTCCTAACTATTATTTATATTATAACACTGAACAATGCCTGGAATAGTTTATTTACTTAATTGTGTTTCATCTTTATTATTTTTACGAATAACTCAAGGTAGCTAACACACCTTCCTCATCCTATTTTCCCCACAATAACAACCCTGAGGTGTTTTGAACTGAGAATGATTGACCCAAGATAACTCGACTGGCTTTCATGGCTAAGGAGAGACTTGAACCATGGGTCTTCTGTTTTCTAGCCTGGTACTGCAATCCTCTTGAAGGATCAACCTTCTGGGATGAGTTAATTCATTTGTATCAGACAACAAAGTTCATTAATTTAGCCTGCTGTATCGCCTGCTTTCTCTGAGTGAGATAATTGAGTCACAATTATCTGAGCTCTTGTAATATTTATGACCAATTACTCTAGTACACAGTATGCACAACAGACACTGCAGAATGTTGGAAACTTCTAATCAAAAAATACCCTCTGGAGCAGTGATGAAATCCAATTTTTTACTACCGGTTCTGTGGGCATGGCTTGGTGGGTGTGGTATGGCTTGGTGGGCATGGCAGGGGAAGGATACTGTAAAATCTCCATTCCCACTCCACTCTGGGGCCAGCCAGAGGTGGTATTTGCCGGTTCTCCAAACTACTCAAAATTTCCACTACCGGTTCTCCAGAACCTGTCAGAACCTGCTGGATTTCACCCCTGGTCTGGAGTATTAAATGGTATTTAAAGGACTTCAGTGGCTTTTCATTTATTTTAAAGCAAATTTCGAAGTACCAGCAATTATATTTTAAACTGAATTTGGCTTAGGATCTGACCCTGTCAACCTCTTTATACACTGATGTTATATTCAGAGACTTTCAGCCAGGTAGGCCTGCTGCCTGTAGTAAAGTAATTCTCAGTAGTATTGTTCCCTTTGTGACAAGCTTTCCTGAGAAATGTCCATCTAGAAGAAATATTGTTATTCCTGGTTTTGGCCCTAGGAAAAGCTAAATTTTACTCTCCTAAGCTTCTGAATGTATTTAATTTTTATATTTTATTTACATTACCCTGCCTTTCCCAGAACTGTCCCAGAAGCACAGCTGAATAGGAGTAAGAGAATAACAGAGTTGAAAGGGACCTTGGAGGTGTTCTAGTCCAACCCCCTGCTCAAGCGGGAGACCCTATAAATATTTTAGATAAATAAATTTAGACTGCAATTCAATTTTAGGAATGAGTCCTATTAAAACAATTAGAACAGTATGCACTGTGAATAAATATTTGTAAGTATGCTTTTAGTAGTTTTATTAGAAACAACAAGATACAACGTAAGGATGGAAAATAACCATGATACTTTATGCCTACCATCTGGCCAAGGATCCCACTAAGTTGGTAGCAGGGTGGATAAAAATCAATGATTTTTTTTAAAAAAAATCAAAAAAATCAGATTCTTTTTATTTAAATCAGATTTTTTTAATTTAAATTGGATTTTTTTTATTTTTATCGAATTTATTTTAATAAAAAACTTTTGGGGTAAAAAGAGAGTTTTTTATTTAAGATACACAAATAATTTAGTTTATTCAGCATGAAATGGAGCTTAGTTATGTAGCATGAGGCTGTATATTCTGCAACACTGGGACTATCGGTGAGTCAACAGTGGGTCAAGATGACAGTTGCTCTTTAAAAATTATGATTTAAATTGAGTTGATTTAAATCAAGCCTTTTTACTAGTGATTTAAATCATGATTTAAATTGTGATTTAAATCAACTCGATTTAAATCAAATCCACCCTGGTTGGTAGGCCAGCTAACACCAGCAGAAAGTTCTATGTCAATTGAGATTTTTCAGTGATGTGAAGAACATATGCAGTGATAAATTCATCCTCAAATTCCAATGAAATTATACCATTGGACAAAGGGATCTTTTTGATAGAGTACACTGCCTCTTAATAGAACCCTTTTAATATAACCTAAATATAACATTAATAACTCTTATGCCAACAAAATGTTAAAGATGTTCCCATAAGCTATATAGTGCAATTTTTGCATGTAGTGAAAACCTACAAGAAAAACACTTATTATGAATGGGAAGTTGTATTCCTACAATTGATGACATCATTCCAAATATTGCAATTGCATACTTGATCATGCCTCTTCTATGACATCCTGTTTGTAAGAATTACTTGGAACAAAATAAGGATGGATATTTCAAAAGCAAATGTTACAATACTTGAAAAACAGAACAAAAGCTTAATGTTAATACTTGAACAGAGAGATTTATCTTAGTGTAGCTATTATAAAAATGAATGGGGAGAGTTCTAAAAATGGCAGTATCTTCCTAATTAAAATTAAACAACAGGATGTTGAAAACAGAAAAAAAAAACCTAACCTTGAATGAAAAACTTTAGCTCATAGATCTAACTGGAAATGAAAGGTTAGAAAAAACAAGCCAAGAATGCTTGTTGATGAAATATTAAGGAATATTTGGGCAATATGATTACAATATTAGTAGAAGGATCTAAAAATACATGCCCCATATCAAGAAAACCAGAATCAGTCAAAATTTTCAGGACTACTAATTCAGAACCATCATTGTTATCTGCTGCTTCTTAGGCATTTTCAGATTAAAAATTAATTCCATAGCCAAATGGTATTCACTGAAGACTTTTTAAGGAACTACAATTTTTAGATTGCTGATTTGTTAAAAACATGCAGCATCTTAATATCTATTTCTAAGAATAGGAAAAGAAGCAACCTGACTCCTATCTTTAAGAAGAATCATGGGAGGAATACAATAAATTATAGACCATTTAGCTTTATTTTCATTTCATAAAAAATATTAATCAATTAAGATTTAAAAAATCAAATATTATATAGAAGAGTGTGTTTTGTTAAAAAGGAACAAATTATAGCTCCTTCATTAGTATTTCTCCTATCCTTTTTAAATCAGAAGATGCATCCATATGCCTCTGAATAAAAATTGATATCCTGAAAAGATAACACAACCCTACCACAACCCCTTTATTTTTGGCTACCATAGATTTACATGGGAAAGATGTCTTCATCCAAAAAAAAAAAAAAATCATGACGGCCACAATCGTGCAGTTGAAGCCCCAATATTTTTGTTTTGCAATATAAAAAACAACAGAGCTGTTGCCATTTGGATTTTTTGACCCAGTCCTTGAAGACATGGCTCTCGTTCTCCCATAATGTTAACAATGTAATACATCATTAATATAATATGCACTGAACCTCTGGGATTCCAAGAAGACTCTGGAAAAAACTCACCAAAAATCCAAACTCATAGATAAAAGGATAAGTAGATGGTAACTATATTGTGGTGACCAGAACTGGAGGCAGTATCCAAAGCAGGGGTGAAATGTAAAATTTGTGACTACTGGTTCTGTGGGCATGGCTTGGTGGGGGGGGGGTGTTAATGTGACTGGGTGGGCATGGCCAACTTTTTTTTTTAACTTTTCAAAGCATTTTTTCTAATGCTTTGAAAAGCCTCTGCTGATCAGGCAACTCAGCTGGGATCCTCAGAGAGACTTTTTTAAAAATACCTCTCTGACGATCCCAGCTAAATTGCCTGACTGGCAGAGAGGTATTTTTTAAAAAGCCTCTCTGACGATCCCAGCTGAGTTGCCTGATCAGCAGAGAGGTATTTTTTAAACAATACCTCTCTGCCGATCCCAGCTGAGTTGCCTGATCTTTCTGATTTTTTTAAAAATACCTCTCTGCCGATCAGGCAATCAGCAGAGACTTTTCAAAGCATTTGAAAAGAGGTTGCAGAAAAAAATGCTTTGAAAAGCATCTGATGATTGTGCGGCTCAGCTGGGCATGGGGGTGTGTGCGCAGGGATTTTTGCCACCGGTTCTCCAAACCACCCACCGGATCGGGTGATCCAGTCAGAACTGGGAACATTTCACCCCTGATCCAAAGTATAAACTTACCAGTACAATATAAAGTGGTAGGCAGCCTAGGATTAAATTGGGTTTTCTGGCAGCAGCAGCTTAATTATGGCTCATATTTAAGTGATGGTCTACTAAAACATCTAGATCCCTCTCACAATTACTACTGCTAATCCAGGTACCACCTATTCTGTACCTGTGCATTTGGTTTTTCTTGCCTAAGTGTAAGACCTTACTTTTCTCACCACTGAACTGTATTTTGGTGGATAAGGCCCAGTGTTGAAATCCGTAAAGATTCTTCTGTATCTTGAGTCTGTCTTCTATTTCCCCAGCTTGTTATCTGCAAATTTGATGAGTTCTGCTTCTAGCTCCTCATCTGAATCATTTAAGAAGATGTTAAAGAGTACTCTGCCTAAGACAGAACCTTGAAGAACTCCATGCTTCTCTCTATTTAGATGTAGCTTCATTGAGGACTACATTGATTGCAGTTGGTCAGCCACTTGCAAATCCATCTGGTAGTGATGCTGTCTAGCCCATATTTTTCTATTGTACCAAGAAGTAGGTGTGATCTACTTTGTCAAATGCCTTATTGAAAGCTAAGTACATTATGTCCACTTATTTCCCAGATCTACCAGTTAGTCGCTTTGTCAAATTCAAAAGAATTCCTATATTTTATGCAATTTTAAAGTCCAAGGTCCAAATTTCTTCCAGTAAACACTCTCTTTCACGCTAGGCACAAATAAAGTACTTATTTACTAAATTAAAAGTTGAAGACCAAAAAACCAAAAACAAAATCCAGATAAAGGTAATGTCAATTACAACTATTTATTTAGCAACTGTTTAGTGAACTTACAATGACACTGAAAAAGGTGACCTTCAACCAGTCCTTGCACTTATGACAGTCAGAGAGTTCCCACAGTCACGTGATTAAAATTCAGTCACTTGGTAATCGGTATGTATTTACAATGGCTATAGCAACCTGGAGTCAGGTGATCACCATTTTCAACCTTTCCAGCTGGCTTCTGACAGGCAGTCAATGGGGTAAACCAGATTAATTTACAACTGTGTAATTCACTTTAACTCAGTGATTCGCTAAACCAAAAATGGTTGTGAAATTGGATGTGATTCACTTAGCAATCAACTTCCTTAAGCAACAGAAATTCTGGTCCCAATTGTAGTTGGAAGTTGAAGGCTACCTGTATAATATAACACAAGGACAGTGGCAGAAATAAAAAATAATCTTTAATTTGTAGGCCCAAAACTGATAAGCAAACCATTCAAACCTAAGCATTTTTTGATAGTGTTCTCAATTAACTGGAGCAATTTCTGGTGAGCTTCCTCACAGAAATTTTAAATCAGACCTAGCTAACAGTAAACACGTATCTTCTTTTCAGCATTTAGTATGCAGAAAAAATATTAGCAAGGAGTCCCAAATGTGCTGTAAGTGATAAGTTGGTCCCACACGTTGGTAATATGACCAACATGTGGGATCGCCATGGAATAAGCCTGCTACAAAGCTCAAAGTCTACCAAGCAGCAGTGCAAACTACCCTGATGCATGTCAGTGAGACTTGGACTGTATACAGGAGGCACGCTAGGCAATTGAACCACTTCCACATGACCTGCCTCCGTAGAATTCTGAGGATTCAGTGGCAGGACAAGGTGCCAGGTCTACCATCAGTTCACACCCTGCTGAAAGCCATGTTGCAAGGATGCTAGACCATCACATCCCTAAACAGCTCCTCTATGGTGAGCTGTCTCAAGGAAAGCAATTGCATGGGGGGGGCAAAGGAAGCGATACAAAGACGCAATCAAAGCCTCCTTCAAGTCCCTGGATATCGACACCACCTCCTGGGAAACCCTGGCACAAGATCGATTGACATGGGGCAGGCTGGCAGACATTTGAGGACAGAAGAGCAACCATAGCACAAGATCACTCCGCAAAGCCAGAGCTGCACATGCTGCAACAATGGTGCCCACACGTCTGCCCAACATGTGGCAGAATGTTTCATGCCCGTATAGGTCTTACCAGCCATCTGCGGACACATCGTAGACAGCCCACAACCTGTTAGATGTCCAGGTCCTCTTTGAACATGATGGACGAACATCAAGTGATAAGTGACAGTAAGGCATGCAAGAATATCTCAGTAGTTTTATCCGAACAAAGACTGGGGCTATGGAATGCTACCGAATCTCTCTGTCAACATCTTCAAGAAAAGGATATAGATTTTGCTGATTATTTTTGTTCCAGCTGCATCATTTTGGCATAATTTAGGAATTTAATTCTTTCTCATATTATTTTTTGTAGCTGAGAAAACAAGGTTACCAACAAGCATGCAAATGTTCACAGCTCATTTATTGAAAACTGGAACAAGATTGATGGAAAATGTATACTAAATACAACTAGACACTGTAGCTACCACATTGCAGCATCTACTTCTTATTCATAAACCACCTGACGCTCACAAACTACACTTGTAAATGTACTGCAGTTACCACAAAGTGGCAGTGTTGTGCAATTCTATATACAGAATGCAACTTTTTCCATGTTATCCCCAAAGGTGCTTGTCTACAATATATTCCTAATTGCATTCATGCCTTCAACTTAACAATAGCTAGTACCTTTTCTGCTAATTTAGTTATTCCCATTAAGAATATCCTTCAAATAAAAAGCTCTTTAACTTTTATCCCTTAAATAATAGCAAAGTAGAAAAGGCTGCACTTGGCTTATCCATTAAAGTGAATTGTGTTTCACTGAGAAATTGAATCGAAATGACACAGCCTTAAGACAGCAAACTTAGCCCATTCCATCTTCTTATTACAACTATAATTTAGATAGAGATATTTTGGGATTTTGCCTTTCCCCTAGGCAATTTAAAATATTTTAAATTAAAATATTTAATTTAAAATATAAGAATAACTATAATTATATAAATATTGAAATAATATAGGCTTTCTTTTCTCAAAAACTCAACAGGAATTGTAATCATCTATAGGGAGTCCTCAATTTATTATCTTAATGGAGCCTTTCCATTACGGTTGTTAAGTTGTGATGGTCATAAAGTGAGTCATCACATGACCAATTTTGCAATCTTTTATTGTGGCAGTTAAGATAATCACCATAGTCATAAGTGAATATGTTGTCATTAAGTGAATGCCATTGTTGATAAGTGAACCCTATGCTTGCTATGGGGAATTTTTGCCAAGAAACAGAAGTAACACTGGGGTTTTGGCAAACAGCCTTGTTGTAATGTGGCAAACAAACACATAAATAGATGTAATAAATCAGTCATGTGACCACAAGACACTGCATATGGCCATAAATGTGGGCCAATGGCCAATTGCCTGAAATGTGGTCATGTGATTGTGGGAGGAGGGTTGCCTGCCATGGAAACTTCGGAACCAAATCATAAGTACCTTTTGGGGGGGCCATCATAACTTCAAATCGTTGCTAAGTGACAGTCATAAGTCAAGGACTATCTGCATTTGTTAATTATTATCTGAGCTTTTAAAAAATAATCAGATGAAAAAAAGATTTCTTCAAATTATTCTCAGATATTTAGAAAAATAACCCAAATGTTAATAAGTATTTATGAAATATTACAATGGGCAATTAATGTATTTTGATCTATGAAACAACATCCCCTCCCAATTTTATCTCCAGATAAAATGATCATACTATGTATTTCTGCATGGAATACAGGTGTAAGAGAAAAAAACTCAGCAAGGTCCATGAAAGTTTCATTTACTTTTTCCCATTGTTTTCAATCTGAATTTTAACTGCTTAACCTTAATTCCATAGAACAAACTTCTTGAAACTTCTTCTAAAATCTGTAGTCTCATTCTGGCAAGGAATTCAACTGACCACTAATTCTGATCACTCTGCTAATGATAGAATATCAAGGAAGCTAATAAGAAGTGTGTATCCATATATTTAAACCAATTTATATTTATATTAATCAATTTTGTTGTATATATGATGTACAATGATAATAAAGGCTATACTATACTACTACTAAACAACAGTGTCCAAGGAATTTAAAATGCAAAGGAGTAGATTGTGTTAGAGATTAAACAGACCCGTATCCCCTTCTCAAGCTTGACTTAGACTTGTCCGCAACTGCGCATAGGTATCCAACACATACCTCTATTATGAAGGGGTTGAATGGGTAAGCATAGGTTGCAGATGGTTGCAGAAAGATTGATGCATTGTGTGGAGATGCACATCCTGATTGGTTGATCCAACTTCTTGGATCAGCACCCCCTAGACAACACATTAACATTCACAGACGAATAAAGGCAACAGCTATGCAACTGTCTCCGAACAACAGACGCATGCGTTCCCTGACATGTAATGACACAGAAGTCTAATACTGCCTTAAGACTGTAGAAGAAGCAATGTAGAATTGTAGAAATGAGAGTAAGGCAACCTAGCTGATAAACCAGAAGGGCCAACTTTCTATATGCTGGTGCCTGATTGTGTCATTACAAATATTAGTAAATTTGAGCACAATATACTGTATGTGTATCCAAAACATAATTCACAATCAGAACATAATAGTTCATTTTTAGTCACTGTTAAAGTACCTTTCATCTGCCTAACAAGGTAATCTTATTAGCTGTCTTGGCTGGAATGATTTTCATAGCTTCATAAATCATGCTTTAGGAAACTAGACAGAAGTATCAAAACACAGCATTTTATCTTCTTTTTTAATTCTCCAGGATATTCATCTTGGCACTTAATCCAGCCCTGTTCATACAAATAAAAAATCCTAGTTAGTATCAACTACTTTTATAAAATATATCAAAGTAAATGGGGCAAATCATGCAGAAGCAATTAAACAGATTTCACAATGAGGGCACATATGTGATTATAAAATTGCACTGAATCCTGCTTGTTTGAATCATATTCTCTCCTTTTTTCTCCCCAGCTCTTTCTATTCAATAGCAAAATATTGGAGTATTAAAAAAAATCAATCTATGCTTTAGGTTTGATTTCAGAAGGGAAACATAGTAGGAGCCCCTAAATCTGCTTCATCATATTTCTTGAGAAAAGAGTATTCTGATATTTTACATTAAGAAAAAAAACTTTCTAAAAAATAAGGATTTAGTTGCAAGACTGTTAAAAGAGGGTACAAATGTTGCAGTAAGCATGTTGCCATCTTAAAACATGAAAATAATTAAGGCAGCTAAAGAAACTCCGGAATATATTACTTTTAAAGTTTCAGTATAAATCATTCTCCTAATCCTACAAAAGCGCGATATGTAATACTATCATTTAGGTTTAAATTGGCAGAAAGCCAACTTTCATAAGCCTCTTGCCTGTGATGGACCATTTTTTAAAATTTAACTTTCCGCTGACTTCGCTTCACTTTGGAACATCAGTCTTCCATCAACTTCCATGGTAATTAAGGCAGCAGTGTAAATCCTTTAATATGTGACTTAATTGCCACACAATGATATGATTAAAAGATTGCAAAGTTAAATGTGTCCTGAATATTATCTGAGTATTTCACATGATCCCTTCCAATTACTGATTCTAAACTTGCTTAGGCTTATCTGTGGTCATACTAGGCAAACATTTTCAACTATAATTCTATAGTTGAACTATAAACTTTTCTGAATATGCATCCAGAAAAGTTTTAAGGTAAGGATAACTTCCAACTTGTAGGCCACATTTCACTCACCTGTCCAACCCACTGTGTTTCTCTAAGACCAGCAGAACTATTAGCAGATGAACCACCTGCCAGTTTGGCTGTAAAGATCTTTGCCATTCCATGCCTTTCCCAAAGGAGCCAGAGTTGCATACCCAAGTCTTCCACTGTACTGCACTTCCAAAGGCAGATATGATTTAGCATTGTCCCATACCATAGGTCTACCCCTTTAATAATCTCAATTTCTTAGAACAAGGAAATAAATAGCAAGTCCAGGGTGAAGGAATTAAATAAATGAATTAATGAAGAGACAGAAATAGAGAGAGATCATGCTATTCTGACTATTGTAAAATTTGAAGTAGAATTGTAGCATCTTCTGTCCTAAAATCAGACATAGTTTTTATTAGAAGACAAACTCAAGATAACTCCACAAACATTTAAATTTAGCAACTGCAGCTATGATAAAAAGAACCCATTACTCATTTCTAGAAGCTAGTTTGGTGGAAACAACATGGATCTTACATATTACATTCTTCAAAGAACTGGAGCTATATGTCTGAGCAAGTTACTCTGACATACTGTACCTCCTTGTCACTAAAAAGAGAACCTTCAGATACCTCACAATTGTTGCTAAATAAAACCATTTTTACAAGAAAAAAAAAGTGGCAACAAACCACCCTGCCAGACAAATATTTATATTTCTGCTCAGGTAAATATATATTTAGTAGGAATAACTGGACAAAAAAAAAAATCTACCCTGCCAAAGCTTACAAACTGAGTCTGGGTTGTACTACATTCCTCTTGCTATGCAGTGATCTGTAAAAGGAACCTACCCTGATGCAGTTTGAAAAGTGCATTTTGTATTTGGCCATCCCTTTGATCGAATTAATCTGCATGTTTTTGTAGCCCTAAACGGAGCCTATGGGTTGACAATGTAGCTGTTTAAAGGGGATTTAGGAGAATAATAGCCAATGCAAATAGTGCCATGAGAATGGCCAGTTGCTTTTTCACTCTCAGTTGCATAATAACAGTGAAGAAGGCTTTAAAAACAAATTGAAATTTTGTAGCATGCCATGTGGGATTATTTTGTGGGGTGTGTATGTGTGAGGGGGAGAGAAGCAGTTGAATGCTGCAGTTGTATAAAAGAATGGGTAGCGTGGGCCACTCTTAAGCTGACAAGTTTCAGATGGCAACCTTGTGCTTACTACTGCAAAGTTGGCTAGCATTTCCCCACCCTCACATATTATTTTCTTTCTTGTGGGTTATCAGCTCCCCTCCCCCCCAATATGTTCTTTGGACCTGGAAAAACTTTGCCATTGTCTACATTTTCAATTCAAGACGCTTGCAGCTGCTGATCCTTGCATTGTTCTGACCATTATGTATATGCAATAAAAATGAATGTGACCAAGCCTTTTAGGGTCCTTATAGGTATCTATACAAAGGATTTCTTCTTGCCATGGTCCTTGTTTTATCCTGAGTTTATATACAAATAAGTGCAGCTAAAACATTAGTGCTATAGTTTGTTCCAGAAAATATACCAGTGGGTGAAGGAGATATGTAAATAAAATTCTCCCCAATCCCATTACAATTCTTACATATTAGCAAGGATCATATAGCTTGACTTTCCCCCAAATTATGATTTCCAAATTACTTGGGCTACAATTTCCTTAATCCCTAGGTAGCATAGCTATCAGTGTGAAGAAAATTTATGAAAAAAGCTTCACCAAATACACTTATATTTGCAAACTCAAATGCACTTTATATTTTCTTCTGTTCTGAAATAATTAGGGTTCATTTGTTTAAAAAAGAAGAATCAAGCAGATTCTTGGAGATAAAGCTCAAGTTAAACTATCTAGGATGCAAACTGAATAATCTTATACAGTAAAACCTTAATTTATGGGACTTCTATTCAGCAGAATTTAGACGCAACAGATACAATTTTATTTTCCTCCAAATCAGTCAGAATAATTTATGTAATTTATATACAGTAACTTGTGATAACATGCATCACTTTCATATTTATTTGATTTTTATGTTACCTGTATCAACTGTTATTATTTGTAGACTGTCATCAACTGTATTAATTATGTGGATTCAGATTTAACCGATGACCTTTTCCCTGTCTGGTCCTCTAAATCATGATGCTTTGTACCTAGAAATGCACAGAATCTTTTTCAGTAATTTATTTCTAATAATTTTGTTTTCAGCTTCGATATGAGAAATACCTTTGACTGCCTCCCCCTCCCCTAGCTATGGAGAATGTAGTTCCATTATGTTCACTGTACAGTGATATGCAACTTTTTTTTAATTCTCCTGGATTGGTTTGGAAACTTTTGATACCATCAATCACAGTACTCTGAGTTTCTTTAGGATTCCATATTATAGTGTTATAATAAGTTAAAGTTAAAAGAGAAACTATTCCGCACCATGGTTCCCAGGACAGCGATGGAGATGTATAGAGAGTTTTGGGGTATAGTAACACCAATATACAAATCAGAAATATTTTTCCCATTTTCACCACCAAGTAAGGGATGGAAATTCTGAACTATTGGTAAGACTCCAAATAAACCAAAGCCAAATATGAATGAAATGAAGACTCTAGAAATTGGGAACCCTGCCAATATTAAATGGAATTGTACAGGTTGTTTAGAAAGGACCTGCATTCTCTCTGGCATTAGATATTGCGCTTAGCTGAGGATGATTCCAGAATACAAATTACATTAGTAGGCAAGGGTGATAATATTGATATTCATATGTTCAGAAACAAACCTGCCTTATTTATGCGCTGTTTAACTCTTCCCTGGAAAGCTGACAATCTAGGTTCGAGATCTGAGTGTCATGTGATTCCCTAGCTCCTGTCCACCTAGCAATTCAAGAGAATGCAAATTCAAGTAGATAAATAGGTATCACTTCAGGGGGAGGAAACAGCACTCTGTGACATCCTCAGAAATGTCTTTGGACAATACTGGCTCATAGTCTTGAAACAGCAATGACCGCCACCCTTTACATTCAGCAATGACTAGCAGAGTAAAATCCACAGGGATTCATTTTCTTTCCTAACTTCTCCCTAGATAATAGCATCACAGTTCAGAAATTCTATTAATTCAAACTAACTTGGTAAGGGTATATGTGTAAGCTAGGCAAACCAAACAGATTATATCTACCTATCCTGTACAAATACTGTAATGTTATGTGGGAATGATTTGGGGAGATTGGAAGAATAACAGCAGGCCAGATAATAGATAAAAGGCACCTAAGGTATGGCATGGCAAACATCTCAGAAGAGACCTTTCCTAGTTTCTTGAAGGAGTGTAAAAGGAAATGGGGAGAAATATACTTTCAGACTTGCAAGATTTTGTTAATGTTACCGTGCAGTAAAGTTAAAGTTAGTAGTTATGAGTAGTTATGAGTTAGTACTTCTTGTCTGGACTACCTCGCAAGGCTGACAATTATGCAGTCTCGTTAGCAGGTCTGTTTGCTTCTTTTTGACATCTAGAAATTGAAATATGAAATGAAATATGACAGAAGATAGACAGGGATTGCTCTGGGAACGCTGTGAATCTGAGCAATCTTAAATTCTCTTAACACTAAAAGACACTGGGGAGGGGATCAGCTTATGTCACCCATTAGTCTGACATGAAAGGGATGAGAGAAATAGGGGTGTCTTCACCTTTAATCTTTTTTATAATGATAAAAAATGCAAACTAGGAAAAATATTAAAAGTAAATAAGAGAAAAGAAGGGCAAAGAGATAGAAAAAAGAAAAGAAAAAAATATAAAAGATGACTCCCCACTCCCTCCAGACAAGTATAAACAACTTTAATAACTTAATACCTTTTCTAATATTTCAGTGATTTCCCATATCCCATCCCATATCAAAAATCAAATTATAAAAACTCACCATTAAATTCTAATCAGCAAAAGTCTAACCTTAATCTAATACATCAATTTTATATTCCAACTTACTACTTTCTCATATTCAATCCTAATTAAAAAGAAATTCCCTTAATAGCTATCAGAAACTCAATATATATATGAACCCTAATGAAATAAGTCCACTCCTCCTTCTGTTTACTTTTCTTGATCTTTAATCCTATCAAATAATGTCCTACAAGTTGACTTCTTATCATCTTATCTTTGTCTCCTCTCCCGAACAGTTTTATTAGTTTAACACATCCCTATTGTAAATCCAAAATAAGAACTTTCCAAGTCACTCTTCTGATTTATTATTTGTACACTCCCTTTAATTATTAAGACAACAGGTGGTTTCATTTGTAAACCAATTGTAGCATCTTTTTTCTTACTACTCTTTTATTCTGACATTTTAAAATCCATTTTCAGGTTCACAGCATCTTTTTCCATGTTATTTTTGTAACATATATTTATTTATTGGTTCGATTTATATGCCGCCCTTCTCCAGAGAGAAGAGGCGGCTTACAATGCGTTAAGCAATAGCCTTCATACTTTTTGTATATATCTGTTTAGTAGGGCTTTCGCCCCCCCCAAGCGGTGTTCTTTTTTATACAAAGTCAGGTTATTGCCCCCACAATCCGGGTCCTCATTTTACCTACCTCGAAAGGATGGAAGGCTGAGTCAACCTTGAGCCTGGTGAGATTTGAACTTGCAGTAATTGCAGGCAGCTGATGCTACTTAACAGTACTTCAGTCTGCTGCGCCACCAAGGTGCAGCAGACTATATTTTTTTAAAAAAATTCTAATCTACCTTCAAATCAGCCTCACTCTCTGTTTTATCCAATAAAATCTGTTGTTCTTCTATATTATTGTAATATCAGATAATCTTGTAATTTCTAAGTACATTGTTCCCAACCAGATTTTACTTCTTCTGTAGTCAAATTGTATTGTTCCATAGTAATGGATCTTTTCTCCTTTAATTGTAATTGGTAGGTCCCACTGGTTTCCTCTAGTCAACCTTCAAGTCATTTCTTATCATCTGTTTATTTCCAAGGTGGGGGGTGGGGGGGTGGGAGGGTGGGGGGGGGGTGGAGGAACTGTCCTCACTTTCATTTTGGCTCTTTAGATTTGAAAGTCAGAGAGCTCCACAACATGGCAAAATATTACTTTTCTGGAAGCATCTGTGTATTTTAGAAATAGCAACGCCACATTTGCATGCTTGTATTAATCTACTTTTTTTTTTTTTTTGCACAGCCTCATGAGAATTTAAGTCTTAACAGAGATTTAGAAACTTTCTAATTAACATACCATGTTTTTTCCCCTCCGAGAGTTAAATACAAGGGTAGTAATAACAGATCAGGATATTGAACGAATATCAAATGAACCCTTCTTTGGGTAGAGATATAAGCAAGAGTCTTCAATTTTATGATCTGCAGCCACATTTGGAATTTTGAAATGATTGTAACTACAAATTGGCTCTTCTCTTTCATTCAAGCCCCAATAAATGTAGCTACCCATTTTCTCCACTAGATTTGCCAAACCACTTTTCTTTGGAAAGAGCCACGGTAGTGCAGTGGTTAGAATGCAGTACTGCAGGCTACTTCTGCTGACTGCTGGCTGGCGGCAATTTGGCAGTTCAAATCTCACCAGGCTCAAGGTTGACTCAGCCTTCCATCCTTCTGAGGTGGGTAAAATGAGGACCCAAATTGTTGGGGGCAATATGCTGATTCTGTAAACCGCTGAGAGAGGGCTGTAAAGCACTGTAAAGCGGTATATAAGTCTTATTGCTATTGCTATTTTCCCTTTCACAAAGGATCTGCTGCTTCATCAAATTTCTCCTAATCTACTAAATTTATTCCAAAAATCTTCCTATTTTTCTTTCAGTAGTGAAACAGCATTATGATAACTTATAGAAGCCTTGCCCATTTTCTTCATATCCAAATTGTCAATATTCTTGATCTTCATGGCATTATGAGCAATAGAAAAGGATGGCTTCTGAATAAAACTGTGTTATTTACTAGCAAAAAAAGTTTTTAAAACATTTAAATATTGTTTAGCATAATGAGGAAGACAGGTAAGAGACCTTTGAACATAGCATCAAGGGTCCGTAATGCTATTCTGAGTATAGATCTCACACTGCCAACCCTAGTCTTAGTAGCCATTTGGGGTTTAGGTACTAAGCAACTTTTCTGATCTCATCTTTTAGGACTTAACCTCATATTTAGAATTTTCTTACAATAATATGAAATGTATACATTTAGGGAAACCAAATGGGCAATGTCTGTGCATGCCTGCATGTCTGCAGGTACTATATATGATATATAATTCAAATTTAGTCAACAGATGTCAGTCTTGCAGTATATTTTAATTTTTCTATATTAAATCTACACTTCCATCCTCTGTGCTCATATGGGAACAGGTGTAGGAATGGAGAGGAGAGATAATATTGCAATTTGAGTTTTTATGCAGCCAATCTGTAACAAAAATGGGCCAAACTTTAGACTGCCATCCTGAGACTTAAAACAATTGCAAGATTGTTCATTTTGTTTATGGTCAGATCTAAAATTTCAGCTAAGAAATATTCTGTTCTTCCAATTTTCCAAGTGATTTCCACAGTTTCTGTTCTCAGTTGCTTTGACAACTTGCTGGATTTTTCCTAATAAGAAATACAATTCTAGATGTCACTCTGTAATTCCCCAGGCCTTAAGTTAACATCTTAGCCACTAAGCAGATGGCAGGACCTTAGCAAATGGGAGCTTGAGGCATCAGCAAATGTGAGTTGCAAGGAACCATATTGTTTTGACTCAAACATTTTGGAAGGCAACTGCAAGGCACGAGTCAAATATGGGATTGTTTCAGAGAGATCAACAGTGTCAAATACAGTGAGGAGTAAATTTCTGTATTTTAGGGGAAAAGATTTAGCTCAATGTAATGAGTCAGGAAAAAGAATAATGTTGACATCTACTTTATATAGTTAAGAAACATTGGTTTATGT
The DNA here is from genome assembly GCA_022577455.1 of Arizona elegans. NCBI lineage: Eukaryota > Metazoa > Chordata > Lepidosauria > Squamata > Colubridae > Arizona > Arizona elegans. Next base: position 17,908,497 of record JAKOOJ010000007.1, read on the forward strand.
GGTGGGAATCAGGATCGGGAAGAAAGTGATAAAAATGATGGAGAATGTGGAAGAGAAGATTGGATTCAGAGCAACAGATACTACATAAGGGGAGACAGAGAAAATGATCAAGCACTATCAGAAATAAACTGACAACACTGAGGAGAAAGCTAGTAAATAGAAGGCATAGATCTTACCACCCACCTTATTACGATGAGATTCTCGAATCAAAAATCAAACATCAGTAATCCAGACTTTTGCCAATGAATTAAGAAGAACTGGAAATATTCTGAAGTTTTGGAAGCACAAAACCATTATCTTTACCTTCTAAAACTATGCTCCACCAGTTTTGTCTCACAGAATTGGTAATAACCAAACTCTTTCATATTTTGTTTGAAATGTACATGATAAATATTGACTGTAGCTGCACAACTACTTTATCCACAATACTCTGAGTTCTTTGTCATGTCAAAGCATATAAGACAGGGGTTATTCTTTCCAACAGACACTATAGGTAATATATGCCAATTTACTGGTGATACTCAGAAACAAAAGGGAGGCATTATTGAATGATCCCCAAGATTTGCAAGACTAGTATACATCAAAACAATTCCAGAGTGGATAGAATTGTCTCTTTCCACAAAGTGCAATAAAGATTGAGTATGAAACATGAAAATGGACGTTGGTCTTACCTGATACGTCCCTTCTCAGTGTGTAGAAAGCGTCAGTCAGGCTGGGAACACGCCTCGTCTAGCGTATGACCGAGCCTTGCAATTTCTTTTAAACTCCGCCCTTCCGGCTGCCCCAGGTCTTCGTCGAGGGCGAAGCGCAGGCTCGTGAGACATGTCTTCCTGTAATGAGACAGAATTAGTATACAACCCCCCCCCCAACCCTACCACCGGACCGGAGAAAGAAGGGTGGGGCTGACTGACGCTTTCTACACGCTGAGAAGGGACGTATCAGGTAAGACCAACGTCCATTCTCCAGCTCAGCAGAAAGCGTCAGTCAGGCTGGGACATACCAAAGCTTGATGTACCCGGGCGGGCAAGACGGTTCCGGTGAATCTCAGGAAAGGTAAACCGCCTGGAGGACTCGCCTGCCAAAGGCTGCATCGGATGAAGCAAAGGAGTCCACTCGATAGTGCCTGATGAAAGGACTGAGAGAGGTCCAAGTGGCAGCCCTACAGACCTCCTCCAGCGAAGCCTGTGTAGACCAGGCGGCCGATGTTGCGGCACTCCTGGTAGAGTGGGCTGTGATTCTGTGAGGAGGAAGCGAGTCCGAATGGCGGTAGGCCAAGGCAATGGTGGCCCTTATCCATCGGCCCAGGGTGGAAGCCGAAACTTGGGACCCAATGGATGATGGGTGGAAGGCGACAAAAAGAGCCTCCGACTTGCGGTGTGCTGCTGTCCGAGCTAAGTAAATTTTCAGTGCCCTCCGAACATCGAGGGTGTGCCAGGATCGTTCCAGCCGATGAGACGGGTGAGGACAAAAGTCCGGCAGGACGAGCTCTTGTGCTCTATGGAATGGTGAGTTCACCTTGGTTAGGAAGGCCGGGTCCAGACGAAGGACAACTCTATCCCTATGAAATATACAGAGATCCGCCCGGATGGATAACGCCGCAAGCTCTGAAATTCGACGAGCGGAGGTAATCGCCACTAGGAAGGATACTTTCAACGAAAGAAATCGGAGGGAAACAGAAGGGAGAGGCTCAAACGGAGGAGACATAAGAGCGGTAAGAACCTTGTTCAAATTCCATGAAGGGTAATGGTGAATGGTAGGGGGACGTAAATTAGTGGCGCCTTTCAGGAAATCGTGAATGATCGGGTGGCGAGAGAGCGAATCTGGAGAGCCCCGGGAAAGGATAGATGCCAGGGCAGCCACCTGACGGCGCAGGGTGTTGGGAGCGAGGCCGCTGTCCAGTCCACGTTGAAGAAAGGAAAGAACACGCAAAATGGAGGCATCCGTAGGAACAACTGAAATTGAGGAACACCAGGCAGCAAAGGATCGCCATGTGGCTTCATATATACGAATTGTAGAAGGACGCCGGGCGGCCTGGATGGTTGAGATGATAGGAGACGGAACCCTGGCCGCAGTCAGGATGCCCCGCTCAACCGCCAGACGGCTAAGCGAAGCCACGCTGGGTCCGGGTGGGAGAGAGCCCCTTGCCATAATTGGATCTTGGAGGTGGGGATTTTCCAAGGCGGAGAGACTGAAAGGGTCATCAAGTCCGCGAACCACGGACGCATTGGCCAATAAGGAGCTATCAAAATCAGTTGAGCCCGTTCCTGGAGCAGTTTTCGGATCACTTTGGGGATTATCGGCAGGGGCGGGAAAGCATAAAGGAGGCCTGGGGGCCACCGGCTGCGGAGAGCGTCCGAAGCGTCCGCCTGCAGATCCAGAAACCTCGACAAATAGCGGGGCAGTTGGCGGTTTGTCCTGGAAGCAAACAAGTCTACAAGAGGGGTCCCGAACCTGGCCGAGATCTCCCGAAACAGAGAAGAAGGAATCGCCCACTCCCCGTGATCTACCTGAGTCCGGCTGAGGGCGTCTGCTTGTACATTCGCTGAGCCCGAGATGTGGTCCGCCCGAAGCGATGATAGGTGAGCCTCGACCCAGAGGCCCAGGAGCCGAGCTTCGTCCATCAAGGCGCGCGAACGAGTTCCCCCCAATTTGTTGACATGGGCCTTGGCGGTAGTATTGTCCATCAGGACGAGCACATCTTTCCCCACTACGAGGTCCCGGAAATGAAGAAGTGCCAGCCGGATCGCACGAAGCTCCAACAGGTTTATGCTGAGACGGGATTCCGAGACTGACCAACGGCCTTGAACCATGTGATGAAGGAGATGGGCCCCCCAGCCCGAGAGGCTGGCGTCCGTGGTTAACTGGGGCCGAGGAGGTTCCCAGAAGAAGGAGCCCCGGGACAAGGCGTCCGACGTCCACCAACGAAGGGAGTCGATGACATGAGGAGGCAGACGAAGTCGACGAAGAGAGGTGTCCTGAAGAGACTTTTGGAAGGGGAGCAGCAGCCACTGGAGGTCTCTGCTATGTAAACGGGACCATGGAGTAATGCCGAAGGAAGACACCATCATGCCCAATAACCGAGACAGGGTTAAGATGGAAGCGGAGCCATCAACTAAGCACCTGAGAGCTAGGGAACGAAGGTTGGCTTGGCGTTCCTTGGAAAGCGACACCGTGGAGGAGATCGTGTCAATCAGGGCCCCTAAATGGAGAATGCTAGTTGATGGGGAAAGGTGGCTCTTAAACCAGTTGACGGAAAATCCGTGGGCCTGAAGGGTATTTAGGACGGTGACTAAGTCTACTTGAGCTTCCGAAAGAGATGAGGAGAGAACCAAAATGTCATCCAAATAAAACTGGAGGCGCAGAGGGGTAGAGCGGATGTGACCCACAAGGGTGGACATTATCTTAGTAAAAACTCGAGGGGTCGAGGACAGCCCGAAGGGTAGCGCTCTATATTGGTAATGAGAGCCTTTAAAGGCAAAATGTAGAAACTTACGGTGAGCGGGTAAAATGGGAACATGGAGGTAAGCCTCCGTTAAATCAATTGACGATAGATAATCAGATGGGCGGACGGATTCCAGTATAGAGGAAAGGGATTGCATCTTGAACCGACGGTACCTAATGTGCCGGTTCAAGGACTTTAAGTCTAATATGGGTCTCCACCCCCCCGAGGATTTTTGGACAACAAAAAGACGGGAGTAAAAACCATGACCCTGCTGTGATAGGGGAACCCGTTCAATAGTGGCTATCTCCAGGAGGTGGGCGATAGCCGCCGCCACCAGATCTCTTTTTGTCTTGTCGCGGGAAACAGGGCATGAAATAAAACGGGAAGGCGGGGAAGAGGAGAACTCTAGGGAAAGGCCCTGAGAAATAGTATTGAGAACCCAAGAATCGTTGGTGGAAATCTCCCACTGAGCCGAAAAAAAGGAGAGACGACCACCAATGGGGACCTGGGATGGGAAGTTACCTAGACCTACGAGGGAAACGTTCTCCCCTGCCACCCCGTGACCGTCGAGGAGGGAATCTTGCCCCCGATCTGACCTGGAAGTCCTGTTGGGGTCTGGACGAGAAGCCTTGTTGAAAACGAGGTTGAAAGGAAGAGGCCCCGGAAGCCCGAAAGGACTGGAATCTGGAGGAAGAAGAACGTGGATCTCCTCTGCGGGAAGCCGGAGGTAGGACTTTGCAACGATCTCTGGTCTCAACGAGTAGAGGGTCCAAGGAAGAACCGAACAAATGTCCAGAAGAGTAGGGAGAGGAAGCCAGCTGCCACTTGCTGCGCATATCGGCCTGCCAATGCCTAAGCCATAGCAGGCGTCGTGACGTAACGTTGGATCCCAAGGCCCTGGCCGAGAATCTTGCCGAATTCAAGGTGGCATCCGCCGAATATTCCAGAGCAGCAGCTATCTTGTTCAGATCCTGGTGGGATCGTGCATCAGACAAAGGCAAACGGGCTTGAAGTTGTTTGATCCAAAGCAGAGCCGCCCTATTAAAAAAAGACACCGAGGTGGAAGCGCGGATAGACCAAGCGGTGGCAAGGTGACCTTTAAGGAGAGTCTTTTCCGCCCTCTTGTCCTCCGGACGAAGGGAGTCTTCTGCTGGGCCCGTGGGATGAACAGAATCAACCAATGCCACAATGGGTACGTCCACTTTCGGAGGTTGTAAAATATCCGCTAAGGGAGCCGCCGAATTGTAGAGGCGCTTGTCCAACCCGTTGGGGCTGGGACCAGCCCCCAGAAGGGTCCACTGACGTTGTAAGACATCCGTGAACAACTTAGGTGCTGGGATGGTCTCCGGATTCACAATAGGTTCTACAAACATGGCTGAAGCCGGGTCGTGAGAATCAGAAGCTGTAGTCGAAGGAGGCGGGACGCCCAAGCGAGTTGTGGCAATAGCTTTGAATAGTAGAGACCGAAAAAGATGCGGCTTAAATAAGCCCACAAACGATGGGGGATCCGGACCCAGGCCCTCGTCATCTGTCCAAACTTGGTCCTGAAAATCATCCGCTTCTGAAACAGAAACCTGATCCGTTTGGTCATGGTAAGATGCTTGGTCCCCCTCCAGGATGGAGTCCTCCCTGAGGTTAGCATAGCTGAATGGCTGGTTGATGGGCCTCAGCCGAAGGCGGAGGAGCCTGTTGCCAGAATTCAGTCATGGTCTGGCGGATGGCCCGAGCAATGAAGGACTCCAAGGAGTCTGTCATTGGGGTGGCAAGAGGAGCCGGTGATGGTCCAGTGGGAGGCGCCCAAGTAGCCGGCCCAGAGTCTGGAAGGGCTTGGAACAGGCGTTGCGAATCTGAGCTAGGAGAACCAGAAGGAGAACCAGGCAGGTCCGGGGAAAGATCCCGCACAGAGCGTGGGGACCTAGGCCTAGGGCTTGGTGAAGGGTCAGGCCTATCGGGTTCTCTCGCTGGTGCCTGTGAGCGCGCTTTCTGGAAAGCCTTTTCAAAGGCCTTATGCCTCCTTTGTTCCTTGCGGGCCGCTGAGGAAGATGCCCCCTTCCGAGATCTGGGTTTCTTAGCTGGAGGGGGATGGTCCTGGGATGTGTCCTCGAGTGGATCGTTGTCCAGCGGTCGGCGAGAGGAGGATCCGCGCCCGTTGGATTCGTGCCTCATGGCGTCCGCCATTTTGAGAAGTGAGGCTGAGGCGACGGAGAATGCTCCCTGGGGATTCGAATTCCAAAAAGGGTGCCAAACCTCGAGGGCGAATTGCGCCGTTCAATTATAAGCCCCTGGCCCGCAGATCGCTCTGGGAAACCCCTGACACTCGATCCAATCTCGATGTAGCAATAGAGGAGCGTTCGTAATCAGTAAAAACAAGAGCCGGGTATATATAAGCCTTCCGGCCAGCCAGAGCTGAGGGAACTGCCGACAGAGGCTCCTCCGTAGAGTAATGAATGAGCGGGGCATTCACAAGCTCCTCCGACAAGCCCCCGGTGCTGAATCCACAATTAAATAGAAAGAAACTCAGTCGCTAGCCGTCCGGCTTCAAAGCGACTCCAATCGGCGAGCAGCCGCTCCAGCCGATAATAACGCTGCTAGGCAAAGGCCTTTTCGATGCAGCAATCTCCGGCACCGGAGGAGCCCAGCTGAGGGGCGTGAGTCCGCCGCAAACCTCAGCGGCGATTTTAAGTCAGTCAAATTGGGACGAAACAGTTTTTTAAGGGCAATCAGACCTGTGAGTCCTGAGAAGAAGAAATTCCAGCTAGGAAAACAATCAGAGGCTGAAGACACGTCTCGTCACACGTAGACCGAGCCAAAGAACTGGGGCAGCCGGAAGGGCGGAGTTTAAAAGAAATTGCAAGGCTCGGTCATACGCTAGACGAGGCGTGTTCCCAGCCTGACTGACGCTTTCTGCTGAGCTGGAGAAGATATGCTACTAGTATTTGTGGAAATTATACAGTGTATTATTCTGATTTGATTTTATGGATTATACCCCCTTAAAGTAGGCACTAAATTCAGTTATTTTGCTGAAAACTGCTTTCTATATAACACAGAAAGGCAAAATGCTTTTGCATTATTTTACTGCAGTAAAGATACTTCTGCAGTAACTTCCATGTTCCTCTCCAAAAAAATCATGAGTCAAACTGATGGAGGAAAAAAATATCCTTGATACTACAGTATATGCATCTGTCACTCTGGGAACCCAGCAAGTATCCATTGACGAAGGATCCACCATTTGACCTGTGGGAGGGATCTAGGCGTCCTAGTGGACCATCACTTAAGTATGAGTCAGCAGTCTGCTGCCACAAAAGTCAATGCAATGTTAGATTGCATCAAAAGAAGACAAGCACCAAAATCACAGGAAGTGATAGTTCCACTTTTTACTGTACCAATGAGACCACACTTGCAAACTGCATCCAGTTTGGGTCACCACTATACAAAAAAGATGCTGAAGCACTAGAAAGTGTAGAGAAGAGCAACAAAGGTGACAAGGGGACTGGAGGCTAAACCATATGATGAATGGCTAGCAACTAGGTATGTTTAGCCTAACAAAGGGAAGACTTAAGGGTGACATGATAGCTAGCTTAGAATACTTGAAAGGGTATCACAAGATTTTTAAACAAGGGGTGGGGGTCAATTTATTCTCCAAAGCACCAGAGGGCAGGACAAGAAGCAATGGATGGAAGTTCATCAGAGGAAAATCCAGCCTGGAACCTGGATAAATTAGTAACTGGAACATCTTGCCTCCTGAAGTTGTGGGTTCTCCATGGCTGTAAGAAAAAATTGGACAACCATTTGTCTGAGGTAGAATAAGGACTCCTGCCTTGGGCAGGGAGTTGGAAGCAAAGACTTTCAAGATCTCTTCCAGCCCTATAAATCTATGACTGCAGAAAAGAAGGTGAAGAAGCCAGGAAAAAAATTACAATTCCATAAGAATATAATAAGACATCAAGCTGAATCAAACCAAAATCCACTATCCAGTTTTCTATAGTTTCTACAATTTTCTAGTTTTCTATTGACAAAGGATCCACCATTCACCTGTGGGAGGTATCTAGGCAATTATTTTTCTGTGAGAACAGTATATGTGACTCAAAATATTGTGAAACTCAAAAAGGTTCAGAAAAGGGTGGGGTTGTAAAGAGTATCAAGCAATTATTTGGAGAAGAAAATATATAAAGTTTAGGGTTTTTTTTATTATAGACAAAAACTAAAATGCAGACATAATAAAAGTACAGTAGGTAAAGTATAATGCATGTCACATAATATTAGAAGATATGATAATTCAATGAACGTAAATGATGGGAAATTCAGGGAAGTAAATGAAATTATCTACTTAATGACATTGTAATTGCCATCAACTAGATTATTTTAAAAAGAGGATTGATTAATTAATTTAATTAATTAATTATTTTAAAGGGAGAGATTTGTGGAAGATGTTTTAGTCTTCAATAACGGCAATTTCCAGAGTAGTATGTTTCAAAGCAGGTACTACTGTAAAAGTGTGAATCCATTTATATTGAAAATCAAAGGAACTAGTGTTAATATCCTTATACTGTATTGTTCTGTATTTTAAAACCTATCAGGTTCTGAGTCGCATAGAAGATTTCTCCAAAGGTATAATAATATTAAATGCACTTTTAACCTTTTTCTTCAGTGATCACTAAATTAGAATTCACCCATCTTCACCCTTATGACAAAAGGCTTCCAAGCAATTTGGGATCAATTTCAGTCAGTTTAAGATTGGTTCTAACGCTGAAATATTCCTGGTCATTGTGATGAATAATATCTCTTTAGAAACATCCAAGGGGAGTGGCACCCTGTTCTCCTTGATGATTTGATACTATTAAAAAAACTTGCCCAACTGGCTTCATGAGTACTGTGTAGGTTTTAATCATAGCTGCAGTTCATTTTCATAAATATTGAGGGACTTCTGAAATAATTTGTATGAAGCCACTGGGCGAGATCATCCAGGGATTTAGATATGTATTATCAACAAAGTAAGATATTCAATTCTGTCTTTAAAAAACATGCAATTCAGGTGAGGTTATGGTAAGTGCTGAACTGCTACTGGGACTCAGCAATGGAATGTAGAGCATTAATTCTTGACATTTTCTGCAAATTCAGGTTTGAGATTCTTGAGAATCCTTCATACTTTTGCTTATATTACACATGATAATCAAATCATTTTTTTTGTAAAATAAATTATAAAGAACAAGCTTTGTAAACAAGAATGCCATGCGTTACTCCTGCCTGTAATCTGGAGGTTAATTAATGTATTTTACTTTCCTTTAACACTGGTTTCGTATTGTATTATTATTTAAGGTTTAGATTTCATACTTTTTAGTCATATTTATATAATGAGTGTTTGTGAGCTGCCCAAAATCAGTTTCAGTTGAAGCTATATATAAACCTTGCAAACTAATAGATACACAAAGGGAAAGAAAGAAAAATTCTAGAAATAATTATGTTTTACTAACACTTTGGATGACATTTTACCAATGGGAAAAGTATGTTATTTTTTTTGCAGAACTGAAGGTTTTCTCTGTAGTGGCACCCTTTCAAATACTTCTGGGAAAGATATGCCTTACAATTAAAATAAACATTTCAGTATTTTTAGTTTTAATATTTTTACTAAAGTATATAAACCAGTTTTGTTAAGAAAGTGTCTTTGTGTCAAAGTTAATTCCTTGTGACTGTCTGGATAGGTCCCTGCAGTTTTCTTGGTAAGATTTCAGAAGTGGTTTGCCATTGTCTTCTTGGGCTAGAATTACTAGCCAAGTTCACCCAGCTGGTTTCATACCTAAGACCAGACTAGTACTCACTGTTTCCCAGTTTCTAGCCTAGTGCTTTAATTATAAACTGGCTGTCTCTTTTTTAATGTTAATATACTTAGCTTTGATTTCCAGGACTGTGACAGAACCAAATTGCTTTTAAAAACTTACTTCATACTGGCCACATTTGCTCATCAGAAACAACCATTTTTTACATTTCTGGCTTACTCAGACTTACTCATGTTCTCTGCTCTGGTCTTCTTAGCTTCTCCTACCAAGGGTGTTTAACTAATATAGACAACTCTATTCATGGTTTGATAATGCATATCATCCAATCCAAAAGCTCTAATTTTTAAATGATTTGGAAATTATAAGACACAATATGCATTCAGAGGTGTCTACATTCCATGGGAATAGTATATTTATTCACAGGAATCTCCAATGTTTGCAGATGTGTAGCATTAACAAATGGTTACATCTCTAAAATAATAATACAGATTTTTTTTAAAACAATTTTTTGGCTTATTTTGAAAAACAATGATAGAATATTTTGTAATGGCACCCAGATACCAAAGGCATCATTTACTAACTTGACAAATAAAAATGTACTGTGGCATTTCTTTTAGTTAATGGAAACATAGCCAATGGAGAAGAACAAAATATATAATTTAGTTAGAAATTATGATTGCACTCCATGTAATTTTCTACAGCAAGCATTCATTATTGCTAAGTATTTTGTTACCGTTTCATTTTGTTATACAGAGTAATGTTTTCTCATTCTTTTACTCTGGCAATTTAATTGATGTTTAAAGATGCACTGGAAAATGTGGGGAAAAACCTGCATCAGTATAAAAAGTGCTTAGAATAATAGTTTGGATCAAGAAATCAAAGAAGCAAATGAAACTTTAAAAAAAGAGAGAAAATCAGTTAAACACCGTTAAGTGTGATCTCTATCTTATGCTGCACTTACATTTTCAGATAAAGGCAATGAAAAACTTGCCAGAAGAATTAACAGCTTGTAGCTCATTTACATGACAGCCACGTTGTATTGGAAAATATTGGGAATGAATAAAACCATTTAGGACTGTCTTCTATCTATAGAAGGAAATTAGTGCAGTACTGCCTGTTGTTGATAAGAGAAACTGAAAAAAAAATCCTCTATATATACTCAAATTTTCACTCTTACAAAACATACATACACAATGGATAGCTGACACAGATTGCTCATTTTTATAGTTAAGATCACCTGGACAGCAGAGGTATCTTTTACATATTGCCCTAATGGACTGTAACTGTTCTTTATTAAAAGGATGTTTAATCCTGTGAGACATTTGGAATCTTATTTTAATAAATATGAAGAACCTGCATTTTAATCCTGTGTATATTTAGCTAGAAGAATGACTATTCATGCTCAGCAGAAAAAGGTTGGCCATGGTGAATGAAATATTGATTGCATCTAAATGATGAACTGCTGTAAAGTTATTTGTATAAAAATATTCTTTGTTCAGAAACTCAAATACTTTGGCCACATAATGAGAAGAGAGGAGTCACTGGAAAAGACCCTGATGTTGGGAAATATTGCAAAAGGAGAATTGCAGAAGATGAGATGATTAGATAGGGTCATGGACAGAATGAATAGACATTTGAGCAAACTCCAGGAGACAGTGGAGGAAGGGAGGCCTGGTGTGCTATTGGTCAATGGGATCACGAAGAGTTGGATGTGACTTAGCAACTGAACAGCAACAATTCTTTGTCCAAAGGCAGCTCAATGCACACAACTCAACCTTGAGATACAAACCCCATCTACTTCTCTGAGGTATACCAGATCTTTTAAGAAGCCAATTAGCTCAGTAGCAGGCTATTCAAAGGAGCTTTGCCAAAATAGTGGTTGCTCTAAATTGCAGAAGGTATAGTAAAGCACTAACGGCTACATTGGGGGCTATTCATCTATATTGTCCTATTAGATAATTCTTGATATTAGCTTGCTAAAAACTTTTGACAGTTGTCATCTGGCTAATGACATCAAGTAACATCTGCAAAGTGGATGAGTCATTTTAGCATTAGTCCAATCATGTTGAAACAACAACATATACAGGCTTTGTAAGCTTTGCATCATTTAAGTGATGGCTGCATAAATCCTTAGTGTGTAAAGGACCTTACTCTGAACCGTTGCTCTGGCTGGAAGTAAGAATAGCATTTTTACTTACTATTTTAATTGACAATGGCAAAACTGAACCTCGAGCCCTCTGTATGCAGAGATACTATTTATGTTTACATGTGTGTTTGTCTAGGTTAATATCAATGGATTAATGAATATGAAAGCATAGGAAACAAAGCTGATTTAGTACTAATTTTATTTCCATTCTTTCACATTGAACTTTTCAATATTAATACATGATAGTGATGAAAAATTCGTGTTAAATAATTTCTACGGAAAGGACTGAAAATAAATGCAGACATCTTAAGCCTAAATATAAATTCTATTACCACAATAATGAAATTAATGTACAATGTTTAGCCTTCTAAACAATGGTAATATAAATAAAAGAATAAAAGAATGACAGAATGATAGAGGTAAAACAATATTTATAAGAACGACTACAATAGCTAAGGAAGAATTAATGTCAGTAGGCCAATACTGGGAACTCAATTGAGTTCAGGAACTTCAGGTAATCCTCATTTAGCAAATACATTTGGGATCTGCAATTTGGTCATTAAATGAAGAGACTACAAATTGAAATCATGGTTGTGTTTGTGATTTTACTTCACCTTTCCTTTATTTACAGGCCTGCAAAGATGGAAAATGTGAGGATTGGATGCAAAGTTACTTTTTTGTCAGTGTTGTAACTGAATGGTTGCTAAATGGGGGCAGTTGCTCAATGAAGACTACTGATATTTCGAACTCCTACCTATCCGATGGAGGTCAGCTATCGGGGCAGAGATGGAGGAAAGCGGATTCTTTTTCATAAACTTATCTGTATCATGATATAATTCTCCATAGAAAAGAAATGGGGGCAAGGAATGCTTCTTCTCTCTTCCTACACAGGAGAAAGCAATCTATCTATAGAAGTGATGCAGAGGATACTGCATGGGCAGATTATATAGGGCAGAATGGAGAAGTTACACCTCTATGTAGTGATTTCAGCCTCCCATCTATATATTAGAAAACATACAGTACAAGGTAGCTACAGCTAAAGTGGCTCTTCCCGTCCTTGATCATGTCTTGTCTTTTTGCTTTAGAGAAAATGGTAACTGAAACAAGATTCCAATGCCAGTTGAGTAGCAGATAGTAGGGACAAATAAGGAATTATTACTATCATCACTAACATCTTCAGTTCACAAGTTCTGATGTAGCCACTAACTGACCAAAGGTACAAAAATAATGCCACAGAAGATGGATTTGGTGTCATCCAGTAATAAATTTTTAAATTCTCATTTGGTATCCTGAAGGAACATAGTAGTAATGAACTTACCAAGATACAGCACTTTATTTCATGAGCATTCTCTAGCAGAATAAGCCAGCATAATCAATTTTACCTAAACTCTAGAAATGCCTGCTTTTTATGAGGCTTGCATAACGGATAGCCACTTTGTGAAAATAATGAGCTGCTTCCTAGAATGATTTGCTTTTCTTTAATGATAACAGATAATGGAACAGTAAATGGGCACAATGAATTTTAAGATAAAGTAAGTGTTTGCTTTCTCTGCCATTGAGGCAATCTTTTGTAAGAAGCAAAAGATTAAGAATCATTTGAGCTGGATATTAAAACCTGAATGTTATTAATGCAATGTGCACTGTTGCTAGCACAAAAATACAACAGACGACCGATACAATGTTAATTGATTCTTAAAATCAGTAATATTAAGTTTTAGCTGGAAGTATAGAATGGTGAATAATATTACAGCAATTTATTAAAGGTGTATGTCACCAGACTTCCAATGGCTTTGAATAATAGCAACAGAAAAGAATATATGTAGCTCAGGGTTGAACTGTAGAGTCTGTAGTGCCCTCTGAGCCTGGTTGTTTGCCTGCAGACATTTTATTTATTTATTTACTTATTTATTATATTTCTATACCGCCTTTCTCCCGTAGGACTCAAGGCGGTGTACAGTCAAGAAAAATATAGACACACAAACATCATAAAATTGCTAATTAAAATTATTACTTAGTTTGGTCAATTAAATAAAACCCAGAATTAGATAACATTTTAAAAAATCATTCACATGTTCATATGTTTAGCCCCGCCTGTTGGAACATCAGGGTCTTGAGGGCACGGTGGAAAGCACGGAGATCAGGGATATTCCTTATCTCCGGGGGCAGTTCATTCCAAAGGGTTGGAGCCCTCACAGAGAAGGCCCTCCCCCTGGGAGTCGCCAGTCGGCATAATTTGACTGACGGTACCCTGAGTAGTCCCTCCCTGTGAGAACGAACTGGTCGGTGGGAGGCTATTGGTGGCAAAAGACGGTCTCGTAGGTACCCAGGTCCTAAGCCATGGAGTGCTTTAAAGGTGATAGCTAACACCTTGAATCGCACCCGGAAGACCACCGGGAGCCAGTGCAGCTCGCGAAGGAGAGGTGTTACATGGGCGTAATGAGCTGCGCCCATAATCACCCGCGCGGCTACATGCTGGACCAGTTGGAGCCTCCAGGTGCTTTTCAAGGGGAGCCCCATGTAGAGAGCATTACAGTAGTCCATACGGGAGTAACTAGGGCATGAGTGACCGTGCACAAGGTGTCCCGATCCAGAAAGGGACGCAACTGGCGGATAAGGCGAACCTGATAAAAGGCACCCCTGGCCACAGCCGTCAAATGATCTTCTAAAGATAACTGTGAATCCAGGAGGACACCCAAGTTGCGGGCCCTCTCTGTGGGGAGCAAGATCTCATCCCCTATTGTCAGTGATGGTACCAGCTGACTATACCGGGATGCCTGAAGCCACAGCCACTCGGTCTTGGAGGGGTTGAGTCTGAGCTTGTTTCTCCCCATCCAGATCCGCATGGCCTCCAGGCAACGGGACATCACAGCAAGGGTATCATTGGGGTGGTCTGGGGTGGAGATGTATAGCTGTGTGTCATCAGCATACTGATGAACACTCACCCCAAAACCACGGATGACCTCGCCTAGCGGTTTTACATAAATGTTGAACAGAAGGGGTGAGAGGACTGACCCTTGCGGCACCCCACAAATAAGGTGCCTCGAGGTTGACCTCTGCCCCCCTGCCAACACAAACTGCGAACGGTCAGAGAGGAAGGAGGAGAACCACTGAAGCACGGTGCCCCCTATTCCTAACCCCTCCAGCTGGTGCAGTAAGATACCATAGTCGATGGTATCAAAAGCCGCTGAGAGATCTAATAGGACCAGGATAGAGGAGCAACCTCTGTCCCGAGCCCTCCAGAGATCATCCACCAATGCGACCAATGCTGTTTCCATGCTGTATCGTGACCTGAAGCCCGACTGGAACGGATCCAGATAGACAACTTCATCCAGGTATCGGGGTAGTTATCGCGCCACCACACTCTCAACAACCTTTGCAACAAAGTGAAGATTGGAGACTGGACGATAATTTGATAATATAGCCAGGTCCAGGGAAGGCTTCTTGAGGAGGGCTTCACAACCACCTCTTTCAAGGCGGCGGGAAAGACACCCTCACTCAGAGAAGCATTTATAATCCCCTGGAGCCAGCCTCGTGTAACCTCCCGGGAGGCCAGTACCAACCAGGAGGGACACGGGTCCAATAAACATATGGCACCGTTAAGCTTGCCCAGAATCCTGTCCACATCCTCAGGAGTCACAGAATCAAGCTCTTCCCAGATAACGCTCTCAAGACCTGCCCCTGTCTCCTCCCCTGGATCTACCCAATCGGAGTCCAGGCCTTCCTGAATCTGAGCGACTTTATCATGCAGGAATTGTACAAAATCCTCAGCTCGACCCTTTAAGGGATCTTCCCGTACCCCCACCTGAAGTAGGGAGCGGGTCACCCTAAACAGCGCGGCTGGGCGGTTCTCTGCAGATGCAATAAGAGCGGAGAAGTAGCTAGACTTTGCTGCTCTTATCACCACTAGGTTGGTCTTAATATAAGATCTCACCTCTGTTCGGTCAGATTCAGATCAGCTTGTCCTCCAATCGCTCTCCAGGCATCTTTTCTGACGCTTCATCTCTCTCAGCTCCTCGGAAAACCAAGGAGCTAGACGAGATCGGCATCGGGTCAGAGGCCTCAAAGGCACGACGTGGTCCAAGGCCCCAGTAGCCGCCCTGTCTCAGGCGACCACTGGGTCCTCAGTCGAGTCGTGAGCCAGAATCTCAGGAAATGGCCCAAGCTCCATCAGGAACCTTTCGGGGTCCATCAGGTGCCTGGGACGGAACCATTTGGTTGGTTCCGTCTCCCTGCAGTGGGTGGAAGTGACTTTTTTTTTAAAATTTGATTTATATGCCGCCCTTCTCCGGAGACTCAGGGCGGCTTACAATGCATTAAGCAATAGCCTTCATACTTTTGTATATTTTATACAAAGTCAGCTTATTGCCCCCACAAACTGGGTCCTCATTTCACCTACCTTAGAAAGGATGGAAGGCTGAGTCAACCTTGAGCCTTGGAGAGATTCGAACCAGCAGAAATTGCAGGCAGCTGTGTTAATAACAGGGTGCGTAGACCACTATACTATCAAGGCTCTTGAAAGTCCATGTGAAGGAGAGAATGATCAGACCATGACAAGGGCTTGATGTCTATATCCCCTATTCTTAGATCATTCAGCCACTGATCAGAGACAAAAATCAAGTCCAGAGTGTGATTCCCCAAGTGGGTGGGGCCTTGAACTACCTGGGTCAGGTCTATGGCCGTCATGGAAGCAATGAACTCCCGAGCCATCTCTGACATCTCACCAGCAGATGGCAGGTTAAAATCCCCCATAACAATAAGTCTGGGGGTTTCCACCGCCACCCCGGCTATAATGTCGAGCAGCTCAGGCAGGACCGCTGTTACGTGGCAGGGAGCCAGGTACGTAATCAGTAGGCCCATCTGAATCCCCCGACCCCACTTCACAAAGAGGGACTCACATCCAGCTATCTGAGGAACAGTGGCCTCCCTCGGGCAAAGACTTTCTCTACTGATTGCTGCCACTCCCCCACCCCTTCCCTGAGTCCTTGGCTGATGGAATGCACGGAAACCTGGCGGGCACATTTCCACAAGGGGAACTTCTCCCTCCTGGCCTAACCAGGTCTCCATAATCCCTGCCAGGTCAGCACCCCCCTCTGAAATAAGATCATGAAGGAGGGGGGCTTTATTTACCACTGACCTGGCATTACATAACATCAGCTGTAGACCCAGGGTCTGAGACTCTGAACAACCCGGGAAACGAGCAGTGCTTTGGGGGTCAGAGTGGGTAATCGCTCGTAAACATCGAGTGCACACTCCCGAAACATAATATGGCCCCCTGCAGCTGTCATATCTGCCCCTCCCACTTACTATACTAATGCCCATCGCTTCATCCCCCTGCATCCTTGTCAGATTTCTGTTCCCAACCTCCCCACCATGATCATCAGACCCATTACCCCTTTCAGTAGATTTATGGATCCCCCCAGATCCATTCCCACAATCCCTCCCAGAACCCCTTAAAATAGAACTTAAAACGGAGAGGGTTCGCAACTTGGGTGTCCTCCTGGACTCACGGCTGTCTTTAGAAGAGCACATGACGGCCGTGGCCAGGGGGACTTTTTATCAGGTCCGCCTGATTCGCCAGTTGCGTCCCTTTCTGGATCGGGACTCGTTAAACACAGTCACTCATGCTCTCGTTATTTCCCGCTTGGACTACTGCAATGCTCTCTACATGGGGCTCCCCTTGAGGAGCACCCGGAGGCTCCAGCTGGTCCAGAATGCGGCCGCGCGGGTGGTTATGGGAGCGACGTGGTGCTCCCATGTGATCCCCCTCCTGCGCGAGCTGCACTGGCTCCCGGTGGTCTTCCAGGTGCGCTTCAAGGTTTTGGTTACCACCTTTAGAGCGCTCCATGGCATCGGACCGGGGTATCTACGAGACCGCCTTCTGCTACCAATAGCCTCTCACCGACCAGTACGCTCCCATAGAGAGGGGCTCCTCAGGGTGCCGTCGGCCAAACAGTGTCGACTGGCGGCCCCCAGGGGGAGAGCCTTCTCTGTGGGGGCACCTACCATCTGGAACGAGCTCCCCCCAGAGATACGGAGGATCCCGGACCTGCGCATGTTTCGCCATGCTCTCAAAACTTTTCTATTTCAGCAAGCTGGCCTGGCCTAACTCCCCTCTTTTAAATTTTTAAATTTTTTATTCGTGATTTTATAAATTGGGTGTGTTAATCTGTGTTTCGGCCGAAATATTTAATAATTTTAAGGGATTTTTAATATTTGTATTATCTGTATTTTATCTTGGCTGTTCACCGCCCTGAGTCCTTCGGGAGTAGGGCGGTATAGAAATTTGATTAATAAATAAATAATAAATAAATAAAAAGATTTATCTAAAAAACCCCAAAGCCGTCAGTTTTTTGCAAACTACTTCTCGGGGTTCCAAAACTCGTCCTCAAGGGCAGCCCTTGATAACTGAGAGGGCCAGACATGCGAGAGGGGGGAATCTCGCAGTGCAAGGAACTCCGCAGTTGAATACATCAAAGATAGGAGCGAGTTAAAGGAGATGAAGGATCATTTTCTTCTAAGAGTGTTAGGGATGGTTAAGACAGGTAATTTAAAATAAGGGAGGAAATAGATGTTAAAGGAAGGAATCCCCCGACCCCACTTCACAAGGAGGGACTCACATCCGGCTATCTGAGGAACAGTGGCCTCCCTCGGGCAAAGACTTTCTCTAATGATTGCTGCCACTCCCCCACCCCTTCCCTGAGTCCTTGGCTGATGGAATGCATGGAAACCTGGCGGGTTGCAAACAAATCATGCAGTCATTAGGAGAATCCAGCTTCCCCATTAATTTTACTTGTTGGAAGCCTCCTGGGAAGATTGTAAAATGGGGATCATGTGACCTTGGGTCATTGCAACTATTGTTAATACATGCCTGTTGCCAAGTGCCCAAATTTTGATCACATGACCTTAGCAATACTGTGACAGTCATAAGTGCAAGAACTTATTATAAGTCACTTTCTTCATTTCTGTTTTAAATTAAAATGATCATTAAACAAATTGTTGTATGTTGAGGACTACATGTAATAGGAAAATATACTATTCATTTGTCTGCCAGCGTTTCAATGTTCAGCTCAGATCATCACTTTATGGTATTTGGCCTTCAATCCTCGACTAATTTTGCTGAATTCAAAGAATGCTCTTAATTCTCAAGAAATATACTTCTCAAGGCTTTCTCAATTCTGAATACTAAGTTATCTGCAGAATGACTGATTCAGCATTATGCCTGAAGGAAATACATGAAAAATATTCCTAAAATTATGCATCATTAGCTTGATTGTGAAAACAACTGACTAATGACTGAAAGCTTTTATTTTTGTTATTTTAGTCATCTGTAACTAGAAAGAGAGGATATTAATAACAATAATATATACTGTATATCATATTATGTGTTCATGAAGTTTTCATCTCTTTTTAAAAAAATATTTTATTAACTTGTAGGGGAATTCTTTAAATAAATAAAGTCATGCTTTAGGAATCCAAAAGAATGATATGGTATTCAAAAATTTTACAGAAGCATTGAGCTGTAGCTTATACCCAACGTTGGCATAAAACAATTGAATAGTAATGAATTTGTATGGAGATACTATATGACTATTAAATATTTTAATAGACAATTTGTTTTGCATTCTTGACTCATGGATTTCCCACTGGATTGCCTGATGACATGACATTAATTTACTGAACAGAAACTTTTATAAAAGCTGAACACCAAGAGAGAGGCTGCAGTTACAAAATAGCAAACATTCACCATCTGTCATTAGGACTCCTTCCAAAATTGCATGCTGATATACTGAAAAAAAGACAACAGTAAAGTTGCCCCTAGATACAGAATTTAAATAAATGATATGAAATTAATTTTTTAAAAATTGTCCTTTTGAAGGCTTTGAACTGCTGCTTGGACAAATCTGACTCTCCTAGCTCCCAAAGCTCATAAACCCACCAGAGACGGCTCTTTTCTGATCTCATCACAAAGAGAATCTGTAAGGAGCACTCTAGGTGATCCCAAGCCTTTCCTTAATCCAGAGAGAGGGTTGGGGAACTGATTCATTCACCGGCTGTGCTTTCTGCCATGGATGTTGGCTCTGTTGGCTCAATTCACTATTGCTTCCCCGGAAGTCGAAATTAATTTTAAAAAATCAAAAATGTTGAAAAGCCCACAAAAATAATAGAGCACTGACAGAAGACTATAAAACCTAATGAGTTGGGGCAATACTTCTACTTTGTTTCTATTAAACAAAGGTGCAAAAGCTTTGTATAAATAAAACTATGACCTATAGAACTGTGGAAAGTATTTATGTACTCTGTCATGCTCTAAAAAGTGACAATTACATTTGGGACTTCATTAAAATTAATACACAGTATTATGTACAGTTTAGTTTCAGGTACTAAGATTAGTCTCTATGTATAATTGTTGGAAGTAATCCTTCAATTTATATTTATTTATTATACTCATGCACACACATACCATTCATAATTTATGCTGTCACATTAAAGTTAGAAGAATTGACAATTTTAGGAAAGATTCTGCTAATGTTTTGCCAAACCTAAGATTGCAGTAAAGCTTTATTTATCAGATGGTTTACCAAAGTAGGAAAAACTCATCATAACTATTTTTACTCTTTTCCAATAAAGTTTAATGGTATAATAAACTTCAATAGAAAATGAGCCAAAGGAAAGATAAGTAGTTCTTCTAGAGTTATTGCAAGTTGTAACTGCTCTTACTTTTTTGTTGTTGTTAATTTTGATTTCCATTGCACTTTTCATTTGTATGCTATTACAGCAGCATTTTTCAAACTGAATCCTTCCCGATGCTCAGCTTCAATTCCCAGAAAATATAACCAGAAATGATGCACATTACTTTCCAAAGCAAGTGGAAGAATCTCACATTGAGAAGGGAAGGATACGTATATAAATTCCCATTCAATGGAAGACAACAAATGCTAAAACACACTATGAACTAAATTTTATTTTTCCATCAACTTTCAAGTTATTAAAGTTGCAATCCAATAAACATACTTTTATGTGGACCTTTTAGCTTAGTGACCAGATAATTTTTTTTACCATAAAGTTAAAATTATTTCAAAAAAGCCACAGCAATCATTTGTGGCTCTAATAACACAATCTGAATGATACATTTACTCCACTTTCCAATAAGCTCCAAGAACAGAGATACAAATATTGCATCATCATCATCATCATCATCACCACCATAATTTTATTTCTGTACCGCCCTTCTCCCGAAGGACTCAGGGCAGCCTATTAAAAACACAAAACAACATCAGTTAAAATAAGTTTAAAATTATTAAATGAATTCGGCTAAATTTTAAAACCCCAGAAATTTAAAATCCAATTTAAAATTGTTATGTTGATAGCCCAGCCTGGCGGAACAACAGGGTCTTGAGTGCACAACGAAATACCCAGAGGTCGGAGATCTTACGTATTTCCGGGGGCAGTTCATTCCACAGGGCTGGAGCTCCCACAGAGAAAGCCCTCCTCCTGGGTGTCGCCAGCCGACATAACTTGGCCGATGGCACCCTGAGGAGGCCCTCTCTGTGGGAGCGAACTGGCCGGTGGGAGGCTATTGGTGGCAGAAGTTGGTCTCGAAGGGTGACCAGCACCTTGAATCGCACCCGGAAGACCACTGGGAACCAGTGCAGCTCGCGCAGGAGGGGTGTCACGTGGGCGCAACTCGTTAACCACCCACGCGGCCGCATTCTGGACCAGCTGGAGCCTCCGAATGCTCTTCAAGGGGAGCCCCATGTAGAGAGCATTACAATAGCCCAGCCAGGAGGTGTTGTGGCCCCGCCCTCTGAGCCTGTCCCATCGGAGGAAGAAAGCTCCGAGCATGAGGAAGAGGAGTCAGCCAGGCCCCTCCCCTCTGGCACTGTCTCAGGTGCCAGCCGAGGGAGAGGAGATTAACAGAGAGACAGGTGGCTCGGATGAGAGTGAGGGAGAAACATCATTCCTGGACGCATGCCTCCGAAGCCATGATAAACGATTGCAGCAGCTCAGGAGGCGTGCTAGGGATTAGAACTGAGTCACTGGACCACACCCCAGAGACTATATAATAGAGGGTGGTGGCCAGTGATCTTTGTGACGAACAAAGTAAACCTTGGATAGTCACTAAAGCCTCGTCTGGAACTGCTGAGATAAATATTTATTGTTGTTGGACGTTTGGACGCTGAGTATGTTATCTGTCTGTTTTCTGTGGAAATAAACGCACTTGGAAGACGGTGTGTAAATCGCTGCCAAAGTTGGAGATAAGGACCTGGGTGTGTGCCCAAGTGTTTCCTTAACCCTCGGCTGGCTCTGTGTGTGTGTGTGTGTGTGTGTGTGTGTGTGTGTACGGGGACAGAACAGGAGGTGACAAGGGTGTGAGTGACGGTGCGCAAGGCGTCCCGGTCCAGAAAGGGCTGCAACTGGCGAATCAGGCGAACCTGATAAAAGGCCCCCCCTGGCCACGGCCGTCATATGCTCTTCTAAAGACAGCCGTGCATCCAGGACACCCAGATTGCGAGCCCTCTCTGTGGGGGGCAAGGATTCACCCCCAATAGTCAGCGATGGCACCTACTGACTATATCGGGACGCCGGGAGCCACAGCCACTCAGTCTTGGAAGGGTTGAGTCTGAGCCTGTTCCTCTCCATGCAGACCCGCACGGCCTCCAGGCAGCGAGACATCACATCAAGGGCATCATTGGGGTGGTCAGGGGTGGAGATGTACAGCTGAGTATCATCAGCGTACAGATGACACTTCACCCCAAAACCACGGATGATCTCACCCAGCGGCTTCACATAAATGTTGAACAGAAAAGGCGAGAGGACCGACCCTTGCGGCACTCCCCATGTGAGGTGCCTCGAGGTCGACCTCTGCCCCGCTGCCAACACAAACTGCGAGCGGTCAGAGAGGAAGGAGGAGAACAGGACGGTGCCCCCTATTCCTAACCCTCTCAACCGCTGCAGCATGATACCATGGTCGATGGTATCAAAAGCCGCTGAGAGATCTAATAGGACTAGGACAGAGGAGCAACCCCTGTCCCGAGCCCTCCAGAGATCATCCACCAACGCGACCAATGCCGTTTCCGTGCTGTACCCCTGCCTGAAGCCCGACTGGTACGGGTCCAGATAGATAGCTTCATCCAGGTGCCGGGGAAGCTGTCGTGCCACCATGCTCTCAACAACCTTCGCCACAAAACGAAGGTTGGAGACTGGACGGTAGTTGGCTAATTCAGCCGGGTCCAGGGAAGGCTTCTTGAGGAGGGGCCTCACTACCGCCTCTTTCAAGGCGGCAGGAAAGGCACCCTCACTCAAAGAAGCACTTATAATTCCCTGGAGCCAGCCTCGTGTAACCTCCCGGGAGGCCGGTACCAACCAGGAGGAACACGGGTCCAATAAACATTATCCAATAAATAATGGCATGGCGCTCATACTGTGTTTTACATATTTGGCAGGGGACGGGGAGGGGGGAAGGATCCTGGATAGTTCCTAAAGCTAATGCATGTGAGAGATGATGTCCACAGAAAAGGAGCTAAAGGCAAGCGGCACATCCCAGAGCTGAATAGGAGATATAGGAAGAGAGTAAATATACCACTCCCTAGAATCTTCCAGCATATAATACTGAGAGTAGAAAGCATTTAGTCAGGCAAGATTCTGTCTGTTATGTATAAACAAATAACTGAACTTTGGCTGGATTGTTCTATGTCATTCTTGGAGTAAATCTGACAATGCACTACATACCGTGTTTCCCTGAAAATAAGACCCTGTCTTATATTTTTTGAACTCAGAAATAAGCGCTTGGCCTTATTTTCGGGGAGATCTTATTATTTTGGGGCACATGGAACAAGATGGGGTTTCTCTTGCTGTCTTACCTGATTTCCAGTTCTGCGTTTAAATATTTTCAGGGAGGGCTTATTTTCGGGGGGAGGCTTATTTTAGTGCATGCACTCAAAAGCCCAATTGGGCTTATTATTAGGGGTTGTCTTATTTTCGTGGAAACAGGGTATATCCATTTATACATGTGAAGGACCATGAATTGAGTAGAGGGTTTGAACTCCATAAAATAATATCTGCCTACCCACATCTGAGGTGTACCACAAATGATAAAATGGGTCATGTGGTGCCTCTGGTGAATAATAGCAACAGCACTTTATAGCACTTCATAGTGCTTTTACAGCTCTCTTTAAACGGTTTACAGAGTCAACATATTTCCCAACAATATGGGTCCTCATTTTACCCACCTCGGAAGGATAGAAGGCTGAGTCAACCTTGAGCCGGTGAGATTTGAATGCCAAACTGCAGCTAGCAGTCATCTGAAGTAGCCTGCAGTACTGCATTCTAACCACTCATATCACTCTCTATTTGGAACAAACCATATGATTTTTAAAAACATTTTGTTTAGCATTTTGCCTTCACTCACCTAAATAACCAAAATGAAAAAGAACAGAAACATCATCACCTATGCTTTTATAGTAACCTGCATGGGGATTGAGTGCGGGGGCGGGGGGGAGGGACAGGGAATGTTTTATAGCTTCCCTCTGGATCCACCTTGTTTGGAAAGAAGCTTTGTAAAGAAGGGATTAAAATCCTACTCAGGTTGCAAATCCTGGCAGGACTTAGCTTCTCTACCCTAATATACACTAATAAAAGGAAAAACATCATAAAGAGCCCAACTATATATTTTATGTAATATATGTATTCCAACAACTCTGCATATGATCATTAGATAAGTGAAAGATGAGAATGATGCTGATTCATTTACATGGAATTTATTCCAAGTATTTAGTCAGTTGGATATTTCTTACAACAATTTATTCATTCATGCCCATCATTTATTCTGCCTTTCACTGGCAGTCTGTTGGAAAAATCGAATATTTTTTCTGTAATTATTTCTGTAATAATTTGTGCTACACAAAAGTTGCTATATTTCTTTCTGGGATTTTTCCACATCAAAATATGTTGCTGAAGCCACACTTTGGCATAGTCTTTCCCAACCTGTTGTCCATTAGATATGCTGGCTCTAGAACTCTCACAATCTAAGCAGACCTAGAATTGTACATGATCCAGCAGGACATGTAATCTCTTAAACCTATCATTAAATTTCATAGGTTTCAATTATTGTCACTTAGATTCAAGATTGAAATCCCTACAGCAATTCTTATTTGGTAAGGTCTACTAAGTTCTGTATTCCTGAATTATTATGAATAAATTTAATTAATAATACATAGAATACCTATTTTCATATTTAAACCACCAAAATCAGATTCTTCATGAAAACAATAATAAGCAAATAGACTCCGTGGGAGAGTCAAGCTAAAATTCTAGACGAAATAAATATTGAGGAAGGTGGCAATACTTAGTAATAACTACCGTAAATGCCCCTATTTTAAAATTTTCAGACATAATATAGGAATCAATGCTAAAGACATGGAAATGTTTATAGAGCATAAGAAAACTATGCCAAATAGACACATTCATCCAAAAAGCTCCAAGCATCCAAGAAGAAAATAGCACAATGCAACTTTTTTTTTGTTCTTAGGCTACTAAATGCTCTGTACCTACTCCCTAATAAGAAGCAATGTATAAGGCAGCAAGAGAGAAATTGCAATTTCCAATCATTCTAATTTGAAAGGGTTACTCCCTTTCTTCCAAAGAAAAAAAGAACATTGCAAGACTATTTCGTTGATATACATTCTGTGGTTTTAACTTTTAACCATATTCAGATGAAGCAAGTCATCTGAATAAACAGAATAAAATGCTCTCTCTTGCCTTATTGTCAAGGTAAACACAGAGAATATTTTGCTTCCATGGTTTTACAGTACTTCAGAACTTTTGCAAAGCAAAAAATTACTGGATGTCCATTATAGATATAGATTTATACTCTACTTATCTTACAAGCCATTCGATTTCCATGCAGTGCAAGTGAAGCTCTGCTTTCTATCTTCCTGGTCATCCCACTGCATTCTTGTCCAACTCCAGGTTTCATCAGGCACTGATCCCCTTTATCTTTGCGGCCGTAATTTGGGTGCCAAACATTATTTCCAACGCGTTTAGATTACTGGGATGCAGCATATGGTACTTTTAAGACACCTGCAATGATGCAAAACTTCTCACCCTCTGCGAGACAACAGTGTGAGCACATCACTATCTTTTGCTACGCAGGAAGATTGCACAAAGGACGGCCAATGAAGCCCAACAGCAACAAGACGGGGCAAACCAAAGCATTCAAGCAAGAACCGACGGGAGTCTGGTACGCCGACACAAGCAACGTCTTTGGACCTCCCGCCGTCCAACGCTCAAATTCTGGCAGTTTCCACTCAAGCCTACAAACACTCCGGGGGCTGCTAAAGCCGCGGCGTGACAGCTGCCGCTCCCCTTTTCTAGGAAAACGCGTTGCGCGGAACGAGCGTAGGAACTTTCCGCGGCTTTGTTTCGCTTCTGAAAAGCGTTTCGCGTGTCACTTCACGCCTCATCCTAAACTCCCCGCAATTGCACTTTACAAACTTGGATTGCGGGTTTATAAACTGCTCCTCCCCTCGTAAAATTCCTATATCGTCCTTCGAGCCGTAAGCGGGAAAACGGCAGGCCTTCCAAGGCATTCGCCTAAATGAGTGGAGTTTTCCCCACTTCATTCCTTCGCAGCACTTTCTAAACTGGAGCTTAGAAGCCACGGCAAAAGCCCAGGGGGCGGTTTGAGGTCTCTAAACTCTGTAGTGTGTAGGCTGTGTTTATTCCATCAACTCCAGAGCGGGAGTTCGCACTAGGTAAGGTCTGTGGATGGTTTGGGTGGGCAGCTAGTTTCTATCTCAGGGCATTCGCGCGAGCCACAGGCACCGCTGCTGGGGGCCGCCCCGCGCGCGCTCTGCCCCAAACTCTTAAGTCACGCGGCGGCTTCCCCACTCCTCGGAAAAAAGCCCCCCCCTCGACAGAACTAGCGGGGCCACGGCACCCCCAGCAGACTGCCATCGCGCGCCGCTCCTTTCCCATTGGCTGAAGCGCACGTGGAAGAGGTAAGTGGTGTGCGCGCGCACTCCCCCTCCCTTTTTTTTTTGTTTTTCTTTCTCTTTATTTTTGCCTTTTTTTTTCACTCTTTCCATTTTCGCCTCCTCGAGCAGGAATAACCACCTGCCCGAGATTGGCTCTGTAGGCGGGTGCGTGTGTGGGTGTGAGAGAGGGGTGGGCGGGTGGAGGTGCCGTGAGGTAGCCCCGGACCCGCGAAGGGGTGCGTGTGTGCGCGCGTGTGTGTTTGTGTGAGAGCGCGAGCTGGAGAGAAGCCGGGTGCGGCGCATGCGTGCTGCGCTGCCCCAGGCCTGCCGCGGCCGCAGTCACTTCCTGCCCTTGCGCCCATCCGGCTCCGGGGTCGCGTCGCGCGGCCGCTTGGGCGGGACGGGCGACGGTAACTTTCAGTCGGGACGCTGCGCGGGAGCGCTTCCCTTTCCTCCACCTCCCCTCCTCCTCGGCGGAGGCAGGGTCGGCGCGGCTGCCCGTGAGAGGACTCGGCCGGCGCCCGCTGTCACCTGCCGCTGCCTTGGAGAGCCTCGGGCGCTCGGCGCCGTCCTCGGGCTTTCCTTCCGCGCGCACTGCCGTCCCGTCCGAGAACCGCCGAGCGGGGCTGCGCTTGATGGGCTAAATCGCCGTCTTTCTCCTCCTCCTCCTCCTTCTCCGGCTGGGCTGGCGGCTGCCCGTCTTCCAGGAGCTTCGGTAGGTGTGGTGGCCGCTGGAACAACTTCTTCAGCCAGCCCTTCTCCAGAGCCACGCCGGCTCGGCTCCCGCGAAGGCTGGGAGCTCTGAGACTTGTGTGTGTGTGTGTGTGTGTGTGTGTGTGTTTATATGGGAGAGCGAGAAAGAGCGATCCCCGCTGTTTTTTTTTAATATATAATTTGACTTATATGCCGCCCTTCTCCGGAGACTCAGGGCGGCTTACAATGCGTTAAGCAATAGCCTTCATACTTTTGTATATTTATACACAGTCAGCTTATTGCCCCCACAAACTGGGTCCTCATTTCACCTACCTTAGAAAGGATGGAAGGCTGGGTCAACCTTGAGCCTGGTGAGATTCGAACTTACTAATTGCAGACAGCTGGAGTTAAATTACAATGCATTAGTCTGCTGAGCTATCCAGGCTTTTCTAAAAGTGTCTGGCTGATTAAGTGACAGGTGGCCCGAAAGTAGAAGCCCAGGGGTGGGGAGAAGTGAGGGGAGAAAGGCGCCCGGTCTGGACGAAGCGCTCTCCCGGTTGAAATGCCTTTATTTGTGCGGCAGGAGGGAAAGGTGTTGAGGGGGATTAAGCCGTAATGGTGGACATGGATTTGGGGTTGGATCCGATGGTGCTCCCCCCCCCCGTTAAAAAGGGGCTAAGGGGGTTGTGGACATTTCCCCGTATTTTCTTTTAAACCTTTTCTTAGGTGGCCGCTCAGTCCTGGCAGAATTGGCTTAGGAGGTTCTGAATCTCTGTGTCGGTCCGTAGGTTAAAGCGAAGTGGGTGTGAGGAGTAATGGATAATATGCCGTCGAGTTGTTGTCAACCCTTAGTGATCACATAAAATAGATTTTCTGCATGGTGGTTTGTCTCTAAAGTACTCAGATCATCTTTTGGTATGCTCATCACTGGGGAGTCTGTCCATCTTGCTGCTGGTTGCCCCCTTCTCTTCCTTTCAGCTTTCCCAGCATTTCAGGTGCTAAAGATATTCTGCACGTGGTCAGTTATACTCTGCTGTCTGTAAAAAAAGAAAAACAGTAGGAACCTGTCATTCTGCAGGGGGAGGTTGCTACATAATGGTTTGTTATAAAGAAGATGAAAATAGGTACACTATTAACTAAAGGACTTTTCTTATGATATTAATATAGATAATACAGAGAATGTGTGTTTATATGTGAATGATATGGCTTGAAAAATGTATGTCATAATAAATACATTTCTATAGCCTCCCATCTCAATGATTCTGATGATTAGAGTTTTCTGTTGTCGGTGGTTAAGGAAGTTCCAAGCCCTTTAATTTAATTTTACAATTTATTTAATAAAGATTTTTTTTAAAGACAACAGTCTGTACATTGTAGATTTCATAAACCAGGAACACTAAATCCTAATTTATTTCTTTTCCCAGTTATGTAAGGAGAGGGTTGTGCACTTGAGCTTGCTTTTAATACAAACACTTTTAATCAAAATCATGTTAAATAATGCATTTAAAACATAAACTAATGTTTTATGTGGATCAGGCTAATATATTTTGTAGATAGCCATGACTCATAAACTTTTAAATGTTATCAATTACATTCAGAAATCAATTGGATTCCTACATGATAAGCTATGGTTTGCCGACATTCCTAGGCTTTCCAGAGCCACAATATGCCCAGTTTTCCTGACCAAACTGGACAGATAAAAACCATCTGTCACTGAAGTAACTCAGTCCTACAAAAACAGATATAAAAATATGGCAAGCATAGGAAATTTAGAATGAGTGTATAATTTCTGAAAAGGCTTACATATTGAACAGAAAGTGCACAATCTCAGTATGTAGCAGTATTATATGAATTTACTTAGTTATTTTTGAAGGAATTCTTGTAGTTTACTGTAATGAAGAATCATTTGCAAATGAAATTTTTAGTGATTTTACTGTATATCTGACATCTCATAACAACATACTGTGAGATAGGCTAAGATAAAGATAGTGACCTAACAAATTTAACTGCCTGGATGTTTCTAGTCTCAATCCAATATAACAGTAATTCCAGTACTCCCGGAATTATTGTCGTTTAGCTTTCTAGTACCAGGTATATGTAAATTCATATCTGTGGTGATACAAAGGAAATGAATGAAACAGTATTGCTACAACTAATATGAAATTGTTGGATAATATATAGAGTCTTTGCTTCTATCAAAGTTGAATTGAAAAGTACAGGAGTGATGGAGAATTATTCATACATGATGACATAGGAACCAACTTTATGCATGCATCCCAATAAATATTGTTTTGATATTTGTCATCTGTTGTGTTATTTTGCATTTAGATAAAGCATGTGTTTTAATCAGAGTCAGTTCTCATTGAAAATACATATACTAGCAGTGCAGATCAAGGTGATAAAATTTTTTGTAGATAATCTATCTATCTATTTATTTATTTATTTATTTATTTATTTATTTATTTATTTATTATATTTCTATACCGCCTTTCTCCCGTAGGACTCAAGGCGGTGTACAGTCAAGAAAAATATAGACACACAAACATTATAAAATTGCCAATTAAAATTATTAGTTTGGTCAATTAAATAAAACCCAGAATTAGATAACATTTAAAAAATCATTCACATGTTCGTATGTTTAGCCCCGCCTGTTGGAACATCAGGGTCTTGAGGGCACGGCGGAAAGCACGGAGATCAGGGATATTCCGTATCTCCGGGGGCAGTTCATTCCAAAGGGTTGGAGCCCCCACAGAGAAGGCCCTCCCCCTAGGAGTCGCCAGTCGACATAATTTGACTGACGGTACCCTGAGTAGTCCCTCCCTGTGAGAACGAACTGGTCGGTGGGAGGCTATTGGTGGCAAAAGACGGTCTCATAGGTACCCAGGTCCTAAGCCATGGAGCGCTTTAAAGGTGATAACTAACACCTTGAATTGCACCCGGAAGACCACCGGGAGCCAGTGCAGCTCGCGTAGGAGAGGTGTTACATGGGCGTAACAAGCTGCGCCCATAATCACTCGCGCGGCTACGTTCTGGACCAGTTGGAGCCTCCAGGTGCTTTTCAAGGGGAGCCCCATGTAGAGAACATTACAGTAGTCTATACGGGAGGTAACTAGGGCATGAGTGACCGTGCGCAAGGCGTCCCGATCCAGAAAGGGACGCAACTGGCAGATCAGGCGAACCTGATAAAAGGCACCCCTGGCCACGGCCGTCAAATGATCTTCTAAAGATAACCGTGAATCCAGGAGGACACCCAAGTTGCGGGCCCTCTCTGTGGGGAGCAAGATCTCATCCCCTATTGTCAGTGATGGTACTAGCTGACTATACCGGGATGCCGGAAGCCACAGCCACTCGGTCTTGGAAGGGTTGAGTCTGAGCTTGTTTCTCCCCATCCAGATCCGCATGGCCTCTAGGCAACGGGACATCACAGCAAGGGCTGGGGTGGTCTAGGGGGGAGATGTATAGCTGTGTGTCATCAGCATACTGATGAACACTCACCCCAAAACCATGGATGATCTCGCCTAGCGGTTTTACATAAATGTTGAACAGAAGGGGTGAGAGGACTGACCCTTGCGGCACCCCACAAATAAGGTGCCTCGAGGTCGACCTCTGCCCCCCTGCCAACATAAACTGCGAACGGTCATTTAGACATGCATTATACATGAAAATGATGGATGAGATTGAAACAAGGATGGCATAGCCAGAACAGATGATACCACCATTCCTTCTCTTCCTATTACAGCTTACAGTTATCTGAAGTGAAGTATCTCACTTCAGATAACATTATTGGACAATATCAAAAGCCTGAATTGATTAATAGCAAAAGTCTTTTATAATTAGCTTGAGGGTCATGAAAGTAGACCAATGGCCACACGTAATCTGGACTGCAGGTTGCCTATCCCTGTTACCTTTGGAATTCTTTTACAAGATACCATGTTTGTAATGAATATATAACCTTGAATACTTCTCGTGATTTAAAATCCTATATTCTACAGATTCATCTGATCTAGGTCCTTCTTGGGTGGCAATTATGGTAGCTGCAAACAGCCTTTAGGAACTGTCTGGGCTTTTAGAAAATATAAAGGCTGTTTTAGGACTGTATATTTTCTAACTTTTTTTTCCCTGAGATTCTTTTGCTGTTTGAACGCCATCATTGGCTCCATCAGTAAGCTAAGTAGGTTTGAAATTGACAGGCAGATCTGAGATAAAAGGGAGGGGGCTATAGACAAGGTATAAATTAGACTCATTTAATTTGAATCAGGAGTGACAAGTTGTGTTACAAAATTTGGTTCAGAAGCAAATCGATGCAACAGCTTCTAATTGTAACAGTTACATAAGCTATAACTCTTTAAGGGTATCTTTTTGATGTACTAAAATGTGTATGCTTCTGCATGCACACAATCATAGCTTGAATTTATTTTTGCATGTCCGAAAGTGTGTTCCATATCCACAACTGATTTTTCAGACTATTGGTTTTATAAATTACCATGTAAAACAATTAATATTGGTTTATTTTATCAGAAACAATCTACTGAATGTAGAAGGAAAGCAAGTTATTGATGTAGAAAATGCCTCTTAGAGACAAGTACTGTCAGACTGATCACCACCATGGATGCTGTGAACCAGGTAATAGTATTGTCTTAATACTGAAACTTCCAATTTTTCAATTTTTGTATTCTTCACATATTGAGTTTTATTTTCTGTGAAATACTTGGATAAAATATATTAATGTTACATGAAATTGTTTAGATATAGCATATTTATGTGTCTGGACTTGACAATAAGCAAAATGTGTAGTTTATTTATTTATTTATTTGTACCATGCCTTTATTATTTTAACAAATAACTCAAGATGGCAAACATATCCAATACACCTTCCTCTTACAATTTTCCCACAACAACAGCTCAGTGATATGAGTTGGGCTGAGAGAGACTGACTGGCCCACAGTCACTCAGTTTTCTTCCATGGCTAAAATGGGATTAGAACTCACAGTCTCCTGCTTTCTAGCTTGGTTCCTTAACTACTAGACCAAACTGACCAGCGTTCCAATACATATGGAACAGTTTTTGTAAATAAATAGCTTGATATACAAGTATGTAACAATATTTTATGTACTGAAATATAATAAAACATAAATATAATTTTCAGGCTAAAATAGTTGTATACCTTTATAATTCAGTTTGATACTGAATATTTAGAATATATGTGCATATATTTTAGAAACAATTTTTCAAATTTTTGTTGAAGCTAAAGACGTTTGTGTGTGTGTGTGTATGCGTGTTCTATGAACACACAGACACACTTAATGTTAGAGCATATGCTCCATTCAGTTGGAGAATCTGTGGAATAATTTTTATAAATGTAGCTATTGCCTATCTATTCATGCTGACCGAAGAAATTGTGTCATTGTTTTCAGCGAGTTTTCTCCCAAGTAAATATCTATATACCTGAGGGAAAAGTTCTTGATTTTGGTCAGTTTTATGGCTGAATAGGCAGTGCAAGACTTTATATTATATTAATTTTTAAAAGGTGAAACTTTTAAGGGAACAGATGTAGGACCTCTCTGTACACTTTTTCACAGGTCCACATAATTTCTCTCTGCACCTGTCACATGATGTGATAGAATGTGTCTTTGAAGGGAGAGATGATTTGAGGGACTACAGTAACTGCAGAAGGTTATCAGGAAGGAGATAGCACATTCCAAAGAAGGGGGCTAGAGAAGGGACAACACAGTTTGAAGATGGATTGTGGAAAGAGAGAGAGATTTAAGATAGCCTTTCCCAGGATAATATAGATTTAGTCTGGCAAGATTCTGTCTATATGATATAAGAAAAAACAATTGGACTTTAGCTGGATTGTGCTACATTGTTCTTGGGCTAGTTTGACACATGACCCTAGGAAAGACATAGCAGTTTCAAGGAAATGCAGGGATGTATTACATTTATGTCCTTACATATGAAGCATTGTAATACATTCTGAAGTATTATGAGAATCATAGTTGAAACATTGCATAACCCTATTGCTGAGGAGATACCGTAACAGAGTATACCAAAAGTCAGACCCCATATTCAAATTCCAATGTTCTTTTATTAATTTTCTTTTCAGAGAAAATATTACTTAGGAACATTCAAAGGTCACATATCAAATTAGTAAGGAAGAGTTTAGGGAAAAAATGACAACAAATTCAAACATTTAAATTATAATAAATAATAAAATATGGTAAACATTAAATATTATATTTTAAATATTATACACCTTGTATATTTTTCCAAGAATTAAAAAATTAATGTAAATTTTATTGTATGTTCTAAGGCAACATTCTAGCCATTATATATTAATATCTTACGTATTACCAACATCAAAACCATAACCATATAGTTTTAAATCAGAGAATTCTGATTTAATTCTTCTTCATGTAAACCTAGCCTTAATTGCCTCACTTGGCTGGCCCAGGGGCAAAAGATATAATTGGCTATCATCAGTATATTGATCATACCATATCCGTATCCTGATGATATGGTATGATATGAAAAGGTTGACTCAGCCTTCCATCCTTCCGAGGTAGGTAAAGTGAGGACCCAGATTGTTGGGAGCAATATGCTGACTCTGTGAACTGCTTAGGGAGGGCTGTAAAGCACTGTGAAGTGGTATATACATGTAAGTCTAAGTGCTATTGCTATTGCTATACCCCAACTGCTAGGGGTGAAATGCTCCCGGTTCGGACCGGATCACTTGATCCGGTAGCGATGGCGGCGGGTGGTTCGGAGAACCGGTAGCAAAAATCCCTGCCTCCCCCATGCCCAGCTGAGCCGCGCAATCATCGGAGGCTGTTTTTTTACTTTTAAAATCTCTTCGGCCGAAAAAATGCTTTTAAAAGTAAAAAAAAAAAGCCTCTGATGATCGCGCGGCTCAGCTGGGATTGTCAGAGGCTTTTAAAAGCATTTTTTTCTGCAACCTCTTCGGCTGAAGAGGTTGTAGGAAAAAAAATGCCTTTAAAAGCCTCTGGCAATCCCAGCTGACTTGCCTGATCGTCAGAGGCTTCTAAAAGCATTTTTTTCTGCAACCTCTTAAACTGTAGAAAAAAATGCTTTTAAAAGTAAAAAAAAAAAAAGTTGGCCACGTCCACCCAGTCACATTACACTCCCCCACCAAGCCACGCCCACAGAACCAGTAATAACAGATTTTACGTTTTACCACTGTCAACTGCATATGACCTCACCCAATGGTTTCATGGAGATATTGAAAAGGAGGGGAGAAAATAAAACCTACAGCCTATAAAGGACGGGCAAGGAGTTTTCAGTCATTTCAACCAACACTGATTGGAACCAGCCACAGAGAAAGGAAGAGAACCACCACAAAACAGTGCCCCCAGTTCCCAATTGGCAGGTTCAGCTCACAAGGATATTGGAATCAAGAGTGTCAAAGGCACTGAGAGATCAAAGAGTAGATTTTCTACACGGTTCAGATTAGGAGTTCTAAGAGGCATTTTATATTGCAGAGGTATTTTACATAATACAGGTGTAATTTAAAACTAAAGGGATGCCTTTATTCATAGTAAATCAATATGCCAATTACTGTAGAAGAATTGATTGTTTTATTAAAACGTATGATTGATTAATATAGATTTTTTTAACGTGGCTAAAATTTTCCAGCATACTCTACAGTTGAGAGAAATAGTTTTCTTGCAAACAGTCTAAGTTATTGTTGCTGTTGATGTTGCATTAATATCAGTAAAAAAATGACAAAGTTTCCTTTGATAAATTGTGTGCCCTAGATGCAATATGTACCTATTTGTATACATGTGTCTTTTTTGGAATTTCTGTGTTAGGTCTGAAAAAATATTTCTGTGTTGTATGTTAACAAAATAGATTAATACTTAATTAACAAATTGTACACTTGCTTTTCCTCAAAAACAAGGCATGAAGCACAAAAAACTGAAGTTGGAGATGAGAAATTAGTTATTACTGGTGGTTTTGCAGACTGCAGTGTAAGCCACCATTCATGTAGTGACTCAATTAATTAACACTTCCATTTTCAATATTTTATAGTACGTGTGCTGGAACCTGGAGATCCACCTTTATTACAGCAACCTTTTCATACATCAAAATCTGGAATCCAGCAAATTATTGAATGTTTTCGATCAGGTATGCTTCTTTTGTTTATTCCTTTTATTTTCTTTTAATATTTTTGGGATACTTTCATGATTAATTCATTTTACCATGTGTAACCTTATTTGGCCTGAAGAGATACTTGTCGTCTGAGAAGCATATCTAGAACTTTAAACTAAAAAAAGTAGGCAGTGTGAGGACAAAAAATTTAATTTAACTTAATTTAACTTTTAAAGTTCATTAAGTCTGTTAATTCCCATGTAATGTTTTTCATAACAACAGCATCGCCCAGAGCCCCTTTCTGAGTGAGACGAGTGGTTAAGAAATATGAAATTTAAACTAACTAATTAATTTACTAATATCTGGAGACACTAGAGGCTATAGGAATGACTTCGGAGGTTACAAGTTCTATAGAAGTGATGGCTAACCTTTTCCGGCCCAAGTGCCCAGAGCATGCGCGCACACCCGTGAATGCGCACGCGCACCCCGAACCCCCAAAATGCAATGCACATATAGCCCCAGCGCATGCACCTTGCGCATATACGTGTGCTCCCTGCATGCACCCAGCCCTCCGGGGGCATGTTCTACCTAGTGTTCCTACTATGACTGTAGCTTGATTGAGGTATCCTTTGTTGAATTGCTGCAGTACACTTAATGGGCTTGTCCATCAGTTTGTCTGGAATCTGCATTTGGTGCAGAACATACCCTCCTATGATGAAGTGAGATGAATGAATCAAAACATGAAGCACCCCAGTTATAGAAGACTCTCCCCAAAATAGATCAAATATCTTCCAATCTGTCTTCTTTCAGGAAACAGTATGATGTATCGAAGACATAATTCTTCATTCAGGAAATTATAGTATAATGTTCTAAGATCAGAGTGCTTTTAATGCTTTCATATTGGTATTTAAGAGTTTTTATTTAAGTTTTTATTGTTGATAATAGTAATATTTTTCAAAAAAATTGTTTTCCTTTAAATGATTCTTAGACTATCATAAAAGATTACCGCTACTTGTGGCTTTTTAAATGACATAAGGTTTTTAATTATATATAAACTAGTAAAACTAGCAAAACAACAGGAGGCAGGCCTCACTGTGTTAAATAGTAGTCATGTATTCCATACATTTCATGGTGGCATTACAATATATCACTTTGTATGCTACCCACATTCACAGCTGTGGGAGAGGCAGCCATAGACAGACAGAAAGAAAGAAAGAAAGAGAAAGAAAGAAGGAAGGAAGGAAAGAAGGAAGGAAGGAAGGAAGGAGAGAGAAAGAAAGAAAGAACGAAAGATTGTATATAACTGTCAGAATATTTGTATAGCCTAAACTGGAGAATGAAGAAGCAAACCTGCATTCTTGAAACTCATAGACAGGAGCATGCATCTGCCAGTTAAATTATACCTGGTAAGCTTGTAGCATGCAAACCAAATATTTTCTAAGTACATTGTTGAAGCAGCCTTACTATTTTCAGGTAAAGTGATTTTTTTGCATGGATGAAATATTACCACACAATTCATTTGAATCATATTGTTTTTGATGATTAGATAAAGCAATTATTTTTATCGTTTACCTAACATCAGTTAAAGCACTTGTCCAGGTG
This sequence comes from Arizona elegans, assembly GCA_022577455.1. Classification (NCBI taxonomy): domain Eukaryota; kingdom Metazoa; phylum Chordata; class Lepidosauria; order Squamata; family Colubridae; genus Arizona; species Arizona elegans. The sequence continues at coordinate 17,945,235 of JAKOOJ010000007.1, forward strand.
AACAAGTGAATATGCTGTCCTGGTAATTTTTTTTAATGATTTGTTTAGGAACTAAACAACTCAAGCATATTTTGCTAAAAGACGTGGATACCATTTTTGAATGCAAATTCTGCCGCAGTCTCTTCAGAGGGCTACCAAATTTAATAACTCATAAAAAATACTATTGTCCACCAAGTCTTCGGATGGATGACAGTAAGTTTCTCTTCTCTAAATTTTCTTCCTCAGATTTTAAAGTTATAGTGGGATAATGCTTTTAAGGATCGTGATTGTTGAAACGTAGCTTTTTTCTATAAAGCATGCATACATACTCTTAAAAATAGAATTTCTTGTATTTGTACTATATCCATACTATATCCGTACTGTACATTATAAATAGAAGATTACTTACTTTCTTACTTACAGGAGTTTCTAAAGAATATGGAAAGGGGCAAAGGTAATGTTAAAAATATGAGCAAATAAATTGACAGGTACTTAATTTAATTTAATTTTTCTTCAAAAAAACACCACCACCCTGTGGTTGCACACTATATATAAGTGTTCTGTGAGATTCTATATGTGACGTGATTTTGAGCTACTCATTCTTAACCCTAACCCTTTCCTTTCTGAACAAAGGGTGGTTAATGTTTCCAGAACAGAAAAGGCTGAATGTTAGTTGACTTGAATGTCTATGGAAGAGCATTTATGATACTGTCTTCCCCTCTTATAATGTTGTCTTAATGTACTTTACTGTTATATTATTTTTAACAAACACATTTTAGTGTAAAATTGTGTAATTTAAACACTCTGTTTTATATTTTAGACTCTCCTGATATAAATGATAAACAGAGTCAAGCCATAACTGATCTCCTAGAAGCTATGTATCCAAGAGTGAACAAGCAAGATTATATAATACGTTTGGAACCTATAGAAACAAACCAGAATGCTGTGTTTCAGTATGTTTCAAAGGCAGATAGTTCAGTGGAGAACACTGATACAAACACTGTTCCTGACCAAGCTTCTGTAGAAACACCAGAACATACACCAGAACCTCCTCCTAAACCAGTATCAGATACTTCAGAAACAAAAGCTGAAGAGACTCTTCCCTTAGTTGTTGACAAGGCAATGCCAACTCTAGAAGAACCTGCCCTATGCTCAAAACCTAAATTAGAATGTGATAATAATTCTGATTCTGGTCATCAATTAATTTGTTGCCTGTGTAAAAAAGAATTTCATTCCAGACGCAGTATACGCCGTCATATTAGAAAAGTCCATAAAAAAAAGATGGAAGAACTAAAGAAATTTATTCAGGTTAAAAAAAGGCCAAATCAGACATCTGGAAGGGGCCGCAATAAGAATGTTTTGGTAACTTTGGGTAAAAGTTGTCCTTTGTGTATTAAATCATTTGCTACAAAAGCCAATGTAAGAAGGCATTTTGATGAAGTTCATAGAGGACTGAGACGGGATTCTATAACTCCTGATATAGCTACAAAACCTGGACAGCCTTTATCCTTGGATAAAACCTCTGCAAAAACTGCAAAAACACAAAAACAAAAGCCTTCAAAAGCTGAGTACAATTTAACTGCTTGTAAATGCCTCTTGTGTAAGAGGAAATATAGTTCCCAGGTAATGCTTAAAAGGCATATGCAGATTGTTCACAAGATAACTCTTTCTACTAAGAATCCTAAAAGACAGAGAAAGCCTAATGCAGAAGTGAAAGTGAAAATTGAACCAACAGAATCTGCGGAATCTATGCCTTCCATCTGCAGTTCTTTGCAGAATGAAGTAAAGGGAATAAATAATTCAAATGAAAGAAAAAATAAATCACCCACTGAGAGAAAGAATGCAGTATCCAGTGAAAAAAAGAAAACACCCACTGAACGAAAAGGCATATCATCCACTGGAAAAAAGAATGTAACTCCAGCTAAAAAAAATAAAGTTAAGCAGAGCTGTCAGAAATCAAAGTCAAATAATCAATCTGTTACAAGTGGTCTCAAAAAGCCCAGGAAGCCAAGGCTGTCAGTTGGCTTTGATTTTAAAAAGCTTTACTGTAAACTCTGTAAACGCCAATTTACTTCTAAACAAAACTTAACAAAGCACATTGAGTTGCACACAGATGGAAATAATATTTATGTTAAATTCTATAGGTGTCCCCTCTGCACTTACGAAACACGCCGAAAGCGTGATGTGATAAGACACATAACTGTAGTACATAAAAAGTCTTCACGTTACCTTGGTAAGATAACCGCAAGTTTAGAAATCCGAGCAATAAAAAAACCTATTGACAGCATTCTAAAAAAGGTGGCAAAAAGAGGACCTCAGAGGGATGAAGGTAAACAGAATGGTTCAAAACAAGACATTACCTCTAACTCGCCAAATAAAAAATATGAAGGAACTGATGTTGGCATTGAAGTGAAAGTCACAAAAAACTTTTCTCTGCACAGATGCAATAAATGTGGAAAAGCATTTGCCAAAAAGACTTTCTTAGAACATCACAAGAAGACTCATAAAGCAAATGTGACACATTCACCTGAAGAAGACAACAAAACCAAAGGCAGAAGTACAAGATCTAAAGCTCTTGTCTGTTGAAGAATACTAGTGCCTTCTTAAATACATGCCTAAATTTTCCATTGGTACTTAGAGTGCAATCACATCTTTTATAGATCTAATGCTTCAGACGGTAAAAGACTATTGCATTCATTAAAAAAAGAGTTTAATTTTTTTTCATGACAGTGAACCTAAAAGCAGTTTAAGTTAATACACACATGGTTCTTCAAAGTTTAATATTATATATTAGTATTTGTATATTTCGTTAATAGTTCCATAGTTCCAAATGATTTTTAAAATGAACTTTGCACTTCATTGGTACTGACCAGGCACAGCAAGCATATATGAACTGAAGATCTATGGATGTGATGTTGCCTAAGTATGTTGCTTTAATACATTAGGAAACATTTTTGGCATAGAATTTGGAAAATACATTTGTATTTTAAATTAATGGTATATAACTCTTAAACCCTACAGTACTTAAACCCTAGAGTACAAAAGTAAATACTTTTGTATTTAAAGCACCATTCCTTTTGTATTAGGAGAAGATCATCACTTAAAAAACATTATTTTATTTAAGGAATGTTTTTGGTACTTGGTTATTTTTTTCTGGAATTTAACTCTCTTTTACAGAATTAATTTGGACTGGGTAGGGATATTGGTTTATTTTATGTAATGAAAATATGGAACAATTCCAAATTACCTTGCTTTAATTGAAAAATCTTGGACAACCAGCAGTTAAGGAAAGAATAGTATTTTTAAATTCCTATGACAGAGAAAAGTTGTTTCAATTTAAGGGAGAAATGTGAGTATCTCAGTAAACAGGTGCAAAGCCTCTTTTAATTGAAGGTAACTTCATAAAATTAAATTACTTGTGAATTCTGGTATTAATATTAAAAAATTATGTAAGACAAGTTTCCAAGCATTTGAAAGCTATTTTCAGGTTGGTTGAAAGTTTGGTTGGTTAGTTTTTGTTTTGTTTTCACTTTTTATAAAATAAAAAAAAAATCTCTAAACCAGTGATGATACAGATTTTTGACCCTATATCTTACTTTTCCCTTTTTCCCATATTTAGAGGGGGCTCTTCAGCCAGTGAAGGAAGTGATACAAAGAGAACACAGAATTTTTAGTAAAAGTGTCCCTTCCTATCCTGTAGATAAAAGTTTCTACTGGATCAAAGAATTATGGGTATCAATTGAATATTTTCTCAGTTTTTACCCAAATAAGCAACCAGTTTATCAGAGAAAGTCTGATTTCTATGCTACTAGTAAACAAAAAACTTTTAAAATTGGTTACAGTTTATATTATATATATATTTCTCCTTAGTTCAAATAATGTGATAATATTTGAAATTAGAACCACTAAAATCTAGAATAGTACTATGAGAATAACGTATTTTCAGACTAAATATGTTGACTCTTAAACAATGTAACATCTTACCCAACAAAATTAAACTTCATTAAAAATAACACCTAAAATTGAAAACCAGTTGTTTTACTTAATGCAATTCCGGAGTGGTAGTAATGAAATCAACATTTTGGAAGGAAAGTTTGGAAACATTTTAAAATGAAATTACCACCTAGAACATATGGTTCATAGGTGTGGTCCTTACTTAATTCTGATTTTATGGGAAAGACTTTTATGTTCGTTGTGATATACTACTAAGCAAATGCTTTGTGATGTACTTAAAATATTTTTATATATATAAATGAATGTATATGAGCAGTTTTCTTAGTATAATTTGAATGAATTGTAATCTAGCATTTGCTTTAAATTCAATTCATGGTTGAGTAATTTTGGGGAGTATTAAATCTGAATTGTACTATCAAAATCTATAGTGATTTTGAATGATTAGCACATTCAACAGTTTTTCATATGGAGGTTTACAAACTACCCACATTCCCCTATTTTAATTGTTCTTTAAAAAAAATAAAATTACACACAAGCACTTTAATAGCCAGAATTTAAATTTCTTTTAGTGATTTCTTCTAAAGACATTACACTAATATCCCTGTGAAGATAGTAGAGGGGTTTTTGTTTTATTTTTTGGTAGTATATTCATATTCAAATATTTGTTTTGTAGTACGTTAATTATTGCCTAAGAAGAATAGTGCAAGGATTTTTTTGTTTTGCCCACAAAATGTTGAATGACCACTTTAGGTAGCACTTGACCTTTTTTTGTAACGTTTATAATGGATTTGCTCATTATTGTCTATTTTATAATCAATTCTATAGCAAAACAGTAGCACACCTTCCATTACGAATTTTTGGCAGGTTTGTGCGCCTTTTTAAAAATTTTAGAAAATGTTTAGTGATTTGTGTCAAATTGCCAGATACTGAATATCAGAAGAAATGCCGTTTCTAAAATACTGGTTGACTCCCTTGCTAAGGGAATGCCTTGTGTCCATATAAACCTTTTGTACAAAATATATCTGAAAATGTTGATCATAAATAAAAAAATATTCTTTTATGAATACATGTTTGGCCTTTTAGTGCTTTGCACTAAAAAACTGTGAATGGAAAATGGACTGTAACTGTTTCTGGAAATGTTCTATGTTGAATGTACATGCTTGGATAAATGTACTTTATTTGAATAAACTGGAAATTATTTCAGCTAAATATACTTAGGCCCTCTTTATCAAAAGCATAGTTGAGATATTGTTTATATTTATATATGTTACTGTGGAAAACTTGTAAGAACAGTTGGTTATATCAGAATTATGCAGTTCACGGAGAGGGATTTGTTTTCCTCTTTTCTTCTAGGGCAGTGATGGCAAATCTTTTGGACTCGTCATGTCAAAAATTCAAAAAATGCCTAAATTTGACTTTGCTGGCATGTCATACATCCCCTTTCAGAGAGCCTGGAGGCTTGAAAGGTCACCAAAAATGAAATGGTGTGTCATCTGTGACACACTTGTCATGGTTTCATTACCACTGTTATAGAGTGAAATAAGAGCTGGAATAGAAATCAACTGCAACGTTGTTTTCACTGTGTCAGAAAGGCAACATTTACTACAAGCAAATGAGAAAGAGTTGACGATTCATGACAAAAAAAAAAAGGTTTAATTACTTAGCCACTAGCCTGGCAACAATCAGCTTTTGAGCTGACATAATAAAATTGTGCCACATAGGATTCTGTATTAGGAACATGGCTGGGATCATATATGATTTACAAATTGTTTAAAACATTAAAAACAAGAAACAAAGGATAAACATGGCAGGATAACAAAACCAGGTGGGAAGAAATAGCAATAGGAATGGCACTGAGACTTATATACTGCTTCACAGCCCTATCTAAGCACTTTACAGAGTCAGCATATTGCTCCCAACTATCTCGGTCCTCATTTTACCGACTTCAGAAGGATGGAAGGGTGAGTCAACCTTGTGCCAGTGATAATCGAACTGCCAAATTGCAGGCAGCCGACAGTCAGCAGAAGTAACCTACAATACTGCATTCTAACCTGTGCCACCATGGTTCATATGAAATGAAAACTATGTAAGCTTCCTATCCTTTAATCAAAGCAAAGGCCTGAGTAAACATCCCAGACTTCAGGGCTCTTCAAAGTATCAGCAAGTTGGGGGCCATTCAGATCTTGGGAGATACTTCATTCCACAGGGTAGGTGCTGCGACATAGAAGATGCACTTCTGGGGTACTGATAGATGGCATTGATTAAGTAAAGAAACCTGATATACTCCAGCCTACCAAATCATATAGGCTGAGAGATACATAATGAAACAAAATGTTAAAAATTTAACATTTATATACCATAGTTACTTACCAAGCACATCTAAATCATATTAAAGCAACCAAAATAGCTTTATAATTGTTCTGACTCAGCCTTAGCAGAAGCAAGAAACAGACTTGTCATGTAAATCCCTCTTTATTTACCTCTTGTGAATTAATTGCATTCACCCACTGAAAAGTCCAGGCAATAATCCTTCTAAGAGTTAACTGCAGTAACAGACCTTATCAGTTCCTTGCAATAATTGCAAGTGCAAGGCCATGAGCTCCTAGCTGAATATCTGCAAATTAAGTTCTGGCAAGCAGTCTTCGTAACACAAAACACAATGAGCAAAATCTTCAGAAATATGAACTGTTGTCTCCTACGACAACCACTTCCCTTTCCTTCTGTTTATTCCCCAGCCAAGGAGGGGCCATTTAGCGTCCACGTGTGCTTTGTTTCCTGAGTTGTCTTCTTGTCCTTCGTTGTTAACCTCTCCTAACAGGTCTGCACATATGTGCATCTGGAACAGGCCCCAACTGTTCTTCCTCCCCACATATCTCAGCCTCCAAAGGCGCTGCCTCTCCGGTGGATGGGAAATGTTGGCCCTGACTCTCTCTCTGGGTCTGACACAGAGCCTCCATCAGAGCCTTCCCCAGACTCCAGAACTGGTACCAACCTCCTCATCGTCCAAGTCTTCTGGCAGCTCTGCTGGCAGCTGGCAGGACACAACAATAATCCCCAAGGCATGTCACAACTTTTCAGCACCCCAATGTTTGGAAATTGAAAATTGAAAAATTTGACATGCTGGGTGGTCTTCAAGAGTGATCCCATATAGTAAGTAAGTAGAGTAAGTAGCTCTACTGAATCTCATTATTTAAATTGACTGCTCAGTACCTACAAAGTCAGGTGAATCTAAATTCATCTAATACTGCCTAAGTAAATTATTGCTTGATCTTATAATTGAACCTATCTTTAAATATTAAGTGTAACCCACTAGATAGAACTTTCCAAGCTGATTTTCTTGGCCACCATTTCTTTATATTGGCATCTCACATGCAATCTTTCACAGTGATTTAAAAAAGAAAAAACTCACAAATTGTGAGACCAAATCATATTCTTGTTTGATATAAGATATTCATCACAAAATACAGTTACACCCTGTTAACTAGCATAAGGATATGAATGTAATGGGTTTCAGTTGTGCTTGACTGCACTAGATGTGTACATATTAAACAGAGAAATGAAAGTTATAATAAAAATCTATAAAGTCTTAGTTTTTATTGACCTGCTGAGTTTCTGCAGTGCATAATTAAGTTCCAGTTTTGTAGATCACAACTTAAAGCATTTAAGGACAATTTACACCAATCGATGAAAAAGCATAGAGTCATTTATATTCTAATTTAGCAGCATGGTCTTACACCTTCAGGAAATTACAGGGTTTTCATTATTGTCTAAATATTGAACTGCTGTAGAAGTTGAAGCTGACAATTCTGAGTTCTTGGATTCTGCTTTTCCAAGACTGCTGAAGGAGACAGAACTCAGTCTCATTTCTGATAACAGTTCAGAAAATCATCCATGGACAACTGTAGCTTTAAAAAAAGCTTGCTAATTGTTCTTTAAGAACATGCCCTCATGATGTTGCCTTTGCTGAGGGTTCCTGTATTTTCTTCATTCAGTGTGAAAATAGAAAAGATTCTCCATCTTTGCCAAACATGAGCTTACCTTCTTTCAAAACTTGACTCCTTCCCCAGCCCTGCTGCACCCCACTTTAGAAATGGTGATTGGTGAATACGTTTGCCTCCGGGAAGAAATCCTCCAATCACAGGCCTTATTTCACATTAAAACCCTAAGCTTTCCTCACTAATTACATTACTGAGGTAAGTTAGAAAATGGCTGTTAGAGCAAAGTTTTCTTCACAGCTGGGAGAAAACATGTTAAAGTGGCTGTCTGCAATGAGCTCTTTGTTTTGAGAAGGATGTGTCCAGTTTTAAAAAAAACAAACATTCATCTTCATCTTTCAAGCACCAGGATGCTGTTTATAAACGGTAAGTTACTGTATTTCAGTTACTGGCCAGCAAAACTGCTTTGAAAAGCAATCACACTTAACTCACCAAATATCAATAGAGTTCACTGTTTGTTTGTTTTTTTATTCTGTTACCATACAGTATTACAGAAGAGAAACTGACTAGAAGAAAACAAGCTATAACAACTAAAGTATTTAGCAATTCAACTAAAATTACATGTTTAAGAATTTTGAGCATAAAATTAATATAGCAAGGCAGTGGTTTTCAACCATTCTTCACCCCCTTTAAATACTTTGGCCATGGACCACCAAGACTTAACTCAAGATTTAAATCATAAAATTTCTTTAAGCCTTTGTGGATCCCCATGTGATGACATTGCAGATCCCTAGGGGTCTGCAGACTACAGGTTAAAGCCACTGTAGTAAGGTATTAGAAAATTTGAGTAAGCCAATTAAGCCAATTTAGAGTAATAGAATTGTAAAATGGAAAATGTTTAAGAGGTATTAGAGGACAAGTTATGGCATATTAGGCAAACTATGGAATGATATTTTGGTTAGTCATTAAAGTAGAAACAGATTGATCTGATACTAACAATTTGAGATAGAAGGAATGAATGTGACCAGGATATTTGGTGATGAATGGTTAGCATCAGCATAGAGTACAATATATGTTCTGGTATTTCAATTACTGCTCTGTCAGATTGGTACAACCTCTGTTCAAAAGAGGTTCCAGTATCTCCCCTCAATGACTGCTGTTGGAAGGCCATTGAATGTAATCAAAGAGAAATCCCTGCTATTTTTATTTTTATTTATTATTATTATTATTATTATTATTATTATTATTATTATTATTATTATTATTATTATTTAGACTTCTATACCACTTCATAGTGCTTTACAGCCCTCTCTAAGCTGTAAACTTTATACTTTACAAAGTTTACAAAGTTAGCATATTGCATATTAGCATATTGCATTAGCATTAGCATATTGCTCCCAACAATCTGGGTCCTCATTTTACCCACCTCGGAAGGATGGAAGGCTGAGTCAACCTTGAACCGGTGAGATTTGATCTGCTGACTTGCTGAACTAGCAGTCAGCTGAAGTAGCTGCAATACTGCACTCTAACCACTGCATATTGTTATGCAACTGAGGCATCTGGTTGGGTGAAGTAAATGTGTAGAGTGGCTCAGAAGAATATGTCAGGGCAAGGCTAACAAAATCTGATTGTAAATCAATGGCACATTGTTTAAGATTGGATATGAACTTCATAGCCCATAGTTTGATCTAGTAGTTAAGGCACCAGTTTACAAACAGGGAGATCAATAGTTCCAGTCCTGTCTTTGGCATGAAAGCCAACTGGGTGACTTTGGGCTAGTCATTCTCAGCCCAATCTACCTCATAGGGTTGTTGTTCTGATAAAAATAGGAGTGTTACATATGTTTGCTGCCACCATTATAGCAATAGCTATAGCAATATCACTTAGATTTATATACCTCCCCATATTGCTTTACAGCAGTCTCTGGGCAGTTTACAATGTCAATATATTGCCTCCCAAAATATGGGTTCTCATTTTACTGACCTCAAAAGGATGGAAGGCTGAGTCAACTTTGAGCCCGTCAGGATTGAACCCCAGACTATGGGAAGAATTAACCTGCAATATTGCATTCTAACCACTACACCATCAGGGTTTTTATATATAAAATGAAAGTGGGATATAAACAATCAAATAAATAAACAAGGCAGGTGGAATGTATCCTTGTCTCATCTCTCTTTTGGATTTCCTTGGTGCAGCATCTACGCATATTATATCACATCTTCCAAGATTCTTCTCTAACTGTAATAACTGTATAGAATAACTGAATAAATGTTAAACTGAGTTTAAAAGGGGATTATTTTTATATTTCTTAGAGTGGGTGGTCAGTTGTTTCTTAGCTGCATGGCATTCCAAGATTGGTTAAAGGAAAATCAGTCCCTGTTAACAGAGTTAGACTAGTAGAGATAATTGACTGGAAAAACTGGATTAGCTAGGTCGGATATAACAAAATGGGTTTAGATGATGCTCAAGATGATGCTATAGGCATTGCACACCAAAACAACAGATGCAAGGACAGTTTTTCCCCCATGCCATCACTCTGTTAAACAACTAATTCTCACAACACGGTCTTATACCCTGGGATGGCAAATCACCTAGTAAGGCTATATTACTATTATCCTTCTCATCTTTCCTATTACCTAATTTCTTAGCTTCTTATGACTGTAATTTGTTTGTGGGTAACTTATGATTTATATTGATATAAATATTATATTATATTGCTTTTATTTAGTATATTATTATGATTTATGTTGATTTCTTATTTAGTATCCTATGACAATCACTGAGTGTTGTATCTTGTAAATTATGATGATTGTATTTTATGATAATTATTTATCACTTGCTGCTTATATGTACACTGAGAGTTTATGTACCGGAGACAGATTCCTTGTGTGTCCAATCACACTTGGCTAATAAAGAATTCTATTCTATGAGAAGTCAGAATAAGTTTGGGTTCATGCCAAATCTGGGTGCTATTGACATTTAAGCGGGACACAGTAGAAGGAGGCTATTGCCTGTAGGGTAAGCAAGTACTGAATGGAGCAGAGAGGCCTGAGTTATAAGACTGATTTTTTTCCCCTCTGGCTCTTGGGCTGAATAAAGAGGAGTTTCCCCGTCTCTTCCATAAGTAAATGATGGTATAGGTCAGGGGTCGGCAACCTTAAACACTCAAAGAGCCACAAAGGTCCTAACTGGAAGCCCCCTGTTCAATTCTGGAGCCAACCGGAAGTCCGTTTCCCTCACCATAGAGGCTCCTCCTTTTTCCTCTGCTGACTGGAAGTCTGGTTCCCCTCACCATAGAGTCTTCTCCTAGTATGGCATCTTTTTTCCTCTACCTGTTCTAACTGAAAGCCTTATCAATTGTGGAGCTGGCCAGCAGCAGACGGATGAAAGAGCCACATGCGGCTCCAGAGCTGCGGGTTGCTAACCCCCGGTATAGGTTGATCAACAGTATAGGTTGCAGCAGAGACAATTTATTCAGTAACATCTAATTTTGTTAGTGAACTATTATACCTTTTTTTCCCTAACAGGGACAGCTATTGGTTATGTGAAACTGAAGCTATGAGGTAAATGAATCAACTGGTTGAGTTTCTTTGCCAGAGCAAAGGTTTTAAATATCCCTGCAGAGGATACAGCAGATGTTAAGGAGCTTTGAACTTCATTTAAAATGGAAACAAGTCCATTCTTAGACATGCAGGGAGGGAGTAGCTCATTTGTTTCCTGAATGGGAAAAAAGTACCTAATTGCTACTATCTTTGAGTACAGCTGATTAATCCTCCTAATCAGTTGTAGGGAGTCAGCACTAACATGTTGTAAGCTAGCTTTGTTACCAACTCCCCCAGATGCAGTCTGATTCCTGTGCTCTAATAGTTATAGAACGGGGCGGCATCTTTAAGCATCCCAGTAGAGATTATTTACATTTGTTTAGAAAGTCTTTCATTCTGATTAACAGGAAAGGATAGAGTGTAGGTATAAAGGTAAGCACAAAACTTACATACAGAGAAGGAAACCATTCCAAATCCAGTAAATCACAATGGAGCACTCAAAAGTGAAGACTATCAGAGGGAGAGGGTTACCACTGTTTTCGTCTGCCTCTTTCTTTCTTTCTTTCTTTCTTTCTTTCTTTCTTTCTTTCTTTCTTTCTTTTTCTTTCTTTCTCTCTCTCTCTCTCTCTTTCTTATTTATTTATTTATTTTGTCAAGCATATATAAGATAACAGGTAAAAGTATAAACATAATTTGAATACATGAAAAGCGTAAGTAAAAAGGAATATTAGGACAGAGATGGTAGGCACACTGGTGCACTTATACATGCCCCTAACAGACCTCTTAGGAATGGGGTTAGGTCAACAGAAGACAGTTTAAGATTAAAGTTTTGGGGGTTTTGGGAAGAAACTATAGAGTCAGGTAGTGCATCCCAGACATTGATCACTCTGTTACTGAAGTCATATTTTCTGCAATCGAGTTTGGAACGGTTTACCTTGAGTTTGTATCTATTATTTGCTTGTGTATTGTTGTGGTTAAAGCTGAAGTAGTCATTGACAGGTAGGTCATTGTGGCAGATAATTTTATGTACTATGCTTAGGTCAGACTGAAGTTGGCGTAGTTCTAAGTACTTAATTTAATTTAATTTAATTTAATTGTTGGAATTAAATTAGTTACTAGCAATCAAAAGCATGTGTTTGTGTGTTTGTAAGAAACTTGGGTAGTGTTGTGGCTCCGTTACCTGAGCCTGTGTTATTGGCAGGAGAGGACTCCGAGAGTGAAAGAGAGGAGTTGGCAAGGCCTCCCTCTCCAGGACCCTCCTCTCTGGCAATGCCTTTGGTGTCTGCCGAAGGTCAAGAGATAGGCCCGGGGCCAAGCACGTTCACGCAGCCACAGGTAATGAGGGAAATGAGTCTTGGCTGGATCCTCGGCAGCGTCACGGAGATAAGTGCGCGCAACAGAAGAAGAGGCATGCCAGGGATTAGGCTGAGTCACTGGACCACACCCCACAGGATATAAAAGAGGGTGTGGTGGCCAGTTCAGCTCTGTGACAAACAAAAAACGGATATCGGATGACCTTCTTTGTATTTACTGGACTTTGTTGATTATTATGTGTTGGCTTTGTTCCCGGACGAAGGGAGAAACTCCCCCCTCGTGAGTAAAGAATACTTGGCAGCCAGCCACTGGGTTGCTGCCAATTCTGATACCAGATAAAACTGTTGTTGGATGAGTTCTTTAGCTGTTGCCTGTCTGTGGGGGTGCGTGTGTGAGACGGGGACAGAACAGGTAGTTTGAGCTGGTAAGAATGGAAATCTTGATGTCAAAAGATTGATCCCTAACAGCACCTCTTCTCTGTTCCCCCCCCCCCCCCAAATACTTAACGCTGGATCTTAACACTGTCAGAAAGCCAGTCTTTATGTGACCACCTTTGCTTTGAGGGGAAGCCTTCCTTTTTATCTTTGCTATTGCCTTTGGGAGAAAGTTGTAGGCAGGGAAATGTGGATTTAAACAGTATCTTCTGGGGTTGGTTAAATAACAGCAGGCTTATACAAAACTCTAAAGTAGTTGCCTGAACTCTTTGTGATGTATACTGCCTCTTCATCTCTTGCCTCGCCTTATTATAGGCACTGGATCCAATATTTTCTTTTTCAGGTGACAGAGGTGAAAAGTTACTCCAGTAACTGAGTAGCTAATTGATTCCAATTCATTCTCCCAACTCCCAGCCGCCATGAACTCTATGTGGTCCTTGACTATTTTCTGCATGCCTTGAGAAGACTTGCTCTTTTTACTTATGCATTTATTTATTTGCACAGTTGGCAATGGGGAACAAAACTGCTGTTTCTCTGGGGCTGTCAGCAGTGAAGGAAAGCAGGTTTTTTATTTTTTTATTTTTAGAAAGGAGTGAAAGTTTTACCTTTAGCCTGCAGGCAAATGGGTATATGGGTCCCCTAGACTCCTTTACTGCTGCCTCTTAGTGATTCTGCAATCATTGGTATAGCTCTTCACTTAGAAATCTGTTTTCAGAATGTAGAAGCAACAACAATCTTTTCCAGATTCTGGACTGACCAATTAAACTGCGGAAACAAATATCATAACATCTGTATTCAATTTATTGCAGTTAGGTAACTAAAGAGGGTTGATTTTTCAACAGTAGAATGGAGATCGCTCTATTCGGCATAATGTCAAAACCTGTTAGAGTAGATTTACTGGTGGTTAGAAATGAATGTAAAGGATTACTTAGATAATCTTGAGGAAAAAATCTACATAATGGTAAATGCAATGCAATTCAATCCTGGGCAATTCAATCCAGAACTTCAAAGTAACCCTGTTTTGGTTAGGGTTAGTGTTTGATATAAAGGGTGCAGAGGTTTCAAGTTTATGCTATTCTGTTATTATACTTTACAACCAGGGGTGAAATCCAGCAGGTTCTGACAGGTTCTGGAGAACTGGTAGCGGAAATTTTGAGCAATTCGGAGAACTGGTAGCAGAAATTTTGAGTAGTTCAGAGAACCAGCAAATACCATCTCTGGGGTGCCAGAATGAGGTGGGAATGGAGATTTTGCAATATTCTTTCCCCAGGAGTGGGGTGGGAATGGAGATTTTGCAATATCCTTCCCCCATTAGTGGGGAGGGAATGGGGATTTTGCAGTATCCTTCCCCTGGAGTGGGGAGGGAATGGGGATTTTGCAGTATTCTTCCCCTGGAGTGGGGAGGAATGGGGATTTTGCAGTATCCTTCCCCTGTCACGCCCACCAAGCCATGCCCACCAAGCCACGCCCACAGAACCGATAGTAAAAAAATTTGGATTTCACCACTGCTTACAACGATTAAACTGCACTCCCGTAATCCTTTCAATTTCTATTTCCTGGCTGGTCACTTTGAAGGGCTGATAGAAAGCAAAGGAAATTATACCAATGGAATTTATGCAATCATGAACGTGATCCATTACTTCTCACATTATTGCCACACAGAAACTCAATGTTTTCTCAAAATTTCACTCAAGATTTTAGAAACTGGTATGTACTGTTTAGTCAATGCTCCAAGGTTTTCAGGGATATCCAAATAAAGACAGCAATCCAGAAAATGCTGTTTTATCAATGATACATTAAATGCCTGCTATGAGAATAGTCAGGAGGTAAGGTAATATACAGTGAAAGGTTGGAACAGATCTTGAAGCTCATCTAATCCAATATCTTACCCAATATAGTAATACACTATTATGGCTTCCCAGAAAAATGGCCATACAATCTTTGTTTAAAGATCTCTAGTGAAAGAGAGTTCACCTAATTTGTGAGAGTTCACAAATATTTCCCTCAACACTGTCAAACTATTTACTAAGTCTGCACTACTATTAATCTTCTCATCGTTCCTATCACCCATCTCCTCCTACTTATGACTGTATGACTGTAACCTTGTTGCTGGTCTCCTTAGAATTTATATTGACTGCTTCCTAATATGATTTGATTGCTTATTTGTTCCCTATGACTATCATTAAGTGTTGTACGTTATGATTTTTGACAAATGTATCTTTTCTTTTATGTACACTGAGAGCGTATGCACAAATTCCTTGTGTGTCCAATCACACTTGACCAATAAAGAATTCTATTCTATTCTATTCTATTCTATTCTATTCTATTCTATTCTATTCTATTCTATTCTAATCTAATCTAATCTAATCTAATCTAATCTAATCTAATCTATTTTGTTGTTGAACAATTTTTATCATTAGGATATTTTACCCCAGATGTCCAACTGAAATCTATCTTCTTGTAATTGAAACATGTTACTTCTTGTTCTTTCTTCTGGAACAACTCAAGTTCTTCTACATGACCAATAGTCTCCAAGTACCTCTCAGATACTTGAAGATAGCTGCTAGATCTACCTGAAAGCTAAAATTAACAAATGCTTCTGACTCTTCCTCATGCTTTTCCTTCCAACATCATTATCATAGTAGTTGCTTTCCTTTGGATATATTCTAGCTTGTTTTTTGTTTATTTGTGTCAGAAGCATCACAATTAAAATAAGGCATACTATGCATCATAAAATTTAAAATATAAAATACAAGATTAAAAAATTCTGGGTTACTTCTTGACCAGAAACTAGCAAAATTAATTGCATTCTGTCACATTGCCATGAGGTCCTCAAGTGTGCATTGATCAGGACACAAAGGACAGGTAAATATATGTGTTGTTGTCTGCATGTCATCCCAATGTTCATTAATAATTCAGGTTGTTAATAAGATGTTGAGCACTAGATGCAGATTCAACATGCATTCAACTAAAAGAAAAATACAGACAGTGATTTTTCTTAAGCTTGACAATACTTTTGTTGATCCAGTCTGTGATTACATTTATTTTCTTTGCAACTGTTTCACATGTTGGATCAAATGATTTTTGCAATCCATCCAGACACCCAGTTTATGTATTGTATTGCTGCTTAATATGGTTTTTCCCAGCCTACACTCAGACCTGCTACATTTCCCCACCTTCCTCCAAGGGAACATTTATGGCTAAGTATAAATTTTAAAGAATTATCTAGAAGTCTGAGTATGATATTAGTAAATAAACTTAAATAAATGTAAATGCCCTTCTATTAGCAAAATAAAATATGATATACCAGTAAAATGCGGTTGCAGTAGCTGCTGAAAAATCTTTAATTTTTTCAAAAGGCTGCAAGGATTTGCCTTGCATGAATAGTATGGAATTGAATCAATTCTGTTTTTCACAAATGAGGAACATGATAGAGGCATGGTATTTTATTTTAGGTATTCATGCCTGCATATTATGTCTAAAACAACTCATGACTATTCTTTTATCATTTGTGTTTTTTTGTATTCATGATGCCTTTCAATGCACTGAAAGAATATTTATGATATTATAGACAGTATAATGTAGTCTTTCACTGTGGCAAAGAAACTTTTAATGATGAACATTGCTTCCTTTAATGTCACCTACTTTGCCGTTAACAGTATTGTCATGAATTTGTCTCTCTATTGTCCTGATTGAATCTCTTGTTATGGTTTTACTTTAAGTGCCTGGGACTTCAGAAAAGGACTTGGATGATCCATAATAGCATGAAATCTTTTCACACTTTCTGGATGTCTTAGACGGGTTGGAAATAGGCAGAGAAATAGCAAGCAATAAAGACAATTTAGATTTGGATGCAGAAACAGAGAATAGAGCAGAACAGAACAGAACAGAATAACAGAGTTGGAAGGGACCTTGGAGGTCTTCTAGTCCAACTCCCTGCTTAGGCAGGAAACCCTACACCACTTCAGACAAATGGTTATCCAACATCTTCTTAAACATTTCCAGTGTTGGAGCATTCACAACTTCTGCAGGCAAGTTGTTCCACTGATTAATTGTTCTGTCAGGAAATTTCTCCTTAGTTCTAAATTGCTTCTCTCCTTGATTAGTTTCCACCCATTGCTTCTTGTCCTGCCTCAGGTGCTTTGGAGAATAGCTTGACTCCCTCTTCTTTGTGGCAGCCCCTAAGATATTGGAACACTACTATCATGTCTCCCCTAGTCCTTCTCTTCATTAAACTAGACATACCCAGTTCCTGCAACCGTTCTTCATACTATATGTTTTAGCCTCCAGTCCCCTAATCATCTTTGTTGCTCTTCTCTGCACTCTTTCTAGAGTCTCCACATCTTTTTTACATCGTGGTGACCAAAACTGAATGCAGTATTCCAAGTGTGGCCTTACCAAGGCATTATAAAGTGGTAGTAACACTTCACGTGATCTTGATTCTATCCCTCTGTTTATGCAGCCTAGAACTCTGTTAGCTTTTTTGGCAGCTGCTGCACACTGCTGGCTCATATATAAATGGTTGTCCACTAGGACTCCAAGATCCCTCTCACAGTTACTATTATTGAGCAATTTTGTTTTTCTTGCTTAAATGTAGAACCCTGCTTTTTTCACTGTTGAATTTCATTTTGTTAGATAGAGGCAGGACTGTTCATTTTAAAACATAGTTCAAGTTACAATAATTGCTCTTTGAAGAAAGGAGTAATGTCTAGGCTGCTCATTGAAAGTATATATTTGCTTTTTCTATTACTACTTTGTTAGAATAGAAATATTACAGTAAAGGATAGAGAACCTGTTTCTCTCCATAGATATTCACAGAGAATAGAGGATATGTGAATTCATATAATACACACAATGACATCCTAACAAGCAGTGTTAGAAGGCCTATCTGTCTCCTTAAATTTTATTGTAATTCAACTCATATAAAATGCAATCAGTATTGTATAAAAGATAAAGGTAAAGGTTCCCCTTGCACATATGTGCTACTCATTTCTGACTCTAGGGGGCATCGGCTCATCTCCGTTTCAAAGCCGAAGAGCCAGCGCTGTCCGTGCGCCTTTGGCATTTAATCATGCTGGCCACGTGACACAGAGACATCTGTCCGAAGATGTCTCTGTGTCACGTGGCCAGCATGATTAAATGCCAAAGGCGCACGGAACGCTATTACCTTCCCACCAAAGGTGGTCCCTATTTTTCTACTTTCATTTTTATGTGCTAGGTTGGCAGGAGCTGGGACAAGTAATGGGAGCTTACCCCGTTACACGGCACTAGGGATTTGAACTGCTGAACTGCCGACCTTTCGATCGACAAGATCGAAATCACCCTGCCCATGCCCACTAGAAATAAGGAATTCTACTGAGGACCTGTCTGATGTTAGTTCAGTGTTCAGTTCTGTTTTCCAACTTCATGAATGATTATCTGCTAGATCTAATTGTCCTAAACCTGTAGGAGAACTGGCTCTTAACTAGCCCTTCACTTTTCTCTATCTTTCAAAAGCTGAAGACTGGCAAATAAATGGGTGGACTCATCAGCTCGGTCATTCAGTGGTTACTTTACAACAGGAATCCATTTAAACACGTTAAGTGGTTATTTATCACTAATCTAGGGATTCAGTATATTGTTGGATATATTGTTGGTCTTAAATTTCTCTTTGCTAGGATTTTATGTTCTAACGTTCAATTTCCCTTTGCTTTTCTGTAACTTAGATTAATTATTCCATCTCCTGAACTTGTAACATCCTTCAAAATATTTGAAAAGTGCTAGCATATTCCATCTTAATCTTCTCTTCTCAAGTTTAAACAAACCCACTTCTTCAAGTTCTCTTTACAAAATTTATTATCGTGGCTTGATAATATTTGTGCCTTTTAGTGAATCTACACTAGTTTCTATCATTTTTATTTTAAAAAATGTAATCAGAATTAGACATAATAGTTGTGATGGGTCTGACACACAGCAAATAAAGTGATTACTCACTGTAATTTGGAAGCTGTATTTTATTGTTATATATTATATTATATTATAGTATATTATATTATAGTATAGTATTTATTATTTTATATTATTATATTATTTATATTATATTATATTATATTATATTATATTATATTATATTATATTATATTTATTATATTATATTATATTATATTATATTATATTATTATGGTACAGTACTTATAGTATAGTATATTTGAGGTTAGTGTCCATGTTTCACCGGCATATGTTAGATCAGGTAGCATACACTGATCAAACACTTTTCTCTTCAGGCAAAGGGGCAGGCTTTTCTTGAAAATTATGCTTAGTTTGCCAAAGCCTGCCAACCACAATTAGCACACCATTTAATTTCCTTGATTGTATTTATACAAAAGCTATGAGTGGCGCAAAATGACATGGAAAGATACACGTTCAGCATTATAATACAAGATAAAAAGTCCTGTACATGGATTCGAGAACATACAAAAGTATGCAATATCATGGAGAGAGTAAAAGAACTGAAATGGAAATGGGCTGGTCACATAGCAAGAAGAACTGATGGCAGGTGGACCACAGCAGTCATAGAATGGATCCCACTTGATAAAAAGCATCCAGAAAAGAGAACTAAAATATGATGGATCAATGACATCAGCAAATATAGCGGGCCCAATTGGCAAAAGAAAGCTCAGGACTGTATTGGTTGGAAACATGCAGAGTAGGCCTTCATCCTGCAGTGAATAGGCAATGGTTACAAATCTTCCCTTCCCTTCCCTTACCTTCTCTATTATATTATATGTCTTATCATATATCATATTTATTATATTATATATAGCATAAAATTGTATTTGCCTTTTTTTTAGCCAATCATACTGCTGACTCATATTCAGCAACTCACTCAAACATTTACACATTTGTTGAAGAATCATTAAAATACTTTGAGCCTCAGCTACAGTATGTATCTAGTAAATAGCATGCCATACAGGCAAATTTAATCAATCTGCTAATGAAAATGCTATGGAGCGCTTTATTAAATTATTTGCTGAATTCAGGCTATATTATATCTGCAACCTTTTCAGAATCCAACAGGAAAATGCCAAATTAAGAAAATAAGGCAAGATTAATTTGGTGATATAATTTCTCAAGATACCATGCTCTGGCAATCACCACATCATTTTCAGTTTGCTTATAGATCAAAGTCCTTATTATCTTCTCAAGAATCTTCCCATGAGTTTTTCCATGAAGATTCCCATGATCTTAAAGTAACTGGCTTGTAGTTTTCCCACCATTCAGTTCTTTGTGTTCATCTGCTATTTTATTTTCTAGAAATTTTCAAGGATAATAATGAAGATTTGGCTAGATCAGGGGCCTTGATCAAGTCCCAGAAATTCTGGGACTTGAAGTTCACAGGTCATAAAGGGGCCATGATTGCTCATCCTGGGCTAGATCATCAATGTAATTTTTTTTTTTTTTTTTTAGAAATGTAGGGTACAATTCATTTGTTGCTGGAGCCTTAAACTTATTCAGGTGTATTCCTTGACTATATTTCTTTGGGCTTCCAACTTCAATGATGTCTTTTCAGCCTCCTCTTCATAACTTCTTGGTGAATCATATGTTCTGTTAGATATGTCTGAGACAAAATTGGAATTTAATGTTTTTTCTTCCTTATTTTTTTAGCATTTTTGCCATCTTTATTGAGCATCTGAAATTAGGATTCTGTAGTACTTCAGATTCTATCTTTCAAAAGTGTTTTTGCAGCATGCAAGTGTGTGAATGTAGCACCTGTTGGTAACATTTTAAAGAAATTATACCCTTTCTGGAATGAAGTATTACTGATTCATGGAGTTACAGTACATCCATAGTTCAGCAGACTACAATTTCTTTTGGAGATTATATCTGAAATGCTCTGTAGCTCTAGCTGGTATATTGATAATTTCTCCCTTTTTTATATTGGACATTTTAAGAAACACTTTTGTTCTCTTTAGCATCCTTCTCCATGATCTGTAATTTGTAGGTTTCCCCAAAATTATCTCTGCAGTTTCAAGCTATTTGCAGATGCTCTTCCTTGGGAACCTACGGTGTTTCTAAGTCCTGCATGTAGCTTTTGATTATTGCACAGATACCTTATTAGAATGAATTTGAAGATATTCCTTTGATTACAGAACTCACTGGTGGGCAAAAAAGGAAAAAGAGCCAGATTCTATTACTTAAAGTTCAAAATAAATATCTTACAATCTTAATCTTAACTCTGTTATCAGCAACAACATCACACTAAATTCTTAGCAGCAGAAATACTAAATCAAAGCAATTGGTTTACTATTTATAAATACTAAACTAAATTAATGATTCAAATGATGTTATGACTGCCCATTTACAGTGCCTGGAGACTATTAGAACCTGGATGGGAGACAACAGGCTTCAAATGTAAGATCGAGTGGGGAACCCTAACTTTTGTTGGAAACCTTTCATGTTCTCAATCAAAAATATGGCATTACCTGCACTACATATATCTCAAATCAACATACCTCTGATACCACAGACATTCTTTATACATTACTTCACTTACATATTGAAAGGTATACCCCATTTTACTCAATGTTCAAGATTAGCCATTTATAAAATGTTTATTCTCATACATTTTATTTCCATCACATTCTCATTTTCTGAATTCAGCAACCATTATGCTATTCTACTTTTGTGCAAAATTTGCCATAGTTTATGACTATTCATTTATCCTATGCTGCCCTAAATCAACAATAAACACTCTTTCTTACACTCATGCAATGAACAATAAACACTCTCTCTTACACTCATGCAATGATTAATAGCAAAATTCTAAACTGAGTATAAATATGCACTGTGTTTCCCAAAATTTGCATATTGTAACCTGTCAAATTTATTTACAAAGTTTTCTTCCAAATGTTGTAAGAGTAATTAAAGTTCCCTCCATGACTATTACTTTATGCCTGTTCCAAAGATTTCAGTTTTATTTTGGAGAACATTATTCATGTATTTTCTTTGCATGGATGAGCAAAAATAGAAACCAACATTGGTACTGAAGATATAATTCCTTCAGTTATGTTAAACTTCTAAGCTCTCTACTGCCCTGTCAAGTTCATTGACTTGGTTTTCTAAACAGAACTGGATATTTTGAACACACTTTCAGCTCAATCATATTTGCTTCCTTGTACTAAACGTTCAGGATAATGTCCTAAATTCAGAGTATTGAAGCCATTAAGAAGTATGAACTAATATTATTTCAGATTTATCACTGAGTGATCCAATAGGACCAATTATCTCCATGCTCCTATTTCTTTTTTACAGACATAAATCTTTAAGTTTTTCATGTCCAATGCCTACAAAATGCAGTTTAAGCTTCTTGATCAAGCTCAGTCTGTTTTAGCCAAACAAATGTTTACAAGTTCTTTTAAGATACAATCCATCCAATAATCCATAGTTTTGTTTCTAGAAGTATTCCAAGCAACTGGACTTGTTCTTTTCAGAACAAAAAGTATTCTGTGACAACTAAGAAAACACAGATCATATGTGAATTGAAGTTGCAAGTTTGCATAGCTGTACTTTATCCTTAATGTACTTACTGTAGTTTAAAATAATTTATTGAAATGGAGCAATCTGTGCTCTCCCTTATAAAACAGAAATTCAAACACTTGTCAATTTAACTTTAAATATCTCAAATGTGAAACTGACAGTGCATGGGAAAGAGATACAGTAATGATCAAAGAGAAAGAAAGAGGCAGGAACTGGTGAGCTCTAATTAAGGATTTGCTTTTACCAATAAAACAGCTTTCATTAGGCATGGAAAAAACCAAGAAGTTACTAAGAACTAATAAGAAAAGTTTTCCAAAATGTAAACCATATAATGGGAAAAGGCAATGTAAATAACCGAGTCGTTGAATGAAGAATTCCATAGTGAGTAGAAGCCAGAGAGATAGGATCAGATAATTGGAATGTAATGGGTAAAGGAAGTGAAATGAAATGAGGAGCAGTTAAGCTAGGGTTATTGCTGAATACGATGTGTACCTTTTGATACATGTGGAGGATAGAAAGAAATAGCAGGTGCAGCTTCTCAAATGATTAAATAGCACAATGGGAGCCGATTACGTTTCACAGGCCTGTCCTCGGGAGTTTTAAAGATGACATTTAAATTGCTATCCAGAAAGGATAACAGGAGTTCCTTCCTCCTGACACTTGGCGACTCATCAGACTGACTGCATCTCAAAATGATTTTTTTTTAAAAAAAAATGGTAACACTGCATATCTTTTTATATGCTGACATATTCTGACATCGTAATTTGTATAGCTGTATGGAATAGTAAGACACAATTCTTGGCTGATTGAAAGAGCAATCCTGCCCTCTCTTTCACAGATAAATCCACACTAACATTCATTCTGATTTCTCTCTCTCTAGAAACAGAATGAGGAGAGAATGGGAGGATGGCCTACATTAACTTTTTACTCATGGAAAGAGTAAATATAATTAAAAGACTATCAAGTGTCCCTATTTGTTTGTCTGCTGCAGAATGTTATTCTACTGAATACATTTAGAATCTCAGAGAAAAGCTGAAGCTTCAAATAAAAATATTATCACATAACAAAGGCAATGCAATTGTGTTTTAAGCACATTCTTGTACATGGTCAAAGTTATTTAGTAAAGTCAAATTAATTGTACTACATAAAATATTTCTTATCTGCAGGGTTGTTAATGGTCTCTGACGGGTGGTATTCACTTACCTTTGCTACCAGTTTGCAAATGTGAGCATGCGCGCGCTCACATCCCTTGCACACACCACCTCCACGCATGCTCAGGGCCTGCGTCAAAAACATGGATAGATGGGACATGATTAGGTCCGGCAGGTGGGTGGACCCACCCGCAGCTGCTGCTACCGGTTCACCCGAACTGGATAGAACCGGCTGAATACCACCACTGGTTTGCTTTACCAAACTAGCTAACATCATCAGTGCTAGAGAGGACTGAGGTTTGGTTTCATTTACTAGTGGCTTGCCTGTCTGTGTAGGTGGGAGTGGTATTGATGGTTTCTTGATTAGGCTGTTTACTGTTTGTCTGAGTTGGTCTGAGTTCCTTGATTGGGGTTTTACTTTACTTTACTTTACTTTACTTTACTTTACTTTACTTTACTTTACTTTACTTTACTTTTCTTTTCTTTTCTTTTCTTTTCTTTTCTTTTCTTTTCTTTTCTTTTCTTTTCTTTTCTTTAGTCTTCTTTATTCTCACATAGAGTGTCCAATAGCCATAAAGTAAATAGTTATAGATATCACCACAGTCCTCCAGATGAATGTTGTTTATTCCCAGGCTTGTAGGAGTATGGTATATTTTTTATTCACCAGTAGATGGCACCTTCAGCTTAGGTTTCAGTGTTGTTTCAAGTCTGATAAATTGATTAATCCAATTTTAGTTCAATTTATGAAACAAAGTCAGCTATTCAGGTAAATAGTTCCAGCATTTTATAATGCCTTTCCAAAACAATGCCTACCCAGTTTAAAAATCCAATTTTCTATGTTTTAAAAGGTCTTTAGCTTTTCTTCCCTCGGTTCCTTTCTTTTGGGTCTAGAATTTTTCTCTCTATGTTTGTTCACCACTTTAAGAAATAGTTCTAAGAGTCTCTTTTCCTGGATTTTCATCTTTCATCTTTCATTTTTTTTCTTTTTTTCTTTTCAAGTTAGGGTCTAAATAAAAAAGGAATCTTCTCACCCAGCTTTAGTCACTGTTCATTTACACTGCTCCTGCACATTCGTTTGTTGCCTCAGCTATCCCAGCTTCATGGCAGCCATGATGGCTGCTTCTTCTCCTTGTTGTGGATGAGAGGGAAGAAGCCCTGGGTCAAGCAGGAGAGGTGCTGCTCTCTGTGACCTGCAGGGCACCCGTCTTTTCTTCATCACCCCTACAGGGTGGCTTTAGCTCCTTTTGGAGCTCTCCAACAGGGAGAACTCAGTGTGGGAGCATGGAGACCCGTTCCTTACATCCAATCTCGCTGTGATGTCAGCCAGAAATCCTAGATGATCCTGATTAGGTGTTTTTTTCTTCCACACTCTGTTTCTTTCATAAAATTAAAAGGAGACATTTAGTCCTGCTTAGTGCAGAAATCCAAATTAAGACATCCTGGTTGTCCAGATCAATCTGAATACTTTTAAATGAAAGGTAACTCATTGTCACTCTTGAAATAATTGTTGCTTAATTCTTCATACAGTTACATTTCCCCCCTAATATTCACCTATAAATTGTCTTCCTGTACCTTAGATCCATTTTTCCATGTTCTGCACTATATAATGATAGAGCTATTTTTTTTAACATTTCAGTATGAATTTTAAGTAATTGAAAATACTACCTTATCCTTCTTCTCTTCTCAAGATGAAATAGATCCAGTTTGTTAATTCTGCCTTCATTTTAGTTTCCATACTCCCAGTCTCCCTAATTGTATCCTCCTCTTCATTTCAACATATGGATGTGATTGTGTGTATTTTTTTTATTGAAAAGTTTTTTTAAAATTTTACACATATTTTCCCTTCCCACCTCCCCCTTCCTACCCCAACCCTCCCCCCCCCGGACTTCCCAGAGCAAATACAGGATATAGCATTTAACAAACATATATATATATATATAAAACATAAGCTAACTATCTATAGATTTATCTCCCTTTTACACTTTAACTCCCCTTATTTATATCTGAATATAACTATTTAAACCAATTATTGCTTGAAAGTAATCAATCCAACTTTGTTCTTGTCGGTTCTTCAATAATAAGCAAGTCTTTTTTCTTCCAGCATTGCTCACTCAAAGCCCAATTACAATTAACCATCACATCTCCAACCCCTACATATATTAACACATTAACAAAATATTTTAACCAATCTCAAATAAATTATATTGTAAAAACCTTATTTTTACTTTTTACCCCATAAACTTACATTGATTCTTCCTGGAAACATTCCTTACTTAATAGCTTTACATAAACTTATTCATCTTATTCTCTACAAATCCACTGCATATAATCAAATAACCTTTACACTATTTGATATCTTTAAAAAGTATTGTAAAAACTTTCCCTCAACCCTTGCACCACTTATATTTTCTTTATAACCCACAAGTTTATATTTATTCTTCAACAAACATTCTTTAAATAACTTTAGTGTTAATATACTTGAGGACAAAAGTGAAAATTTGGTCAGTAGCCCATAACAATTCAAACGTAACATTACTTAATATAACTTTTCAAGACAAATCATGTCCCTAAATATAAGTAAATCATTCATTTTCACTATAACATAACTTTTCAAAACAGATCATATCCCTAAATACAGGTATAGTCATTCAGTTTTACTACTGCTATCCTCCCCAGGCAAAAAGGTTGTAATTTTTCCATCTCCTTTTTTTCCTGACTTTTTTGCGAACCTTCTTCTTCAGTCTTATTCCTCCGCCTTCTTTTGTTTTTATAAGTTCTTGAGTTTTCAGCTGAAGTTGCTGTACCTTACAATCTTGTTCTCTTCGCAAAGTAATTCCTTTCAGTAAACACATCTCTTTAACTGCAATTGAGAGTCCATTTTTATAAAAAAATTGTAAAGCTCCACTTTGAATCCTCCTTCTTATATTAGAAATCCCAATGCCTCCTGACAATTTTCCAGTTGACTGTATCAAAGCTTCTGGAGAAATCTCTCTCAGTATTTCCTGGTTACACTCCTTCAAATCTCTCAGCCTTTCCTTCTTAATTTGAAAAACATCCATTCCATTTTCCAAAGGCACATTAAACTGGATTGTTTCTTCCACCTCTTCATTCAGCAGCTCACTATTATTTGGCAACTGAAATATTGATACAATATCTTCACTTATAACTTTGTTTTGAACTTGAATAAAATCCTTGTTGAAAAACCCTTCCATTCTTTCCAATATGGAGGTAAATGATTCTAAAATTTCTCTAAAGAGATCCACAATCAGTATTTGTGTATTTACTGATGTTTGTAATAGTGAGCCTTCGTCACTTTCAAAAAAGCCAGCCATTTTTTTCCCATCCACCTTGAACAATGCTGGGTGTTAACAGCTTTATCGAGAGTTAACTTTCACTTTCACACCCTATTAAGCACAAGCGCCATTTTCTTCACTCCTTTAGGCAGCTTCAAAAAGTAGCAATTTAAGCGTAGAATTAAGGATTTGTTATTTGCAATTGCCTGCTCTCCTGTCTTCACTCTGTCTGCTTAGATAATCAACTTAGATCTCAGTAAAGATTGCAGAAGTGGTCGCGACATTTTTTTCTGCTTAAAGCAGAAGCGCCCTGGATCTCGGAGTTTCCCCGGACTTCCTGGGAAGCTCTCACCCTCCAAGCCTCCAAAACTATTTCAGGGGCTTTCAGGGAGCTCTACCCCCATCCGATTGCTCTCCTTTCTCTCTTCTCCCGAGAGAAAGGTTTTCCAGCCGCCAGACAGCTGATTTGCGCTGTCAAGGTGGCTTTACAAGAACACAGGGCTGGCGCTCCGAGAGAGAGCGTCCAGCAACGTTGGCGGTGCCACCGGAAGTTCGATTGTGTGTATTTGTTAATGCATTTTTAGCAATTAATATTTGAGGATTGTAGTGGATGGAAACCCAAAGGTGCTTTTTCAAGAGGCAACTGGACTTTCCAATCCAGAAAGTCCAATTGCCTCTTGAAAAAGCACCTTTGGGACAACCAAGATCTAGATGACTGAGAATCTTCATAGACATCTAGTGGAGAGAAACTGGAAAAAAGTAGATGTCATAGGTCTTCAGGATAATTCCTGATCAGAGTTAAAGAGAAGTCTGAAGAAGATCCAGTTTCTTCCCAACCTGAAAAAAGGCAATGAAGAATCAAGTAGGACAATTCTATTAGCCTTGTATCACAGAGTTCTTAGCCTGAACCCATGAACCTAGCAACTTGGAATATAGGCTTTCATGAGAATAGGTCACTGCCATAACCCTCCTCTAAATGTTGAAGCCATATAAGAACAAAATATGCTTTGCTCTCAAGTAGGGAAAAATCATTTGTAAAGGACCAACAGCTGGAGTTTTCAAATGCCTTCTGTTGGTTAGAGGGGATTTTAGTATAGATAGTGTTGATCTTGCTATAACTATATTGTTTAGCTTTGACTGAGGACTTCATTGTTCTAGGCACAGCTTTGTTATTTCTGTTGTATTGACTCCCAGTCTGCCTAATTAACTGAATGTTGATTTCACTTCTGTTGCCTGTGGAAGGAAGTGTGTATGACATTCAGACAGCCACCGAAATCTCTGGAGTTTTGCTGTCTGATGGATTTGCACTGCCTGGACAGGAGAACAAGCATCTCTCTGTATATATTTTACAAGTCTAGCTTTTCATCACTCATAGCACATATTGGCTTCCTGGATGTTGGAATATTACTGAATCCTATTCCTGTTTTAAAAGTTGAATCTAGTGCTTTCAAAAAACCACTAGATCTGTGCACATAAGAAACTTGTTTAAGACCTAGCAAACATTTTGGAAAATGACTGGTTAGGTTTTACTTGGATGGAGTGAAAGCCAAGTGTCCAGTCTCCCATACAGCCAAAATGAAACTGGCCATGGAAGGCAATTCCCCCTGACCAGATGAAGGAGGGGGGCATGTCTGAAGCAGCTTAAAGTGGTCCAAAAAAGCTGGCTAATTCTGAACTTCTAATTGTACCATAAACCACATTGTTGGCAAATTATTATCCAAAGCAAAAATGTTTCAGAAGAAATGGAAAAATGTTATTAAAATTAGAACAGCTGAAGACATTGTAAGCACTTCAAGAAGAATTACTACTTGATACAAATAGCTGATCTGACATTTATGTTCCATAATCTGTGATACTTTCAAAAATAAGCATGACTAACTTTATATTTGTGGTCCCAGTTCTTTCCTAGTATAGTAATTTTCTCAATGAAAAAGTTGAGTACGTAATTTTGTTGCTATAGCAGAAATGTATTTACTTTTGTATTGATTTTTTGTTAAGAGCAATGCCAGTTATTTAAAGCAGGTAGCTATATAAACAAACACACACACACACTCTATATCTATATCCTATACTTATATTCTATATCTATAGCTACAGTATCTATCTATCTATCTATCATCTATCTATCTATCTATCTATCTATCTATCTATCTATCTATCTATCCATCCATCCATCCATCCATCCATCTATCTATCTATCTATCTATCTATCTATCTATCTATCTATCTATCTATGAATGAAATAGGAGCTGTGGTGGCACAGTGATTAGAATGCAGTATTTCAGTCTAACTCTGCCCACAGCCAGGAGTTCAGTCCTGGCTCAAGGTTGACTCAGCTTTCTATCCTTTAAGATTGGTAAAATAAGAACACAGAATGTTGAGGGCAATATGCTGTAAAAGACTATGGAGCATTGTTGTATCACATGACAAATTACTTCCTTTTCCCACCCCAGAAGGTACTCCAAGACTTGATTTTTCGGGGAAGAGGGGCTAAATAAACACTTCATTGCAACTTTCTCAATATAGTTTGTGATGGAGCCTTAATATCAAACTGTAACCTAATTACTATTACTTTCTTTGATGATAACAACTAGATGTACTTCTTAGATTTTCTAGGCGCATATTTCCTTCTCTGGTAAATGCACTTTCTGTGTATGTAAAACTTACCCGCAAGATCTGTGTATTATGCACTTATTATTAATATTGTAAAGTTAAAGAGTGTAATCTAGTTGAATTTAAGAATTTCCAGTGTGAAAATTATATACTGTTTTGTTTAAAAGACATATGATAATATTAGGCAGGGTGATTTCTCAACTGACACCTGACTATTAACTCTATAGAGCCAGTAGTTAAAGTACCAGGCTAGATACTGGGAGACCATGAATTCTAATATTGCCTTAAGCATGAAAGCTAGTTGGGTGACTTTGGGCCAGTCACTCTCTCAGTTCAGCCAATCTCAAGGCTTGTTATTGTAGGCAAAATAGGAGGAGGAAAGAGGTATGTTTGCTCCCTTGAGTTATTTATAAAATAATAAAGGCAAATAAAAATAAATATGCTGGTTTTTATTTCACTCAAAGGAACTATATACCCTAATAAACAACGGAATTTATATCATACCTCTTCTTTGTGAGATCAAAGCAATTTAGATAGGGGAAAATCTACCATTACTTTAATCCCACAAAATAACCATATGAAATATATTTTATTAGGAGAAAAATAAAATGTCATAATTAGTTTTTCTTTCACTGATTAAGGTGAATATGAAAGGGACTGATAAAAGCTGTTCTCCGAGGTGAAGAAACGCCAGTCAGGCTGGGTAAACGGCTCCTTTATCCAGCGTGGACCGGGTCTGCACTAATCTAAATAACTCCACCCTCTTCCCCAGTGTTTCGACTCGGTCCTCGCTGGATGGTCGTGTCTTCCCTTTTGGCTAGCTTTTCAGCACTAATTTCTGCGAATTTTCAACGAATTCAGCTAATTGGACTTCTTAAATTCTCTGATTATTGTTGGAGGCTTGTTGGATTGCCGCCAGCTGGGGCTCCGGCTTGGAATCTGTCGGCTGACAGATTCCCTCGCAAACGGCAATTTCCTTCATCCTCCACTCAGCGCTGCATTTTAAAGGCGATAAGCCAAGCAGCGGCTCTCCTACGATCGACTAGCCCTCTCGTTATCTGATCGCATTAATAGCCTAGAGCTAGCGATCCCGCCACGTTGTTTGCCTCCCTGCCATGAGCGCTGAGGATTCTTCAGAGCGGAGCGCCCATTTCAGTAAGTCTCTGGGCGTTTTATTTGGCGCGCTTGGGGCGCGGCCATTTTAAGGAGCTTCAGAGCGGAGCGTTCACTTTCAGCAGTCGCAGGGGCGGTTTATGTTGGCGCGCTTGGGACAGCGGCCATTTTGAAAGGGCGAAAAACAGTTTACTGGGCTATGGCAGACAAGAATAGGGGCCGCAAGCACTCTAATAAGTCCTCTCTCTCTGGCCACGATCATTCCTCTGACCCTCTGGAGGGTCCGTCTGGCCTGGCTAAACCTGCACGATCTCACAAACCCAATAAGACCTCTGCAGCGCCTTCTAAGGAGGAACAGAGGTGCCACAAGGCCATGGAAAAGGCTTTTAACAAGGCTTCCTCCAGAGTAAGGCCTATGTCTCCTGAGCACCCTTCTCCATCCGTTACCACTTCAGGGCCAGTTATCCAAGAGGAGACCTGCAGTATAAGGAGCCTGTCCCCTGACTGCCCAGTCCCCTTGGGGCCTGCTCTCCCCCCGGGCAAGGAGCCTCTCTTTCAGACAGAGGCTGAATCAGTTCCTTCTCCCAACTCCTGTCAGACAGCCCAGCCACCTGCTCCGGTTCTTTCTTCACCTCACCAGGAGCCTGTTCCTCCCCTTCCAGAGGCATTTGAGGCCCTCCTCACCAGGGCTCTCCGCCAGAGCTTTGCTCAATGTCTTCAACAGACAGGGCTACACCCTCTGGCTCCAGCCCCAGCTCAATCCTCTAACAGGGAGGGTCATCATTCTTCTGCTACTGATATTTCCTCGGAGATGGATCAAGACGAATTGGAATTGGCTGCAGAGGAAGCAGCCGTCTCTGAACCTGACGAGGCCCCTGACTCCGCTCTTTCTGAGGATGAGGGTCTGAGCCCAGACCAGTCCCCCTTTATAGGACTCTTCCGTCCTCAAATGTTCCGCTCTCTCCTCTTTAAAGCTATTGCTACCACCCGTTTAGGCGAAGTTCCATCTTTGGAGGTATCATCATCCTCTGCTGACCCAGCTTCAGCCTTATTCGCGGAACCAACTGTGGCACCTGAAACCATCCCGGCGCCTAAACTGTTCCTGGATGTTCTTCATCACCAATGGTCTCTGCCAGGGGCTGGGCCAAGTCCAAATAACCTGGACAAACGCCTCTACAATGCCGCTTCTACTATGTCTGACCTACTTCAGCCTCCCACTGTGGATGCTCCTATCGTGGCTTTGTCCAATCCCTCTCATCCCACGGGACCGCCAGAGGATTCTCTACGCCCTGAGGACAAGCGCGCCAAAAAGACACTGATCAAGGGTCACCTCGCAGCCGCCTGGTCTATTAAATCGTCCTCGGCGGCCTCTTTCTTTAACAGGGCCGCCATCCTGTGGATCAAACAGCTTCGAGACCACTTACCTCACTCTGATTCCAGGGTTCAACAGGACATCAACAAAATCTTGGCTGCCCTGGAATATTTGGCAGACGCTACTCTGAACGCTACCCGGTTTGCAGCAAAAGCCCTGGGTTCTTCAGTTACTTCACGCCGCCTTTTATGGCTCAGGAGTTGGCAGGCGGACATGCGCAGCAAGTGGCAGTTGGCTTCCTCTCCTTACACTCCCGGCAATCTCTTTGGTCCACCTCTGGAACCTCTTCTGGTCGAGACAAGGGATCGACGCAAGATTCTCCCATCACAACACCGGCGTTCCGACTCCCGCTACTCACCTTATCCTCGACTCCAGTCCTTTCGGACATCTGATTCCTCCTTCCAGTCCCGTTTCCAAGGCACGTCTCAGCCGAGATCGTCCCAACCTGACGCTCAGGTCAGATCGGGGGGGTCGTTTCCCATTTTAGATCTCAAGGCCTTGAACCGGTACGTAACCTACCGCCGGTTCAAGATGCACACATTGTTTTCTATTTTGGAGTGTCTTAGGCCTGGGGATTTTCTGGCTTCTATTGACCTAACGGAGGCTTACCTCCATATCCTTATTCACCCCTCCCACCGCCAATTTCTTCGTTTCCACTACAAGGGTTCCCATTTCCAGTACCGTGCTTTACCCTTCGGTCTGTCTTCAGCCCCTAGGGTTTTTACGAAAATTATGGCCTCCTTAATTGGACATATTCGTTCCCTTCCCATTCGCTTACAATTTTATTTAGACGACATTTTAGTTATGTCTCCTTCTGTTTCTACGGCACTCTCTGACCTTTCTACGGTACTGACCCTTCTACAAGGCCACGGTTTCTCCATAAATTGGGCTAAAAGCCATCTCTCACCTTCCACCCGCATTGTCCACCTTGGGGCGTCCATTGATACACTTTCTTCCCAGGTATTTCTTTCTCCCGATCGCCAAGTCAGTCTGAAAGCCTTGGCCAATCAGTGCATCGCGCGAAGGTCAGCTTCCCTGTTGACGTTATCTTGCCTTCTTGGCAAAATGGTCTCCACGTTTGGGATTGTCCCATGGGCCCGGTTGCATAGTAGAGAGCTCCAGTGGTTCCTCCTTCCCCATCAGAGATCGGGTCAAAGTTCTTCCCTGTCCAGTGTCAGTCTGCCTCGATTGGTCATCTCTTCCCTCAGATGGTGGACTTCGGACGCTATCTCCAAAGGCTCATATTTCAGGGAACCTTCTTGACTGGTCCTCACGACGGATGCCAGCTTGACAGGTTGGGGGGCCCACGTTCTTCAACACATGGCTCAGGGTCAGTGGTCCCAGAGGGATCTCCTCCACAACATCAATTATCTGGAGCTATGCGCAGTTCGGTTAGCTCTTCTCCGCTTCCAACCCTTGGTAGAGGGCAAAGACATTCTAGTTCTAACCGACAATATGGCCACAAAGGCTCATATAAACAAGATGGGGGGCACTCACTCCAGAGCACTGCTGGCGGAGACGGTCCTCCTTGGTCAGTGGGCCGAAGCACATCTCACCTCAATAAGGGCGGACCACATATCGGGGACAAGCAACACTCAAGCGGACGCCCTCAGTCGGTCATGGCTGGACCACGGGGAATGGAGCCTTCCCCTCCCTCTCTTCCACGAGATCACGAACCATTTCGGCCTCCCAGTGGTCGACCTTTTTGCCTCGAACTTAAACAACAACTCCCCAGGTACTTCTCCCGCTTTCCGGACCCTCGAGCCGAGGCCACCGACGCCCTCCGCAGCCCGTGGCCACCAGGCCTCCTGTATGCCTTTTCCCCTCTTCCCATCATCCCTCGAGTACTCAGAAAGATGTTGAAACTGAAGGCGGAACTCATCCTCATCGCCCCTCTTTGGCCCCGCAGGCCTTGGTATGCGGACTTTCTTTCTCTGTCGGTGGCTCCGCATTGGCGCATTCCGGAATCCAGGATAGTACTCACTCAAGGGTCTCTTCATCATCCGGACCCCGCTTGGCTCCATCTAACCGCCTGGAGGCTGAGCGGTTCCTTTTAAGGGAGGCCAGGATCCCTGCCAGGGTAATTTCCACGATGCAAGCAGCTCGCCGCCCTTCTACTTCACGGATTTATGAAGCTACGTGGCAATCCTTTTCAAAATGGTGTCGGAGATTCTCCATCGACCCTCTATCAGCTTCAGTTCTTCAAGTCCTTTCCTTTCTTCAAGACGGGTTTGACTCCGGCTTGACTCCAAATACCCTACGGCGACAAGTGGCTGCTATCGCCTCCATTCTCTCCTGCAATTCTCAGGACTCTATTGCTCGTCACCCTCATATTCGCATCTTTCTTTGGGGGGCGGTCAACCTCCGTCCTCCCCCGATTCATTGCTTCCCTACATGAAACCTCAACAAGGTCCTGAACGCCTTAACTCTGTCTCCGTTTGAACCCCTTCGTCAGGTGTCCCTCCGTTTTTTGTCTTTCAAGGTGGCATTCCTGGTTGCCATAACCTCAGCCCGACGAATCTCTGAACTGGCTTCTCTATCTGTTCGCAGTGATCTCTGCATTTTTCATACAGACAGGGTGGTCCTCCGCCTTGATCCGGCTTTCCTACCCAAAATCAACTCTAGATTCCACCGAGCTCAAGAGCTCGTACTTCCAGATTTTTGTCCTCGGCCTGTTCACCGGCTGGAAAAGTCCTGGCATCTCCTCGACGTTCGTCGGGCGCTTAAAATTTACATCTCTCGAACAGCCCCTCTTCGTAAGACGGAGGCTCTGTTCATTTCCTTCCAGCCTGCTTCCATCGGGGCCAGAGTCTCCAGTACCTCCCTAGGTCGCTGGATCAGGGCCACGATCGCCACAGCCTATCAGCAACAGCACCTTCCAGTTCCACCTCGCATCACTGCGCACTCAACAAGGAGCGCTGCCACTTCAGCGGCTTGGGCCTCCCAGGCCACTCTAGAAGAGGTTTGCCGGGCGGCAACATGGACGTCGATCTCTCCGTTCATTCGCCATTACTGGGTGGATTCCTTCGCTTCCGCAGACGCTGCCTTTGGTCGCCGGATCCTGCAGGAGGTACTTCGATCTTAGAGCGGAGGTCCGGAGTTTTCCCACCCTGGTGACAACTGGCTTTGGTATGTCCCCAGCCTGACTGGCATTTCTTCACCTCGGAGAATGGACGTTGGTCTTACCTGATACGTCCGTTCTCGAGTAGATAGAAACGCCAGTCAGCCCCACCCTGATCTGGCCCTCCGGGTTGGATGGGAGGGGGGGGGTTGGATATTAATTCTCTCTCATTTCAGGATGACACGACGACGGTCTGCACTACCGCCCTCGCCGAAACACTGGAGAAGAGGGCGGAGTTATTTAGATTAGTGCAGACCCGGTCCACGCTGGATAAAGGAGCCGTTTACCCAGCCTGACTGGCGTTTCTATCTACTCGAGAACGGACGTATCAGGTAAGACCAACGTCCATTTTGGAAACGTTAGAGCAAAATAGGAATTGGGGTGCATGTATTCCGGTAAGCAAATTAATTAATAACTAAAACAACAATTCTCTTTAAACCAAAAACTACACTTGATCTTTCTGTAACATCCTGACACAACATTTAACAATTTCTTAGTCTTGTTAAATGTTAAATACTATTTTTGGAAAGACCTTGAATGTGAATTTTCACTCAGATTTCAAATCTCTACTATTGTCTTGAAACTTAAATGAGCAAACTACTTTGCTATGTGAGGAATAAGTAAAGAGTTTCATTGCTATGTGAGAAAGAAAATGTATACAGGATGTGTGTGTGTGTGTGTGTGTGTAAGAGAGAGAGAGAGACAGCGGAGGGAGGGAGGGAGGGAGGGAGGGAGGGGGAGAGAGAGAGAGAGAGAGAGAGAGAGAGAGAGAGAGAGAGAGAGAGAGAGAGAGAGAGAGATGGTTTCCACTGAATTTGGTGAATGTGCAATTATTTTGGCCAATCATTTTTTCTTAGGAACTTTTATCAGTAAAAAAGACTATTTCATAATGGAGGAACTTTATATTTAGACAGGACACTTTTTCCAAACTGCTCCATTTTATTTTCTTGTGATATAAGAGAAAATTTGTTAAATTATTCAAGATCACTGAAAAGCAATTACTTTTAGACAGTAAAACAGATTAAACTTTGGTATAATATAAATGGAACAAATTTTTCCAGGGATGATTTTTTTCTATTGTATAATGTTAGTTTGAGAGAGAGCTGTCAACATCTCTTAATTTATGAATAGACTTCTTATATGGCTAGCAAAATTAAATAAATAAATTCAAGTCTCTCCTTCTAAAAAAAAAAAAAGCAAACTTAAATCTTATTACCACTAGCAGAAAAATATCATATTGTTTGGGATAAACCAGTGTTTCATTATGTAGTACTAATATCTTCTAAACATTTGCCTTACAATTTCAAGAATATTTTTCAACTGTCATAATGGCTGATGCTAATGGGATAAAGTTCAAAGATCTGGATCGATCTATCTATCTATCTATCTATCTATCTATCTATCTATCTATCTATCTATCTATCTATCTTACCTATGGTAAAAGTATTATACTCCCTGAGAATTCTATCAGTGTAAATCTTCCTTCTACAAGGTTAGGACAATGGAAAGTTTTTGTTTTTCTAACCGTACTACTATCACTAAGAATCTTACCTTCACTACATATTCAGTAGTGGTGGAAAACTCTTTACTATATCTCTCCATCTTTCTCTTTTCTCTGATTTTCTGTCTTCCTACAGCCTGACAATTCATAAGGAAAGACAAAATAGAAAGGAAAATGTGGGCATAATTAAAATTTGAATGAGGAAAAAATACTTCTCAAAGGTTCTGATCAATAGTTGAAAATAATCTACTATATCACACTGACTTTCCTGTAACTATCTTTAAAAAAATAATTACTTTTCTTGGCTTTTATATCCACTCATAATCTAATTGCTGAATATACTTATTTTCCAAGGCTTCTGCCATTTAATGTGCATGAAAGATGCTTTGCTAAAATCCAGTTAGGCTTTGTTTTGCATGCAATCCATGCAGATCAAATTGATTTTGGATTTGAAACCTTTTCATTCACTCTACAAAATATTGCAGGGTGTGATTTTTGAAAATGCTATTTATCTGAGTTCCCATTCTCCTACTCATTTAATAACTTGTCAGCATGTTCATATGCAAGCTTCTTCACCCCAATCAATGTTTTTGTGAATACCAGTAAAATGACAACTATTAAAATGAGTGAATACATGGACAGCAGTTTGAACTGTATATGAATTTCTGAGCAGCCAGTGTCTGTTTATGAAACTTTACTTACTAGATGATTTTTGTTTGTAGGGGTATGCAGTGGTGGGATTCAAATAATTTAACAACCGGTTCTCTGCCCTAATGATTTCTTCCAACAACCAGTTCACCCAACTGCTTAGAAAGTTAACAACCGGTTCTCCCGAAGTGGTGCGAACTGGCTGAATCCCACCACTGGGGATATGTCTTTGAACCATTCTTAATTACTGTTGACTGCCTGGACAGGTCCCTGCAGGATTTTTTTTTTTTTTTTGCAACTATTTTCTTTCTAAGGTCAATAGAAAATGACTGACCTGAAGTCAGCCAGCTGATTTCATACCTAGGATGCAGGACTAGAATACACTGCCTCCTGGTTTCTCACCTAGTATCTTCAATTATCACACCAGTCTGGCTATCAGTAAAGGAATTTAATGAGCCACAATTTGGGAATCCCATTTAAATTAAGATTACAGTTACTTCTTTATCCAATAGTAATGGATGAGGTGCAAGTTGAAAGACTTTTTTAATCTAAATTTGTCCATCCTAATGTAGATGAAGCCTGATAATTGCATAATTTCAACTGTAGTTAAAAAAGAGGTCATTTTAAAACTGATTTTTATACAGTTAAATTTACATGATGATTTTTTTCTTAAATAAGAATATATGCATGGGTGTTACATAAAGGTTCTGTGTCAGACATATTGCTAAAATATAGAAAAGAAAAATAGGAAAATAATAAGCTTTTAAAATAATACTTAGATAACATATTGATTAGCTGTTTTCAATGCTAATTTATATTCTAACTATATAAAATACATTGTACTCTGTTGGAATTTACGTACAAAGTAAATTCAGTGACTCTAGGAAACAAAGCTCAAAGTAGAGTAAACAATGCAAAAAAGGATATCAACCAGGGAATAGAACAGCAGGATAGAAAAAGATTAAAGATTTTTTAAAAAAGAAAAAAATAGGGGTTGCCTAGAGATATAACAAGAAGATTCAGTGAAGGCTGTCTGATATCTTTGAACTCAGGTGATGTTAAGCTAAAAGTGT
The DNA here is from genome assembly GCA_022577455.1 of Arizona elegans. Lineage (NCBI taxonomy): Eukaryota > Metazoa > Chordata > Lepidosauria > Squamata > Colubridae > Arizona > Arizona elegans. The sequence goes on from JAKOOJ010000007.1 coordinate 17,983,794, forward strand.
CTAGGAAGTCAGACCAAAGTTTTCTAAATTTCTGCTGTTGTCTTCTCTTCTGGAAAGTCAACCATCCAGGGGTACAACAGGTTCATCTTATCTTTGAGCCAATGTAATGCTAGCAGAAAATTGGTTTTCTACTGAAGCAGTGTTAATCTTGGTAAAAACTAAGCAAGTTTGTTTTAAGATAGCTTTCCAGGGAAAAGAATAAAACCAAGGTTTTGAAGGCCCAGATTTTCAGATTATTGCTTGCTGCCCAATTCAGTTCCTCCTAGTGCATTTCATGTCAATAACTTTTGAGTTGTAATCAGGCTTAAAATCTAAAGAAGGCTTAAGGCACATCGTTTTCAGAAACAGTACTTAGGAAAACTTTATAGCCAAATATTTTAGAGAATTCTGCACTGGCAGGCAGCTTTGGGCTTGTGTATTTCACTATCACATTGTTCCTGTTACTTGGCAAATTACTGGGGAAATTGAGGATACTTGGAACACAGATTGTGATTTCACAGATGGGTGCCACTGATCCAGGAAAGAGAAACAATTCCCCCAGCAGTAAAAAATGTGGACGTACCCAAGTCTCTCATCACTTTATCATCTACTATAGTGACTCTCTCCTCAAAGTTTTTAACTAGGTAAATAATAGTTTTATTTAGGTAAACAATAAATGTAATAAGAATTCACACCATTTTACAAGTCTGCAAATATATACTTATCAGCATGGATGCATTTGGTTTCCCTGCCTATTGGCCAGTGTCATTCCAGAAATTACCAGCAAATTGTTGGTTGTCTTGGCAGTTATTGATGCTTGTGAATGTGAGGTGATTCCATAAGAGTAAGCTAATTTCTCTATAGCATGTACATTTGTTAAATTTGCATAACTAATTTTTCTTTTTCTTTTCTAATTCTATATAATTTAATTAGTTCCTGAATTTATAACAGTACTATGTCTAAGAATTAGCAACTGCAAACTGAGTTTGTTAGACATGCTAAGCCATAATATGGTTTCTGTGTTTCTTTCCATCTACTTAATTTGCAAGTATTAGATTTGCCATATTTTCTGAAGTGAACTGCGATTCTGTCCTAACATATACGACAGTAACAAGTGTTTCAGATTATTAAACTAACAATCTTTGATTGCCCAAACATTTCAAAAGATTTGAATGGATTCAAGTAACAAAATCATTAAAAAGATTGTGAATTATATGCATAAAAATCCAATTCTCCAATACAAAAACACTTCACACTTGCTTTTTCACCTTAAATTGTTCTGCTTATCTTGATATACTTGTGTGCAAAAGTAGTTTGCAAGATATTTGAGTATATCTTGGCTCAAAAATGTCCCCGCCCCTTTTTAAAATTTTCAAATTTATTTCTAAAATAGGGTTTATATCAGTCATCAGAAAGAAAGCCACGTGGTCTTTTAAAAATCCCATTAAGTTGACAAATGAGGTGGCAGTTAATAATAGCAAGTGCTGCAACTGTGTAAAAATTCTTGTAACTATTCAATAAATGTCTGGTTTAAACTTTATCTAATTAAACCATCAGTGATTACCAGTCATTAGATTACAACAGTAAGATATAACAGGGCTAGAATCATTAACCCTAAATACCAGGCATGACAGAGAGGCCTTGAAATGCTGTCCTTGATGGGAAATATTTATATGATAGCAATTAATTATAGCTTGCCTATTTCATATAGACATAGACTAAAGATCCATGTTTGTTTAAGGATGCATCCTGAGTGGCTGTTTCTTTCTGCAATTGTTCCTGATAGATAGCTTGGTAACCCAGTTATGGGCGTTAAGAATTATTTGAGCTTTAGATCAATGTGGCAAAAAATAGGGGCTAGCATAGAATCATCATAAATGAGTGTCTCGTCATAAATGGTCAAGCATATAGCTTCCAGACTTCATCAATTCTATCAATTTTTTACTTGATCACATTCAGTTTTTCAAAATGACTCTTGACATTAAAAACATGCACACATAAACCCATAATCACCCAAGCAGTAAATTAATAACTGTCCAGTTGCAATAAATGTTGAAGAATCTAGGTATTTCATTTCAACCAGAAAGGGTCTTTCCTATCATCCAGAATATTCTTAATGTTTTAGTAGAGCTCTTGTATCTTATGATACACAGTAGCTTTCAGTGCAACTGGAAATATGATGAAGAGGAATGTATTAATGCCTTTATTAATGGAATGACTTCATTTTAAATTCAAAGACATAATGATGCACTTTGGAACCAGTCTTTATCAGCAGCAAGTATTTGGAAAGGCAAATGTATAATTTTTTTTTACTGTTTTGTAAGACTGAAGGACATTCCAAACTTGATGTGGCTTTTAAATGTTTGGAATATATTAAAATTTGCATTAGAAGTGATATGTCATGAAATACAAGTTCCTATTGTACTTAATTTTTTCTTCTTCCTGACAAGACAATGGCAGACAACTCTTGAGAATTGAAGATAATATTTCTAAGCTATTGTCTGACTATAGTCTAATTTCAAGTGTCAGGATATATATGAATCTGTTTTCTGTTGGATATTTCAGAACTTGAATTAAAATTCAAAAGCTGATTTATGGAAAAAGTATCAAAATAAGACACTAGATGCAGATTGGTCTTCTAGCTACCAGAGTATCGTAAAAATGATCTTTTGATTATAAATAAAAAAGCTCCTGCACTTTAAGGATCCATAAGATATGCCAATTCCTATAGACTGTCTAATTAATACCATGCAAAGTTAGCATTAAAGAAAGGGAAGCAGAGATTTCAATATTTGAAGAAAATCTTATTACAGACTCTTATCTTTTTAGGGATCCTGGCTATATTTTAATTTTAGCACGAAAATATCAACCTTTTATTTAACAGCAAAATGACAATCCAATGCACAGCAATAAAAGAATTATTCTCATTGATTTCATTCTGAACTTGTTTAGTATGCTTTACAATGCAGCTGTGTGTGTTTATGCATAAACATAACTTAAACGGTTTATACATATACTACACTTAATAGCGCAAGAGATACCATGTTTTTCACATCATACTTTTTGTTATGACATTTGCTTTCAATCACAAATCTTACACAGAAGAATTATATTCTTTTGATTATTCCTTCACTGCTCAACCTCACTTTCATTCATTAGCTATTTTAAAAGGCTACAATGTGCAAAACAGAACACCAGTTTATGAATTTGGTGATTTGATGAATTGGCAAAGAACTATGCAGGATATTAATAACTGCTTAAATGAAGTTGCTGTCATTTAGCTTCAAAAATTTCAACAACCAGTATAAAAAGATGATGGTGCTTTGTGGGACAGAACTTACCTATTTAAGTAACTTTACTTGGTTAATAATGAATGAATTGTAACAATAACCATTCTAAAAGAGGTTTTACTTTTCTCATAATAGACAGCAAGAGCAAAAAATTCATGAAGAAAAAAAATGCTTCTGCTAAAATTTAATCTGTTACATATGGCTTTAGATATGTTTACGTTTTAACTTGAAAACTGTATCACCGATTGATCGATCCGCAGCAGGAAACATTTGTAACTAAACACTTTAAGGCTTTGTATGGAGATACTTCTAAGAATACAAAATATTGTGCAATAAGTCATACTAATTGATTAACAAAATGCTGTACTCCTTAGGAACTCATGGGGGTAGATCAGGAAAGTAGCAAAACCTTACAGTATATTACAGTATATAGTATGAGTAACCAAGCAAAGCCCAATTTTATTTTCCATTTTGATGAACCAAACTTTTATGTTCATATGTACTAAACAACGTATAGGTCAAATGAAGAAATCAGACACTAAGTTCTATAACTATTTTGCACAATGAAATATGAACTGTATAAGAAAACGAGTAGACAAATATGAGCAGCAAATGAAACAAAAATGAGATTTTCAAGATTTGGAGTGGATACACGAATAACAAATTATATCAGTGATGAGCTGATCACAGACGGCTATGGACAGCTATTTTGGTATTTCAGAAATGCTAACGCAGTTGACAAACATAAGAGTATTTTAGTTGCTTGATACTTTTTGGCGCATGTTTTGACAATCAAGGACGTTATTCTTATTTAATATTTAACAATATTTCTCGATAATGCCGCCTTCCCCGTACTGTATGTACTGTAAAGCTGCAATTGAAAAACAAATAAACAGAATTCCGCGTCCGGTGCTAAAATCTTCTCTTATTCAGCTTGGACGATCTCAGCCCTGGAGAGAGATCGGCGAATCCCGTGTCTTTCCCGCTTGCTCTGTGGTATCTCTCGGCCTTCATTTTCAGACTTCCCTCTAATTTAAAAGCTCAGGCTGTCTCCTTCGTGGCTCTGCCTCCGGTACGTATGGCGACATGGATCTCCGACGTCGTCCGTGATTTATTTCACGAAAGAATAAAGATGGACGGGAAAATAATTCCATCGAGCAGATCGAAATAGTTTCCTTGCAGTTCCAGAAGCTGCCTCAAGATGGGACTTTTTCATCAAGACACGGTCAGCGTGTTACAGTAATAGCCAAAAGGCCGGGCTGAGGAGCCAGGGAGATTCCGCCTCCCCTCTCTTTCAGCATCACATATTGGGAACGAAAGCAAACGAAAATCGCTGCGGAGAAAGGAAGTACCTTATTTCCGGAGATAAATTAAGTAAGAAAGATTGAAATACACAAGAGATCCTCGCGACACTTTCTCATTTTCAACAACAGGGAGCGCATTCTTTCAACATCTCGGCTCAAGCTCATCCCACGCAGCTGAACAGTTAGCGCTCCTTAGGGTGGGATCTTTCTTAACAAAGTCCCTTCCCCTCCCCCGCAACTCGGAGACAACCCCAGGGAGAGACGCCACGGCCACTTCAAACGTCCACCTGCAAACTTTGATAGACAACTAACCCAGCAGCGCCGTTCTTTTGGTACAGACTCTTCCGGCTTCCCCCAGAATGACCACCTACCAGCTGAGCGAAGCTCATTAGGACGCGGCGGGCGCAGAGCGGGATTTCGATCGCAACTCGCGCCGTTTTTCGCCCGAGCCTATTAATACGAGTCCTCCTCGTGTGCACGCATGACTCTGGGGAGTCACCCTCCTCCCCGCTGCGGTTCCTTGCTTCTTTTGAATGACTCGTCTCCATTCAAGAGAAACCGCAGTTAACACCCCAAGTCCTTATTAGCCCCATCTGTTTCTCGCTGCCTCCGCTCCTCCCGCCGAGTCCCTAATTAGCTTTTTTTTTTCCTGACTTGGAAACCAAACCTGATGCAAACACTTATTTTTCTGACCGTTGGCGGTGTCAGAGCGGAATAAGGAAAACGAGAGGGAGGAGAAGCAACGGGTGCTTTGCAGGAAAGCTTTGCAGGGGAGGAAACAAACGGCGCAGGAAGAAGTGGTGGGGATACGAAAAAGCTGCCGTGGTTTTACCAAACCATAGTCAACGTGGGGAAAGAAGATGAGGATAACGTTTTAATACATTATGAGTTGTTTGCCTCCCCTCTCCCGTTTTTCAAAGGCTGCGGCATTTCAGAAGTATTCAGAACATTCAGGGTGGCAATTGTCCTAATTTGGGATTGGAAGGTGTCTTGTGTATGTGCGTTGCGGAAGGGGGGGGGATAGAGAAAGCTTCCTATACTTTTTTCCCCCCCTCAGCCACGGTTAGGCTGAATGGTCTGATAAACGGGGATTAGGACGGGACTTTCGAGACAGACCAATAGCTGCTGCCTGTGGGAGTATTTGTTATTCACATGGAAGAGACTCGGGAAGCGCTGCCTAGCTTTCAGCACCAAGAACAGCGACAAGTGAGCTCCCTCCTGTCCCCGCTTCGGAAGCAGGCAAGGAGCGTGGTAATGGAGCGCCAAGGAAGCCCCCGCAGGGCCCGTCTCCAGCCCGGGTGAGTGAGCGGACCTGCGTGGGGTCAGTCCCCCCCACGTTCCTTCCCCCAGGCCTCCCGGAAAAGCCGCAACTTGAAAGCGCAAGCATCAAGTTGACTCGATTTAGACTTTACTGACTGGCGCTGCGGGGAGCGAAGCAGACAGCCGAGGTTTCCTCGTTAGTGCTCGGCAGATTCGCATGCAAAAGGAGGAGCAGGGCCGAAACCCAAGTCCGAGAGTCTCTCGCGGCCGGGAACTTTGGAAGGCTTAAGACGAAGCTGTGGACAACTAGGTGTGCACAGAAAGCGGGGTCGGTCTGGCAGATTCCCCCGGCTCTTTGCAGCAAATCTGGGATCACCCTGCCTCGTCCGACGCTCCATCGAGGGTGGCGGCACTCACTCGCCCGTGCGGAGGTGGGGGGTGGGTGGAGAATGTGTGGAGAGGGGCGGGGAGTAGATCTGAGAGGGAGGCTCGTGGACCGAAATTACCTAATCCCCTGTTATCCGGGCGGCGGCGTTGGCGTCTATTAATTCCATCACTGACCTCCGCTGTTACCGGCAGGATGGAGCTGTGTCTAATGCAGATCGAAAGGGGGGATTCGAGGAGGTATAATGTGTGTGTATATATGTGTGTGCATGCCTAAAAATGCGTATGATCCCTTCTGGTTTGCCTGGGGTGGGAATGCGGCGGGAAAAAAAAATTTGGGGAGGGCGACCCGGGAGGGGCAGAACTAGCGGGAAGGCAAGTTTCTCTCTTAGTTAATAATACCTTGGCCGCCAGGGCGATCGGAATAGCTTGTATGTGCGCCGGACTGCTTTGTGGAAGAGGTTCAAAACCCGGAGGAGACTCTTGAGGAAAAAGGCATTGGCTTTGCCAACAGACAGTGATCAAACAGGCATCTTGTGTTAAGGGAAGGCAGGACTGAAATTCAAACATCCCAGTGTTTTACAAGGAAGGGGAGAAGGGCGACATTTCTCCTCTGATTATTTATGGCTTTCCACAGCACTATTACCACCTTCTGATTTTTATATGGTTCTGTGCATTGGAAATGTTCTGCTTGGGGTTTTCCTTGGTCAGAGATTACCTTTCCATTGAGCTTAGTCTGGAGTAATATTTATATCCTTCCCACGGACGCGAATTTCCAGACGGTTTGCCCCAAACTTCCCTGGGGTTTGGGAAATCCGCCCAGTACAGTTTTTCAGGATTTAAATGTGAGCAGCTCCCCCTACAACATGTGAGGGGAGAGAGAAATGGGGATAGGTTTGCTCCCTAAAGATTTGTTCTAGCGATGGAGGGGAGGAAGGGAGACGATAGAGGGAGGAAATATCCTTAGGATTGGCATCTGGTGTCTCTTGGTATCAATTATAAAGTTGGCTATTTGGTGGGTATTTTAATGTCAAATTGTGGAAAACATGACTGGAGGTCCCTGTAGACTACTGCATCAACTGAATCCTGGTACTGGTGTTTTAGAGGAGTGGGAAGTGAAGAAGTCCTCTTGAGGTTTCTTTCACTTGTAAATAAAAAAGCAAGCTATTTATAGAAGAAACTCAGAGGTATCTGCTTAAAGATTCTCAACCTTTGTAGAGATGTCTAATGTGTCTTTATATTTGCTCCAAATATTTTGAAGCAAATAAATGGCTCACACTCAACACATACACACATACACTAACTACATCAATTAATTAAGAGCAATTATATATTTTAGAAGCATGCAGAGTGAATCAAATAATCAAGAGCAATTATATATTTGAGGAGCATGCAGAATGAATCAAGACTGATATATTTGTCTTTACAAAGAAATCCCTCACTCTTTTTTGCAGAGGGTGGAGATGTTGAAGTTTTAAAATTGTCACATGCTTATATAAAGATTAATGTGAATAAAAATAACACATGGTTCTTGATTTAAGAAGAAAAAGCTGTGTCACTTGTGTATAAACAGAGATACAATTACTCTTTCACACTAAATACTTAAAAAATGAATAGCATGCTATGGAATATCCTATGGGACTCCCACCCCCAAACAAATTTTTCAATTGTAATTTGACCATTCACATGCTGTGTAGCTCAATGGCAGAAAAATAATGGAAAAGCACTGACAACAGTTCAGTAAGAAAATGCCCAAGCTATATTTGTACACACAATCTTTCAATTAGTGTTGCAGTGCCTTAGGAATAGAAGAAGACAGGTTACAAAATTGACAACAGAGGGCTCTCTTCGAAGCAAATTTACTATCAAGGTAATAGCAGATTTTTGTGCACTTGAACAGATCACAGTAGTGAAAGTATGTTTTCAGCCTGAATATTTGGCTTCCCATATCTTAAGCAGATGTAGTCTGAAGCATGCCCCACAAATTGCAGTAATATTTACTTTCTATTGGATGAACTCAGATGATGGACAGAAGGTTTGCCTACAATGAAAAAGGATTCAATTTGAGGACTAAAATGCTTTAATGCAATATTTTAATAGAGATGAAGGATGCCTAGGCGCAAAGAATGAAAGATTGACAAGTGGCTTCACATTATTGTAAATAATGTTTACAAAAAATAACTTTACAGAAAGTGGAAAGGGCAGCTTTTGTACAATGAAAGAAAATGTTTTAAGAGTTAGCAGAGCCAGAGCAGAATTTGTTTGGGTAAAACTGTCATCCAGACAGTCAATAACCCAAGTTGCCAGTGACTTGGCAGCAGAAGGCCAGTAATGTTAACTTTGGGGCAAATGGGTCTTGTGCTGTTCCTGAGCATGTCAGAAGATCTAGCCTTGAAAATTAGATTTTCTTATTCTTTTTATTGAATTTCTTTATTTTTCTCAAAAGAATACTGGCAACATGAGGGAAGCCCCCCTGCAAGCTTAGACAGGTTTTTAGCTTTTCTGAGGAGAGAATTTTAGGTCACTGCTGCAGCAGTCTGTTGTCTATGCTAAGAGTCCTCCAGGCTGTTTTACAAAGTCTGCTTGGATTTCATAAAGGCATCATGAATGTGAAACTATAATGCCACACAAACTATATTTGAAGGATCAATTAAGCATGGAAAAGAACTTTGGGTTTCTCTTTTTACTCCTATGTTCCCAATCTAATTGGAATTCTTTTAACTCTTATCTAAAACACACACAATCTGTATTTTATGTAATCTAGCAGATAAATGTGATGGTATTTTCAGTTGTGGGCCAAATTAATGTTGGTAAAATAATACATACAATAATCTTAGCATGTGGATACACATAAGAGAGTTGAAAATGCTTCACCAGAACTTAATGGGCAACTTCTCACCTTCCAGATGCTGCTGAATTATAAACCCAGAACCCCAGCCAAATACAGCCAATGATACAGGAAGCTGGGATTTGTAGTTCTACAATCATTAGTTTTCATCCTAACATATTGAAGCTGCAAATATCCAGACAGGCACTAGATGGTAGCAAAGAGACATTTGAAATGCTGAATCGGTCCCATTTTTTCCAGGTCAGATATAGATGCTTTATTTCAGCATATTTTATTTATTTATCAAACTCGTACATCATTCAGATCACTTAAGTGACTCTGGATGGTTTGCAAACATATTAACATATTATTTTAAAACATAATAACATTCCATCCTAGAATTCTGTAAGGTAAATAAATGTATTGCCCATATCAGGCAATACATAAAAAGGAGAAATAAGGATATTTTGCCTCAAGACACTCAGAAAACAAATAGTTGATCTGAGATTTGCATCCAGGTTCATATTCTTAGCCATTCCGCATCCTCAATTTTTCATTACAGTATTAACTTTTATAAGGATATATGTAGATTGAATTACCATATCTGGATTGCAAAAACTGGGCAACCAGTAAGTGGCAGCTACTGTATCTGCCTGCTTCATCTTGCATCATTTGGATTTTTGTACCTCAAATCTGGTAGCCCTGATATAAAGGATTCACTCAGTAATTAATAATAGGATTGTGTAAATAATTACATACAATAATTAAGTAAAGCTGTACCATGTTCTTCCCCTAGCTGCCCTCCCTAATCAAAGAACTTCTGTTCAGGTAAAGATTTGGAGCTTCATGATCTAGAAAGCAATAAATAAGTAATTGCTTATGGTGACTGTGAGGCAGGTGAGGTTGCTACTGGACACCACCAACCTCTTGAGATACAGCAAGCTCTTCTGATATTAAAAAGGAATTGAACAATGATCCAGCCTTACAAAGAAGTAGAACAAACAGTCTTATGAGGTGGTGAAACACAGACCTTATATGAAGCTGAAAAGTAGTTCTCAGTTTGGTCTTCTTTTTGAAAGCTGTGTGAGAAGTGATTGTGTGCAGTTGTGTTTTGGAAAGAACTCTGGGAACAGAATTTTAAAATTGCCAACTTTTCTTCCTGGAATCATTTTTGTTTATCAACCTGTATAGTAGTCTTTTCTGCTGTTGGGAGAATGTGACTTGACCCTTGACTTTACTCAAACCAGAACCCTTGGATTTTATTTTCAATAAATGTTACCACCAAAATGATTTTGAGTGAACCTTTTGTTCTACTATTGTATATTTGGTTCATTCCCAAACTAATTAGCTGGAGTCTAGGATGGACTGAAATGTGACTACCTAAATGTAGTTGGTTCATGGTTCAATGTGTCGTGGGAATCAGATTTACAGATTTCAAAGCAGAAAAAGCAGGTTGAGAAAAAGTTTCCTCTAATGATCATTGTTAATTAAATTTTCCAGTTCTTCTCCGTTCCAGTACTATTTGATTCTATACATGGCTGAATCATTCTATACATGATTCATATTGGTGTATGTAATAGTAAGTAGAAGTATGAAAATATATTTTAAGGTAAAGGTAATAAGGTAAAAGTAATAGCAAATATGTGCTAGTCGTTCCCAACTCTAGTGGGTGGTGCTCATCTCCGTTTCAAAGCCGAAGAGCCAGTGCTGTCCGAAGACATCTCCATGGTCATGTGGCTGGCATGACTAAATGTCAAAGGCGCACAGAACGCTGTTACCTTCCCATCAAAGGTGGTCCCTATTTTTCTACTTGCATTTTTTACATGCTTTTGAACTGCTAGGTTGGCAGAAGCTGGGACAAGTAACGGGAGCTCACCCCGTTACATGGCACTCAGGATTCGAACCACTGAACTGCTGATCTTTCGATCGACAAGCTTGGCCACTGAGCCACTGCGTGCCTTATGAAAATATATCTACTTTCAATTAAATAGAACTTGGTAGCACTTAAAAATAAATGTGTGATTATCAAACAAGCTTTTCCAGTTTAGGTCCATTTTGTCATATTAATCTAGATGCAGAAATATAGGAAAAAAGATGACTAAAGTGATAAGATAGGTTCTTTTTAAAAACATTGAGAATGGCTGAAGCATTTGAAACTTTTTCTTCTGTTGTGTTAAAGACAAAAGTGATTAGCAGTTATATAACTATAACTGCTAGTTATATCTCTAGGAAGTGGACAGAGAGCTGTTTTTATCTAACATCTAGTAGAATCACCTCCCCAAAATAGCTTGGATGCATGAAAATGAAAGAAAAAGGATATGAAATGGAACTCTGATAATACAGACGTTCTCTGGGGAGAAAGTATTTATGGGAAAGCTGATAGTTTGTCACTATTATAAGAGACAGTACTTCTCTGCATATATGTGTAGTATGATCTAAAGCAAGGGTGTCAAACTCAAGGCCCGGGGGCCAGATCGGCCCCATGGGGTACTTAGATCTGGCCCTTGAAATAGTGAAGAACCAACCCGCAGTGGTCTGCCAGCAAAAACAGTCTCCCGAACTCCATTTTCAGTTGCCACGGCCTCTGCAACCCTCTGCCAGTGAAAATGGAGCTCAGGAGGGCTGCACGCAGGCAGAGCACTTGGGCCACCACTGGTGCCCCCGACAGGAGTGACATTGAGCTGGCCACACCCACCCTGGCCACACTCACCCTGGCCCTCTGAGGTCAAACACAACCCTGATGCAACCCTCAATGAAATCGAGTTTGACACCCCTGCTCTAAAGAATAAATGAATACAATTTTGAGAACTACATGTCCATAAAAATGGGAGCTGGAGAGATCAATAAAATGAGTAAAGATTTGGAGCAACTTTTCATGCAACATGTTTACATCATTTAGGACTTTAGTGTGAAAGGAAAAGCAAGTATAAACATGAATACATTATACTAGCCTCTCAGTTCATCCAATAAAGCTGAATGGTGAGAGAAGAAGGGAAGAGAAAAGGAAGTGCTTTCTTATGTAGCATAAATTCAGTCACACAATGTATGAAAACCATTAACCTGACCCAATTTTAAAATGGTCGAACAAATTAATGGAGGAAATGTATTTTAATGCCCGTGTGCATGCACGGTGGGGCTGAACTGGGGCAACAGCTCGTGTGCCCACAGTGAGAGCGCTGCGTGCCACCTCTGGCACATGTGCCACAGGTTTGCCATCACGGACCTATAGAGTCTTGAAAAATTTAGGACAGGCTAAGAGAATGGCTGTATTTATACACCATGATTAATTTGTCATTGAGCTTACTCATTTTCTAGCTTTATATCAAATCTTGAACTACAAACATAAAATCAGGCTGGGTTCTCACAACATGCTAAGCTAGAAAAGGCAAAACAAGGTGTAAACTAATCAAGCTCAACCATGTCACATAATTGCAGCTGCTGGAACTATAATTGACACAGCTATGAGCACTGTGTGAATGCAATAATTTCCTTCTTTTAATTTAAAATAAAACATTGAGACAACCAGTCATATGGATCTGTTGTATAGTGTATAGCCTGGCATTTATAAGAAAGCTAGTAAAATATAACAACAAAACTAAAACATAAATAAGCTAGGTAATATTGATAATAAATCCATAAAGGTCACATTTGGTTCAGAAAATTAAGGTCCCTACTTGCAGTCTTCACTGATTGCCATTATTGCTACCATTGCTACTAATTCTGATTAATATTCTTTCCTTTCCTTATAGACAAACAAATTTAAGAATTTCACGGGATATAGTGTCAGGTGCAAGAAATTAGGATAGACTTCAAAAGCACTATGAGTTTATTTATTTATTTTATTTTTTATTTATTTTATTTTTTTCGAGTACATATTAGATAATATATATAAGTATAAGCATGAATTGAATACATAAAATGAGTACAATTAAAGGGAACATTAGGACAGGATAGTAGGCACGCTGGTACTCTTATGCATGTCCCTTACAGGCCTCTTAGGAATGGGGTGAGGTCAATAGTAGACAGTTTTAGGTTAATTTTAGGTTAATTAATTTTATTGTTATCTATTGTCACCTATACAAATGAATCTGATCTACTAACAAATTGGTGCCGGATAAGAGTTAATGGACTTCAATGAGGTCTTTTATGTGGGCTTAGTGACTACAAACTGATACATCTGACCCTACCTTAAGGTTCAGCCAGATCATCTCCGACATATATTGTTGAAAAATCCTTCCAAGTGTGTAATTCATTCAGCAAAACTTAATCATGATGCCCCATGTTTGATGGGGTCTAATAGAGGACTATTTTGGGCTTCTTCACTTATATAATTGTTTTCTCAATGAACATTCTGCAAAAATATATACATTCTCTGTTTGTAGAAGTATTTTTTGTGCTGTCAGCTGTATTTTATGACTGTACCTGTATGAATGAACATTCTACAGCTGAATTAAAAAACAAAATTAATTTAGCTGCAAACAATATAGACTATTCCTTCCAATTCACTCTTTTATTTACATCTATGAGATTCCAGGATCCCTACTTGGAATACAGATTTCAGGAATCAGGTATCAAATGTTCACAAAAGGTAAATAACTGAGTGAATGTATAATGCCCTAATGTGTGTTGGAGTGTCATTCTTCATCGGCACAAGTTTTTCAATGCACCATAAGCAGGGCAGTTTCCTTGTTCATTCAGCTTGCCTTTATAATAGCTGCGTCCATGGACTTTTGCATTTCTTATTTAGATCAGGATAGGAACCAAGAGTTATTCATATTCCTATTCCCACTTATACATGATTCCTGAGGATTTAAGTAAAGCTTCTGGAACCTACAGAACTTATCACATGGTAATGTTTCATCTGACAAAAGCAGAAAATTCTGAATGTGTGAAGTTCAATCATATTAGTATTTATTTTAAATTAAATCCATTCTAATTTTAATCATATTAAAATTCATTTAAGTTAGATTTAGTTACATTTAGTTTTCAGCCTCGATCTGCTCTTTTCTTCTCCCCTGATCTGTTTTTTTTAAAAAATATGTCTTCCACCATGCAGTCAAGAACTGCACTTAGTTTGACAACGACAGCAATAAGACAACTGCAATTAACATTTATGGTAGTGTACTTTTTATTTAAGTGTGAAATGCATATTACTCTGCTCTCTTCATGTTTTCAATAACTACAGGTAGTCCTTGACTCCTGTCTGTAGTGGAGCTTGCCCATTATTGTAAAGTGTAAAGGTTGTAAAGTGAATGATGCAGTTGTTAAATGAATCCATTGTTTGTTATGGGATGTTTTTACCCCAAACTGGAAGTAGATGCCAGTTTTGGGCAAATAGTTGTAAATTATGGTCATGTGACCAAGGTGGCTAGCAAACAGCTATAAACGTAGGCTGTTGACTGAGCACCTAAAATTCAATCATGTGATTGCAGTGGGGCAGCAACTGGAACTTCAGAACTGGGTTGTAAGTAGCTTCTGGGGTGTCTGTCAGAACATCAAATGGTTGCTAACGTCGAAGACTGTAATTTGCTGTGATACAAAAATATATTTGCATGACTCTTGGCTTAACTGAGACTTCTATAATCCAAGCGTTTCTTTTTCTCTAATTATGATTAATGTAAAGTTTGGTTCTTTACTTCCTTCCTTTCTTATTAAATCCTTATGATGGGATAAATCTTGGGTTTGAGTCTTTTATTATACTGTTATTGAGCCTTTATTATATTTTATAACCGAAACTAAGGAACTGTTTTACAGTAAGAATATATTTGAAGCAGATTTCTTAAACAAAACATCTACATTTAATTTAAAAATATGTTTCCGGTTGGCATTTTCCCTTTTTTAAAAGAAATACTGTTGGAAATTCATATTTTAACGTACAAATGATCAGGTTTTTATCTATCAAGAACATTACCAATTTTGCATTCTATTGAGAATCAAAATGTATCACTGAACCATGTGGCCCGAATGGGCTTGACATTTCTTTAAAATGTAATTGAAAATAATGTACGTGAAATGGTTTGGAATTACTGTTTTCTTTCCATTTTCATTTAGCACCAGGGTAGTGCTAGATCACTGTACAGAATAAAGGCATGAAGAGTTGGAGAAGGACTTTGAAGCATTAATGCTTTGGGCGAAGGGTATGTTCTTTCAGATACCAAAATTCCTAAGAAATATATTAATTTCATGCCCTTCTTTGGCCTGAATATCAATACTTGATTATGACAGATATATGGAATTCTGGTCTATTACAATACAAATCTCCCAATTCACTTGAAAGGGAGATTTTGCTTTATTTACAATATTGAAAACTAAAAGTATAAGAAGCATCTTCTAGGCAAATGCCTTTCCAAAACCAAATCATATCACTGGCACATTGTGAAGTTTAACTTATCAAGGTAAAATGCAATACATTTTCATGTTTTATAGTTTCTACTTTCGAAAATCTACAGCAAAATGAACTAGGTTAGCTCACAGGGCATGCCAGAAAGCTGAAATTGTCTCTGTACTATCTAGAGTCCAAACAGATATGTGAGAAATTCCTACCTGAAATTCAGCTGGCTAAACTATGTACATGGTTTATCATGATGCATGAATCTAGTAATTCGTAAATCATGGTTTATAATAAGATAAATATTTTCTTTAAGATTCAAGAGTTACAACAGGCCTTCGAGATTTTGCTGGAGAGCCAAATTTTGAAAAATAGTGAGTAAGCAGAATAACATCTATATTTGATTTCATTTAATTGGATCACAGTGCGTGGTAGCACTTAAATGACTTTGGCTGATCACAAAAAAGCTAAGCAGTATCTGGTTAGTACTTGGATAGGATACTACTAGAAAATGTCAGAGCTATATATTGGGAAGTTAAAAAAAAATCTAGGAAGGTCACAGTGACAAACATTTTTCTATTGTTGCCAAGAAAAAAAATGGGCATGATCATGAAGTCGCCAAGAACCAAGTCATCTGAAATCACCAAGAACCAAACCACCTGAATTTTTTACTGTTAATACATGTTTAAACTTAATTAACATTAGGTAGGTACACTATTGAAGACTGCAGAACACTATTAAATAAATGATGACATCTCTGGAAGGGATGCGGCTGAATGTTTTGTTCTACGTTTTTTAGCATTTTCAAAGAATTTAAACATTGGTATGGGAGCAGAAGGCTTTTGGGAACTCAACTATTTCAATCTCTATACTTAATTTGGGAGAAATAATAAATAATCTATAACTGAAATGTGGCAACACAATCTCAGGCTGATGGGGGCTTCATAATTATGGTCTATGCCCCATGTTGTTTGTTGGATTGGGTCAGGTGCCTGCTGGTTGTCATTCCACGTTTATTGATTTATTTATATGCCACCATTCTGTGGTCTCTAGACCATTTTCCAAATTAAACAGTTTATATATGAAATGATATACACATACAACATTCCCTTAAAGTCTATCATCCCAAACAGCCATCCATCTCATCAGTTATTGCAAACCCTCTGAAACACAACCATTTTGACAACACAGCAGAATGTTGATAAGTAACCCAGAAGGGCCACTATTTTATTTATTTTATTAGTCATATTTCTATGCTGCCCAAACTCTGGGCGGCTTACACCAAAGACAGTATACTAAATAGCATATTACCCCCAACAATCTGGGTCCTCATTTTACCCACCTCAGAAGGATGGAAGGCTGAGTCAACCTTGAGCCGGTGAGATTTGATCCACTGATCTGCTGAACTAGAAGTCAGCTGAAGTAGCTGCAGTACTGCACTCTAACCACTGCGCCACCTCAGCTCATATAGAGAATGACCTTTGAGTTGATGATCTTTGTGCATATTTTTTCAGGTCAGAGCTGCATGAAGGAAGTAAAACCTGACTCTGTGTATCCCTGCTTGCATAAACAATGTTCCTGAATGAAACATGAATTCATGTGATGCAGTCTTACATTAATGACAAAGCATTTACTTTCTATGTAACAAATCTTAGTTTTGGTTATTTGAATTTTTAATACCAGAAACAAACCTGAAAAGTGCAACTCTAGAGGATGTTTTGTAGATGATGCTTATACTTTTTACGATAATTATAATTTATTCCATTATTCTGGATTTTCATGACACATAATTAACTACACTGGCTGAATTTGCACAAAACACTAACTTAAAATGTGGTCGGTTACTTTTCAATTCATTGTGTCGGGTTAGCACAGCTTGCATAGTATTGGGTGAGAGGAATCATGGATATTTTTCAGTGTAAGACTCCTATGGGCATTCACTCAATGTAGAAGTGCATTTTTTTAAGGTAAATTACCTCTGGCATATGGTAGCTGGAACTGGGCATGCATTTGATTAACCATCCCTCAGAGTATTTCAAAAATACAATTTGAGGAAATTATCAAGCCAGATAAAAGGGTGGAAAAGTTTGCTTTTCTCTAGTTTTCGAATGGCAATATGATTCTCTGTTATAACAGTGTGAAATTCCAATGAAAATCAGTGAAAATGGAAACATGAGTTATATGCAGGCTTCAGAGGAGGTCAGGCAAGTCAAATATGTCAAAGAAATTTAGTAGTCAATTCAGTACGTTAAACCATGGGATTTTGATTATGTGCCATCAGGTTGGTGTCATTTTAGCAACCACATAGGTAGACCTTCATTATGACGATCTGTGCCTAATCTTCTGGGCTTTAAATAGTGCGCCCATTAAATCCATGCATCTTTCTGCTGGTCAGCCTCTTCTCATTCTTTCTTCCTTTCCCAACATTACAGATGTAAGAAAATGAAGCCTTCGTATAATGTGCTCAAAATATGAGACTCTGAGCCTGCTCATTTGAACTTTGAATGAGAACTCTTATTTCATTGGTTCTAGGATCCATTTGCTTATTTTCCTAGCTGCCCATGTTATTTTCAAGAATCTTCATTCTTTCTATCTTGCTTCAAAATACAAATTTCTCTTCCACAGGGTATCATAGAAAAGAAACATTGCTTACCCAAGGTGATATTGGTAGGCATAGACACATCACAGCATCCAACTATCTTTTTCAAGGCATTTTTTGCTAATTGCCTGTAGTATATTTCCTAACAGCTGGTTCCTTTACTGCTGATATTCAATCATAATGCATAAAAAATACCAAGTTTTAGGAAATCATCTTGTGAAACACTTTTATTTGTATTCATCTGAGTACAATTAGTACAAACAAAATTCCCAACAATCCTCGCACCAAAATGAACCCAATTGTTTGCATGGAGCTAGCACTGCAATGCATTATTTAGAGTCCATTAATATAAAGTACACTGACGCTGACACTGGCGACTTCTGTAAAAAGTAATGAGGTTGTAATAAGAATAATGATGAGTCCCATTAGCCTTCTTTCCTTCTTCATATTTGCATTGTCAGTGTGGAGTTACATGCTGAGCATAAACCTGTTACAGATGAGTTTGGGAAAATATAGTAATCCCTGCCATTTCTAATTGTGTTCTTTTGCTAGGTCATCACAGTATACTTAGGGCTGGAATCTTTGTTCTGTATTTGTTGATTATATTATCAATCCTTGTTTCCTTGTGACAAGTATTTCAATTTTCCCTTTTACAGTATAATCTTTGATTTTCTAATTTAATAGGTAAATAGATGTAGCTATCAAACTAGCCTGGTTTTTTTCTTTCCCCCAATCATGTTCACTTCCCCCAATCCTGTTATTATTGATTCAAGTACTTACCCATAACTAAAAGCACATCTGCATTTCCCCTAATTTCAGTTTGAAAACCCTTAGCTCACCATTCTTTAGTGATATGTCTATATGATGTAATCTTCCTTCCTTCCATGCCCAGCCTATTGCTGAAGTCAGCTAACTTCAGGTTTGGAGATCTATTGTGGAAGTTGTGTTTTCCATATTTTCTTTGGTGCTTCAGTGGCAACTGGGATCACCCTACCTCCTTTTGGTAGATTCAGCTACTTTGGGCAAACTCTCTCTTGTTATTGCCATCTTTCCTCCATGACCATTTTATTTGAATTGCTAGACTGGTATGACTGCAAGAGAGGAGCACCAATGCTAGCATTACTAGTGAAAACTTACTTATACATGTGACTTTCTTGGATTCCTACATCCTACATCCTCTTCTCCTGGTCAGTTTCCTCCATTTATTTTTTTCTCAACTCTAGCTTTTCCTAAAAATTGACAATTGAGATTGGAAGGCCATATGTTTTTTTTATTTTTTATTATTTTTTTAATATAATACACACCATACATATTTTGTGGACGGACGGCTCCTTCCAGCTTTGTGATTCTATATATTAGTCATTAGAAGCAATAGTGTTTTTAATACCCACTGAATATAAACAATGTCCTTGAAACAGCATTATAACAATATTATATGTTTCTATAATATTCTTCCTTATAAACATGTAATTAATTCTAAAAATGCAGAGACATTTTTAAAGTTATATGTAACTACCAGTTAAAGTTTTCTGTAATTTGAAAATATAGGTCCGTGATGGCGAACCTATGGCACGGGTGTCACAGGTGGCACACGGAGCCATATCTGTGGGCATGTGAGTGTTGCCATAGCTCAGCTCTAGCACAGATGCATGCGCCGGCCAGCTGATTTTTGGGCCTTCTGATCCCACCGGAAGTTGGGAAATGGGCTGTTTCCAGCCTCCAGAGGGCCTCCAGGGGATGGGGAAAGCTGTTTTTTGCCCTCCCCAGGCTCCTAGAAAGCATCTGGAGCCTGGGGACGGTGAAAAATGGGCCTACTGGGCCCATCATGCCACTGTGTGCTAAAAGCGGGGGGACTTGGGGGGGGGTCACATGCGCATGCGTGGGGCGGGGTGCATTGAATTATGGGTGTGGGCATGTACATGGGTGACCTCCCCGTGCTCCCACCGCTTTTGGCACGCAACGGCAAAAAGGTTAGCCATCACTGGTATAGGTGAATTAATTCAGATTTATAATAAAAGGTATGAAGGCTAGTTATGAAAACAACAACAAAAAATAAATAACAATAAAACTGAATATGGAAAGGAGGTATTTGGATTTGTAGCCTAACAAGTCAATATTTTTTTATTTGCCTAAATACACTGATAACAATGAAAACAAATGTTTATGAAATTATTTCTCTGTTAGTTGCAGGAACACACATGATTGCATTTGTATTGCTATAATATTTAATATTAATCAATAGAGCACAAGTGATGTGGTTTGAATGAGGCAGTGAATATAATGAAAGCTTTTACTTATTGCATGACATAAAGAACATAAAAGTAATTCAGTGTAATGTAATTTTCATAGCATTGTAGCGTGACGTGTTAAAAATACCCAACCATTCATTTGTTTCTCTTCCAGCCAGGTTTTAACTATCAACAAGAATAAACTGCACCACATGTCTCCTCTTTGGCAGTAGAGATGATCCAATTCTTTGATGCATGAACTTCAAAAGTATATGTACTATTTATTCTGCTTGTGGGATTTCTTTTTTGCTTCCATACACTATAAACATAAGAAACATTATTATAGAGTGTGAAAGTATAACAAAATCCCATAAGCAGAATACAGCACTACATGCATCATAAGGTTAATCATCCCCATTGTCAAAGTGAAATGCAATTCATTGTTGTTAATAATGGCTTACAATGGTCTAGGAGTGGGGCAACCATGTCATCTCTAATTCTGTTGATAAAAATACTACATTGAGTACACAGCCTACAAACAAAAACTTTACTCTTTGCTCTAATGCTAATCCTTGGAATCTGAATATAGTGTGATTCCAACCAATGTTTCAATAATTCACATTCATGGGCCATGCCTGCCCACCATCTGAATGCCTGAATGAGTTATTGGGGGTACATTGATTATTAGATAACCCATAGCCATCATTACCAGGTAGAGTAAAATAGCCATTTGTCATTGCCGGCTAGGTACTCGGCGTTATTTCCAGCAAGAAATGGAAGAGGCAAGAAGCTTTATATCTGATTTTGCCATGGCTAGTGGTTTTCAGCTCACTGTAAGAAAAACTGGAGCAAGATACACACTCAAATAACAGAGCTGTCTTTTAAATCTTCACTTGTTTTCACAGATTATTTAATATGTAGCAAATTATGTTTACATATCCAGCAATCATTCCTTTCATCTACCTGTGCTAGCAGGGCTGATTGGTGGGGTCCTGGATAATTAACAGCAGTGGATTAGTTTGCAGAGAGTTTGCAGAGAGGGATAATTCTGCCTGAAGAGCCAACGGAATAGTAGCCAACGTAGAAGTGTTTTCACTTACCGAAAACACTTCCAATACTCAGACTGCTTTGCAGGAAAATTAGTCTCACTTTGACAGGCTTTTGAAATAAATCTTTTGCAGGTTGCTTCTTAATTTGAATTTGGAGAAAGCATATTTCAAGTTCCAATCCTATGCACAAGTGCTTCTGAATGAAAATGAATAAGGTTGCACCAACGGCTGTCAGAAATGGTACTTGTGTTGTATTGACTCAAGGCACTTCCACACAGCTATATGCTTTGCCTCTCTTATCTTCTGAAGTAGAGCTCCGCCCTGCTATGCTGCAAAGCAGTCCTCTCTCCACCTACCTGAATGCAGGTGCAAAACATAGCAAACAGACATTGTTCTTCCAAACTACATATATTTTAGGATAGGAGGAGTTACACATTTCCGAGCTGAATGTTCTGAGGGGCAAATTCATTCTTTGGTGTGACTGAGAGAGATGTTGGTAAGGCATAACAACAAATAGGCTGAAAGAGAACTTACTTTGCTACACCCGAAGAAAATTATCTTTGCAACATTTCTACTAGATTGCAAATTTAATTAACTAGGGATCAAAACATGACTTTCTAGGCCCCCTGCAATATAATGGAGATCCAGAATTGATACTAATCTCAAATTTGTGTAGTTCCCCCTATGTAAAAGGGACCTTTCACAATCAAGACAATTTTCAGAAAAGCAGGGTTTTGCAAGAGATAATATACAGTAAATAAAGCAGCAGCTTTATTATATATGGTATAATTATTAATTTAACATATTTGTATTGCTACCTGTCTCACTTAGTGACTCTCTATTATTATACATAATAAAATACATAAAAACCAATAACATCATAATTTAAATTAAAAATAAACACTAAGTAAAAAAGGCTCCAGATAAAGAAGGCTCCAAAACCCAAAGCTACTGAGTCTTACCAGTGTTTAGTTTAAACCTTTGTTCCCCATCCAGAGCCACTGCAGCTTCCAGGCACTGAGAAAGGCCATCAAGAGCATCACTTAACTTATTAGGATTGGAGATATACAACTGGGTGTTATCAGCATACTGATGATACCTCACCTCTCAATTTTAACAACTTTAAGATATATAGATCAGAGGTGGTATTCAGCAGGTTCTGACCAGTTCTGGAGAACCGGTAGCAGAAATTTTGAGAAGTTTGGAGAACTGGCCCCACCCCCATCTATTTTCTGCCTGCTGAGTCCTATCTGATTGGGAGGAAATGGGAATTTTGCAGTAACCTTCCCCTGGAGTGGGGTGGGAATGGAGATTTTACAGTATCCTTCCCCTGCCATGCCCACCAAGCCAGGCCCACCAAGCCATGCCATGCCATGCCATGCCATGCCCACCAAACCACGCCCACAGAACTGGTAGTAAAAATTTTTGAATCCCATCCCTGATATAGATGTCAACTCCTTTGTTGACTGGGAGTTAAAGTCCACACATTTTAAAGTTGCCAAGGTTGAGAAACACTGATTTCAGAGTATTGCCGGTTGAACAATATTCTATGGGCATTTGGGGCTATGGTGAATCTTAGACCATGAGCACAGTGCTTCTTTTGTGTGACAAAAGCAGATTGGCAGCTTGGGAGGCTCACTACAGACCAGAAGGAAAAGCACTTGGCTAATGCATTAGGATTGTGCAAAAAGGGTCAAGCTTTCAGCGTAATGCCCTGCTTTCATGATTTTGACAAAAGATGTAGGCACCTATGTGGGCACTCAGGCTGATGTCCATAATTTCTAAGGCTGACCTGATTTGATTTGCACAGCAAAATGGAATGTTTGGGAAAAGAAAGGTGGATCATGGCGTCTGCATAATGTGTCCATGTTGCTTTCAGCACTCTGAAAAAGAACTTGCTTTTCTGAGGCCCTTCATAGGCCAGTTTTCCTCCTTTCAGCTAATTCACTAAAAACCTATAAAGAACATATGTTGCCAGAAACTAATTTCTGGCAGGTTCCTGCCAGAAGGCAGAGGTTCTGGAGGTTTCTGTTTCAACCTCCATTTTGAAGTTATTGTTCTAGTTGTGGTCCAAGGAGAGGAAATGTTATTTCAACAATTAGCAATCAATATCTGGTAATCTGACATCTTCTTTTTTCAGTTGACATTTAAATCTATAGAACATTATGTGTGTGTGTGTGTGTGTGTGTGTGTGTGTGTGTGTAGTTAATATTTCGGGTTTCTTCCCATGTAATTGTGAACATATCCCTAAAAGGATAGAAGTGACGTTTCGACAGAATCTCATCTGCCATCATCAGGCTTATGTGAGGGGTCTTTTGCAGTAAGGAGCAATGTGTGTGATCGCAGTTGTTTCTTCCTTTTAACTGCCAGTGGGGGAGTGAACTGATTGGGTGGGAGATTGGCTGTGTTCTGATTGGGTGGAGGTGTGTTCTGACTGGTTGGGGGTTTGGCTGTGCTCTGATTGGATGGGGGGGGTTGGCTGTGCTCCGTACCGCCTGCCCCATACATCGGACAAACCAACAGAAGAATAAGTGCACACATTGAAGAACACAAGAACTCAGTCAGAAAAGAGGAACCAACTTCTTCTCTGGTCCAACACCTCAAAGCCACAGGACATGATATTGACTTTAAAAAGACCAGAACTATCGCCAAAACTGAACACTTTAATAACAGAATAATCAGAGAAGCCATCGAGATAGAAAAACGCCCACACAGCATGAACAAACGAGACGATACCTCCCGCCTACCAGCCATTTGGAAGTCCGCCCTTATTGACAAACGAGTCCCTAACACAAAGAATGACACCAGACCCACACTCACGAGAGCCACACAGGATGTAACCACCACACATCCACGCAGAAAGCAGACTCAAACCCACACTGATGATGAAGCACGACCACGGACCAGAAGCCAGACCACAGCTGCATCATTAGCCACTTTAAACCCCTCCAATCCATACATGAAGCAGACTGACACCCACCATGAAGAGGTAGCATGGCCACGAACACAAAGCCAAACAACAGCAACACAGCTCACCAGCTCAAATCCCCCTGCTACTCAGACTAACCCGAGCACAACCAAGCCCCCACCCAAACAGAACCACACCCATCCAATCAGAGCACAGCCAACCCCCCCATCCAATCAGAGCACAGCCAAGCCCCTAACCAATCAGAACACACCTCCACCCAATCAGAACACAGCCAAGCTCCCACCCAATCAGTTCACACCCCCACTGGCAGTTAAAAGGAAGAAGCAGCTGCGATCACACACATTGCTCCTAGAAGCACGAAGCCGAAAACACCAGCCTGAAGATGACAAATGAGACTTTGTCGAAACATTGCCAAGACACCTCCAATCTTACGCGGGAGAAAACCCGAATAACCAAAGACCTACATATATACATATATACATACATACATACATATACATACACACACATACACATACATACATAATACATATATATATATATATATATATATATATACATATATATATATATACATATACATATACATATATGTACATATATACATATGCACCAGATTTGAAATACCAATGGCAGTTAGTACAAAATGACTGCTGACATAAGCCTGATGATGGCAGATGGGATTCTGTCGAAACGTCGCTTCTATCCTTTTAGGGATATATCCACAATTACACGGGAAGAAGCCCGAAATATTAACTACACACACACACACACACACACACACACATATATATAGTGTGTGTGTGTGTGTGTGTGTATTTATATAGTGTATGTGTATATATATATATATATATATATATATATATATATATATATATATATATATATATATATATATTTCTTACTTCTTCGTAGGGTCTATGTGTGTTTTTCTTCTAGCCAGGTTTTCCCTACGTAGCCAAGGTTTTTTTGTAGCTCCAGCTCAGTAGAATCTCATCTACTCGGTTCTGGGCTTTTTTCCTTTCTAACACCTAGCAAGCTCTAACTGCTAGGTGGGAGACCTAAATAGATCCATTTCTAGCTCGTTAGCTGTCATCAGTAGGCCACACCCATACCCATACATAGGAAAAAAGCCCAGAACCGAGTAGATGAGATTCTACTGAGCTGGAGCTACAAAAAAACCTTGGCTACATAGGGAAAACCTGGCTAGAAGAAAAACACACATAGACCCTACGAAGAAGTAAGAAAATTGATACTGTGCCTTTACAGGGAGGATATGGGTGTGGCCTACTGATGACAGCTAACGAGCTAGAAATGGATCTATTTAGGTCTCCCACCTAGCAGTTAGAGCTTGCTAGGTGTTAGAAAGGAAAAAAGCCCAGAACCGAGTAGATGAGATTCTACTGAGCTGGAGCTACAAAAAAACCTTGGCTACGTAGGGAAAACCTGGCTAGAAGAAAAACACACACACACACACACACACACACACACACACACACATATATATATATATATATATATATATATATATATATATATATATATATATATATTGCTGTCTCCAGAAATTCTGAAGCCTACATATAAGTTGTGCAAAGTAATGTGCAAAACCAGTTTAATATCAGGTGATACAATTTATTAGAATGATGGCTTAGATATTGTGTTAAAATAAACCAATATGATAATTTATATACTACTGAAACTCGTGTCTATTTGTAACCTTCGCAAAACTAGAATGTATAGGACAACAATTATTGAAACGAAGTAACTCAAATGGAATAATTTATAGAATTCTGGGACACAGTATTCCTTAGGAATCAAATTTGGGAAACCTGTGGCTGATTCAGCACCATCACCCTTTCTGATGACCTTTCCCAGAAACCTGTAGATTGCAAGGCACAAGGCAAGATGGGGAGTTGTGTATCCTTGCTGCCTTTCTTGCTTACCTCTTGTCCTTGAACTCAGTCAGCTGGTGGCAAGTTGAGTAGACATTGCTTGTTTTGGAACTGAGACTGAATTTGAAATCTCTTAATGCTAGTGGCTGGTGAAGGAAGGATAAAGGAGTGGTACTGATGCTTGGTGGTAAGGTAGGGTTTGTGAACATACTGGAATGAGGAGTAGGATTGCAATTTTCCTTGTGGTCCATGGCTTCTTTTGTTCCTCCTTCCTTCAGCAAAATGGCAGGCACTTCCAACCGAAGAGGAGGAGGAGGAGACTTCACTGGGGCTCTCTTGAGGATTGTGAGAAGAGAAGAAACAGCACAATCCTATATTATGTGGAAAGAAGAATAAAACGGGTTACAAATAGTCTAGTATTAAATAAATGGCCAGTGATTCCTAGTTATTTGATTATTAGCTGGGTCACATTCTGCTTTTATAGTTATATAACTGTAAATTGATATTCTTTATCTCAAATGCAAGTACTTTAAGAATTTGAGTGCAGTGCAGTAAGAAAAAATCTACATTACTGTACTGCATCATACTTTTGATGTACCAAGGAGATTATTTTGTTGGGTTTAAATACTTTTTAAATTAGCATAAGGAACTTGGTGTTCCCTACGAGAAGATGACATTCTTTAAATTAATATAAATTGAAATAGAAAGGGGAATGATGCATATTTCATGCATCCTTGTTCTCTAAATACAGTCACTTTCTCCTTTGATACAGACAATTCTGTTTCACACCACTTCTGTTTCATTTTCAAGTACATATTTTGGCCTGAAATCCCAGTGAGATATTTTTACCATCATCACATGATACTTCAGTCAGAAACATTTTCACAGACTTTGGAATGTTCATCCTTTTTTATCATTCTCTTGTAGGTAAATGCAATATTAAAATTTACCAGATGCCATATTAGAGTCCTGGTCAAGAATTAGCAAAAGCTGGCAATCGAGTTACATAGTGGGGGAATATGGGGCATGAAATCTGTAGAGTAAAGCATCATTTTTGATGGTACACTGGACAGATGGCCTGAATTCACACATGGTGCTATGCCATAAGTTATGGGGTTACAATAATGGGTCAGTGAATTATTTATTTAAACATTTAATATGAAACTATGTACAATTTTTGGCTTAATTATTGCTGCTCCAATTTACCATGACATCCAAAAATTTGTTTACGGTATCCTGGATTATTTCTTATTTGATCTTATGCCCTGCCAAAGCTTCTGTCTAATCTATAAAAGTGTAAATGAAAAATAACAAATGTCTGTGTGTGTGTATGTGGGGGGGGGGGGGGAACCAAGCCAGAACACAGACCAATAAAACATGGTTGTTTTGTTATTTGCAAGACTGACTTTGACTTGTTTCCAGCTGGTTCTGCAAATCACAATTAGACAAGGCCCAATTCAGCCTGATGTGTGAATGCAATCATTAACTTCAGAGAAAATGAGGGTAAAATTTCAGAAATAAGCTGCTATAAAGAAGTAATACAATTTGCAACATCTACCATAAGGTAAATTAACTAAACATTCTCTCTCTCTAACACTTCAGGAGAATTTCAGTTACAAGATACTATCCAAGGATTTGAATTGGTGGCCTTTTCCTGACTCTGGGAACGCTTACTCTAATATTAATCTGTAGTCATCGAAAACACTTGAAAAGCGAGCAAAGCACTTGGCATACTTAACTGAAATGGATTCTTTATGTCAGAAACTTCTTAAAGATATTTATTAAAAATAACATCCAACAGCTCCTCTTTTCTACCTACTACAAGGTCCTATATTCTGAATCACCGGGTACTGATGATAGCCTTCAGAAGAGACAGTTTTAAAATATCCACTACTTCCTGTAGCAAGGAGAAAATCTGGATCTTGGATTGCAACACCATCTTCAGAAAAAATGGTATACAAGGACAAGCTTCTAGCATCTTGCCATCATTTGTTTCTGCTTGCAGCCAGATTCTGTTGGATAATTCCTATGATACGAGGAACTTATGGCCAGGAATATGCCCATTCCATTCGACTCGATGGAGATGTGATCTTGGGGGGACTGTTTCCTGTCCATGCTAAGGGAGAAAGAGGAGTACCTTGTGGTGAACTCAAGAAAGAAAAGGGAATCCATCGGCTTGAGGCAATGCTATATGCAATTGATCAGATCAATAAGGACCCTGACCTTCTTGCCAATGTCACATTGGGTGTTCGGATTCTAGACACATGTTCCAGAGACACTTATGCTCTGGAGCAGTCATTAACTTTTGTGCAAGCTTTGATAGAAAAAGATGGGTCTGATGTGAAGTGTGCCAATGGAGATCCTCCTATTTTTACCAAGCCAGACAAGATAACCGGGGTAATAGGTGCAGCGGCAAGTTCAGTGTCCATCATGGTGGCTAACATTTTAAGACTTTTTAAGGTAAGTGTATCTTCATTTTTTCTTTTTAGAAACAGAGGCAGGTATTACCACTCTAGCTGCATGATATCATAGCAAGGAATATATCAACACCAGATGTGAGGGTGATATGGCTGCAACATCTGTCACCCCATGGATCACCAGGTTGATTTGGCTGATCTTGCTGGCTAGTTGTGTGTCCCCTTCCTTACTCACTAAAGGAGCCTTGGTAGTACAGAGGTTTAATGCACCCTGTTATTAACAGCTATTAACACAGCTGCCTGCAATTTCTGCAGGTTCGATTCTTACCAGGCTCAAGGTTGACTCAGCCTTCCATCCTTTCTAAGGTAGGTTAAATGAGGACCCAGTTGTGGGGGCAATAAGCTGACTTTGTATAAATATATACAAAAGGATGAAGGCTATTGCTGAGCACATTGTAAGCCGCCCTGAGTCTCCGGAGAAGGGCGGCATATAAATCAAATTAATAATAATAATAATAAAAAAAAACTGCTCCATGTGCATCCCTCCCAAAGCTGCACACTCAGGATGACATCCCAGATAGAACTGTATCCATCTTCAGATATACAATAGTTGTGCTCCCTGATAGACTATATTATCATCTACCAAATGTATTTTGCCTTAAATATGATTACGCCAGTGTTTGTGTAAGGATAGTACTGGAATTGACCATTATTGATATTTTATAAAGTACAACCATTGTTTAATGTTATGAATAATACTGTAATATTACAGTATTAATATCTATGATACTTAACTGAAAGTACTTCATATTTTAAATTTTCTTAAATATAAAGAAATGTTCTAGGAGAAAGAAAACAGTACATTACATGGCAGGGAGATTCTTACTATGAAAGTCATACTCTAAGTGGAAGAGAATGGAGAAACAGTAATGGGAGAAGCAAAAATAGCAAAAAAATGGATTAAAATACAATTAAAATCAGTTCCGATTGCTCATGACAAAAGCTGTAGATCATACTAAAATCTAGTCCAGAATTTCTACCAGTTGTTCCTAGGAAATTACAAGCAGGTCTAATTGCAATGGTATTTCCTAATTCATGTTCACCAGCAATTACTCCTTTAAGGGTTGACATCTAATAAATCACATATGCAGGTTTAGATTTATGTGTAAGAATATATTTATTATTTAAGAATTTTAATTGCTTCTATTTAATGAAGGAGTATTTGGAACAACACAGAATATCTTTTAACGATTCCGAAGAAATGGCACAGTTCTAACAACTAACTTAAAGCCTGGGAAAATAAAGTCTTAATCCATTTCTAAAAATAAAACAAAGTTCTTAAGGAAAGGAATTCAAAATCAAATAACAGACTCACTACAAAAAAGTCTCTGCTTTAGTCACAACGCTCCTTATTTCTTAAATGGAAGGTTTATATAGAAGGAGGTAAATCATTAGGCACTAATACAACATAGAGAGGTTAAAATTAGATTTTTTGATAATATTTAGATTTGTGTATTTGTTCTTTGTGTATTATTCTGTATGTGGATTTGCAAAAGAAAAAAATGGCTTTTCTAAAAGACATTTGGACTCAAGTTTTCTGGATTCTGGAATTTTTGATACAGAGTTTCGCCTGGAGAACTTTCTTCAGGAACCTGTGATTATAATGAATGATTTAACTGATGTTAATATAGCTACCAGGTGAATTAACTCTTATGGTACAGACAACTTCTGATTAATTATATATTATTCTAGCCTAGGCTGGTTTTCTTTGATTATAGAATCATGGATGATTGGTTTATAATGAATATTGGTTTATAAGAGTGCCAAGGAGGTAGTGAAATATATTTGAAATTCCAGAAATAGTGGTCTGTGTAAAAGTACCTATAAACATGTACCATGTACCATGACTATAAAAAAGGTTACCTCTCAAGTTTTGCAAGGTTATAATTTTTCATGGATGAATTTTAGCAGTTCACTTCAGAATAATAATCATGTTGGCATGTTATTCCTGGAATTCATAATATATTTGTTTAAATTGTAAAGCATAAGCACTGGAAAGGTAAACCTGGCACATCTTAACTTGTCAAATGTAGCGGATAGATGAATTCTACTGAAATTCATTAGGGAGCAACATTTTTTTTTTTTAAAGATTTGGTGGATAACCAATTGATGGCACACTGAATTTGGGATATGTTCAATATATGCTAAGAACAGAATCTTTTATAGGGCTGTTAGATTTGGAGAGCAAAAATTTGGAAAATATTAGATAATAAAAAAGTTAAGAGGAATTTTTTTGATCGTAATTGCTACCATATACTAGGTGTCCAATTTTTGCAGTGTAGATCTGATAACCTAACCTCTTATTAAGATTTATAATCCTGCTCCTTGTGACTAGGAGGAATGAAACAAATCAAATTCTGCTCATTTTTTCTCCAGTATAATCATGGCACTCAGCTGCATGGGTTAATTGTCTGCACTAAAAAAGAGTTCTCTGTTTCAGTCTTGAGAACATTAAAATTTTGTTTCATTCTTAAGAGCCTGTGAAAGATAGCCAGAAAAAGAAGTCTGATCAGGTTGATTTGCTAGAGATGAAAAGAAAAGGAAGGTGTCACCACCAAGCTCCAAAACACTCTTATTAAGATACATTTGAAAGTTGGATAGCTATATGATTTTATACAACCTGGTTTGTAAAAACATAATGTATAAATGAAGCTTAATCTTCCTTTGCTAATACACAGAGATACCAAGTGCTCAGCAACTTTAACAAGGGGAAATAGAGTATGTTGAAATTAACATTAATTAACAAGAATTAATGTTAATTTCAACATACTCTATTTCCCCGAAAATAAGACATCCCCTGATAATAAGCCCAATCGGGCTTTTGAGCGCATGGCAATAAGGCCAAGCGCTTATTTCAGGGTTCAAAAAAATATAAGACAGGGTCTTATTTTCACAGAAAATAAAGTATTCCTTTGCTTGTCATATTTGGATGGACTTTAGCCTCACTATAAACACATGTATAGTTATTTGGTAGGACAGCTGCTTCTTATTCCTGAAATTGCTGAGCAAAAACACTTATTATTCTCAAACCATTCATCTCTTTAAATAATAGGTCCACAGAGTTGCATGAAATCAATCCTTCATAAAGTTATGCCATAGAAATGACGATTTGAGGGAATAATCAGAATTCTGAATCCTCCCTGACTACAGTTCTGTCCTTAGTGAGAATTATAACATAAGCTGCTGCATATTTATTTGTTTAAATTGTTTGTTAAAGCTGGATCCTATTAAATAATATGAAATTAAGAAATGCTGATAGACATTGCAGTTAGTTAACATCGTCTCTAATACAGGGTCATCTAAATTCTCTCTCTCTCTCTCTCTCTCTCTCTCTCTCTCTCTCTCTCTCTCTCTCTCTCTCTCTCTCTCTCTCTCTCTCACTGCTGAAGATAGTGAAGGAGACAGATTTAAGAAACTAATCCCTGTAGAACATGCATTAACTGTGACTTGAGAACAGCAAAAAGAAAGGGAGCCTATGAATTGTCTCAGATGCCAGCAATTTGTCTTTTGAAAGCATGACAGCTACTTCCTGATTGCCATTATGCAATGCAATTGCAAATAACATTCCACTGCAGTCTTAATCAATAAAGGATCACATGATACTCCTTCTGGGGACAGCTTCTACTTACCCATTTAATTGATGTAACACAGTTACCAGCAAGAGGAGGCAGCATCTCTTTTAGGTTTTAATTAGATATTCTTCCCACTATCTTTAAGAAGAGTGAGGAAGGAAATCCAAAGAGCTGTCTATTAAGAAATTAAATCTTGGGGCTTGTTCATATTTGGATGTGTAAATATTAGAAAATTAGTTCTTAAGGAGGGGAATAAAATATGCAACTGATTGGTTCTACGAGTTCTAAGAAACATTTATTTCATAGTAATCTGTAAAAATTAATCTTAAAACAGGAATTGAAAGCTAGCTTTGCAGTGGTTGAGTTTACATATTATACCAAATCTTAATGTGATTTATTCTGGCTCTGTGTGATTTGTAAATCCAGCTGCTTTGACTTGTAAAATGGGTTTTATGATTTAGTGTTATACAGAACACTATAGAACACTGGCCACTAAATTTTGATTTAGTTCCCATTATAGTAATATGTTGTTGCTAAAAAATTCTGATTGTTCTCATAAATGCAATACACTACTGAGATCTTTGGTGATTGTGTGTTTGTTTCATTGACTAATGTACAAGGATTAAAATAAAAGTTATGCCTCCTATGTTCTAAATCATGAACAGATGTCAGTACTAACATATTAGATGCTCTGAAGTGTTCATTTCTTTCCCTGGTGTGTATTTTTCTTTCACTTCAGTGGACAGAAAGTTGATTTGAGAAAAGGTTGTGTTGCTGTTGTTTGTGAAATGGAAACCTGTTGTGAATACTCATCAGTGAACTTTAAGCAATGTGCCACAAATGAATTTTTGACTGGTGAAGATGTTCCTCCAATTGAAATTCACTATCAAATTCTAGTAATTTGTGTTATTAAGAACGAAGTGGATAACCTGTGATAGCAAATGTTTTTGTATAGGAAAACTGATGAACTGATTAAGGATAATCAATAGATCACTCAAAGAGAAATTGCTGTCCCTCTGGCATTTTACAGATGGGTCTGTATGGGTCATATTATTTATATTCTTCAACATTAATATGTTTGTGGCAAGATGAATTTCCCACATGCTGATGGTAGAAAGGAAACTTGAAGAGTTGAAATTAGCCAGCAATTGTTGTCAGTTATTAGGAGAACAAAGGTGAGGAAATTCTTCCCAACATTATGAAAGCACATGAAACATGGGCTCATCATGATAACCCAGAAGAAAATATCAATCCATGGAATATGAGAGATATAGAGCTTCATCTGTTAAAAAAGTATAAAAATTTCAGTAAGAAAACTTATGGTTACAGTTTTTGGAATGCAAATATTGTTACTTGCATAGATTTCTTTGGACCTAGCACCATTAGCACCTTAGAATATTACATTGCAACAGTCAAAATTTTGAAATAAAAATCAAGCCAAATTTGAAAGCCACAAGAAGAAAGTTCCCTTGCAACATGACCATGTTAAGCCTCATACGTCATGAGTCGGCTATTACAAAACTGGACCTCACTATTTTCTCCATCTGCCATATAAGCTCAGGCTTGGTGTCATGCAACATTCATCTTTTCCAGAATGTAAGGAATATATTTATAAGTATCTGTTTGACTCAAATAAGTTGAAAGAACTATCATAACATGACTTAAGAGATAAAATGTGGATTTTTTTTCCTTTGCTATGGACAAGCTTGAAAATATATGAAAGTGCAGACATTTCATTCAACCCTTGTAATTACCATTGCTTTTTAATTAACAAATATTGTTTGGAAAAGGAGCACTGCTGGGAATGGTATTTTCAGGAAATTAAAGTGCAGGTAAGAAAAGGATTATTATTCATTTTCAGGTCCAGTATTCCTAATAAAAACAATTCAGGTTTCATATCTATTTTTTGTTTTGTAATTTCTTCTAACCATTTTTAAATTTGACACCAATACTTCCTTGTGATGGGGCACGTCCACCACATATGGTAGAATGTTCCGGATTTATAGTTACATCTCCAACAATTAGGTGATAAGTTGGGATACATCTTGGCCAATCTCGCTGGTGGCAAATGCCATCTATAATCTTTGTTTAGCAACTGTTTGAAGTTACTATGGAACTGAAAGTAATGATTTGTGCTAAGACTTGTCCTTGTACTTATGGTCATTGCAGCATCCCCATGGTCATCTGATCAAAATTTGGGCAACTGGAAGTTTTTACAATAGAGCAGGGATGTTAAACTGGTGGCCTGTGGGCCAGATACATCATGCACAGGCCACACCCATCCCAGCTCTGCGAAAGGAAAAAATGTCACAATATGTCATGTGATGGCAACGTGACATGGTGAGTTTGACACCCATGCGATAGGTATTGCCCCTAGTCATGTGATCACCATTTGCAACCTTTCCTGTTGACAAAGTCAATGGGGGAAGCTGGATTTACTTAACAAAAATATGGTTCACTTAACAATGTAGTGATTCCATACCATGTAGCAATTTCATACCATGAAAAAAGATACTAAAATTTAGTGCAACTCACTTAACAATTGCCTTGTTTAGCAACAGAAATTCTGGTTGCAATTGTGGTCATAAATCAAAGACTACCTGAATTGCTGTGTTTTATATACTCTATTCATACAATCATAGGAATGAATGATGGATATTTATGTTAGTTTGAAGCATGTAGTTTTGGACATTCTGCTATTGTCTTTCTCTAGACATTGTTCCTAGTTAAAACAGTGAAATGACCAAACTCTTGGTTGTATTGTTGATTTTGAGTTCTGAATGTTCTCTTCTTCTAGTCAATCCTCTAACGTAAAAGACATAGTGCTTAGAGTATTCATTTCATTACTTCTTTTTCTTAGCTACATTTGAATTGTATCTATCATGAATTCATCTCTTACAAACTTGTTTGCAAGGAAGACTGTTGCACATCAAGGAAGACTATTACAAGAGTTGTTTTTATTAAGGATATTGGTATTTTGAAAGATTGGTTATCGATAGACAAGCATGCTTTGATTCTGACTTCAGAGAGACAAATAGCACACTTACTGCATGGAAATTATTATTTTGCAATCATATATTTCAATAACTATGAGTAGCAGTGGTGAAATGTAAAATTTGTTACTACCGGTTCTGTGGACATGGCTTGGTGGGGAAGTGGGGGAGGTAATGTGACTTGGGGGTGCATAGCCAACTTTTTTTTTTAACTTTTAAAAGCATTTTTTACAACCTCTTCAACCGAAGAGGTTGTAGAAAAAATGTAAAAAAAAAAAAATGTTGGTCACCACCATCCAGTCACATTACCCTTACCACCACCAAAATGCTTTTAAAAGTAAAAGAAAAAACAGGGGCTCAGCTGGGCACGGGGGGGGGGGGGAGGCGCAAGGAATTTTGCTACCAGTTCTCCAAACCACCCGCCTCCATCGCTACCGGATCGGGCGATCTGGTCCGAACCGGGAGCATTTCACCCCTGATGAATAGCCATGCAATGATCTAGTGGTACATATCAATTGTAACCAAGTTAAGAGTATATTTCAATGGGGTATTATTATAAGAAACGTTTCAGTTCTACATATGTCTTTCTTGGTCTGGAGATGACTGCAATGTATGGTTATATGTTTGGGAAACAATCCAGCTATCAACACATTTGTACATACTTCATTGGAAAATATATTTAGTTTTTGGATGCCACTAACATTAGCATCAACATTAGTTCAAAGTAATTTTCTTCAGGTGAAATCATTTATTTTGAGATGTACAGATTATTGTACTAACCTTTTCATTAGTGTTTCATGTAAGAAAGAAAATTCAATTGCACGAGATTTTTGAGACTCTGTAATGTCCCTGCAATATTATTAGATGTGAAGGAAAATAAACTGCTTTAAGAATAGAATGGGTTTCCAGTGTCTTTTGAGAAAGTTGAGTGGGTAAGATTTTATTCAATCTTCTGGCTCCATTCAGCCTTAATGTTTTTCGCCATCATATCTTCAATTTGAATGAAAAAGATCTCCGATTCTCTCCTTAATATCATCTAGTAGGATGGGAATAACTCTTATTTGAAACTGTAGGGAGTTCCCAGAAATTATGTTAAGTTCAATTGTTTGGTGGTGTAAATTAATGCAAGTAGTTTTACATCTGATTGGATGAGTGCTGGATGGTCTTGCAAGGAGAAACTTTTCTTTGTAGAAGTAAAATGTTCAGATGCTTCTCAAATGGTTAAAGTGTGAAATTACATGAAATATTAGGAATACATAAATGAAATTGGAAACACTGACAGTCATATTTGTTTTTCCTACTAATTTCAAAATTACCAAGCTTAGCATGCCTTAAGTGAAACGGCAAACATTGCAAAAAGAAATTATATAAATCAAGATTGAATATGAGAAAATGCTCAGGTGGCAAAATAGATGGTGGTGGGCAGCTTTTTTTTTCCAATGTATTTTTAAAAATTGATTTGGAATAGGGTTTTTAAATGTGAAAATCGACATCTCCGTTTAAAGAGGCACACAAATGGAATAGCTCTATTTCTGCTTTCAAGCAAAACAAGTACATGTGTGGATATTTAGGGACAACTCAGCACTGTAAAACTGATACATTTGGGCCACAGATCTGCAATATTATTGGCTGTTGGTGAGGACTAAACCACATAGATAAGGACATATTTTGTAAGCACACCGAAAAAGAAAATCTGAGAATATATTTGAAGGCTTTTGATGCAGTGGTGGAATTCAAAATTTTTTACTACCGGTTCTGTGGACGTGGCTTGGTGGGCGTGGCACGGCTTGGTGGGCATGACTTGGTGGGCGTGGCAGGGGAAGGTTACTGCAAAATCCCCATTTCCTCCTGATCAGCTGGGACTCAGGAGGCAGAGAATAGATGGGAGCAGGGCCAGTCAGAGGTGGTATTTACTGGTTCCCCAAACTACTCAAAATTTCCGCTACCGGTTCTCCAGAACTGGTCAGAACCTGCTGAATACCACCTCTGTTTTGATGGGATCGATTATTTTGTAATTTCCACTGGGTTTGAAACAACTTCACCTTCCAAGAAAATGTGTTGAAATGTAGATATTTTACTGGAGTTTCTAATCCAACTTTTTCTCATTTTTCACAGGATGCAATCAGACCCAATAGCATCTCTATATTGGTTTACAGAATATATAAAATGTGCCTGATTTTAATTTTACCTTAAAGCAGTATTTATCTGAAGCAAATAGCTGTTTGCTGGTGCTGCAGATATTCAGCAATAATCCAGAGATAATGTGTTGTAACAAGGTAATTTATATTTTGTTCATTGCCCTTCTGCTCGTTTTCTACCTGCATCCTGCAAGTCTTCTTGTATTGTTTTCTGTACTCCTCAGGAGGAGCAATCTTCCAATTGGCAAAAATTGATTTAAAAATAAATAAAAGTATCAACAAGTAATTCTCTTTCTTGCTTTCAGATCCTACAAGATATCTATGCATTGCACTATTAGCAAAAAGCCATTTTAGTGATAGTAGAATGCCATTAAGAAATCCAGGGTAACTCATATATATGCAGGTAATACTAATGGCTTGATCGACAAACAGCAGTTTCAGAATGAGGAAAGGGAAATTGATTCAGATTTAACAATCTGGGAATAAATGACAAGCCTCTGTGCTCCTTTATCAGCCTTATAAGAAGGGCGATGGCACAGTGGTTAGAGTGCAGTACTGCAGGCTACTTTTGCTGACTGCCAGCTGACTGAGCTCGAATCTCACCAGGCTCAAGGTTGACTCAGTCTTCCATCCTTCCAAGGTTGGTAAAATGAGAACCCAGATTGTTGGGGGCAATATGCTGACTCTGTAAACCACTTAGAGAGGGCTGTAAAGCACTGTGAAGTGGCATATAAGTCTAAGTGCTATTTCTACAGTATTACTGTTTTACATGCTTGATTAATCTATGCTTTATTCTGGTTTAAAAGTTTGGTTAAATCAGAATGTTCTTCTTTGGACATATTAAAGAATTAAGCAGCAAAAGAGTAAAACATACAAAGTTGAGTTCAAAGAAAGGCATATAGAAATTTGGGTTTGTTATGTGAAAAGACTCCAACTTTTCACTGTGTAATGTGAAATGAATTGATTTGAAACTTGGGTTTCTTAAAATGTTGGAAACCAGCATTCAAAACTAAACAGTGAGAAATTATTGAACATATATGGATTGACTCTTGTCATGAAACAATACAAGGCACACACAAACAAAAATTAACATTAGTATCAAATCAACTGGAGTTCATCAGGGAAAAATTATGTTGAGTGAAAAAAAAAACTTCATTCATTATGAGCATCAATTAGATTAATCATTCAGTCTCCAAAACAGAGGGATAATTTTATTTTACTCTACAGGCAAAAATAGTGTAATTTCTAATGGCTTAGAGTTTAAATACTTAGGAGAACTGTCAGAAAGATGTATAGGTGATAGTTCATAAATACTAACTACAGAATTAGTCTGAGATTATCACCTTTTGATAATATGGATGATGATTGTTTTTATAGTGCTGAATATATCACAAGAGAACTATAATTATATTGAATACATCTAGCTTCTATCGTGTTGATAGCTATAAATACGTCTGGCATATAAGATATTTCTAAAGAGGAAAATAAAAAATGATATCAAAATAATATAAGAGATGATGATAGACTTAATATGCCTTTCTTTAGTTTGAGAAGAAGTGAAGGAATTTACATCTGTATGGTTTCTCTTGAATATTGAACATAAAAAATGTAAAATGTTTATTACAGTCAAAGACAAGTACAATTAAAAATACTCAAGGAATAGTTAAAAGTTCTAAAATAGAATAATAACAAACAACAACATCTGTTAAAGTCATAATTTGGCATCGTATCTGTCACTCACACACAGATAAGAACACGGCCTAAATTATAATATAATACTGTGTTTTCCCGAAAATAAGACCCTGTCTTATATTTTTTTGAACCCTAAAATAAGTGCTTGGCCTTATTGCCATGCGCTCAAAAGTCCGATTGGGCTTATTAGGGGGTGTCTTATTTTGGGGGAAACAGGGTATTTGTCCTTAAATTGAGAAGGCCAATAGTCTTTAGATACTAAAATGCAAAAGGGTGATAATATCAAAGATTTGGTGCATTAACTGTGCAAAATAGCTATAATGAATTATTCATCGGGTTCTGATGAATCCTTAGTGTTGCTATAAAGAATCTAGCTACTGAAGCTAGCTACTAAAGATAATTTTTAAAAAATCTGGGGAAGCAGGGAAGATAATAAATTTTGGTTCATGCGTCTACAGTATACTCTTGTCTTATTCAGGTTTTGTGAAGGTTTTGAGCACTATGCCTTCAATTATATTTTAGTCAAGAATGAGGACTGGAACTCCTGAATACTAAAATCTTGGCTTAAAACCAGGAAGCAATTTTTCCTTCTGAGGTTTGTTTCTCAAAAGTGAATAATGGAGCCAGAGGTCAGCAACTTGCGGCTCTGGAGCCGCATGTGGCTCTTCCACCCCTCTCCTGCGGCTCCCTGTCACTCAAAATAAGCGTCACAACCACCAATGTGTGACACCCGCCAGCACACAATTTATTGAGCTTTTCAACCCCTGGTAGGCCAACCATGGATAAATCCAAAAAAAGTTTCAGAAGAAAACAGAATGTTTAATTCAGCTACATATGCTGGTTTTGTGGCGGCTCAAGAAATAGTCAGGCATGGGAAGGTTTTTGTGGCTCCCGGTGTTTTCTTTTCTGTGGGAAACGGGTCCAAATGGCTCTTTGAGTGTTTAAGGTTGCAGACCCCTGGTCTGAGCAATAGAATTATGTGAGACATCGACATAGAAACCGCTGGCAGCATAAAGAATTATCTGTTATCTAAGAGAGAAGAGAGATAATCTTGGAATTCAGGTGCTTCTGAATTCAGCATAGGCCAAGATAGTTATAGGACTACATGGCTCTTCTGGCAAATACACAGATCTGGCTTTTGACAACAGCAAGCGAAACACAGCAGGGAGCTTTCCAGGCTACTGTATATCTAGCAAATGTGAGTTCATTTCAGCCAGCAGCTATAAATTTGAAATCTAATGTTTTCGAGTCTTCCTGTGCAGTTTTGTTACATTTGCTCCACAAAATGTTGCTGAAT
This sequence comes from Arizona elegans, assembly GCA_022577455.1. Classification (NCBI taxonomy): domain Eukaryota; kingdom Metazoa; phylum Chordata; class Lepidosauria; order Squamata; family Colubridae; genus Arizona; species Arizona elegans. The sequence continues at coordinate 18,024,035 of JAKOOJ010000007.1, forward strand.
TACATTTGCGTTTATCAGGCTTCCACTGAGAGAGATGAGAAACCCACTGAGCCACATTATGGAATGATGCAAACTGGCATTTAATCCCCTCTGCTTCCAGTGGGTTTGGACCATCATGCTGCTTCTCCAACATTTTTTAAAAAAGACACTAGGTTGGAATAATTACTTCTATGCATTGTTCCTTAGAATTCTATATTTATTGTTAAAACTTTATTTGCACATCTAAAATATTTTAATTGTCCTGGCACCTTCCTTTGTCCAGAAAGTAATCATTCATATATTTAAGAGAAGGGGAAACAGTGAGGAAGGAATAAATAAAGAAAGAAAGGGAAGGAAGGAAGGAAGAAAAGGAAAAGAAAGGAAAGGAAAGGAAAGGAAAGTGAAGGAAGGAAGGAAGGAAGGAAGGAAGGAAGGAAGGAAGGAAGGAAGGGAGGGAGGGAGGGAGGGAGGGAGGGAGGGAGGGAGGAAGGATGGATTTTGATCAGTGGTGAAATCCAAATTTTTTTACTACTGGTTCTGTGGGCATGGCTTGGTGGGTGTGGCTTGCTGGGCGTGGCAGGGGAAGGATATTGCAAAATCTTCATTCCCACCCCACTCCAGGGGAAGGATACTGCAAAATCCCCATTCCCTCCTTACTCTTGGGGGAAGGATATTGCAAAATCTCCATTCCCACCCCATGCTGGGCCAGCCCGAGGTGGTATTTGCTGATTCTCAGAACTACTCAAGATTTCCGCTACCAGTTCTCTGAACTGCTCAAAATTTCTGCTACCGGTTCTCCAGAACCTGTCAGAACCTGCTGGATTTCCACCCCTGATTTTGATGCTCTCTGCTAGTTTCCCACAAGAAAGTTCAATGGGCAAATTGGCAAGAAATAGGAAGTCATTCCCAATCCCACTGCTTTTTTTTTTTTTTTTTTTTTTTGCCTGTGTGTGATTATTCTCTTTCTCTGCTTTGCTAAGGAAATATCTTTATAACATTGACCCAGCAAGGCACAGGTTGTCTAGTATTCTTATAATGGGGTACATTCCTCCTGCTACCTTGAAGATCTGAAAACATATTTTCCATATTCACGTATTGCAAAAGTCTATCAAACCTTTCTCAGTTATAATGAAGATAATTAGGGTAGAATCCCATGTAAAATGATGAAATATTTGAGAAAATAAATAGATAAATAAGCCCTAGTACAAAACATGCACCGAGAATGATTCTCAGATACTGGAAATAGCTTTGGTGTTGGATGGGTTAGAAGTCAGGGGAGAAAATCATGCCAAACTTTTATTTTTCTATAACAATGCCATAAAATTGGAGTACTGGTTTGTAAAATAAACAGACTAGATACCTGGCTCACCACAGACTGAACAGAAGTGCAACCCATTGCTACTAGAAACATGCCTTTCCTATAAAATCATTGACTATGCTATAAACTCAATGTTAACTTTAGCAACCATTTATATAGATCTCATCCAGGATGATGTGTCCTCTGTTCAGGTCTTCTAACAGTGCATCCATCACTACTATAATCAGATCCATTCACCTTATTGCTGATTGTCCTTTTCACTTCACTTTCCTTTCATTTTCCTACCATTACGGACTTTTCAAGGGAGCTAGGTCTTTTCATAATTTGTCCAAAATATGATAATTTGTGTTTGATTATTTGTGTTTTAAATGAAAAAAAAAAATCATTTGAGATCAAATTTTTCTAACTGCCATTGTTTCACCTACCAGCACTCAAAGCTGATTATCAAATAATAAGGCAAATCTGTTTTTTTAAAATAAATTTAATTTATTTTAAGTTTAATTTTTAAATGTAGCTCTTTTCCTTCCTTTTCCCAGGGCAAAAAGTGAGAGTGTGGAACATGCAACAAGATAAAATTCAGCATTCAGTGTAGATACACCATGTAAGGATTGCAGTAATATCCCATTGATCATATAAAAAGACAAAGTCAATCTAATTACATTTGTTGAAAAAAAAATCAAATTGCTACAAAAACCCAATTTATTCAAAATATGTCTCCCACAAATAGTTTTTAAAGAAAAACTGGTAGTGATATAACTTGTATGTTTTACAAAGTGATTTGCATTTAAAAATAGGCATGGCCTTATTAGCGTCACTTAAATTTACAATAATTGGATCGAGGTTAATATTATTTTATATAACTATATCGGAGTTATGGAAATGGTAAAAGCTTTTCAACTTCCAGCAAGGATAATATGGTGATGTTTGCTTTACTATATACCCCTTAGGGACAGAATTCTAGTACCATATTCAGCCAAATGAGCAGAAGAAACCTCAAGCATAGTAAGATAGGTTTCTTATATTTTGAAGTAAATAAAAGACTGCACATTATGAATACTTTCAACCTAGTGAATTTAGAGTTCAAAAATACCTAAGAACATCATGTTATGCTGAGGGAAATGGCTACTGTGTGAATTTCTGCAGGTATAAGTATTTATCTACTATATGGTCATTTATCATGCTTGTTTGTCCTGGGGATTCAGACAGATGGCAGTAGTTGGTTTCTGGATAGCCATTATGAATTGTGTTCATTACCTGAGCTGGGCTCTTTATTATAATATGAAATATTTCCATTTTATGATCCTACTACCACTCTGTAGGCAATCTATTGGTACAGAGTCAAAGTCATTAAAATATTAGAAAATGCAGACTGTAAAGCTCAGGTCACACAGACAGATATAGCAAAATAATTTGGCTGTTCAAGAGCCATTTCTAATAGAAGAACTTTGAAACCATATGTTTATAACTGAAATCTAGCAATTATTGTTGCATTTGAAAGACCAAACAGAAGCTCCCCTACATTTAGAGACTTTACTAGTAGATTCTTCTTTTTTATTAAGTTAGTATATCATTTTATTAAATGATATACTAACTGGGAGATAAATTGTGGATGCCCTTTAGCCCTAATGGAGAAAATAAGGAGTGACATACATGTTAGGTCAAATAATGGATATGATGATTTCATCAGATGACTCCTGTTTTGAAGAGAATAGAAACTGTGTAAAATGCTTGCAGAAATCAGATTTTACAAAAAAGCATATACAGCTTTACTATAGCTTGAGAATGAGTAAAACCACCTACAATTCTTTACCATTTACAGTGGACTCTGAGTCAAATATTCATATCAATTTGCCTTTAGTTGCAAAGCAAATATTTACAGATTTAATATTGTGCTCGCAAATCCCAAGAATGGGTGACTTGCCTGATTTAATATTTTCTTTTTTCCTGTCCTAAATTCTTCTTTTTTAAAAAAATAATTTTTATTAAACAGTTTTTTTAAAAAACACACAAAAAAGAGACAATTTTACAATTTTTTATTTATTCTTTTGCTGTTCATGCCTATCTTCTGTTCCATTGTGGGATTTTAAACAACCAGATGCCTCTTACAAACAAATATTTTTGTGCACATTTTCTGATCAGGGAAGGAGAAATGCTATCAGATTTCATTTGACAAGGTTGTCTACAACTCATTTTGAGAAAACCTGTGGATCTATTCCTTTCAAAATGTGCCTGGTGTTTCTTTTACAGAATGGCAACATTCACCAACTTGCCACAGGACAACTCGCCATGGCCAAACTTACCATGGGACAACTTGCCACAGGACAATTTAACAAATACAAAAGTTAAAATAATTTCATTGGGACTATGGCCATTAATAAGAAAAGAAAGTCTATCCAGGAATACAAGACTCACAATAATTTCGACAAAAACATGGTCACCAATAATAAAAGTGACAGAATGAAATGATTAACGCAGTGTTGAATTGTCCCATGGCAAATTGTTCCATGGCGAGTTGGGTGTGGCGAGTTGTCCTAGATAGCAATAGCAATAGCACTTAGATTTATATACCACTTTATAGTGTTTTCTAGCCTGCTCTAAGCGGTCAGCATATTGCCCCCAACAATTTGGGTCTTCATTTTACCCACCTCAGAAGGATGGAAGGCTGAGTCAACCTTGAGCCTGATGATATTTGAACTGCCAAATTGCAGGCAGCCGGCATGCAGCAGAAGTAGCCTGCACTACTGCACTCTAACTACTGCACCACCATGGCTCATTGTGAATAACACTGCACCACTGTGATATCCTGAATAATAGGAAACGAGCTTCCTATAATCATCTCGGATGTCCTTACCACTCTCTGAAGGGACTTTATAAACCATAAAATAAAAATAAAAATGTATGTAAATAAAAAGTAGATTAAGATTTACTAATCTGGGTAGTGCCTCTAAAATAGCTTCTCCTTAATTTTTTTATTTTGCCTGACTAGGTGGCTCAGTGTCTAAGACACCGAGCTTGTCGATCAGAAAGGTCGGCAGTTCGGTGGTTTGAATCCCTAGTACAGGTATCCTGCGTGAGTAGGGGGTTGGACTAGATGACCTCCAAGGTCCCTTCCAACGCTGTTATTGTTACAGGTGGCCAGCAGTCAGCAGAAGTATCCTGCAGTACTGCCCTCTAACCACTGTGCCACTGATCCTTCTTTTACATCTCTATCTGGAAATAGTGACATATCTAATTCAAGGCACTACAGACTTTTCTGTTTCTAACCACTATTGGGCTTTCTGATGCATCATCCAAAATTATCTATATTCCAACAAGTCTTGCATATGATTGTGAGAGATCTTGAATGAATTCAAGGAACAGAAGAAATTTATAAAGGAGCAGAAAAGCATTTTGGAGACCCAGCTGCTGCCTTAGTGTCTATAATCTCTGCATTGCCAATCTAATGTTCCTGAGCACATTTGTAGGTCAGTGATTTTAAGGTATTGACTTGTTCCAAAGTGCATACAAATAAAAGCAATTCCAGGTCGGGTCATAGTTTCACTATTTTTCCAGACACCTGATATAGAAGGATTTCCATGTTCCAAACAGCTATGAGTAAATAGATTTTAGTTGAGAACTGAGGGTGATAACTTTGTATCTCAGGTGGTAAAATAATTAATAGGTGCACTACTGGACTTTTTCTTTCTTTTAAGCCCGACGGGAAAACCAGCTCAAGAATACAAGGATAAGAATGTTTTTAAAAATTGTGTTTTTGCCTGGCTTTTTGTTTATCAGCAACCTTCTATATGTGTTATTTCGACACACTTCTGTAAAGAGAGGGACAGAAGCTATTAGAGTGCAATGTGAACATGGATTTAGTTGAAGACAGTCTGAAAAATAACTACTGAGATCAGGCTACAGCAAACTGAAACATGGTATTTTAATTGGTGAAGAGCATTCTTAAGTGGCAAAACATGGAAAAATGTACTTCACGAAGAGCAGAAAAACATATCCCAAGGTAACTGATGGTGAGATGGAGAATTAATAGAGGATGATTTCTGTTTCTGTCTTCTAGAAATAGTTAATTTCCCATTCTGGCAATAGGTCAATTGAGTAGCATGGATAAGCACTAAGTAATAGTGGACTTTGAAGACTATTGGAAACTTCACTTTTCTTTTTCTAGCTTTTTCATGAGCCTCAGTGAATTAAACCAGGATTGTTGATCAGATTCAAAAATATCCTTAATGTTGTATTAATGATACATTAATAAATAAATGACTATTATTATAATGATTATTATTATAATGTATTATTATTATAAATGATTATTATAATAAATACATGATTAATTATTATAATTAAATAATGAAGGACGCGGTGGCTCAGTGGCTAAGATGTTGAACTTGTCAATCAAAAGTTTGGCAGTTCAACGAGTGAGCTCCCGTTACTTATCCCAGCTTCTGCCAACCTAGCAGTTAGAAAGCACGTAAAAAATGCAAGTAGAAAAATAGGAACCATCTTTGGTGGGAAGGTAACAGCGTTCCATGCGCCTTTGACATTTAGTCATGCCAGCCACATGACCACGGAGATGTCTTTGGACAGCGCTGGCTCTTCGGCTTTGAAACAGAAATTCAAAGCCGAAGCACCGCCCCCTATAGTCGGGAACGACTAGCACATATGTGCGAGGGGAACTTTTACATTTACCTTTTTAATGTTATATTAAAGATTTGTCAATCTCAATTTCAATCTCTCTCCCCCTCCTTAGTTTGGTATAGTGATATAGGTATCAGATTAGAAACTGAAAAACTGAATTGTAATCCTGCCTTATGTACAAAACCACCTAGCTGGTTTTATGTACAAAACCAGCTAGGTGACTTTGAGCCAGTCACTTTCTCTGAATCTTAGGAAGGACACAATGGCAAACCATTTCTGAAAATCCCTGCCAAGAAAACTGCAGGAATTTGTCCAGGCAGTTTCTGAGAATTATTCACAAATGGAAGGAAAAAAAACTAATGAAACATTATGACCCATTTTTCTGTTTTATATGATGACATAATATTAACATAGCACCTCAGGTTTTGCAAAGCTATAGATATTTCTTTTCTGAAACAAAATTTAGCTTATGACTATCACATATGCAGCAGATGTGAATTTAAAAATGAAAAGAATAAGTATAATCATTTCTTCTTCTAACTTGTACCATATGCTAATAAGAATTAAACAGCATAAGTGAGATATCTGAGCATGGCAGGAAGGGACCTATCAACAATCATCCTGGCATTTATAATACTAAAGTGTTCACTTTCACAATAGGAGCCTATAATATCAATTTAAGTCTAACTTAAAGTATACAGAGAAAGCAAACAATTGTGCACATTTGCACAGTTGAAGGAGTAAAATTAAACCTCAAGACACAATCCTATCAGTTATGCACAGTTAATAACTTGCTATAAGATTGCAGCTGTAATTTGTACATTGGCTATCTGTTGCATTTTGTAAGCATAATACATAATTTGCTCTTTTTTATTGCTCAGTCCTGATTAATTATGTGAAACTAAGTGTGGAGGGCATATTTTTCCAATATGCCAACATTACATAATTTATTTACTTAAACTTGGACACTATCTCCTTTAAAAAAAATAATTTTTAAAACTTTCCATATTTTTGTTTAGGCTACATTTCTGGATATAGTTACTTTTTCTTTGAATAAATTATAATTTGCTTCTGGAAAAAAAAAACATGTCTAAAATACTAATGATGTTGCTGCTGTACTGATTCTATAATAAAGCTACAGGAGTAAACATATATGATTATTGTCAAATAATAAATAATGGCATTTGGGGGAATAGAATAGTAGCCATCAAATTCCTTAAAATTTAGGTTTATAGACATTATAGTGGTTATTGCAAGCATTTGACCCAATTCTCAATAAACCAAGCTCTTCTTGACTATTTTCTTCCTTTTCTATTTTAATTGGACTTAGTCTAATCCTTACAGGACTCCATAGTTTCCATTTGTTTTACTTCGACATGCTCCATTAGAGGATTTGGGGATTGGAGAGTTCCGGTTATATGGTTCAGAGGAAGAATTTAAATAGTCAACCATTTCTGGGGTAACAGAAGAATCTTTGGAAAATTATCAAGATGAAAATATTTGCTTTTTGCTCTGAATGCTAGGTGTAACAGGAAAAAATTCAGAAAAAAATTATCCTGTAATCTACAACTTCTACACTGCAAGAACATATGGACTACAAATCTCGATCAGGGCAAAGCAATAGACACAATTTACATAGACTTCTGTAAAGCCTTTGATTCAGTGGTACATGACAAACTACTTCTAAAACTAAAATCCTATGGCATCTCCAGACCCCTACATAATTGGATAGCTGTGTTCCTGTCAAACAGACAACAAGTGATGAAAATAGGGAGCGCCCTATCAAATCCTGCACCTGTTAATAGCGGTGCCTCTCAAGGCAGCGTTCTAGGACCAACACTCTTCATACTATACATAAATGACCTTTGCGATCATATTATAAGCAACTGTGTTCTCTTCGCTGATGCTGTAAAACTATTTAACACCTCCAACAATGTTGCTACTCTTCAAAAAGTCCTTGACTTTGTGTTGGAATGATCAAACAATTGGTGACTCCAAATCTCAATCAACAAATAGTCTGTTTTACACATTGGCAAAAAGAATCAGAACACAAAATGCAAGCTGAGTGGACATGACCTTGTATATGACACTCACTTTGTCAAGGACCTTGGAGTACTCATATCTAATGATCTAAGTGCCAAATCCCATTGTATCAACATCGCCAAAAAGGCATTAAGAGTTGTAAACCTAATCTTGCATAGCTTCTTCTCTGGTAATATCACAGTCAGTCACATTGCTAGACCAATTCTCGAATACAGCTCATCTGTCTGGAACCCGCACTGCATATCAGACATTAATACAATTGAATGTGTCCAGAAATATTTCACAAGAAGAGTCCTCCACTCCTCTGCTCGTAACAAAATACCCTATGCCACCAGACTTGAAATTCTGGGCTTAGAAAACTTAGAACAATGCCGCCTTCAGTATGACCTAAGCATAACTCATAAAATTATCTGCTACAATGTCCTACCTGTCAGTGACTACTTCAGCTTAAACCACAACAATACACGAACACACAATAGATACAAACTTAAGGTAAACTGCACCAAACTCGATTGCAGAAAATATGACTTCAGCAACAGAGTGGTCAATGCCTGGAATGCACTACTTGATTCTATGGTTTCACCCCCAAACCTCCAAAATTTTAACCTTAGACTGTCTACTGTTGACTTCACCCAGAGGTGGGTTTCAGCAGGTTCTGACCAGTTCTGGAGAACCAGCAGTGGAAATTTTGAGTAGTTTGGAGAACCGGTAAATACCACCTCTGACTGACCCCACCCCCATCTATTCTCTGTCTCCCAAGTCCCAGCTGATCGGGAGGAAATGGAGATTTTGCAGTAACCGTCCCCTGGAGTGGGGTGGGAATGGAGATTTTACAGTATGCTTCCCCTGCCATGCCCACCAAGCCACGCCCACCAAGCCACACCCACAGAACCAGTAGTAAAAATGTTTGAAACCCACCACTGAACTCATCCCATTTCTAAGAGGTCTGTAAGGGGCGTGCAAAAGAGCACCAGCGTGCCTATTGTCCCTGTCCTAATGTTTCTTCTATTTGTATCTATTTTATGTATCCAGGCTTATACTTATTACCAAATACGTTCTTGACAAATAAAATAAATAAATAAAATAAATAAATAAAATGTAAGGTTGTCTTATGCAAGTGATCTTCACGCTATACAGACCAAACTAGTTCAGCTTGCACAGCATGAAGTCAACTTTCGGAAGCTCCAAATTCCTATAATTTTGCTTAGCACAAGAATTCATTTTTTAAAAAATGCTTATTTCTTATCTCCTGTAATCCATGCAATCAACTTCCACCAGTGCAGAAGACCCAAAGGCCTTATTTATCACTGTCATTATCTGTCCAGCTCTTAATGAAGAAATTACACACACAAGTTTGACAAGGATGGAATATTCTTCATTACAATTATATTGTTGTGGTGATTTTGTTCTTTTTTTAAAAAAGAATTTCAATGTAGAGTCCCCCCGCCCCCACCTTTTTGGTGTTTAATATATCAGGCTTGCTTTCCTTTCCCTCCTGTCCAAACAATGATAGTAGATTTACAGTTATTTTACAGGTATTCTTTGCATTTTGGTTTTGAAAAAGAGAAAGGAACATTTTCTCTCATCTGCACAAGCTTTGTCTTTGGCACATTTTCAGAATCTTTGTTCTATATTTCATCTGCCATGTGAAAATGGTTGCAAATATATAGCCTGAATTGCTTTGCCTTTTGTGGCAGTCTCCTAATTGTATACAGTAGAGATGTGAAAATTTTGACCTTGCAGTTTAAGGATATTGTGAGCTGTTGTTCAACAGCATTAGTGGGCCACAAAAACCTCCTGATATAAAATTACATTTAAAACTGAAATAAACACATCTGATGACAAAAATGGTGATTATTTGTCAATTATTTAATACAACACTGAGATTAATTTTAGCTGGCATGTTTCTGTTGTATGGAGAACTGAGATCACTCTGCCCCGCTGACTAGATTCCCATCAACTTATTTTATCCCCTCTTATGTGCGATCCAAACTTTGGTTGGATACAGATTGTTATGAAGTAAAAAATGACCTTCTCACTGCAGTTGATACTTTTCGATCTGGCAACTAATTAGATTCCTTTCAATGCTCAGAGAGAAAAAGAATATTGTTTTAAAATCCAAGAAAGAGTTAGCATTAAGGAAGGATCTGGGGAGATTAATTACAGAAGCTAAGCTTACAATTCCTGCCTTGTTCTGATACCTAGTTAACTGCTCTCTCCTATGGGCAGTCGCTCAGTGCTGTCTTCCAGATACCGTAGGGTTGCCAGGTGTCCACTATTTGAGCGGACAATCCACTTTTTTCACATTATGTTCACTATTTTTTTTCACAAAATAGTGAACATTTTTTTATTCAAAAGCTTTATGATGAAATGGTACGTAATCTAAAGCTGTACAGTCTAAGAGAATAAGGATAGGAGAATCGCGCTTTGTCTTTTTTTTCATGTTAGAATGAGACAAAGATCGAATGCTCATTGCAATAATCACATTTTACACAACAGCGCAAAAAATGCATTAAAGCAGTTATCTTTTGATATCGAAAATGTAGTGCTGAAGGTTTTTGCTGAATTTTCGAATTCTGCGAAGAAACGAGAAGAGTTGAAATCATTTTTTGAGTTTTGCGAGTCAGAATTCCATGAAGTTTTGTGCCATGTTCCAACACGTTGGTTAAGTTTGTTTAAAGCGGTCGAAAGACTTCTTTTAAACTGGATACCTCTAAAATTGTATTTTATTTCTCTTGGATCTGATGAGCGCCATAAGAATATCTAGTATCTTATTTTGGATCAGGAAAATGAACTCGCAAAGGACGATGAACCAACAATTTCAGAATTGTATTTATATTTCACGCACTTCTTCATGTCAATAATGCAAGACCCTACTGAAGCTGGAAAGCAAGAAAATTCTTGCATGTCATTTTCACATTATCATGTGTAAGCTGCGTGATTCTTTGCAAAAAAAATACGATGAGCAGTTTTTTGGAATGAAAGTTTTATTTGCCTTACGTAAAAAACATTTGCCTGAGAATGCCGTGCAAAAGTTCAAGAAAGAAGCCATCAACGTGTATCAAATAGCCATTGCGTATCTAGAAAAATGGTATAATTTCACCGATTCAGTATATGAGACACTAAGTTGTTTCAATCTAATTGATCGCAATAATCCTCCAACTTTAGAAGAAATGACATCTGGTTATTATCACCATGGCGAGAAGAACTTCCACCCAACACTCTCTTCGATTAAATTTCTGCCTTAGAAGAAGTTTATGTTCATCTGCAGGGCGATTCATCCCTTGATAAGTGGACATACTTTTTCAAGAAAGAGCCAGCTCCAAGTTTACTGAAACTGTTCCAGTATTGTGCATCAATTCCGGTATCAAATGCAAACGTTGAACGAATTTTCAGCATCATGGGAAATTTGTGGACTGACGAACGTAACCGACTGCTAGTATCAGTTCGAAGTGAACTTTGTATATTTTTTAATATTTCTCAACGTTGTACTGAAATTAAAGAATTATTCCTTAAACACAAAGAATTGATCAAAGCTGCACAGTCAAAAAATACACACGACAGCAAAGTAAAATGTAATTTAATATTTTACATATTATTATAATATATTTGATGTTTTGAATGTTAAGTAAAGTTTTGAAGTGATTATTTTAATATGTGTTAAAATGTTTGTAAGAAAATATATAATTTAATTGTAATTTTTTTTTAAAAAAATTACTACTTAAACCCCCCCCCCCCCCCGCTTGTACGCTATTTTTTGGAAGCAGACCTGGCAACCCTAAATACCTGCAGATATTTGGAAGAATTACTTTCAAAGCTGTATCAGTTTAGAATTATTAAATAAACCAGAAGTGATTATTGAATTATAATATACTTCTCAAATAGTCATCTAGGTCTACAGCTGAGGTTAAGGATCTCATTGCACAACTGAAATCTCATGAAGGTGATGCCATTCCTCCAGAATTACTAAAGGCAAATAAATACAGGTGAGTCCCTGTGCTGAGCTGTCCTATGTATCATAATAACTTGATAGCATGTTTTCCTTCTGAGTGGAATGAGGCTATAGTCATTCCTTTTTATATGAATAAAAAAATAGATTTAACTCTGCTTCTTACAGATCCATTAGCTTGCTTAATACAATAAGCAAGATATATGCAAAATATATTTATTTAAAATTATTGCATTGGATCAAAAATCAGAATATTCTTGCTGATGAGTAAGTGGAACTTAGAGGGGATTGTTCAATATTGGGCCACTGCCCAGTGTTATTTAGCTGAAAAATACACCTTGCTACCCAAAGACACACTTTTTTGAAGCCTTTGTGGATTTCAGATCAGCTTTTGATTTGATTCCAAGGGACAGGCTGTGGTAAAAACTACACGGATTCTCAGTGGATAAAAATCACTCCTTTTAATTTGGACTCTTTATTTTAACATCTAAGTCAGAGCCAGATGATTCCCCTGCTGGTACCTTTTGGAATGTTGTCTGTTTCCATTCAAAAACGAGTAAGCAAGGGGTGTTTCTTAACCCCCTATTTCTCAATCTTTTTGTTAATTTAATAATTTAGGCTCTCACATCTCCTTTTCATTACTTTCCAATATTAGCAGAGTGTGCAATACCAGCCTTGTTAAATGCAGATGATGTAATAACGTTATCTCTTTTCCAGGTGGGAATGGGAAGGGTATTGAGGGCATTTCTTTTGCTGAATTATCAAAACCCCCAAAGTTCTAGTTTTTTAATTTCAATCAGGGGTGGGTTCTACTTACCTTTACTACCGGTTTGCAGCGGGGCCACATGCGTGCACTCACTTTGCTCTCTCTCTCTCTCGTGTTCTTCTGCGCAAGCGCAGAAGATTCTGCGCAAGTGCAGAAGAGTTTTGATGATGTCGGGGTTGGTGGGTGGAGCCTCCCGCCGGTTTTACTACCAGTTCTATAGAACCGGGGCGAACCAGGGGCAACCCACCACTGATTTCAATTATAGGGTGTATAAATGGCAAATTAACAGAACTTTAATAGAGCAAGTGTAAACTCATACATATTTTGGGGTACAGTTCTTGCCCTTTTATCTTGGAGTACATTTCTCATATCAACTCAGGAACTCAGTGTCTGGATATTCTTCCATTCAGAGGGAGCACATTTTATTCCACTTTGCAAGATCTATCTCAGTTATTTCTCAGCTTAGTCTTACCAATAATTTTAGGTATATGTGTAATGTTTTCTGGCCTAAAGGCTGTAATAAAGTCTTTTGCTGTTGTTGCAGCTTCCTATTGTAGAGAGACCTGTGATCAAAATAATGAAGATCAGTGATTTATGTAGGAAATTATTTATTTTTCCTTTTCACCTAAATTTGAGAAGATTACTAAAGCAGTGTAAGACAAGAATAGTCAGCTTTAGAGAGGCTGGAGAGTTTAGCTTTGCCTCTTGCTTTTCGGTAGAAGAACAGAAAGACCGGGGAGGAGAGGTCAGTGAGTCATCAGCCTAGAATCTTTGATCCTTATCTACTCCCAATTTAGCACTGAATAATGATTAGTTGATTATATTCTTGTATATAGGCTTGAGTAATAAATCTTGACTACAACTTAATGTATAGTACTGATTCTTTGTGCCTGACACTTTCTTGAGCATCACAGGTGACGTTACCTGAAGAACAAGGTGGAAACCTTTTACTCCTTTTAGGTATGTGAATGGAGGATCCTTCCATTCCCATCTTAATTGCAACACAAATGTTTGCCCAGAACTGTACTGCTGATTTTAATTTAAGTGACATGGTTTTGGATTAGGTTGGGGCTATCCTTTCGTCCTTGTCCTTGATCATATAGTTATTTCCCTGCTAATTTTCAGTGAGGAGAATCAAGTGCTGGAGGAGAACCTTGGGTCATTCACTTTTGGCAATAGCTTAAATCCAAAAAGCTATCTCAGATATCTTCCAGGTTTTGATAAGGGAAGTATAATAGCAATAGCACTTAGATTTATATACCGCTTCATAGTGCTTTTACAGTCCTCTCTAAGCAGTTTACAGAGTCAGCATATTGCCCCCAACAATCTGGGTCCTCATCTTACCCACCTCGGAAGGATGGAAGGCTGAGTCAACCTTGAGCCGGTGAGATTTGAATTGCTGAACTGCAGCTAGCAGTCCACTGAAGTAGCCTGCAGTAACTAACTACTGTATCACCTCGGCTCTTAATTTATGATAGCAGCAGTGTTCTTTTTTGGTTTAAACTTCATAAGTTTTTGAAACTTCTGACTACTAGAGGAAATCAGTAAAATTTATTTGCTCCTCTAGCTCTTCTTATATTCGCCCCAGGAACTACTACTGTGGGAGATATCCTCAACATTCTATGTAACCAAGATGACTATCCTGAAAGTGATACAGGTACAATAGGCTTTGTATCTATCTTATAAACAGCAATACCTATGGTATAAACAGTAGTAAGAGGGGACTGATATAATTAGCCATTTCATGCTTTCTTTTTCTTACAGATTGATAGCCAGGTGGTGGTTAACTGGCCATGTCTATCATAATTGATCCTTATATAAGTTCAGAATGTAGCATTTGGCAACATATTCTCAAGAAAGTCATGTGGATATGTAAGAGAGAGCTTCCGTAATGAAAGCAAAGTGAAATATTACTTTGCTGCAGCACTACTTGATGACTAGATGATAAATGGCACATGCAACAACTTTTAGTCACGGCAGCACATCCTTTAGCACGTGCTGCTCTTAAGCATAGCATCTGCCTTTGGGACAGTGACAATAGAAATAAAATTCACTAATTCAAAAACTAAAACGGACCCAAACTATGTGTACATGTGCTGTGTTTGTTTATGAGCAGGATTTAAGAAACTAATAAAACGTAACTTAAAAGTAAGCACCATACAAAATATAAACCAAATAAAGAATGGGGGGTAGGTATGATATAAAACTAGTACAGAAGAATATTGAGAGAGGTTATCTGGCCTTCCCTTCCTTCCAGAGAAAATATTATATTATAAAAGGCAGTATATTCTCCGAGTCCTTTTACTACAAAGATATTTACTTTTCACTTTTGGAAAGGAACATTTATGGCCTCAATATTCAGGGGACTGAAGATCTGTTGTTATTTGAGATTTATGAATGGTTACAGGCACAGAATACGTATGAATGTTTATCATGAAATATGCATCCTTTGTTGAAATTTCAGTGTAAATTTCTATATACATATATGCATGGATGAGATAGCCATATTTGTGTGTCTCTTTCTGTGTGTATTTTTATTGGTTGTTCTTTCTAATTAAGTGCTAATAAAATATATTTATTGTATATTTAAGTCTATTAAAACAAAAATAAAGGTCAGATGTCATAAGAACTGCTTTCGATGAATAATAAATTTAAAATATTAGTCTGATTAAATCAGTACTACAAGTGCTTGCTTTGCTATACAGTAATATCAGCAGGGCTGGTCAATCCAAACATGACTGATCCACTTGTGTAACCATGGTATGTATATATATATATATGTATGTATGTATGTATGTATGTATGTATGTATGCAGATGTGCAGAAGTAATATGTAATCATTATCTCAAGTTTGCTGCTTAGAAGTAGGACCTTGATATGTTGCTCAGAAGGGCTCCTTTGCTCAAATACGCAATGCAGTGAACCCTCCTGAAAGTCTGCATTGATGACCTAATGTTCAGCTTCATCATATTGAAGGTAAAATGAGGCTACACTGGTTGGAACTATCCTTGTGTCATGTTCTTGTCACTGATTTATGCTGTCTTCTATATTATAGAGAAAAAGAAGGTCTGAGGTGGAGAATCTCCTCTAGACCTGTACATAGGATCGCCTGCGATTTAGAAACTTGTACTAGATCCTTAACATGTTAGAAATCTATACCATACACATAAACATCCATGTACTATATATGTTTATATCCATGTGTATGATAAAAATTTCAAATAACAAAACACATGTCATTTATGTGACATGCACACGTGTGCCTGACATCAGGATACAAGTATAAAAGGTCAGAGTTTGTACTGAGACATTGGGATGCACATTTTGATTACAATTGTTCATAATCGCAGTTTGTATCAGATGCCTATATCAGCTCACGCAGAGCAGAATTCTTGCTCACTCTGAATTCATAATGTGAATTTCTGCTCTCTCTTGTCATATAATTGCAATTGTATCAGAGAAACCATCCAAATATAATTATTGAGTGATGCAAAATTTTCCTCATGGAACTATTAAATTGCAGTACTCTCTCTCAAAGTTCTGTGGCCTTGATTCTTGAATATATAAACATACCACTTGATATTTCTGAGTGAGAGGCTTAGGTTATAAACATTTCACTATTAGAAAATGTGTGCAATTTTATTTAAATGCTTGGTGCTTCCTGTATCTTAATGTACAATGGAAATCATATTCTGAAGAGCTGTGTGTACTTGAACCAAGATATTTAAAGATATTTGAAATGTCTATTTAAAGTAAATTCTTAAGCAGAAGTAATATATTTTCAATGTATCTGAGCATCATTTGCCTTGGACTTAAAAACACTTGAATAATATAGAATTTTTTTAGTTTGTTTTTTGTTTTTGTTTTGTTTATGTTTTTATTGGATTTATATACCGCCCTACTCCTGAAGGACTCAGGGCGGTGAACAGCCACAGAATAAAACACATAAATACAAAAATTTAAAATAGAATAAAAATGAATTAAATAATTTGGCTGAGACAAATTTAAAATACCCAATAATTTAAAAACAAATTAAAATTTACATTTAAAAGGGGAAAAGATTTAGGCCAGGCCAGCTTGATGAAATAAGAAAATCTGGAGCGCGCGACAGAAGGTGCGCAGATCCAGGATCCTCCGTATCTCTGGGAGGAGCTCGTTCCGGAACGTAGGTGCCCCCACAGAGAAGGCTCTCCCCCTAGGGGCCGCCAGTCGACATTGTTTGGCCGACGGCACCCAGAGGAGCCCCTCTCTATGGGAGTGTACTGGCTGGTGGGAGGCTATTGGTGGTAGCAGGCGGTCCCGTAAATAACGAGGTCCTAAGCCATGGAGTGCTCTAAAGGTGATAACCAAAACCTTGAAGTGCACCCGGAAGACCACCGGGAGCCAGTGCAGCTACGTCACTCCCATAACCACCCGCGCGGCCGCACTCTGTGCCAGTTGGAGCCTCCAAGTGCTCCTCAAGGGGAGCCCCATGTAGAGAGCATTATAATAGTCCAGACGGGAGGTGACGAGGGCATGAGTGACTGTGCATAGGGAGTCCCGATCTAGAAAGGGACACAACTGATGAATCAGGCGAACCTGATGAAAAATCCTCCCGGTCACGGCCGTCAAATGCTCTTCTAAGGACAGCCGTGAATCCAGGAGGACGCCCAAGTTGCGAGCCCTTTCCGTGGAGGCCAATGATTCACCCCTAATAGTCAGCGATGGCACCAGCTGACTATATCGGGATGTCAGAAACCACAGCCACTTGGTCTTGGATGGGTTGAGCCTGAGCCTGTTTCTCCCCATCCAGATCCGTACGGCCTCCAGGCACCGGACATCACTTCAAGGGCATCATTGGGGTGGTCCGGGGTGGAAATGTACAGCTGGGTGTTATCAGTGTACTGGTGGTACTTCACCCCGAAACCACGGATGATCTTGCCCAGCGGCTTTACATAAATGTTGAACAAAAGGGGCGAGAGGACTGATCCTTGTGGCACCCCACATATGAGGGGCCTCGGGATCGACCTCTGCCTCCCTGTCAACACAGACTGCGACCAGTCGGAGAGAAAGGAGGAGAACCACCCTAGTACGGTGCCTCCCACCCCCAACTCTTCCAACTGGTGCAGCATGATACCATGGTTGATGGTATCAAAAGCCACTGAGAGATCTAACAGGACCAGGACAGAGGAGCAACCCCTGTCCCAAGGCCTCCAGAGACCATCAACCAATGCGACCAATGCCGTTTCTGTGCTGTATCCAGGCCTGAAACCTGACTGGAACGGATACAGATATGTCGTTTCATCCAGGTACTGGGGAAGCTGTCACGCAACTACACTCTCAACAACCTTCACCACAAAGTGAAGGTTGGAGACTGGACGATAATTAGCCAATACTGCCGGGTCCAGGGAAGGCTTCTTGAGGAGAGGCCTCACCACCGCCTCCTTCAGGGCGGTGGGGAAGACACCCTCGCCCAATGAAGCATTTATAATCCCCTGGAGCCAGCCTCGCGTCACCTCCAGGGAAGCCAGCACTAACCAGGAGGGACATGGGTCCAACAAACATGTGGTCTCGTTCAGTCTACCCAGAATCCTGTCCACATCATCAGGGGTCACAGGATCAAACTCATCCCAGATAACATTCTCAAGACCTGCCTCCATCACCCTCACTGGATCTACCCAATTGGAGTCCAGATCTTCCCGAATCTGAGTGATTTTGTCATACAGATACTGAACAAAATCCTCGGCTTTTCCCTCCAAGGGATCCTCCCGCGCTTCCTGGTGGAGCAGGGAGCGGGTCATCTTAAACAAGGTGGCCAGGCGATTATCTGATGATGCAATAAGAGCAGCAAAATGAGTACATTTTGCTGCTTTTATCGCCACTAGGTAATTCTTAATATGAGATCTTACCAGTGTCTGGTCAGATTCAGAAAGACTGGCCCTCTAACTACTCTCTAGGCATCTTTTCCGGTGCTTCATCTCCCTCAGCTCCTCGGTGAACCAAGGAGCCAGGTGAGATCGGTGCCGGGTCAGAGGCCGCAAAGGCACGACTCGATCCAGAGCTCCAGTCCCAGGCGGCCACTAGGTCTCCAGTCGAGGCATGAGCCAGAACCTTGGGGATTGGCCCAAGCACCATCTGGAACCTGTCAGGTTCCATCAGGTCCTGGGGCGGTACCATCTTATCGGTTCCACCTCCCTGCGGTGGGGTGCACCAGTTCGAAGGTCAAGGCGAAGGAGAGAGTGACCCAACCATGACAAGGGCTCGATGACTATATCCCCTATCTTGAGATCACTCAGCCACTGTCCAGAGACAAAACCCAAGTCCAGTGTGTTTCCCCCCGTGTGCGTAGGGCCATGAATTAACTGGGTCAGGTCCATAGCCGTCATGGAAGCCATGAACTCCCAAGCCACCTCAGATGTCTCACCCACGGACGGCAGGTTAAAATCCCCCATGACCATAAGCCTGGGGGTATCAACCGCCACCGCGGCGATAACGTTGAGTAGCTCGGGCAGGGCTGCTGCCACGTGGCAGGGAGCCAGGTACGTGATCAGCAACCCCATCTGAACCCCATGACCCCACTTCACAAGGAGGGTCTCACAGCCAGCCGTCTGAGGAACAGTGGCCTCCCTCGGCCTAAGGCCTTCTCTAATAATAACCACTACTCCCCCGCCCCTCCCCTGTGACCTCGGCTGATGGAATGCATGGACGCCTGGTGGGCACATTTCTACCAGAGGGACCCCTCCCTCCGGGCCCAACCAGGTCTCCATAATGCCCGCCAGGTCCGCTCCCCGCTCCTGAACAAGATCACAAATGAGGGGGGACTTTATTTTACTACTACTTTATTTACTATTTAGTAAAATTCATACTGAATCAGGTCTTTATGAAAGTTTGGCATAAAAAAGACAGCAATTGTTCCTGTTTACTAATGGTAAGTCTTAAACGCTCTTACCTGCCTCAGCAAATTCTTACTCTATTTTTCTGTGTTTGAAAAGCAATTGTGGAAATTTTTTTTCAAAACGGTTTTAAACTCTTGTTGGAGCAACAAGAATTCCTAGCATTTGTAACAGAAGGTTATATATTATTTATCTCTCTGTTATTTAATTCTGCTGTTTATTAGCCATGGTGGCACATAGAATGGTTAGAATGCAGCACTGCAGGCTACTTCTGCTGACTACTGGCTGCTTGCAGTTGGCAGTTGGAGTCTCGCTGGCTCAAGGTTGACTCAGCCTTCTATCCTTCCGAGATCAATAATATGAGAACCCAGATTGTTGGGGGCAATATGCTGACTCTGTAAACCACTTAGAGATGCCTGTAAAGCACTGTGAAGTGGTATATAAGTCTAAGTGCTATTGCTGTTATGTACTGTCCTGACATCCACCTAGACATCAAAATGGCATCCATAATTTTAACTATTAGTTTGGACTATAACTCCTGATCCCTGTAGGCCTAAGTCTTAAAATCTAGTTAAGTGTCCCATAAATCTCCCACTGGGAGATAACAGCATGGCTATTCCCATCCCATGTTTCTCTGGCAAAATAACTGTTAGAATATTATAAACTGAATTTTATAGAATATTATAACTGTTAGAATATTATAAACTGAATATTATAAACTGAATATTATAAACTGAAACTCAAAATATATGTGCTGGTTTATTCTTTCTCAGGTAATGACTGCTCTTTTATATTTCCCCATGGGAGAATAACAAGTTGGTCAAAGGGAGGACTATTATGGTTACTAATAAGTATCTGTCACTCATCAGCAGATTCCTGTTTTTAAGTATCCATTATTTCAGCATTACCGTTTGATTATTTAAATGATTTTATCATGACTCAACCACAGGATTTATAGTGTCTCACATAGAATTCTAAACAGAAAAGATTTAGGCTGCTTTGATAGGGTAGTGATAGGGTAGGGAAGAGAATAGTCAATAGCTCTCTGATGCTGTTATTGTCACTTAGAAACTTCATGTGCAGACCTGAAGTGGAATTACTAGATTCTTCTCATCCTATAAAAAACTTCATATCACCTTTATTTTTCATTGAAGCAATATTTTTTATTCAGCTACCTGAAATAGGCAAGATCTTCAGTGTCAGGGTCATTTGGGACTGTCCAATTTCTTTTTTTAGTATGCTTTCTGAGTAAAATAATTTTTTATTTCCTTATCTGCTTGGTTAGACCTTGCCTGTTGTGATTTCCCTTTATTTGCCAGCTTTCTCTATGAATATTGACTGCTTGAATACACTGATATTTACCTAGGAAGCTCTATGAAGTACAGTTTATAATCTAAACATAGGCATCTAAGTTACAATACAAAAGGGCAGAGCTTGCATCATGATGTCAGGTTGCACATTTATCATTTTGTGTCACTGTGGCGAGCTGACAGTGCCTGTGAACACAGTCTACCACAGGTGATATCTGTCAGCAGTTATTCTTGTCATCGTATGGCTCTCAGATCTGCTCCTAAGTTTTCCAACTACTGATTCTGAGAATTTGAGGTTCTGCTGATAAAATGCATAGAAAGAATAAGATGATACCCAACATGGATTTTGGAAAGAAAATCTGAGAAAAATATGTACTCTTTAATTAGATAATTGATTTCAAGATTCAACTATTGGATCATACCAACTATCATAAATTTAGAGTTGGCAACTATGGAATTAACAATTTCTAACGAATCTTTTGGGCTTGTGTTTGCTTCCAAGGAGAAGTGAGAAGCTAGATAAGGATGCTTGTGAATTATAGAAGGCAGCGATGCTGGTGATCTTGGACAGATCCTTCAGAAGTTCACCCTGAACCTAATTGTATTGAAAATCTACAACACTACCTCTAACTGGTTATAGTGATTGAGAAGCTGGCAGGCCATCAATTACAAAGGAGTCTGGAAGAAAGGATGCTGTATTGGTCATTCTTGTTGATGATACATGATGTTGGGAAACACCAGCCAGGCAGAGGGAAAATTTCAAGTGTGGTATTAGCCTCGAATCTTTGAGCAGATGCAAGAACTAATCCCCCTGAAGAATCTTTTCTATCTGTTCCTAAGAGAAGATAGAATTCTGGGGAGATTCCTGTAATAGGTAAAATGTAATAAAGTAGTTAGCTTGAACTCTACATATGAAGATCTGGTTGCTTGCACCTGTACATGGTGAGGTTTAAATGGAGGTTTGGAATTCTGGTAGTCCTGCTAAATCTCTTAGCAGTCACTGACTGTGCTAACCTAATCTGCACATGCTGGCAATTGCTTAGTCATAATTGCTTAGCAGATTATTCTGGTTGGTGTGCATTGGCAGGAGAGGTTGAATTCTAGAGTACTCCAATATGAACTCGACTCTCCCTATCCTATTAACATCTATATAAAACTGTAGATGGGTGCCATTGAATTCTTATATATTTGCATACTTTTCTTATTAGCCAACAAATAACAGAATGCAGCAACAACAAAACACTGATTCTCCTTTGCATGTTCCTTAGGAATTAATTAAAGAAGATAAGTTTTTGCACATTCCACAATTATTACATTTCTTACTATTAAAATTATTATTATTTATCTTTCTTGAAATATGCTACTTGTTGTATATTCTATTATCCTAATATCATTATCATATCTGGGCATTTTGATGAAATGTAATTTTCTTCCCATAGTATTTGATTATTATGTTTTGGGACAAAAGCTATAATGCTATCTTCTTGATAGCTAATGCTACTTGTGCATGGTTAATTCACCAATATTAAGTAGCCAAATATCAAACTAAAAAAAAAATGTGTCCTGTTCTTAGTTAGAATGTTGGCAGCTATTAAAAAAGCACCCTTCCCTTGTCTGTCATTCAGGTGATAATTTAATTATTCAATTACTTCCAACTCCTTGTGATATCATTTCTGCTGGATTTTGTGTCACAAACTGCTTTCTGTAATCCTTGGATTTACAATTTGGTGCCTTCCAAATATATTGGACATCAATTCACATTAGTAGTAGGGAAGACTATATGAGGCATAGATCTATTAAACTCTTTTAAGGAAAACCTCCTATCTTAAAAAATAAACCAAGCAAGACAAATGACTTTTGATTAATTCCTTTAGAACAAGTTGGAATATTGTATTGAAAAGATTACCGTTTCTGCTCCATAAAAGAGTTGAAAATTGTAGCTCTCTATCATTGTAATGTGGCAACAAAATAAATAACAGATTGTTTTGGCTGCTTGAGATAACCAACTCTTCCCACAGTAATATGCTTGTGTGTGGTGTTGAGCAACATATTCTTCATATTTATAGAGAAAATATTTAATAGAAGAGGTGAGAATTTAGAATTAAGCAATGACTTTCTAGTGGCTTATATTGGGAATTGTGTACTGTGCAGTATATTAACTAGCAAACTAGATCAGCAATATACAAGCAATTACTACACAGTTATGTTTAATACTCTGCTCATAAATCTCTGAAATGATCATATTACATCATTATAATTACACTGAAGGTAATGTTTAGGTTAGCAGGTAGAAACAATGGTTGTAATGGTCAAGATTTTCTAAATAAGAGTAACAAATTTATATTAGCCAAGAAATGCAATGTAATATAATTATAAGGAGATCACATCACAATTTTTACCTCTAATTATATAATTATACAAGTTTGAACAACTACTGCTTAATATGAAGTTGTTGATAAAATTCCATACATAATTACAATGCATTTTGATCATATTTTTTAACCATCATGGAAATATTGGTACTGACTAGAGACATTTTTATGGTTATATCTGCTTTTACTGTATGCTAATGGGCTTTATTATAGTGGATTAGATATACATAAAAAATGAGGAAAACATTGAGTCATCCCAGACAGATGGCTGTTTAGTCTCTGCTTGACTAGATTCAGTGAAGGGAAGACCACCATTTCTATGAGTAATTGGTTCCACTGTCAAACTATTTTTACTGTTAGTACTTTTTTGCTTGCATACAAATGAAGTCTGCTTTCCTATATCTTAAATCCATTATTTCATTGTCTTGCTTTCTGGAACAATACAAAACAGATATTATGACATCCTTTCATGCATTGAAGAATTCTCCCATGATCCTACAGATTCATTTTCTAAAAAGGCTGAACATAGTCAATGTGAAGAATGAAGCTGGGTTTGCTAATTTGCTAGGTAAAGAAAACTTGTATTTCAGCAGAGAAAAGTGTCTTCTAAGTCAATTACCTGTAGACTTGGAAAGATAGAAAGAAAAAGTGTAGAATTTAAACCCTGTAATGTAAATCTATATAAGGGCTTTAACCAGGGGTGAAATCTGAACTGGTTTACTACCGGTTCTCAGGCTGTGCATGCACAGTGTGCACCACGCACCAAATGAGAGGTGTGCACATGCAACGCTCCCCAAAAGGAGGCATGCGGTAAGTAGAACAGCCCGTGAGAGGGGAGGGGGTGATCAGTTGTGGTGCGCAATCTTTTTTTTTACTTTAAAAGCATTGCTTTTAAAGGTAAAAAAAAAAGCCTCTGACGATTGCGTGGCTCAGCTGTGATTGTCAGAGGCTTTTTTTAACCTTTTAAAAGCATTTTTTAAACAACCTGTTCAGCCAAAGAGGTTATTAAAAAAATGCTTTTAAAAGAAAAAAAAAGCCTCTGATGATCTGGCAACTCAGCTGGGATTGTCAGAGCCTTTTAAAAGCATTTCTTTTACAACCTCTTCAGCCGAAGACATTGTAGAAAAAATGCTTTTAAAAGTAAAAAAAAAAGTGTCTGATGATCGCGCAGCTCAGCTGGACATGGGGGTGGGGGCAGGGAATTTGCTACCAATTCTCTGAACCACCCGCCGCCATCGCTATTGGATCGGGCGATCTGGTTCGAACCCTGGCTTTAACCATTGTGTACAGCATATATTTTATTACTTTATGAAAAAGACTAATCTAGTTAAGTTTGAGACCCATTGTGATCTTTGGATTAGGGTGATGGAGTAGGAGTGATGAAACCAATTCTAGAAAGCCAACTGGGCAATCTTGGGACAATAATTTTGTTTCAGCCGTAATGAGGTTCTGTGAAAAATATTAAGTACTGATGACTTCACTTTTTGAACTGGGCAAGTGTGATGTCAAACTAAGCAACCAAACTGTGATCAAGTAAATCACTAAAAACAAGAAGAAACAACAACAAACAACATATGGTGGATGAGATCTTCGGCCTAGTAAGGCAGTTCCTGAATAAAGGAATATGTTTCTGGATAACTTGTCCTGTGAATAGAATAGGAATAGGAATAGGAATAGGAATAGGAATAGGAATAGGAATAGGAATAGGAATAGAATAGAATAGAATAGAATAATAGAGTTGGAAGGGACCTTTGAGGTCTTCTAGTCCACCCCCCTGCCCAGGCAGGAAACCCTACATCACTTCAGACAAATGGTTATTCAATATCTTCTTAAAAATGTCCAGTGTTGGAGCATTCACAACTTCTGCAGGTAAGTTGTCCACTGATTAATTGCTCTAATTGTCAGGAAATTTCTCCTTAGTTCTAAATTGCTTCCCTCCTTGATTAGTTTCCACCCATTGCTTCTTGTTCTACCCTCAAGTGCTTTGAAGAATAGTTTGACTCCCTCTTCTTTGTGGCAACCCCTGAGATATTGGAACACTGCTATCATTTCTCTCCTAGTCCTTCTCTTCATTAAACTAGACAGACCCAGTTCCTGCAACCGTTCTTCATATGTTTTAGCCTCCAGTCCCCTAATCATCTTTGTTGCTCTTCTCTGCACTCTTTCTAGAGTCTCCACATCTTTTTTATATCGTGGCAACCAAAACTGAATGCAATATTCCAAGTGTGGCCTTACCAAGGCATTATAAATTGGTATTAACACTTCATGTGATCTTGATTCTATCCCTCTGTTTATGCAGCCCAGAACTGTGTTGGCTTTTTTGGCAGCTGCTGCACACTGCTGGCTCATATCTAAATGGTTGTCCACTAGGACTCCAAGATCCCTTTCACAGTTACTACTATTGAGCAAGGTACCACATATACAGTACCTGTGCATTTTGTTTTTCTTCCCTAAATGTAGAACCTTCCTTTTTTCACTGTTGAATTTCATTTTCATTTCATTTGAAATGAATTTCTTTTTATTTTTGAATGAAAGTAACAATCAGAAGGGAAAATATGTAGAAGATAATGCCCACTACTGGACCTATGAAATAGCTTTCATACTCAAGGGTGTATTTACCTTTATTGTTATGTTCTTCTCTGAATGTAAAGTTACAAATTCCTGGGATTTAAAACTAACATGAGCTTTATTCCCAAGAAGTAGAACAAACTAGTAAACTGCCGAGAAGCTTGACTCTAGATGTTATTTTGTATGCTTCACATTTCACTCCATTGTACACTTTGGTAATTTTTCAAAGACCAAGGCACATTTTCCTTTTGGTTATGGCAGATTGATGTTTTGATTCCACACAGTTAATTCTGTCAGTGCGGGAGCCTGTGGGCTGTTTCCTTTTGAAAAATATAAAGAGGTACATTAAAACCTCTTCTCTGTGCCCAAGTAATAATAGTGGTTATGGTAATGTTTCCTCAGTCACATTTGATTGAATGCATCTTAAAGTATAGTGTTGTCATGTTAGAAAACTAATTGGATTTACGTAATTTAAGAAGACCTAAGAAAGAGCAAAGTCTCTGCAGCATATTGTACTTATGCTATGCTTCCTCCCCCAGCCTCAAGGGATGTCAAATATATTTCATTACCACTACAACATTTTATTCTTTCAACAGCCTTTTGAAAAAGATTAAGTTGAGAGACTATTGGATTCAAGGACACTCAGTAACTGTCTTACTAGGAATATAAACTTGAATATCCCCAATGTAAGACCTTCAATGCCTATGCTGTATATATGTGGGAAATAATTTCCATTTGTTGTCACTTTGATAGGAAAAACTACGTTAATTTTGAGATTCTTAAACTTTATTTTGATTTTTTCATATTTTCCTTTATAATTTCAGTAATTTAACCATTTAAAGTTCGTTTTAAAATCATCTAAAGGACTTCCCAAAGATGCTTTTTCAGGAGGCAACTGGACTTCCTTGTTTTTTCTTTGAAGACGTTTCACTTCTCATCTGAGAAGCTGAAGAAGATGTGATGTGTTTAATTTTGTTTGGTACCTATTAGGAGAATCTCTGCTTTTCCAGATATTCGTTTATTTCAAATTTGAAATAAAAATTATTTCAGTATAAATGTCTTTCTATATATCCATCTGAACAAAGCAAAATCATAATAGAGTTTGGAAAGATACAATATTTCATTTATCACTACATTGAAAAATTGCAGATTTTGCTGATTGAAAACTTTAACTTTCGTTTTGTGTTAAAGTTTCCATCTCTGCAACACTTTCTGTGCTTATTTTGATATAGCTGCTTCTTCACTAATTATGTGTGATATGTATCTCTAATAATAATCCTTCTAGTTATTAAAATCCTTGATCATTTCCAAAATCTTCCGTGATTAGGAGGCAACTTAAGTATCAGTATGATTTAAAGTAGTTAAGTGTGATTTAAAGTAGTTTAAATATGCATATACATAAATTTAATGAAATATGTATAAGTACCCTTACTTTAGGGAAGCATACTGAACACAATGATTAAATTACTTTTATCATTAAACTTTTGGATTTCTCTTCAAATTCCACATTTTAAATAAATTGTTTTAGTTTGTAAACATACAAAGGAGATTGATATCATAGAATGTTAAAATTAGATGTTAGCGAAGATCCCTGATGATAACAGGATGCTTTAAAAATGTATGTATTGTTAATTATGTGGGCTGCTGCTGTTGACTAATAATAATAATAATAATAATAATAATAATAATAATAATAATAATAATTTGGAACATAACAGGCCAGATATCATGGTTGTTGAGGGCCGAAGCATACAGTTTATTGATATCGCTGTACCAGGAGATGCCAGAGTCGAAGAAAAAGAACTGGAAAAAATCACGAAATATCGCAATCTGGCCATTGAAACTGCACAGCTATTGAGAAACATGTATCAGTGATAACCATTGTCATTGGGGCACTTGGTAGCATTCCAAGAATTTTACAAAACTCATTAAGAAATTGCAGCTTCCTGCAATAAGGCCAATAGAACTGCAAAAAACTGCACTACTTGGAATATCATATATTTTAATAAGACACTTGGTTGATACCTAGGACGCTGGCAGCAACGCCTATCAACCATTAGCACCAGTCAATCGTATTTATGACACATTTTTAAATGTTCAGTTGACTGAGTTTCATGTTTAATGAATAAAAGAGATAATAATACTAATAATAGCCTTTAATGTCATTGTACATCACGTATACAATGAAACTGGTTGAGCCTCTACTGGTGCAATCCATACCAGAAAACACAAGACAATACAATTCCCAATTTAAAGAAGTAATTGGGGAAAGAAAAAACTAGTCATACATTTCCATAGGTACGTGGAGTGATTGTGATTGTGTTTAGGAGTCTGACAGCCCATGGGTAGAAGTTGTTTTTAAACTTGTTTGTCTGGAAGACTATACTTTAATGTCTTCTGCCCGATAGTAAAAGTGAAAAGAGACACTGGCCAGGGTGTGAACATCCCTAGGTATCTTCCTTACTCTGCTGAAGAGAAGGAACAGACTCTGGCTGATGTAATTCAGAATTAGCAGCTAAGATTCTCTCTTTTTTGGCTGGCTAAATAGGAATACTGGTTATGAATGCTGAAAATGTGAATATCTATCTACAATTCCACATACAAGAAATGTAAAACAGGGTTTCCATTTAACAGTGGAAAGGACAAGCAGAAAACATGCTGTTGAATATGAACTCAAGAAAAAATATCTGGGGTCAACAGCCTGAAGGCAACCAACTGTTTTAAGAGGCTTGAGTTCCAGACTCAAGGAACGTTATATTTTCTACTTATTTGAAGGTAAATTAAACTCTTGTGTAGTCCTTTCTGGGACAGTGAAGGAGAATTAAGGAATTAGGAAATAAATGTGTATGGAAGATACATGGAGGTCTATATTCTTGGTTTATTTCAAAGCAATTTTCATACATTTCTTTCTCAACCAAATTATGTACATATTGATGGTAGATTAAAGGAGAATTTGTACATTCTGATAAGGAGAGAGTTTCTTGACTCAGCATTTCTTTTATTTAATGTCATGGTATATAGAGTTTTGGCTGAAAGAGATATGGGAAAATCTTAAAACTGATCTGATTGTTCTGTGTATTCATCTTGCTATGAAGCCAAAGATTCTGAGTGAGGAAAAAAAAATCATATTTGGGAAAAAACTCCGTTTCCAGCTCTCCTCTTTCTTTTTCTTATAATTTGATGGAATTGTTTGCATTTTTTCTTTTTATTTGGGGAATGTCAAAGCAGAGAGGCCTTAAATTTATGTGCATTTGGAAATTAAATCTTAAGAAGTTAACTCCTAAACCATTTGTCTAATCAGCTTCAGGCCTTGCATGCAAAATCAAAAGTGGAAGAAAAGGGTAAGATTGAAAGATAAATGTTGTGATTTATTACTTGAAATGGCACTATTGGAAGGGGGGAAAACACTTCCTAAGAGGCAATTGCTTGAGCTATTTCCCCCTATAATTAAAGCACCTGCTGCCTCAAAGACAAGCATCATCATCTAACTAGAAAAGATTTCTTTCTTGCTTATTTCTCTGAGCATATATTCATTGCTCCCTACCCCCTTTTAATTGTGCCTCTCAAAATTGTCCAAATCAAACATTGACTTTACCTTCCCTCAGGGGCAGAAACTGAATGGAAATTATATGCAAAACTTTAAATTATATTCTTTTTTGAGTGGTTTAGGTCACTTGGAAGGCAGGTTTTTTCCTCAACAGAGTCTAACTGAAAGCACAATAACTCAGAAGAGATATACAAAGAAATCATATGGCAGGTTTAAAAACATGCTCCCTGCACAGCTTTTTTTTTTTTTTTTTTTTGAGAGAGAGAGAGAATTGTGTTCCTCAGAACAGGATTAGGATGACTGTTTTGGCCTGTGGTATACCACACATTTTCCTGACTCCCAGATCTACCACAGAAAGATCTCCAATAATGTCACTGGAATTGGAATGTGGGGTTGAAAAATTCAGGTTTTAGGGCAGTTTGGGGATTTTAAGAGAGGAAAATTAGGAGTTTCTCTTCCCAGAATTAATAAGTTTTTGTCTCCACTGTCATGTTTCCTGGAGTTAAGTAAAAAAAAGTTATCATCAAAATTCAGAGATTTGTTACTGAATTTTGGTGGCAATATCTTAAGGAGCAACAAGATGAAGGAAGTGCTTTTGGGCCACAGCTTGCTCAGTCCTGTCCTGGATTATCCATAAATAACGTCTTTAAATTAAATTGATAATTAGTTCATTCTAACCCAAAATTATCTATTTGCGGAAGTGTCCCAACCATACCTAGAAATGTCAGGAAGCAATCCTGGAATCTTCCAAAAAAAGAATATGTACTATAGCCATTGGTGCTGCTTTCCTTAAAGAAAACAATTTCTATCTCCTCCAGCATGCATGCTGAAATAGACATAATAGAGACATATTCCCAGTATATTTGAGAGCATCAGTCTAGGGGAGACTAATGTGACATGATTGCAAGTGATGTTATAAAATCATCTAATTATTGAACATGTATGTTCGTCATTTATTTATCACCAGTGCTTTTATGCCACTTCAATCATTTGACTTCAAATTGCTTACCACATGCATTACAGTACCCTACCATTCAAAATTATAAAATATATAAAATAAATTAATCAACATAAATAATAAAACAATCTTAAATAGGGGGCACCATTAGTTATCAAAACCATTGGATTTACCAATTAATCGAGGTAACATTTGTGTTCTCTTCATTGCTTAAATTTTACTACTGCTATGAAATATGTCATCTGTAAATACCAAATGTGATGCATTTAGTACAATTTCATTATTTCATGCTAAGTCCTATTTCATGGCTCACTTATAACTGTTGCTTTCCTAGTTTCACAAATATATGAGACCAATCCTTTTCCTTTGTAGTGCAATGTAGATGTCAGCTTCGAACTAAACTTGACTGCAGCCATCTTTCTGTTTCCTCAGTTGTCACACAGAGCAGGAAGGGAGGAAGGAGGTTGGAATTCATTATTAGACACAACAAAGAGCTTTCTCATGAAAACCAAGGTCATCTCTACTGGCAACACATAAGGTTGGGGAAGGAGTGCTTGAAGAGCTTGCCAATTAACCCAATTGGCCAATGTGACCTGTGACATTTGAGGATGGGGTTATTTCCTAGTTTAATTATATTGAAACCACGGGATTTAGAATTGGTTTTCCATTGAAGCTGTGCCAATATGATGTACTCAATAAACAGGACCTTTGAGAAGGAGCCAAGTCTCAGAGTTCTGATTTGCTTGGGTTTATTAGTCGGAGCCTTGACAGTAGACATATTTGGAATTTAACATTGTTTCATATGTGCATGATTCAATTTCAGTAGAAGCTAAGCCCCTATTAAATGAATGCCTAAACCTTTTCAACATCATAACTCTTGAAGGAAGATGCACTCCTTTTCAAATTAAAGTAATGTCAGTACATTAAAATAAAAGCACTCCCTTTTTATAATTTTATTGTCCAGTCTCCAACCTTCGTTTTATTGAGAAGGTTGTTGAGAGTGTGATGGTGCGGCAGCTTCCACAGTACCTGGATGAAGCTGTCTATCTAGATCCACTGCAGTCCGGCTTCAGGCCTGGGTACAGCATGAAAACAGCATTGGTCGCATTGGTGGATGATCTCTGGAGGGCTCGGGATAGGGGTTGTTCCTCTATCCTGGTCCTGTTAGATCTATCAGCGGCTTTTGATACCATCGACCATGGTATCATGTTGCACCGGTTGGAGGGGTTCGGGGTGGGAGGCACTGTTTTGTGGTGGTTCTCATCCTACCTCTCTGACTGGTCGCAATCTGTGTTGGCAAGGGGGCAGCGGTCGACCCCGAGGCACCTTGTTTGTGGGGTGCCGCAAGGGTCGGTCCTCTTGCCCCTTCTGTTCAACATTTATGTAAAGCTGCTGGGTGAGATCATCCGTGGCTTTGGGGTGGAGTTCCATCAGTAAGCTGATGACACTCAGCTATACATCTCCACCTCAGGCCACCCCAACGATGCCCTTGAAGTGATGTCCCGGTGCCTGGAGGCCGTGCGGGCCTGGATGGGGAGAAACAGGCTCCGACTCAACCCTTCCAAGACCGAGTGGCTGTGGCTTCCAGCGTCCCGATATAGCCAGCTGGTGCCATCGCTGGTTATTGGGGGCGAATCATTGGCCCCAACGGAAAGGGCTTGTAACTTGGGTGTCCTCCTGGATGCACGGCTGTCTTTAGAAGAGCATATGATGGCCGTGGCCAGGGGGGCGTTTTATCAGGTCCGCCTGATACGCCAGTTGTGTCCCTTTCTAGATCGGGACTCCCTATGCACGGTCACTCAGGCACTCGTCACTTCCCGCCTGGACTACTGCAATGCTCTCTACATGGGACTCCCCTTGGGGTGCACCCAGAGGCTCCAGTTGGTCCAGAATGCGGCTGCGCGGGGGATTATGGGAGCGATGGGGCGCTCTCATGTGACACCTCTCCTGCGCGAGCTGCACTGGCTTCCTGTGGTCTTCCGGGTGCACTTCAAGGTGTTGGTGACCACCTTTAAAGCGCTTCATGGCTTAGGGCCGGGGTATCTACGAGACCGCCTTCTGCCGCCAATAGCCTCCCATTGGCCAGTTCGCTCGCACAGAGAGGGCCTTCTCAGGGTGCCGTCGGCCAGACAATGTCGGCTGGCAACCCCCAGGGGGAGAGCCTTCTCTGTGGCGGCACCTGCCCTCTGGAACGATCTTCCCACAGAGATACGCACGATACCAGACCTCCGGACTTTTCGTTGGGACCTGAAAACACATCTATTTCATCTAGCCGGGCTGGCTTGATCCCATCCTTGCTCTTTTAATTTGTAATTGGTTTTAACTGGGTTGTTTTAAATTGATGGCCAAAATTATTTAATGTCTTTTAAACTGCTTTTAAATTTTATATGTTGAGTTTTACCGTGGCTGTTCACCGCCCTGAGTCCTGTTGGAGAAGGGCAGTATACAAATAAAATAAAATAAATAAATAAATAAATAATTAAAAAAACATATTATGGCTGGATTTGTGTGAATTGTGGAATATTTATCCGTTACCTTTCATAAGATGCCACATTTAATCAAAACCTTTGACCAAATATAAATGAAGGTAATGTTTGATCTAGGAAATTATTTAAGAGTGTTTTGCTTTTATATTAGGGACATTTTTTTTTAAGAATAGATGAATTCTTTAAAAAACTGAAAATTGCTTAAATGTGTAATTATTTAGAATTCCAATAATTAAAATCATTTATTTATAAACATTTGCTGGTTTTGTAAAGCCCTTCCTTCCTTCCTTCCTTCCTTCCTTCCTTCCTTCCTTCCTTCCTTCCTTCTTTCCTAGAATCATAAATGGTTGTTTCACAAATTACAAATTCTTTAAAGAAACAAATATCTGAGTCTCTGAACTCTTCATTTATCCCATTTTAGTGGCTGCAGTTACTTTTGCAAATTATCTTCATATCTTAAGCTTATGACTTCCTCTTATGACTTCCTAATAGGGATCGTCTATTAAAACAACAATCAAACCACCTCAAGCAATGACTCCATAGAGTGGCAGACAAGTACAAGGTCTAGTCTGCCACTCTATCAGATTTTTATCTACTGCTATCCATCACGTTGAGGCATCCTCTGATTGAAACATCTTGGTGTTAGGCAGCTCTTCAGAGAAAGCTGTATTTTTGACATTGTATTTTGAAGGCTACTTAAAGCCTCTGATATAAAGAGTGAAGTCTTTACTAGTCTTACTAGACGTGGCTGACTCAACACAAATCAGCCTTCTTGTTAGAAAACTATTAAACAATTTACATGCCTCAACATCTTGAAGAATTTTTTTCTAGAGCTCATTTTGAACAACTAGATTTCATGGAAAGATATGGGTGGCTTCACGGAATTCCATTTGAAGGACTTTCAAACAGTGGTTTATCTATATATATAAACAGTATATATATATATATATATAGATAGATAAACAGTGGTTTATCTATACACACACACACACACACACATACACACACATACATACATACATACATACATACATACATACACATGCTAAGCAAAGCGAGGAAAACAATCAATCTTCAACTATAACAGGAAGCACACACAGAGAGAAAATACATGGAGAGATAATACAAGGAGGGATAATACACGCAGAGAGAGACTGCCCTCACAGGGCCTCTCCTATATAGACAGCTCTTAAAGTGATAACCTTGCTGACTCATTCTCATTGTATCACCTCGGTTTACAGCCTTACAGCAGCTGGTCAGCTATTAAATCATCATTACCTTAACAAAAGAGACTGTATCTGTGGTTCAGCAGCTGTTGAAGACTTTGCACATATTTCACAACTTCTGTTACTAATTAACAGAAAAAGATAATACAACAACATAATTCAACATCAGAATTTTTTTAAAAAAAACAAAAACCACATTTCAAACAATGTAACGAAATTCCTCGCCCCTTCTCAAACAAAAACTAATTCCGAAGCTGAAACAACACACGCCTCAGCATCAGTGTGGTAATGGAAGTATAGATGTATCTTGTATAATAATCTTCATGTGCAAAAAAATGGTATAGTTCTGAAGTGTTGATAGGTTCCAAAGGCTGGGAATACAGCCGAAAAGAACATATGTATATTTAACTCTCAATGCTTGGTGTTAACAAATCATATTAACAATCTGGTGGATTTCAGCCCAGAATATAGCAAGATTAGGATAGGTCCCAGACTATGTAAATTATCAATCCAACTGTTCCAAATTGCATTTCCAGTGATAAGGCAAATGAATCCATCCAACCCTTATTAAATATTATCTAAGGTATCTAATATATAGAAAATATTTTTTTTCTTTTATATTAACCTTATTTTAAGATCAGAGAAAACTAACTTCACATCCTTTAGAGTAATCTTCAGTTTGTTTACAAAAAAAGGGATCATTTGTGCTCAGTATTTCAAAGGTCATATGAATTATTAACATCAAGTTCCTTCAGGTTTTTATAAAAATAGTTACTGGCTTTGGACTCTCTGTTGCTTAATCCAAAACCTTCCAAGAACTACTATGATGTAAATTAAACCTTTTTTATAAAGTTCTAGAAAAGTTTTTAAACGAACGTTGATTGAAATTTATTGAAAGTATGCATATAATATCCAATATAAAAAAACCCTTCCCAATAATATTGTCAACTATTTTAGAACTGGAATGATAAAAGGGTCAGAATTACATTTGCTGCCTAATTAAGTCCAAATATTACAACAATCGTGCAGATCTATGCATGACAAATGCCTACCATGATGTCAATGGGTTCAGATAATAACATTCAAGTTGATCCCAAAAAGGATATCAGTTCAGCTATTTTTATTACTCCCATTTTTTAAGTCAGAAAAAAAAAAATGCTAGTAACAAGTGTAAAACATGGCAAATTAAAGTCAGGTTTCCCAACTCACGATTGTCATTTTAATAATACAAATCTTGACAGATGGCTATATTAGATAAAGTTATTTCAGGTGTTAAACACTAAATCCCAAATCTGTTCAAATTTTCTTGAATTTGTGTAAAAATAGGTGTAAATTCAATTTTACCAATTGAGAAAGCATTTTAGGAATCCTTATATTAAGGTAAATAAAATAATGGGGAAATGATCTAAAAACCCAATCCCTAAACATATTAAAATGATATGTTATTCAATTTATTAAATAAACGGACAAAATAGTAAATTTGCATACTAATTAAAGAAGGAATTAAAATTACTGGCTTAATTACAAAATTACAGCATATCATCCTTAAGTAATATTTTATACTCTGCTTCCCCTACTGTGATTCATTTAATACTTTTTAATAATTTCTAATAACATAAGCATGAAATTGCAAAACTAGTATTCTTTACGTGTTCTATAACATAAATTTAGTCATAGAAAAAAGCATATCATTAGCAATCACATGGGTCTTATTAGTTAAATAAAGAAATAATTATACAGAATTTAAAACCTGAAAAAAAATATAATACACAATAATTCAAAATCTGCTTCAAAATTATATTTAAAGCATTCTCATCATACAAGAAAACTTAACTGCTGGAATATATTAATGGAAATACATCAGTTAAGAATTTAATATTGCTGTATTGCAATGTACTGCAGCAAAAAATCTGGTTTTGTAATATATGAAACCAGAATTGTTAAGTTTATTTTAGCAGAGACCAGAATGCTTGCTGACCAGTTCAATTCTGAGCAGGCAGCAAGCCAAACACGTGTGATGTCCTTTTAATATTTGACATATGGATAAATGGATATAGAATGCTTAGGATAATGATGGTAGACGTCTTACAGACATAAATATATTTCTGCATGCAGATGATGCCATGTAGTTGACTGGGAACCTAAATGATTTGTGGCAAGGGTTGGATAGATTGTATGACACAACAACGAGTACGGATCTAAAAATCAAGGTAGTTGTGTTTGATGGGGAAATGGAGCAAACATTTGCAAATTATATATACATTGTAAAAAACTAAAGCAAGTATATGAATATGTATTCCTTGATAAAATGTTTACTGAAGATGAAAAAACAGAGACATTTCAACATGTGCAAATGCTGGAAGAAAGATTAGTAGATATTATGTAGGATCATGTTTGTTGAAAGAAGCAAAAGGAATGGCAAATAATAAAATGCTTTTGCCTACTTTACTATATGGAGTTTTGGCTATTATTAAGAAAAACATAAAAGTAAGTGGAATGTAAGAGGAATATAGGTGTTGTGACTCCGACCCCTGAGGCCGACTTATCGGAAGGAGAAGGCTCCGAACATGAAGAGAGGAGTTGGCCAGGCCTCCCTCTCCAGGACCCTCCTCTCTGGCAATGCCTCAAGTGTCTCCCGAAGGAAAAGAGATTGGCCAGGAGCCAGGTATCTCCTCGCAGTCGAACAGTGACAGAGATAAGTCTTGGCTGGATCCACGCCAGCGTCGAAGAGACAAGTGCACGCAGCAGAAAAGGAGGCGTGCCAGAGATTAAGCTGAGTCACTGGACCACACCCCACAGGGGATAAAAGGGGATGAGGTGGCCATTCAGACTCTGTGATGGACAAAACTAAGTACTAGCGAGTCACATTGTATCTTTGAAACAACATTATCTGCCTTGGATTTAATACGGACTGGACTTGACAATTCTTGAACTGTGTGTATCTTATTTGGGTTTATCTGTTGGAGGAACAACTCCTCCCTCTATGCGTAAAGTACTTGGCAAGCAGCTACTGGGTTGCTGCCAATCCTCTTATCGAAAGAATTTGTTGTCTGCCAGTTTTATTTAACCCCTGACTATCTGTTTGTGTGCGTGTGTGAGACGGGGACAGAACAATAGGCTCCTTAAGAAACATATGTGGTTAAAAAGAAAAGAAAGGATAATGTCAATTGTATACAAAACAGATTGAAATTGAGTGATCAGTATTAAAAGATGTCTATTGAAGTGGTTTGATTATTTGTAGAAAATGAATCGGAACTGAAGTCTAATGCATATGAAGGAAGAGTGGATGTGTTGAGAGTAAAAGAAAGACAGCTTTGTTTGAATGGAACTAATGAAATCCTCAAAAGGACAGAGGTGAGAAGTTTAAAAACAAAAGGCAGCATAAGAAGTGCATGAGAATAGAAGAAACAAAGATAATTTTCCTGGACCAAAAGATATGGAAAGTTATAAAGAATGGTATTGCCTTAAACTAGCATTAACTAGATTTTCTGCTCCATTTTTAAAATCTCACCTTTTTCATTTTTTGCTTACCATTCTGTTTCTATATTCTGCATAATATTACTTGTCCCAAAGGCAAAAAACGTGATTGGTATATATGTGTGAGGATTTGATTGCCCTAAGTCACAGTATTTAGAATTTCCATTAAATAACATTCTTTATCAGCAAATTTATGATAAGAGATGGTATGACATGAAATACACAAAATAATTCACATGGGAGAGAAATACTTCTGAAGACAAGTTTAAAAAGAAAGGCATGGGAAGGCTAAGTAAATAAATAGGTGAAGCCCTTTGCCCTTATCTTACAGAGAACAATATATGTTGGATGGTATTTGTTTAATTTAAATTAATGGGGGAAAATGTTTCCTTAGTTTAGTTTAGTTTAGTTTAGTTTAGTTTAGTTTAGTTTAGTTTAGTTTAGTTTAGTTTAGTTTAGTTTAGTTTAGTTTAGTTTAGTTTAGTTTAGTTTAGTTTATTGTCATTGCACCTTGTACAACAAAATTAAATGCCATTTCATTTAATTTCTAGGTTCTAGGTTTCTAGGTTTTGCTGCAGGGGTGAAATCCAGCAGGTTTGACAGGTTCTGGAGAACTGGTAGCGGAAATTTTGAGTAGTTCAGAAAACCAGCAAATGCCACCTCTGGCTGGCCCCAGAGTGGGGTAGGAATGGAGATTTTGCAATATCCTTCCCCTAGGAATGGGGAGGGAATGGGGATTTTGCAGTATCTTTCCCCTGCCATGCCCACCAAGCCATGCCCACCAAGTCACACCACGCCCACTAAGCCATGCCCACAAAACCGGTAGTAAAAAAATTTGGATTTCACCACTGTTCTGCTGGTAAAGGGGGAGATCTATCCCATAACACCTATATTGAATATCTCAGCTCTCTCAATACTACTTTTTAACATCTGCATGAAACCACTTGATGAGATCATTTGTTGATTTGGAGTGAAATATCACCAGTATGCTAATCATATGGGGGATCCTTGCATAACAACCACTTGTTCAGCAACCATTTGAACTTGTGATGGCACTGAATGAGTAATGTTTATAACTAGTC
This sequence comes from Arizona elegans, assembly GCA_022577455.1. NCBI lineage: Eukaryota > Metazoa > Chordata > Lepidosauria > Squamata > Colubridae > Arizona > Arizona elegans. Next base: position 18,062,620 of record JAKOOJ010000007.1, read on the forward strand.
CTCAAAGTTCTAGCTGCTAAGGCATCCTGCAGTAATGTAGTTGCAGTTTGCAACCTTGTTTGCCATCTTCAAGAATAGAGCTGGAAGGAACCTTAGAGGCCTTCTAGTCCAACCCCCTCATCAAGTAGGAGACCATGTGCCATTTCAGACAAGTGGCTGTCCAATCTCTTCTTAAAAACCTCCAGCGTTGAACCACCCACAACTTCTGAAGGCAAGCTGTTCCACTGGTTAATTGTTCTCACTGTTAGGATGTTTCTCCTTAATTCTAGGTTGCTTCTCTTCTTGATTAGTTTCCATCCATTGTTTTTTGTTCTGCTTTCTGGTGCTTTGCAAAATAAATTGACCCCCTCTTCTTTGTGGCAGCCCCTCAAATACTGGAATATTTGTCACCCCTAGTCCTTTTCTCTAGACTAGCCTATAGCTTCCTACAAGCAAAGTCAATGGGGAAGCTGGCAAAAGGTTGCAAATTATGGCCATATGATGTTCTTGCTTAATGATGATACAGGATTTGCTTAATGGTGGCAATGAAACTGCCATTGCTAAGCAATGCAGTCAGATGAAATTCTGGTCACAATTGGTGTTGTTAACTGTAGACTTAACAATACTCATTTATAGATCTGCAACCTTGGCTGGATATCTACTGCTTAGAAGCTCTTTGGATCTAGATGGGGAAAACAGATGTGACTCAACTCTAGCAAAACTGAGTAGCTTTGGGAGTCTTAATCTACTATCTTGATAGGATAGGACTTCCTGCTGGACAGAGTAAGCATGCCACTTGAGACTCCTACTGAAATCACAGCTCCTGCTTAAAGACCAGGAAGGAATCACTTGAAAGAAGTTATTGATTTATTTGCTATATGCCAAAGAGATACCATCTTGCCCCAGACATTTGAAAACCTCAACTCCCCTTCCTTTCCAGAAAATGGAGAAGTCCTGCCTTTTTCTTCAGGTGCTGACTGGATATTAATTGAACCCACTGCAGGTGTAGTTATATTGTGAGTCTATTATGTGCCTTGGGTATCATAGCAAGATTATTTTAACTTTGTTTTGCATTTTTGTGCAAAGAAAAAAGAAATACATTCATGTTGGAAAGATCAACAGAACACTAAATATCCTCTAGTTTATATTTGCCCTGTTTTTGAACAATGTGAGAATACAATTCATGTGACAAATTGATCTAGAAAAGATCCCTGGCTTGATTCCAATCACCAACTATTATGTGACTTATGAATTTCAGATACAAATGGTGATAACCATTCTATATCTGGTGACAACCATTCTATATTTACAAAAAATAGTTATGATGAACTGTCTGAAAGGTTCATTCTAATATTGGTAACCAAGACAATTATACATAAAAACGTTCTACAAATCATAACATTAATGAAGATAAAATTGTAGGTATTTTATTTTAAAGCATCAACATATTTTTGTTCTGATACCACAAGCAAAGTTCTTTTATTACTGAAAAACAACAAGAATAGAACTAATCAAGCAGAACTGTATTGCTAATAGGAATTATGCTAGTAGTAAGAATTAAAACAAACCTGTTACTTAAAGCTTTGGTAACAGATTGAAGAAGCACATCTAAACATGCTTGTTTGTGAATAAGGTATACATTCTTAGCAAACGATAGCACATAGCAAACTTCATCGGGATTCAGTAGCAATGCAAGAAAAGTATCTGGTTCTTTGCTGACCTTCAGGAAGTAAGAGGATTATAAACTAAACTTTAAAAAAAAATCTCAGAAGGCAATGGCAAACCAATTCTAAATTGTTATAAAAAAATATAGAGAGTTGAACGAGACTTTATCATACTTTATTTTTCTCCTGAACTCCAAAGGGACTCCTTTTCTGAATAAATTACTATTGAACATGGATAACTCTTACTTCATACAAAGTAAAAGTAATATGCCTAACTTTTTGGAAGTAGAATACAGTGAGAATTCTCTGGCCATCCAGATATTGATGAATTACAGTGCAGTGCTTCCTTATTTGTTGCTATGGAATTTGTAGATATCCATCCTTGGCCTACTGGTCCATACTTAAACTAGAGCTTTATCATGAACATTTTTGTTAAAACAACAATAACTCCACAGGGAATATTCTTGCTCTTGGACTAAACCAGTGTGTTGGGTTATAGCAGTGATTTCAGCTATGTAAATGATTTGTTTGTCTTGCTGCGTTTTTTGTCTTACTGATCTATGTACATATTTTGCTCTATTAGTTCTGGTATCCTGCTTTTCTGATTAATAGGCCAACAGCCACAGGAGGGCAGGACTGATGTCTGTGTTACTGAGTTACATATATGAATACTCATTTCTGAATTGCTGTAACAGCTCACTGTAGCAAGCTCTTGTACTACGATCAAGACTGTAGAATGTTAGTTAAGTATATCTCAATAATTCTCTATTATTACTCGTTTGGTAGATTGAGATCTATTTTTATTAGTAATTTTACTATTCTGTTGTTCTAAATAATCAAATAATTGCATTATATAAATTATATGATACCATTCTACATGAGTTTTTATTCCCTAAAGTCTTAAAGTGAAATTTACAATTTTTTCTTGTATTGTATGATTTGATAATTTTTTCTACTCTAGTCAAATTCTGTGCTGTATAAATTATATTGATATTAAGTGAGCTAAATGTGACTCTTTTGTTTTGCCTTCCTGGTCAGTGCCTAAAATAAAATGACTGATTGACAGACAGACAAAGACACTGCAGCTCACTTGATATTATACATCATTTAACAACCATTAGCAGTTATTTTCCAAAGTAAAGATATCATTTTTGCATTTTATTCAGTGTTAACAATATTCTTCAATTGTTGTGCATAATTTGCATAATTTCTGCAAAAACGGTTTTTCATTTTGTCATTCTGCTTAGAGTGGCTATTTGAATTCAGAGATAAGTTTATGGTTCACCAGTTTATATAACCACATACCAGTAGAGAATCTACCATAAACTGATGATAATCCTGCTTGGATTGCTGCTGAATCTTCATTTAAACAAAATGCTGTAGTATATTCCCCTTACTCAAATTGTGTGTCCCCTTTATTGCCTTCAGTCAGTCAGTCTCTTTCTCTCTCCCCCTCTCTCTCCGTCTCTCTCTCTCTCTCTGAGAGAGTGAATACATATACATATATGTCAGGGGTGGGTTCTACTTACCTTTACTACTGGTTCGCAATGGGGCTGTGCGCGCATGTGCAGAAGCTTCCTGATGACATCAGGGTTGGTGGGCAGAGCCTCCTGCCAGTTTTACTACCAGTTCTATAGATCCGGTCCGAACAGGGGGCAACCCACAACTGATACATGTGTGGGGTGGGTTTTTTTGTGACTGTGTGTGAGCTGAGATGATGGCTGCTGCAAAGACTGGAACTGGAAAGTAGATTGATTCTATGAAGACTTTCTGGAAAAGGAGAGAATGGGACATTACTAGTGTGTGCTCTAGATGGCTGCTCCTCATGAGGACAGTGATCTCCCATGGTTTTGAGTGCTGGAACAAGAAGGGATCAACTGTCATGCCTGCAGCTGTGGCAGAGCCTCATACAGGACATTGGGCTTGTTAACCTTATATTCTAATCATTTTTGTAAATTACCTATTTACTATCTTAAGGCTATTAGAGGTCTTTGGAATAGCACATTTGAAAAGCCCCCTGGTGAGTTTACCTTCATTTTTGAATATCAGCAAAATTAACAATTCTTAAGAATTTAAAGAATTGGAAATAAACAGCAAAAAGCTAAATCTTTGACCCAAGAAAGTTATACATGTATGAAGAGCCCAGACAAATTTGGAATATTATTACTTTTACTATAAGATTCTGGCAATAATTAGATAAATAAACAGTCATTTGTGGTAATCAAATTGTTTTGTGTAGCCTAAGCCATAACATATATCTGAGACTTTATGACTTGGAAAATTGAAGGGGACTAAATATTCCAGGCAGAAAAAGAAAGGGAAGGGAGTAAAAGCTTACCTTTTCTTTTTGGTTAGTATACAGAGATTTGTAAAGCAACAAATAATAATCTTACTTTTGAAATACCCCTAGAAAGTTTTGAAGAATGAGAAATTACCAGCTACAGTGTGATCAATGTTGTTTGCTTCTATGGATAGATTATGTCCAAAAGTTGTTAATGAAGGAATGACAGATATGAAATGAATTTTTCTAATGTAGAGATATTAGAACCAAAAAGACTGGATAATAAAGTAAGTATGGATTACAAAACAGATACAAGGCAGGTAATGTGAAAACACAAATGACAAACCAAGGAAGTGATCCAGATAAAGACTTTCTACTGGATGTACAAGAGAGTTGATTAAAGCTTTGAAAATTAATGTAGAACTATAAATGATAAGCCAAGAAATAATGGATAATTTTTATGGGATTTACAAAGAGGAATCGTAAAGCCTCAAATTAGCCTTTGGGATGGGAAAAAGAAAATATGGAGATAAAATTCTATGGCAACATCTGAATGAATTAAAGATCAAGGCTACTAGGAGTAAAAGGAAGGAATATAAAGTTAATTTGTTTGATCACATTAAGAGTTAAGGCTCTGCTAACCGTTTATGGACATATTTCTAGAAGCTCTGGTAACCCTTTACAGACTTATTGTTGTCACAAGGACTGAAATTTAATGATTTAACAGAATAACAGAGTTGGAAGGGATCTTGGAGGTCTTCTAGTCCAACCCTCTGCTCAAGCAGGAGACCCTGTACAATTTCAGATAAATGGTTGTCTAATCTCTTCTTAAAAACCTCCAGTGCTGGAGTATTCTCTCTCTCTGCCTCTCTCACTCTCTGAGTTTAGTTTGTATTTGGATTTCTATGCAATCAAAATTGTTAATAAAAATATCCTCTTGAAAAGACTGTGTAAAACTCCCAGATGTCTTCATGATTTCCCAAGTTTAGGATGCTGAAGGATCAAAGAAGAAATAAAATTAACTTAAAAGATTAGAAAGTGCCAGACAATAAAATAAGCTACTCTTATTTCTTTTCTGCATAGACACAACTGACACCAAAATCCTTCAATTTCTGGAAATGTTTTTCATTTAACTCTATCCATATAGTTTAATGTTCTTTGGAGAACTTTGGTTCCCCCCCAAAAAATTATCAAGTCTGTTATTGTTGATGGTGATCATATATTAGGATTTTTCAGCAGGCCACACTGGAGTTATCCTTTTTCATAGTTATTTTCTACTGAGAAATATTTAAAAGAATTTCAAGCCTCTTTTTTCCTGCCCAAGAATAACACATTGAGCCTTTTATGTTCTTATATAAACAAGATATATACTAGTGCTTCAGACTTATTTCAATACTAGCATTCTCCTCCAGCACTAGTTTACTTAGGAGATGTAGACACATCAAATTTTGGAAAGAAATTGTCCTGAAGAAATATCCACAGTGATTTTAGTTCTGCCTCATCAGGTACCTACCAATTGCTGCAGCTTTATGGTAGCACTGACTTTGTCCTTAATCTTTAATCTTCTTCATTTTGTCTTCCATTATTGAAATGATTAAATCCAGCAAACCAAAGGTAATCCAAGGTATAGCAATGAAATGCGGAAGGAATGTGTTCAAATCTCTCTCTCTGTCTTAATGCAGGAGCATTTTCAAATGATTTTACTTTTATCATATGCGCTGTCTCCGATGAATTCTTGGCATCACCTGGCAGGACAAAGTTCCAAATAGCGCAGTCTTGGAACGTGCTGGAACTTCTAGCATGTATACAGTATTGAAACAGCGACATCTACACTGGCTGGGGCATGTCGTGAGAATAGCTGATGGTTGGATTCCAAAAGATCTCCTTTATAGAGAATTAGTGCAGGGAAAGCACCTCAGAGGGAGACCACAGCTGTGATATAAGGATATCTGCAAGAGGGATCTAAAGGCCCTGGCAATGGACATTAACAACTGGGAAACCTTGACCTCCGATCGTTCAGCTTGGAGGCTAAAGATGCAGCATGGCCTTCTCCAATTCGAAGAAACACTTGTTCGGCAGGCTGAGGCAAAGAGGCAGTCCCGGAACCAGCGAAATCTGGGGGCTGGGCAGGGGACAGAATGTATCTGCCCTCAGTGTGGAAGGGATTGCCACTCTCGAATTGGCCTTTTTAGTCACACTAGATGCTGTTTTAGGACCTCTTTCCAGAGCACGATACCATAGTCTCTTGAGACTGAAGGATGCTAATGACTTTTGCAGTAGTTTCATGCAATCATGCAAACGTTTTCACTGCTTGTGCTAAGGCTGGAGAAGATGAGGAAAGATGAAGGATCCAACATCCATCTCCTGGGAATTCTTCCTTTATTCTGAAGCCATTATTTGATACCATCACATCACTTCAGAATCAGTTCAAATCTAACATAGTAAAGTCGTCCCTTGGACTGAATTTAAATAATAACAGGAAATAAAGAATTCATTGGCAGGACTTCCAGCCTTACCTTCAAGAAAAAGAAATTTCGGGGTGAGTGTTCATCAGTATGCTGATGACACACAGCTATACATCTCCACCCCAGACCACCCCAATGATGCCCTTGCTGTGATGTCCCGTTGCCTGGAGGTCGTGCGAATCTGGATGGGAAGAAACAAGCTCAGACTCAACCCCTCCAAGACCAAGTGGCTGTGGCTTCCGGCTACCCGGTATAGTCAGCTGGTACCATCACTGACAATAGGGGATGAGATCTTGCTCCCCACAGAGAGGGCCCACAACTTGGGTGTCCTCCTGGATTCACGGCTATCTTTAGAAGATCATTTGACGGCCGTGGCCAGGGGTGCCTTTTATCAGGTTCGCCTTATCCACCAGTTGCGTCCCTTTCTGGATCGGGACGCCTTGCGCATGGTCACTCATGCCCTAGTAACCTCCCGTATGGACTACTGTAATGCTCTCTACATGGGGCTCCCCTTGAAAAGCACCTGGAGGCTCCAACTGGTCCAGAACGTAGCCGCACGGGTGATTATGGGCGCAGCTCGTTACGCCCATGTAACACCTCTCCTACGCGAGCTGCACTGGCTCCCGGTGGTCTTCCGGGTGCGATTCAAGGTGTTAGTTATCACCTTTAAAGCGCTCCATGGCTTAGGACCTGGGTACCTACGAGACCGTCTTTTGCCACCAATAACCTCTCACTGACCAGTTCGTTCTCACAGGGAGGGACTACTCAGGGTACTGTCAGTCAAATTATGTTGACTGGCGACTCCTTCTCTGTGAGGGCTCCAACCCTTTGGAATGAACTGCCCCCGGAGATAACGGAATATCCCTGATCTCTGTGCTTTCCGCCGTGCCCTCAAGACCCTGATGTTCCAACAGGCGGGGCTAAACATATGAACATGTGAATGATTTTTTAAATGTGATCTAATTCTGGGTTTTATTTAATTGACCAAATTAAGTAATAATTTTAATTAGCAATTTTATGATGTTTGTGTGTCTATATTTTTCTTGACTGTACACTGCCTTGAGTCCTACGGGAGAAAGGCGGTATAGAAATATAATAAATAAATAAATAAATAAATAAATAAATAAATAAATAAATAAATAAATAAATAAATAAAATAAATTCCCAAGAGTTGGCTTTCAGGACAAGGCAAGAAATCTTGCTAATGAATAACAACTGCTCTATCTTTATAGACTGAAAATCCCCAATCCCCATGTAAGCTGCATGAGTCTATAGGGCCATGGGGGGCAACACCAAAATGACTCATTTGTGGAAAAAAGAGACCCAGAAAGATAATCTAATGGCTAAATATGTACAGTGTCTATATGTAGAATGGATTGTATATTGTATGGATTTTTTGCGACAATATATAATTCCATGGCAGATCTTAGCATTTTACATTTAGTTTTGTGTGAAAGGCAGTGTCTACCAAATTCTTATCTTGTATCACACAATATGAATTCATTATCCCCATGTTGCATAACTATGACAGCAGTTGCTACCATCTGTGAAATAGATACTGAATAGATTTGGACCAGATATAAAATTATCTACCTAAAGTTCTTCCTTTCCCTTCCCTTCCCTTCCCTTCCCTTCCCTTCCCTTCCCTTCCCTTCCCTTCCCTTCCCTTCCCTTCCCTTCCCTTCCCTTCCCTTCCCTTCCCCTCCTCTCCCCTCTTCCCTAGTAATTTCCAGACACTTTTCAAATGCCCAATTAGTTACCTATTTTGCTTGCCATATCAGTCAAACCAAGGCTCTACTCGCTCCTCAGGTTGCATAGACCCTCAGGACCCAGGCCTTCGGCTGATGCTGTGCAATGCCAGGTCCATAGTAAATAAAGCCCCCCTCATCTGTGATCTTGTTCAGGAGAGGGGTGCGGACCTGGCAGGTATTACGGAGACCTGGTTGGGCCAGGAGGGGGTGTTCCCCTCGTTGAAATGTGCCTGCCAGGTATCCAAGCATTCCATCAGCTGAAGTCACAGGGGAGGTGCGGGAGGGTAGCGGTTATCATTAAAAAAGGTCTGAGACCAAGGGAGGCCACTATTCCTCAGACGACCGACTGTGAATCCCTTTTTGTGAAATGGGGTCATGGGGTTCAGATGGGTTTGCTGATCATGTACCTGGCTCCCTGCCACGTGGCAACAGCCCTGCCCGAGCTACTCAACGTCATCGCCGCGGTGGCGGTTGATACCCCTAGGCTTATGGTCATGGGGGATTTCAACCTGCCGTCCGTGGGTGAGACGTCGGAGATGGCTCGGGAGTTCATGGCTTCCATGACAGCTATGGACCTGACCCAGTTAATTCATTCCCCCTACCCACACAGGGGGAAACACGCTGGATCTGGTTTTTGTCTCTGGACAGTGGTCGAGGGATCTTGAGATAGGGGATATAGTTACTGAACCCTTGTCATGGTCAGATCACTCTCTCCTTTGTCTCAACTTTCGAACCGCTGCACCCTGCCACAGGGAGGTGGAGCCAGTAAGATGGTTCCACCCCAGGCGCCTGATGGAACCTGACAGATTCAGACGGAGCTTGGGCCATTTCCTGAGGTTCTGGCACATGCCTCGACTGGAGACCTGGTGGCCGCCTGGGATAGGGCGGCTGCTGGAGCTCTGGATCGGGTCGTGCCTTTGCGGCCTCTGACCCGGCGCCAATCTCAATTGGCTCCTTGTTTACCGAGGGGCTGAGGGAGTTGAAGCACCGGAAAAGATGCCTAGAGAGTAGTTGGAGGGCCAGTCTTTCTGAATCTGACCGGACACTAGTAAGATCCCACATTAGGAATTACTTAGTGGCGATAAAAACAGCGAAATGTAGCTATTTTGCTGCTCTTATTGCATCATCAGATAATCGCCCGGCCGCCCTCTTTAGGGTGACCTGCTCCATCAGGAAGCGTGGGAGGACCCCTTGGAGGGTAGAGCCGAGGATTTTGTTCAGTATCTGTATGACGAAATCACTCAGATTCGGGAAGATTTGGACTCCGACTGGGTAGTCTCAGGGGGAGAGACAGGGGCAGGTCTTGAGAATGTTATCTGGGATGAGTTTGATCCTGTGACCCCTGAGGACGTGGACAGGATTCTGGGTAGGCTGAACGAGACCACGTGTTTATTGGACCTGTGTCCTTCCTGGTTAGTACTGGCTTCCTGGGAAGTGACACGAGGCTGGATTATAAATGCTTCGCTGGGTGAGGGTGACTTTCCCACCACCTTGAAAGAGGCGGTGGTGAGGCCTTTCCTCAAGAAGCCTTCCCTGGACCCGGCAATGTTGGTAAATTATCGTCCGATCTCCAACCTTCGCTTCGTGGCGAAGGTTGTTGAGAGTGTGGTCGCGCAACAGCTCCCTCAGCACCTGGATGAAACGACGTATCTGGATCCATTCCAGTCGGGCTTCAGGCCCGGGTACAGCACGGAAACGGCGTTGGTTGATGATCTCTGGAGGGCTCGGGACAGGGGGTGCTCCTCTGTCCTGGTCCTGTTAGATCTCTCAGTGGCTTTTGATACCATCGACCATGGTATCATGCTGCACCGGTTGGAAGAGTTAGGGGTGGGAGGCACTGTGTTGCGTTGGTTCTCCTCATTTCTCTCTGACCGGTCGCAGTCTGTGTTGACAGGGGGACAGAGGTCGACCCCGAGGCCCCTCGTATGTGGGGTGCCGCAAGGGTCGGTCCTCTCACCTCTCCTGTTCAACATTTATGTGAAGCCGCTGGGCGAGATCATTCATGGTTTCGTGGTGGAGTACCATCAGTACACTGACGACACCCAGCGGTACATCTCCACCCCAGATCACCCCAACGATGCCCTTGAAGTCATGTCCCGGTGTCTGGAGGCCGTACGGATGTGGATGGGGAGGAACAGGCTCAGGCTCAACCCATCCAAGACCGAGTGGCTGTGGTTTCCGACGTCCCGATATAGTCAGTTGACTCCATCACTGACTATTGGGGGCGAATCATTGGCCCCCACGGAGAGGGCTCGCAACTTGGGCGTCCTCCTGGATTCACGGCTGTCTTTAGAAGAGCACTTGACAGCCATGACCGGGAGGATTTTTCATCAGGTTCGCCTGATTCGCCAGTTGCGTCCCTTTCTGGATCGGGACTCGTTATGCATGGTCACTCATGTCCTTGTCACCTCCCACCTGGACTATTGCAACACTCTCTACATGGGCTCCCCTTGAGGAGCACCTGGAGGCTCCAACTGGCGCAGAGTGCGGCTGCGCGGGTGGTAATGGGAGCGACATGGCGTTCCCATGTAACACCCCTCCTGCGCGAGCTGCACTGGCTCCCGGTGGTCTTCCAGGTGCGCTTCAAGGTTTTGGTTACCACCTTTAAAGCGCTCCATGGCTTAGGACCTGGGTACTTGTGGGACCGCCTACTACCACCAATAACCTCCCACCGGCCAGTACGCTCCCATAAAGAAGGGCTCCTCCAGGTGCCATCAGCCAAACAATGCTGACTGGCGGCCCCCAGGGGAGAGCTTTCTCTGTGGGGGCACCTACTATCTGGAACAAGCTCCCCCCAGAGATACGGAGGATCCCGGATCTGCGCACCTTCCGCCGCGCTTTAAAGACCTTACTATTTCACCAGGCGGGCCTGGCCTAATTTTCCCCCTCTTTTATAAAAGATTTTTAATTTTTAAATATCTTTTAGTATTTTATACATTCAATTTTAAATTGGTTTTAAAAGTTTGGGGTTTTAAATTTGTCGGGCCAAAATTATTTAATTTGATTTTATTCTACTTTTAAATTTTGTATGTATGTGTTTTATTGTTTGGCTGTGCACCACCCTGAGTCCTTCGGGAGTAGGGCAGTATAGAAATAAAATAAAATAAAATAAATAAATTAAATAAAATAAACTCAGTTAATATATTATGCAATAATGGAAGTTATTCAGAAATGTAAGTTGCAAGGGGCAATTTGTAGCTCCTCTGCCACCCACTTAATTTTTGATCGTCTCAGTATTCATAATTATATATTCAAGTGAACATATTTAGAATTCCCTTTGTGTACCTTGCTTCTCAAATGCAAGGTGATTGGAGTCAGAGAGCTGCTATTGGTGCTCCTGTACCTCTTACATGCACTGCAATTTCTACTATTCATAATCACTTATTACTGTGCTTCAGAATACACCTTTGTAGAACATTTACTAAGTCATCCCCCTGGGTCACAGGTGCACAAATAGCAGGACTGCGTGCTGGTCATCATCTCTTACTAGAATAGTTTTTTGTATAAAGACATCGGCAATAGAAACTAACTGCTGACATGAAGTTACTGTAGCCTGAAAGAACATGAGACTGCTAAAGCAGCATGTAAAACATTAGTGCTTTATTTTTGTTATCTTGTTTCTAAATGTCCTTAAGTTTTACTAAGATTTTGGGAGGTTGGCTTTCATTAAAAGATTTTTCAAACAGTATTGTTTATGATGCCTTTTATTTAATTTTTTTTTGTTCATGTGTTCTTGCTTCAGTTTGATGATTTTCTTTGGTGGACATTAAAAATTATTTTTAACAGTAGATGGCTTAGTTAAGAAATGATTTATATGCTTAAATCATTATACCTGTGTGAAAAGATGATTACATATAACTAAAAAAGTAAGTAGGATTTGGCCTTTTATATTGTATTGGTAAAAGGTGAAAGAATTTTACAATCTGAAGAGAAACAACTGCTAGATATCTAAGCCTTCTACAAGAAAGCTATACTTGTTTCTGTTCAGATATGGAGATGAATCTGTTCCATGTGTACTATTAAAATATCCATTGTATGTCCAATGGTGATTGAATTTAATATTTCCAAACTTAATTCTTGTTAATAACTTTAATTGCCATTGTGACTAAGAGACTGCTATGCTTGTTTTGGCTGATCATTGAAAAACCTGTAAGAAGGTTGCCAAATTTCTATCAACAGCTAGAATACTTAAAAACCATCTGGTTCCTCCCTCGTGCTATTAATTGTTAGGTGTTAATTATCTCAGAATTTTCTTGAATTTAAAAAAAAAGTTATCTCATATTTATTGTATGATTGGTCTTTTTCGTGTCTTCGACTGTACATAGACTTTGACTTGATATTGTAATTCAGTTTGAAGTGACTAAGTGCATGAAGGCCACCAAGTAAAAGGCCCATAGTAAATGCGGACTTGCATTTCGGAGAGAAGTATGAAAAAGGATCAATTTATCAAAATAGAAAGGGCTGTAGATTAAAGTTTTGACCAGATGAAAGTACCTGTCTCAGACATAGTCTCATCTTATTGCCAATATGGAGTGGGGGCTTTTCCTGTCCATGTAATTTAATTAATTATTTATGACTGTTCCCATGATTAAGAAGGTTCTAGTACCAGAGGCCAAGGATTAAGAAGGTTATAAAATAAAGGTAAAGTTTTCCCTCACACATATGAGCTAGTTGTTCCCGACTCTAGGAGGCATTGCTCATCTCTGTTTCAAAGCCGAAGAGCCAGCTCTGTCCAAAGACGTCTCTGTGGTCATGTGGCCGGCATGACTCAATGCCAAAGGTGCACGGAACTCTGTTACCTTCCCACCAAAGGTGGTCCCTATTTTTCTACTTGAATTTCTTACGTGCTTTCGAACTGCTACGTTGGCAGAAGCTGGGACAAGTAATGAGAGCTCACCCCATTATGCGGGACTAGGGATTCGAACCACTGAACTGCTGACCTTTCGATCGACAAACTCATCATCTTAGCCACTGAGCCACCGTGTGCTTTTAAGAAGGTTGTAGTATCTTCTAAATTCCATCTATTGCTCCTGGGACTTCTGGTCAGTTTGCCTGAAATTATTATAATTATTGTAATTATTAGTAATTATTGTTATAGGGTATTTTAGTAAAGAAACTTTAAGATATCCATTGCTTTGTTTAACATTATATTGGATCACTATTTTTTTCTTCTGCAACAGTCTTCTCCTGTACAAAACAGGAATTGACGACTAGAACATAACTTCCATCCAAAATGCTAATCTACAGAAGTGATGGACCACATGAATAATAATTATTATTAAAGAAGCAAGAATGTTGTAGTACACATCATTAAATATGCATACAATGTCACTAGAAACTGGGAGACATGTAACCAATTTTGCTCTCTATTTCCTGGAGTTATCAATCTGTTCCCTTCCTTTATCCAATTTCCTTGAAAAACACAAATATATTGCTAAATATTAACATGACTTTTTGGCCTAAGAAGTTCCAGAAGGAATGTATTATTTGTAGTGCGAAAATGGACTACTATGAAACTGCAAATTTTGAGTCTTTGGTTTGTGATGGTCTTCATAATCAATGGCATCATTTTGGAGGCATAGCAGAAACACCACACTTTTCATCTTTGGTTTATGTTCAAATTTGTTTACAGATTCTGTTCAATTGAGTGTGATCACTATGCTCCCTTTGAAAGTTCTAGACATGTACAGAGCAGCAGTCTTAATGGAGAGCTTATTCTATTCATGGATAGTTAAGATCATTAATCATGTAAAGAGCCTACTTGAGTAGATCGTCAAATCTTTTTTACAGTCAAAGCCCAGCATAATTCTTGAGTAGAGGAGGCTCCCCAGTGAAGGTAGTTGTTCTCAATACATGAAGGGATCAGAGCTAGTGACCTTAATCTCCCTTCCTCTCCCCTCCACAGAATCGGATTTTTTCCCCCTTCTTCTATATAAAGCCTTAGGAGAACTTTTATTCTTATTAAATATTTTTCTACTGTTCTGCAAGATGACAGAATTACTTTGAGTACCCTATACTCAAAGCCTCCAAAGAGCCTTCCTTCCTCTTTTCTCTTAATCATTACGGTACTTTTGGCTGTTCATCTTTCATTTACATGCAACAAAAGTGATGGAGTGTGTGTGTGTGTGTTTGTGTGTGTGTGAGAGAGAGATGGTGACGTCCAACTCCAATATTTAGCATTTTATGCTGGAAATGAACTATTTTTTTATTTTAATAGTTATATAAGACATATAGCAACAATCTATTTCAATATAAGAACCATAGGCAGTTCAGATTATGATGCATTACGGTAATTTTATACTTCATCATCCAAAGAAATAGCAAAACATAAAACATTTGCCTAATTGTACCTTAGGTGTGCAGAACTGCGTACTAAAGTACGGTATATATTTTTCTTTGAATTTTAATGACTATTTATTTGTTTGCTTAGACTTAAAAGACTTCTTCAAGCTTGATATCTCTGGGTGGTATACAAGGGAAGTTTTGAATTTGATGAAGTGTCTCCTGATCCAGCATCTAGATTCTTTATCCTTTATAATGAGGAGGCTAAGAAGAAAAAAAAACCAACACCCTACAAAGTGCGAGTATTCAGGCAGGAAAAGAATTGTTTTCAAAGTCAAAATCCAGTTTCTTGAAGTAGTGCGAGATCATAAGCTCTGGCAGAACAGTGACTTTTGCTCACATTCCCCTGATAAATCCTGTTCCTGAGCATTGCACCCTTGGAACAATGTACCTGAGGCAGCTATGGTAATAAAATCTTTCTGTTACAATACATAAAATTGAATTGCAGGTATAATTTGGAGTCTTTTATCCATGAAAACCTTATTTTATGGGATAAGCACAGTTTATAAAATGTGTAAATCAATTGTGGAATAAACTGGGCCTCTGACAGCATTATTACTTTTGCACAAGTCAGTTCTGGAGAAGTCATTTGACATAAGAGAAAGAAGATTATTCAACAATATACTCTCCCCACCCCCATTTATTCATTTTATGATACAATTTTCCTTGCTCTTCCTTTTCCATTATTAATTTTTTGCTAAAATTCTTTTGTTAATATCTATTGTGTGTCTGTGCATGTGCGTGTGTGTATCTTTTCTCCTGTTAATTAATTTGATACAATAAAATGTTAATAAAGAAATGTCTTAGATTGCATGGAAAAATCTCTAAAGGCAAATTGATTTAATTGATTTAGAAAAAGTAACCTATATCAGTAAAACCAATGTTTAGCAATAATTCTCTTCATCATACATAAACAAATTAACTAATAGTTGATATTTTCAAATAATTTTGCTGAGCAGAAGAAAGTGTTGAAATATTTATTCTCAGTTAGTGACGAGGCCTGAAAGGCGGACAAGCTCAGAAACTTTGGAAATCTTTATTGCTATCACAGTTAGGTCACAGAATATTGAATGCCTACCACAGTATTTTCCCCTACAAATTATATATTGCAGGACCTCTTGACTGTTCTCTCTTAACTGTTTTGTTGCCTCATCTCTTCCCAAGATCTATTAGGCATTCCTTCATAGTTGACAATATCAATGCATCTTCAAAAAACATGTTCTCTGAAAGTGATAATTTACAATGCTTTTGTTTCTCTTTATTTTACAGTTCTTCTATGTAACATTTACAATGTTTAAAGTTTTACTTCTACCTGGATGTTAATAGAATTATTATTTATTATATCCAGGTTATCAAAAGACTATTACATTTTCACAGCTGAAGTTTGAAAATGCTAGAATTTTTTTTCAGATCTCCATATGTGATCACATATAGGCAAATCAAGACTGAAATTTTGAAAGTGCTCCTTAACTTTGCATATTTGTTAGAAATATACTGCTAAGCATTGATTAATTTTAATTTGGCATGAATATAATCACAAGGTGTATATAAGTGGAGAAAATATTGCATTTTAAGGTGGTGACTCAATAATCCAGCTACAGTATGGTATTATGATCAAGTTGGTTAAATTTAAATGCAGGTTTAATAGATCTTCTGAATTATAATTATATATAGTATAAACATGATTATATTTGTAAATTTCATGCAGATATACTAGACAGCTAGTTCTCCAGAGAGTTGCAGCTCCAACAGTTGAGATTGTAGATCTTACATTATATGTCACATTCTGCTTCATTTTTACCAAGGTATGTGATTACTACAATGTGAAAATTTCAATTTATCATCTCATTCAGTGCACTTGAATTTGGATAGCTGGCAGGAATGTAGTTGTAATCGTTCTTCTTTAGCTGCATCATTGTCAGCACCTTACAGAATAAATTCAGAAGATTCAAGAAAGCTGAAAACACTAAGCTGTATTTTTCCATTCAAGTCTTTCACCACGTTAAGTAATAAAACTCATTAAAAATAATCAGCTTCAATTTTAGTACAGGTCTTCTCTTTATAGATGGAGTTATTCACATAAAAGACATATCTATGCAGATGCACATACTATTATATCTCCTGGGTACATTATGCACTATTGTTTTTGAGTTAAAAACAGTAAAACCTGTCTACGAAGTGTAAAATGCAACATAAAATACTGTATTAGAAGAATATGTTAAAGTGAGTACAATTACTTTTGCTTATCCAAGACAACTAACTGTAGAACTGGGAGAGGAAGCCTGGTGTCTCAGATTTAATGCAAGTATGGTATCTATGTCTTGCTGTTTTATTGGATTTTAGCGCATTCAATAATGTCTTATTAGGTGGTAACATTTAGGTGGTAACTTGGGTTATCTTGAAAACAAAGTAGGATTGAATTAGTACTTAGATGGGAATTTATCAGAAAATATCAGAGCTGTAAATTAGATTGTGAAGTTGTAAAAACACATCCTGGAACAAGGCAGCAGCAAACCATTTCAACATTATTGCCAAAAAAATGACAAACATATCCATGAAGTTATAAGAAATAGGCCAACTCAAAGGTAATATTAGTATACTTTTTATACAGAAATAGGAAGTACTTCGTGTTTTCATCTGAAGATTCCAGAAGCAATCAGTTAATAAGCACCAAAAATGATCTTCTGACATTCCAGAATTCCAATCTTTGAAGGAGTCAATTTCAGAAGCTCGTGGTGATGCAAGAGGAATTGTTCCAACCTCTAATATTGAGGACATAAGAGTGAGGCAGAATTATGCATTACAAGTGATAATGAGTCTCAAATCACACTGAATTTTGATGGCTCTATAAATCTATTAAACCATTTTGTACATCTTTTCAATGTGGGGTCTTTTCAATGTGGGGCTGAAATGACCCCTCATTTCAATCCTAAACTACACATATTACCTTTATTGGTATCTTTTCTATGCTTTCTGATGAAAAGAGCAAGAATTCAGAGACAAAGGATTGTTTAGAACTTTTCCACTTTGAGTTTTGGCACGGATATAATAAATAATCTCTTATAGTCCCTTGTTACCATAGAAAGGCAAATTTTTATTCTACTAATCTTTCTAGATCCCTAAGCAGATTTGACTCTACTAACATTTTAGAGCATTTGAAAGAGCTAGAAATGGAAGGATGTTCTCTGTAATGGTTCTGCTTTTAGCTTTGTGGAAGTGTTCCTATTAGAGGGTATTGGGAGATATCTGCACAACTTTCAGAATTTCCTTTGAATAATGTTCCATACTGTCTACTCCAGGGGTGTCAAACTGGTGGCCTGCGAGGCAGATGCATTGTGGGCAGGCCACACCCACCCCAGTTTGGTGATGGGAAAAACATTGTGAAACATCATGTGACAGCAACGTGACATGGCGAGTTTGTCCCGTGGTCTACTGCATTATTTAATATCTATATGATATTGGGTAATGGGAGAGATCATATATTGCATAAGTATTCTGATGTTGTTGAGCTGAAATTATCTTTTCCTAAAAATTCAAGATTAGACATTTTAAATATTTCCATGTAATCTGAGGTTATAAAAGGATTGAATTTGAGAGGAGAAAGGAGAGAATTTGAGAGAAACTAAATCCAAACAAGATATGTCAACTCGTGAAGCCTTCCTGACATCTCGAGTTGCCATAGGCAAGGGGGATGAGGAATCGAGCCTTGCAGCTCTATCGAGGAGTTTGCACCTCAGTCAAAACAAAGCACATTCCAGTGGGCAAACGTCAAGGCCATGTCCACAGAGATCCACAGTGGCCGGAGGGAGTGACTTCTACAACCTGCAAAATTGCTTCGTTGGGGAATGTGACTGATGACACACCTTGGAGGATGAGGGAAACAGGGTCAGAGCCAAGGCACGAATTAAGTGAGGTCAGAGTTGGCCTCACTTGGTATGTGCCGACATGACAGTCCTAATAAATAACTGGATTTCTTTTGAACCTCAGCTTGAGATTCATGTTTTAATTAGGGCATTGGTCAGAACCCTGACAATATATTCATTCCAGATTTTTCAGGATTCACTTATATGCTTATATTAGATAAGGAAATTTTCCTTCTTGAGGAACATTTGTTTCATCTGTGTTGATTAACAATTGATGAGAAAAAGGGTCTGTTTTCTTGCACAAAGCAGATTTTGGTTCACCGGACTGAGAGATTTATTTGCAACAATATGTACTTGTCCACATATGTAAACAACTATACACACACACAAACACACACACTATAGCACTTGTAATTAGATACTTTTCAATTATTTCAAATGAAATATTATTGATGCTAGTGTCTTATCTGATTGCCAAGTGATATGAATTTGTCACTAGCACTGTCTTAGAAATTGTAAAAAGATTATACTCCATCTATCTGTAATTTGATGAAATATTAGGAAATTGTATAAATTCATGTATAATAGAACAAGAAGCTATTCTCAAATTATCTATACAGTTGTTTAATTTTCTGACTATATTTGTTATTTGAACAATAATGCAAAGATCTGAACTACTGTTTTTTTAAATAGATTTTTAAAATATAAAATAGAATTAAAAAATAATGTGAAGTTCTATAGAAAAAAATATAGTAAAATTTTCATAAGCTAAAATATAGTAATTTAACCTAGGTTGATAATTGTTTATTAACTGTTAGGAAATGTTTGGCAAGTTATTGCACAATATACAGTGAAAGGATAATAAGCACCAAACATAGGTGAAATTCCAATTTGGACTGAACATAGCTTTGAGAATACAAACAGCGTGATTATTTCATTGAATGAATTAAAGGATCAAGAAGAAAGAAAAGGAAAGGTTTTAAAAGAGGATACCTCTGGAGTTGTGATTTGCGATAGGTAACTAGATTATTTTATGGGTAATTATTAGGATGGCTTCTGTGATGATATTCTGAGGAATGAGTGGAGATTTTTCAAGTGCTTGAGTAGCCAAAGATTTACAGGCTCAAAAACTTATTACTTAGTGACTTTTATTTGATGAATCTGCAAACTAAATACATTTCTATCTGAGATGAGTTGAGCCAGCCTTCATTATAACATAATTGATTACTGTAATTACATGAGTTACTGTGATGTGCTCTGTGTAGGGCTATCCTTATGTTACAGTTGAAAATATCTAACCTGATATCTGTAAATATGTGTGCTTGTATATATGTCATGGTGTGATGTCATTGTGTCACTTATCGTTGGTCACTAATTACCATTAGCCCCGCCTCCTCTGTATATAAGCTCTCGCTCCTGTCAGATTGATGGCTGTCTAAATGTGTTCCTGAGGAAGAAAATAAATATTATTATTACAAGAAAGTCTACAGTCTCTTATATTGGGCCTAACCAGGATAACCAACTAGCAACAAATTGGTAGCAAGAGGATGGTTTGGTAGGCCCAACCGAACATAAAGATGCAAGACTCACATAACGACAAAAGAAGACCTGCCACCAGATACATAACGAAAAGAATGGCAGCTCAACTAACTCCTGACAAATATACACCACTTGAAAATATTAAGAAACAAACGCAATTACAAGAAAATGAACTGCTAACACAAAACAAACAACCACTAGCTGGAGCAGAACAAACTTTCTCAACACCAAACAAAGAAGATGAGGTAAAAAGAAAAATACTAGAATTAATAGAAACAACTACAGTTGAAGCAAATCTGCTTGTGAAAATCCGCAGCATGATAAACGACCACGGAACAGCAGCAGATAAAGAAAATAACAAACAAGAAAACTGCAAGGTAAGAAACTCAACCCCTGACTTCAAAAATGACACCGAAGATGGCGACAGCTTCCCGCCTTTTTCATGGCAGCCATCTTACCCACCTAATACCTCTAAAATGCCTGACCAATTACTAAAAGAATTCCAAACCTCAAACTACGAAATAAAAAACAAAACCTACCAAGAAGATGACTACCCGAGTCCAAAAACAAATAAAAAACAATTACTTAAACAAAACAAAGCTCAACCTACTGAAGTAGAAATAGACAATGCTATACAGGTGCTGACTGCAGCACTCGGGACTAAACTAACAATACCAAACAAACAACCAGAAAATGAAATAGAAAATTCTAAACTACCATCTACCAAAAGCCAAAAAGAAATAGACTGTCTAAAGAAAGGCCTAGCCACCCGAAGAAAGACAAGCTGGCAATCATACTTACCTACCGAAGAGCAACTCCCTGAACAACCCGGCTCCATTGGCAATGGCGGCCTACCTCAAGCTCCACTTACTGACGACCTCAGAGAAGACTCCCCGACGAGTACAGCAGCACCCCAGGCATTCTTCAGTCACCAGAGGCCCTCCGGAAACAAAGCAGAGCAACAGAAGGCCGTCTGGGACTTCACCCCAGGAGCTGCAGACACAGGAACCTCCCTCGCCGGCTGCTGGAGAAAAATGAGGACTGAGCATGCCCAGAACGAGCCTGCAAAGAAAGAAGAAGAAAACATAAATACAAGTCAGCGCAACATAGAGATAAGTAAATACAGACATGCATCTACCATACCCAGGCCTTATTGTGAGTATGCTAAGGTCTTAAATCATGGACAGCTACTAAACATGAATAACACTTCACAACACTCAGGGACAATACCTTCAGACTTTATAAAGTTAAGATTAGATGGAAGCAACTTAATGGAATGGAACCAGTGTTTACAGATTACATATTTGAAAGAGAATGTTTTATTTTTTATTGATAACCCACCAGATAAGCCTTGGACCTATGAAATAGACTGCCTCCATCACAAAGCATATTATATATTAATTGCCTCTATTTCCCCAAGTATACTTCCCAGTATAGAGCATAATTTAACTGTATTTGAAACATACCAAAAATTATTCAATTTGTTCTATAGTAAAAGTGTAGCCACCACCACAAAAATTTCTAGGGAATTCTATTCTGCCAAACTAAAACATGATACCTCCATGAGTGAACATATCTTGAATCTAAACGCTGTAAGAGCAGACCTTATTCAAAGGGGGGAAACCATTTCTGACAACACCATGAAAAGCATTATAATTAACTCATTAGATCACAGCTGGGATAACTATATTACCTTAATAGATAACCTAAGTATAGAACAAATTACTTTAGAAAACCTCACCAATAAGCTTATTACTGAAGATAGACTTAGAAGAGAGCGATATACACAACAAAGGGAAGGTAGAAATCAAAGAAGAACTGATTTTAGGGTCAGAGATAGGTACCCACATGAATGTCTCATATGTGGATCTGAAAGACATCAGAGTAGAGATTGCCCCAAGAATGCAGGATACAGTGACTCATATCAACACAAGGATAGGAGAATACACTTCTTAGACAGAACTTCCCCAGATTACAAGTATAAGCGAAGAGAATCACCACACCCTAAAGAAAGACAAATGTACAGAAATAACCCTAGAGAAAATAAGAAAGGATCACTATATGGAATAAGAAACAATGACATTTTGATGTCTGATTCACTCAACACTTGGCTCATAGATTCTGGAGCCACATGTCATACAACTCATAATAGAGAAATATTAAGCAACTTCACTGAAAAGAAATATTACATTAAAGTAGCAAACCAAAATAAGGTCCTAGTGAGAGGAATAGGAGACACGCATATAAAGGGTATAGGGAAATTAGAGGGGGTACTATTTGTGCCCGAAATTCCAAATAACATATTGGCAACTCTAAAATTAAGTATAGAGAATGGAATAGAAACCACTTTCAGAGGTGGAAAGGTATTTATGACTAAGAACAACAGAGACATAGGTAAACTATTTACAAATGATGGACTAACATACCTACTGCCACAAGATAACGAACTAGTCTATGCAAACTATCAATTAAGAAACAAAAAGCCAAATTCAGATAGCCATGATGAAAGTAATAATGATAATGCATCAAACACTGATACTAATATGTCTGAGAATTTAAACAATGGAAGACCTATTCACGATAATTGTAGTCACTTACTCCACAGAAAGCTAGGACACGCAAGCTTTCCCGTCATACGAAAAATGTTAGAATGTTCCGAAGATTTAAAAATAAAGAACTGTAAAAATTACTTAGAATGCTCTGTGTGCAGTTCATCCAAAATTAAAAACAAACCAAAACCCAAAAAAGCCACTCGCACCACACAATCAGTTTTTCAACTAATTCACATGGATGTAGTAGGCCCATTAAAACCCTCAATTAAATATAAAAAAAGATACTTTCTAACCATAGTCGATGACTACAGTAGATTCGGTTTTGTATACACCCTTAATCACAAAAATGAGGTTTTCAAAAAATTTAAGGAGTTCTTTAAAATGGTAGAGACGCAACACAATACTAAAATTAAACAAATAATGACTGACAGGGTCGGAATTCCTATCCAACGAATTTTCAAATTGGCTAAAATCACAAGGAATATTGCACTTTAAATCTTGTCCGTTTTCCCCATTTCAAAATGGAGTCTCTGAAAGAAAAAACGGTTTGCTGCAAACCATGGTTAAATGTGTGTTAGATGATGCTGGTTTAAACCAATCATTCTGGGCTGAAGCCCTTACTTATTCCAATTACACTATAAATCGCTTATGGTCCAGTACAATCAACAAGACCCCATACGAACTCATGTATGGAAGGAAACCAAAAATTGGGCATTTACACGTATTTGGTGTATCTGCTGATGTATATGTCCCCTCACAATTAAGGCACAAAGGAGAGAAAGTATCCAAAAGACTGATATTTATGGGGTACGAATCAGGAACCAAGGGATATCGCTTCATTGATAAAAATAACCACTTCATTGTATCCAGATCTGCCGTGTTTCATGAACACATGAACTGGTCAAAATTACATCTCAATGAAATTTACCCAGAATCAAAAAATATTAGACACACGCACGCAGAACATCATATATCAGATACAAACCCCAAATCCACATCCACAAACAGAATCAAATGCCCAAAAATAGTTAATGATGAATGGAAAAAAGGACACCCCACTTTGAAGGTAGATCAATTAACCGAAAAAGAAGCTAAGTATATGCATAGCGATGAACATCCCCAGAATAGGCCCATTAGATCCAATAGGGGCACAATCCCTAAAAAATTAGATGATTACGTACTGTCTGTTCAAGCTAAACACCTGACTCCCAACACATATGATGACATACTTAAGTTACCTCTAGAAGAAAAAAGTAAGTGGGAGGAAGCAATGAAAAAAGAGATGGACAGTTTGAGAGAACTAAATGTATATACACCAACAGACATACCCACTGAGAAATCCCCCATTGGCACTAGGTGGATCTATAAAATCAAAGAGCTAGAGAATGGTAAATTCCTATACAAGGCCAGGTTAGTGGCTCAAGGCTTTGCCCAAAGATTTCCGGATGACTATGAAGACACGTACTCACCAACCGTTAGATCAGAAAGTGTGAAAACAGCATTAGTGTTAGCTTCCATTTTAAATCTGGAAGTATATCAGTTTGACGTGCAGACAGCCTACCTGCACGCTGATCTAGATAAAGAAATTTATGTGAAAGCACCCCCAGGAAAAGATACAAAAAAGGGAGAAATTTGGCTATTGAATAAGAGCCTTTATGGACTAAAACAGTCTGGTAAGCGGTGGTATGAGTGTTTATCAAAGATACTTAAAGATATAGGCTTTGTAGCTACTTCATCTGATTTTTGCTTTTTCACGAAAAGAAATGATGATTCTATTGAATATGTTTTGATTTATGTTGATGATATTTTATATTTTGGACGTGACAAGATTAAATGTGATAATTTCGCTGAACAACTAGGCAAAAATTTCAATTTAAAAATATTAGGAAAGGTAAATAAGTATTTAGGAGTCCAAATTGACAAAACAGATAAGGGGTTCAAATTATCTCAGAAAGACAAGATTATGGAACTCATACAAAAATGTAACATGATTAACTCAAAAATTTGTGATACTCCTATGTCAACTGATTTTTATAGGAATGTGTACAATGAGTACGAACCATTCAAGGATAACACTTTATATCGATCAATTATTGGGTCCTTATTATATATATCTAATTGGACCAGGCCTGATATCACCCTTGCCGTAAATTTGTTGTCAAGACATGTAAGCAATCCTAACTTATACCATTGGGAGGGAATTAAGAGGATTTTAAAGTATCTGAAGTCTAGCATTAATGTGTGTCTATTCTTAGAACCATTCATTTCTGAAAAACCAACTTTGACCTGCTACGCCGATGCTGATTGGGCTACTGATTCAAAAAGCAGGAAAAGCACTTCTGGATATGTTTTTCTTATAAATGGTTGTGCGGTGCACTGGTACACTGGCAAACAGAACTTAATTGCCACCTCTACGGCGGAAGCCGAATATGTTTGCTTATCCAAAGCAGTCAATAATCTAATTTGGTTCGATGATTTGTTATATAATGTGTGGGATGAACCTGTTTATCCAATTATTATCAATGAGGACAATAAGGCAGCAATAGATATATCAGCTTCCGAAGCAATAGGTCAACGATCTCGACATATCGATATCAAATATAAACATGTAAGACAACTGTCAAGTATAGGATTCATTAAAGCTGTTCATTGCGATACTAGTGAACAAATTGCTGATATACTCACTAAGCCATTACCAACCAAACAACATGTGTATTTGACTTCCAAACTCAATGTACATATATAATCTTAATAACTCACCATTAGTTAGGTATTTTAGAGGGGGATTTGTTACAGTTGAAAATACCTAACCTGATATCTGTAAATATGTGTGCTTGTATATATGTCATGGTGTGATGTCATTGTGTCACTTATCATTGGTCACTAATTACCATTAGCCCCGCCTCCTCTGTATATAAGCTCTCGCTCCTGTCAGATTGATGGCTGTCTAAATGTGTTCCTGAGGAAGAAAATAAATATTATTATTACAAGAAAGTCTACAGTCTCTTATATTGGGCCTAACCAGGATAACCAACTAGCAACACCTTATATTAAGTCCACAATCTACAACAGGTAGAGAATTAAGTGGCCAAGGTTTTGACAAGATGAGTTGATCAGGCACTTACTGGCACATATTGTGCTCAGTTGGAAGCTGTCACTAATTAGATAGTAGGAGAGGTTAAAGGTTTATTTATTGGCATAAAAAGCCCCAAATTTCTTCAGTGTTAGTTACTAGACTGTCATCTATATTATAAACCTGAGCAGTCAGTAAATTCATGTTTTCGTATAATTTTGTTCTTTTAATCTTCAATTTAATTCCATTTTACATATGACATCTAACATTATTCTTTTATTAGTCTTAAAATTTGATATAAATCATTTTAAACTTTTCATACAAATAGTAGGTAAATATTTTTAATATTTTATCTTTGTTGTTCAGTTTTATTATTGTTGAAAGCAATTCTTGGCTGTTCAATTACATTGGAAAGGTAAATAAGCAGTTGGCCTTATTATCGGGGAGGTCTTATTATTTTGGCCTGCGTGGAGCAAGATGGGGCTCCTCTTGCCGTTTTACCTGATTTCCAGCTCTGTCTCCCTAACCCTAACCAGAAGAAATGGCAGGAACTAGCTGCGCATATGTTTAAATATTTTCTGGGGACGGCTTATTTTCAGGGGAAGGTTTATTTTCGGGGGAGGTCTTATTTTTGGAGGAGGTCTTATTTTGGGGGAAACACGGTAAACCTTTCTTTGCTCACTATGAGTTATTGCTAAATCCAAATGGCCACAAAGATCAGATTTCTGACTCATCTGAAAAGCTACAGTAGTAAGGTTTTGTTATGCTTTTTCAGGCTTTTCCCCCCGCTGATGATATTTTGACTTACTTCCATTTTTCTGAAAGAACATAATGAAAATATTGTTTGAGAATAATATTCTGCTGTAGTTTTATAAAGCCACACCTGCAGACATGTCAGCTGATTTATGGGCAGATGGATGATCCATTCAGATATACTTGCATGACCAAAGACCTGGGAAAGGACACAAGTAAAATTCTAAGATTCTAATTGTGCTCGAGATTATATTTTTGCTTTATTTTTCCACCCAGGAATATAATAACTGCAGATAAACAGAGGTTTGATTTAGGAGCACTTGATAAGATTTAATCTTAAAAAATATTTGTGTAGATCCTTGAGAGGTTTCAAGTGCTGAGAGCATTAGAAAAATGAATGACAACAATTTAGTACATTAAGTAAAAGTGACTCTCATTCAGCTACTGCCTTGGATAGTGACCCTTGAGTAGAATTTCCTTCAAACAGAAACATATTGCCAATTCAGTGGAACTTGTATGAGGATTAAAGCATGCATTGTTCTGGATAAAAATTTACTTTGATAAGAGTATGATATATTTCCAATAGTGTGCATATAATGATCTGCTTCTAAACAGGATGAAATTTATTAGGGTATGGTACATAATTTTAAATAAATATCAAATAGTACAGTGGTGGGATTCAAATTTTTTTACTACCGGTTCTGTAGGCATGGCTTGGTGGGCGTGGCTTGGTGGGCGTGGCAGGGGAAGGATACTGTAAAAATCTCCATTCCTTCCCCACTCTACGGGAAGGTTACTGCAAAATCCCCATTTTCTCCTGATCAACTGGGACTCGGGAGGCAGAGAATAAATGGGGGCAGGGTCAGTCAGAGGTAGTATTTATCGGTTCTCTGAACTACTCAAAATTTCTGCTACCGGTTCTCTAAAACTGGTCAGAACCTGCTGAATACCACCTCTGAAATAATATCTATCATGCATCAGCATTCAAGGAAATAAACATTTTTTTTTCAGCAAAGAAATCAGAAAAAAATAATTGTAATTGCTTTGTTTTATGTTTAGTATTGTTTGAAGCTAGCTGTGGTCTTTGGCATAGCATTATATAAATGTAATAATTGTAGTTTAATTATAGTTAATCCATAGATTAGTGTGAATATAGTATATATGTTGTACTTCTGAAATGTATAGGTCACTGATAAAGACAATGCAGAGTCCCCAAATCCCTAATGCTTGAAGACATTTATGTTTTGGATTTTCAAACTAGGCTCTGCAATGCAGGTCATTTTGCTATCGTTTACCACTGTCATTCCTACTAAAATTTATACAATAACAATCAGATAAGAGAGAAATGCAAAATGAGTCATTATCTGTCTTCTGGTATAATTATGTACCTTGGTTTCCAATTTTGGTTTTGTTTCCTAATTTCACTAACCCACTATAATTATTGGAAACCTGTACAATCACATCTACTCACCTCATCCTTATAGATTGTTATTAAGTTACATGGTTTTTATTTGGAAAAGACTGAGTTGGGCAGGATACTCACAGGAACGGGGAAAATTTAATAATTTTTTAAAATAATTTTTTGCTGTATATTGAATTGAAGGAGGAGCAAGTAAAAGAAACAATGACAGCTTGGGGAAGAAATTTTGGATATTCGATTGACCTTGAAAAATGGCAACAATTATGGGAAAGGAACTATAAATTAACGATGCCCACTACATATGAGGAAAATCAATACAAAATGTTTTATAGATGGCATATGCCACTGGAGAAGTTAGCAAAAATGTTTAAAGATAAATCAGCCAAATGTTGGAAATGTCACCAACTACCAGGATCCTATTACCATATATGATGGACATGTCCTGAAGCAAAAAAACAATTGGAATAAAATTAAAACCTGGTTGGAAGAAATGATACAGCTACGTATTGAACTTAAACCAGAACTGTTCCTATTGGGTATCCTGCCTGAAAAAATTAGTAAGGAAAATATCTACTTGATTATACATGTAATAACAGCTGCAAGAATTGTTTATGCTCAAAATTAGAAAGCAGAGAAAATAATTTTGGAAGAAGAAGTAATAAAAAATTGTTTAGATTGTGCAGAAATGAATAGATTAACTTTGATGATTAAGGATAGGGAAGAGTTAGAATATTTTAAGTTATGGAATTATTTTTATTGTTGGTTGGAAAAGAGATATAAATGATTAATTTCATAGTTATGTATAAAAATTTGATGATAGAATATAGTTATAGTAATGAATTGTTATAGTGGTTTGGATGAAGATCAAGATAGAAAAAACTTTTGGAAGAAGAAGAACAAAATTTTTTGAAGAAGATAACATCGAGATGTCACAGGGGCGGGATGACTGATGTACTAAATGTTTGTTTGTCTTAAAAAATATTTTTTTTTTAAAAAAATATATTTTAATGTTACAAGTAGTCCTGCCCTAACAATTGGCTACTTAACCACTGTTTAAAGTTACGATAGCCTCAGAAAGGATGCTTTACAGCCTGTAAAGCAGGGATCCCCAACCTTGGCTACTTTAAGACTTGTGGACTTCAACTCCCAGAATTCTGAAGTTGAAGTCCACAAGTCTTAAAGTTGCCAAGGCTGGAGATCCCTGATGTAAAGCACTTCCAACCATTGTAAAATGACATGTCCCTCCCCCACCCAGTCACATGACTGGATTTCAGGCACTTGACACTTGACTTCTGATATCCTGAAGTCAGATGATCATTATTTGCAATGGGTTTTTTTCTTGCCATTTTCCAGCATAAAATGAAAAAAACCTGCAACCCATTGAATATGCTGGTTTTGCTTAACAACCACATAATTTTGCTTAAAGACCCTACTGATTCATTTTATTACCAATGTAAAAACAATAGTAAATTGCAGTGATCCTGTTAAAATTTACAACCAATCTGATTTACAACCAAAACTATGAATTCAATTGTGGTTGCAAATCGAGGATCACCTGTATTGTTTGAATAATTTTCAGAAATCATCAGATATATCTGGCCAGATGAGATTCCCCCCTCCCATTCCTGTATTTTTTTTAAAATTGTAAGCATACATCTGGAATAAGTAATGTGGGTTTTTTTCTACAATAGTACCCTGTTTTCCCCAAAGTAACACACCCCCTGATAATAAGCCCAATTGGGCTTTTGAATGCATGGCAATAAGGCCAAGCACTTATTTCAGGGTTCAAAAAAAGGGTCTTATTTTCAGGGAAACATGGTGCTATGATATAATTTCACTTGGAAGATGCTAGTGTACTGTATGTCATCTGTCTTGGAAAAGTTGATTTTTTCCATAATAAGTCAGACAAGAATCTGTATTGCTATAAAAACGGAAGATTGTGATCTCATGAAATCTGTCTTTTGCTTTCTTATGTCTTCTGGGTGTCTTGGCAGTCAACGGAGATGATCCAAATGCAAGTGCTACCAACATTGAATGAAAATCACTTTATTTCCATAATCTATTTTCCAATTTACGAAAGGCTTTTCCTACTATGAAAGATAATTCTTTTTTTCAAAACTAAATTTCATGGGCGATTTAGGATATTTAGGACTTGGTTACACATTTTATCTGTCACTGTTACACATTTTAGCATTCTTGTCTATTTGCACTTCCTGATTTGATGTGGCATTTCCTTATTTTTACCTAACCTAGTTTAAGCATGGGTAGCTAAGAAAGCTGCAAACTCCTGGGGAGATGTAGATTGAACAATAATAGGCAGACATTCATAAACAGCCATCGTAACCAGATGAGTACCAGAGAATCACATTCCGTCCATGAAAAGGTCATCCCTCACCCCCTGAACAAAAGAGCAATGTATGTTCTTTCAAACTTAAGGAAACTGTTTGAAAAAATATAAATGCAAATTAAATTAAGTGCAAATGTAAATGTCGGTGATTTAAAAAAAAGCTATATTCCAGTAGTTGGTGAAATATATAGGCAATGAAGATGGATCTATCTACTTCAAATAATCAGTTTATTTAAAGATCTTGACATGGGGGGTGTCTTTAATGTAGGAGGAAAATAAAAAGAGGGCGAAGAAACCTTTTAAGATGGTTTTTATTTTATTCCATTTGACTTTATCAACATCAGAACAATAAATTTGGATTGTATGCAATTTGTGCCAGAGTTAATATTACAATTTTTACCATTCTTCAGTGACAATTTTACTTTGACTTCATTTCACCTGACATCTTCTTAGTCTGGGGGAAAAAAAAACTATACCAAATGAATAAATGCAACATGTGCAGTAAAGGCTGGTTATTATACTAAAGGATTTGACACTTTTTATTTATTCTTTCATTCATTTCTATTATAGGTAGGAACAAGTAGAGAAATGAGATGTGGAAATCGATGTCATTAAGTATTTGATGCAATTTGAGAAGATTCTCAGGTGGCTTTCATTTCCTAAGAATGCATGTGAATATGTTTAGAAATTATAAGAAAAAGGACGATTTTACGTACTTAATCTCTGAGCTGTTCAGGAAAAGATGAAAAGATTGTTTTTAAAACTGACATATGGACACTGATTCAAATAATTAGATGATCAAATACTGATAGCTAAATGACCCAGCTTGAAAAGAATTGGTAGCTGCTTGTCTACTGTTTTCAAGGAGATTACAATTTCCCTATAGACAACTTAGAAAAGAATTTCTACTTTAACTATTATTGTTTGTCTACTCAAGACCATTCCTCCTCTCTTTCTATGGTATATGTAGATAAACAACAGCTTGTGAGGGGCTATAAGCTGAAGGTAGAGCACCTTTTTCGACTGCAGAAGATCCCATATTTAATTCTTGATATCTTATTTATTTATTTATTTATTTTATTATATTTCTATACCGCCCTTCTCCTGCGGACTCAGGGCGGTGTACAGCCAGGATAAAACATAGCATATAAAATTTAAAAACATTTAAAAAAAAATTAAATAATTTTGGCCCGAATTTAAAATAACCCAATTAAAACAGAAATTCAATTAAAAAAAAAAAACAAAAAACTAAGAGGATGGGATCAAGCCAGCCCAGCTAGATGGAACAAGTGTGTCTTCAGGGCCCGACAAAAAGTCCGGAGGTCTGATATCGTGCGTATCTCAGGGGGTAGGTCATTCCAGAGGGCAGGTGCTGCCACAGAGAAGGCTCTCCCCCTGGGGATCACCAGCTGGCCCTGCCTGGCCGACGGCACCCTGAGGAGGCCCTCTCTGTGTGAGCGAACTGGTCGGTGGGAGGCTATCGGCGGCAGAAGGCAGTAGGTATCTTGTGGTAGGACTGGATATATTCCGTTCTGAAATCCTTTGAACGTTCTTAGCACCAATTAGTATGAACAACATTGGATCAAATGGATGGATGAATAGATTTTGTTTATGGCGACATTCCAAATTTTGGTGTTGGAAACATTAAGTAGAAAAGACTGAGTCTTTCCCCCTTCATTTTGGTATGCTTTAAATAGATGTGATATATCTATATATCTTTATCTAATCTATATATTATCTATATCATCTATATCATCTCTCTCTCATAAATATATCCATATAGCTATATTATCTATCTATCTATCTATCTATCTATCTATCTATCTATCTATCTATCTATCTATCTATCCAGTGGTGGGATCCAATCAATTTAACAACCAGTTCATCCTAAAGAACAGGTAGGCATGGCGGGGGGGGGGGGGTTAATGTGACTAAAGGAAATATATTAATCTAAGCAAAAGGCATTAGAGATTAAGCATTTGTTAAGCCACATTTTAAAACGTGAAAGCAGTATTAGAAGTACAATTCTAGACCAACATCTGATCTGGCAAGAAAGGCATGTTATAGGTCCATTAAAGAAAGTATTTTACTCTTCCTGTGCCTACCCTGCAGAACATCATCGTTCCAAATTGGCCCTGACTTGGTTGGCCTTTCAAAAGGTCCGGAAGTCATGGCTATGTTCCCAGACTTGGAAATGGAATATCTGTTGGAGCCTGCTAATTAGTTTTATTGAAATATTTGTATGGCATTTGTAGTGATGGGGTTATTATTTTTTTATTTATACCTCAAAGCTCATTGTATTTTTGTGGGTGTCAGAATCACTTGTTTGAGTGGGCAGCCATATAAATAAAATAAAAATAAAAATTTAAAAATGCTTCAGTGAAAGATTTGATTTTAACAGTTTTTTTTTTTTTAAAAAGAGCTAAGCCAAGGTCTTAAGTCAACTATTTCAAAAGCTCTAGTACATAGAGGCATGGAAACTAATGAGAGAATATTCCTCTGTAAAGTATCCAATACCTGTGAATGTTAGCCTGCAACAAGCTAGAATGCTATAGGCCAAATAGAGAGAAATACTCATGACATAATATATTACAATAATAAAAAGCACACTTTGAAAACTGAACAGAGAAGTCACTCTGAAGGAGAATAGGCTTGATAGACAGTAATACAGTGGTGAAATCTGAACCGGTTTACTACTGGTTCGCTGGCTGAGCATGTGCAGTGCACACCATGCACCAAATGCGAGGTGTGCATGCTCAGTGCAGGCCAAAAGGAGGCATGCAGTAAGTAGAACAGCGTGCAAGGGGAGGGGGGATCAGCTGTGGCGTGCAATCTTTTTTTTTTTTACTTTTAAAAGCATTGCTTTTAAAAGTTAAAAAAAAAGCCTCTGATGATCGTGCTGCTCAGCTGTGATCGTCAGAGGCTTTTTTTTTAACCTTTTAAAAGCATTTTTTTCTACAACCTCTTCGTCTGAAGAGGCTGTTTAAACAAATGCTTTTAAAAGGCTCTGACGATCCTAGCTGAGTTGCCTGATTGTCAGAGGCTTTTTTCCTTACTTTTAAAAGCATTTTTTCTACAACCTCTTTGGCTGAAAAATTAGCTGGGCATGTGGGGGGGGGGGGGGCGCAGGGATTTTTGCTACCGGTTCTCCGAACCATCTTCCGCCATCGCTACCAGATTGGGTGATCCGGTCCAAACCGGGAGCATTTCACCCCTGCAGTAACACCATCCCTATCTGCTCTCCAGAAATAATTGCCTCCTGATGGGGAAAGCTCTTATCTAAGTCTTCTACTCTACACTAGTCTACTTTGGCTAGTAGTATGAGATTTTACTTGGGAAACTTATTCCCTGCAATACAATAAAGAGTAACATAATATACAATGTAAATTCTTCTAAACCTACAGGGAATGCTCTTTGGAATTTATTGATATGGTTCAGATCAGTGGTGGGTTGCCCCCGGTTTGGACCGGTTAGCAAGAACCGGTAGTAAAACCAGCGGGAGGTTCTGCCCACTGACCCGGACGTCATCATAAATGATCAGAAGAGTGCGCGTGCGGGCGCGATGTGAACCGGTAGTAAAGGTAAGTAGAACCCACTTCCACTTAGGCTAACCAATAAATCACCAACACATAGTCAGTAAGTTTTGGGAACTACAGGTAGTTAGTAGAAAGAGAAAGGAAATTCATTTAAAACACATTATAATGTAACCCTATTCAGTTTGCATTTCTCAAAACAATATGTAAATTAGAGTACATTTAGGCCCTCTAACTGGTGTGGCCTCATAAACTGAGAAATGGATATATCAGGGGAAATGAAATAAATCCCATTGTAATGCGGATAATTGTTTGCATAAAATTTTGCCTATACTATGAAATATATATTCAGAAAAGAGCAATGGGCAAAGTATACTAAAATGTTTTTGCAAATAAATGTAAAATAAATTTGGAAATCAATGCAGAATGGAATAGATAAGAAAAATAAGAAATAAAATAATAGTTGATAACCTTTTCCTTGCAACAGGTTTTGGAAAGATTCCCAGCTAGGAAAATTTCCTTGTTATTATTTATCTAGCAGTCGGTGAGAATATGTGATACAAACGCTGCTGCAAGGAAGAATTATGTACAATGCATTCTAATAGATAAAATCAAATAACATGCATTTATGTTTATCAATCTTAGTCTGTAAGAACTAACCATGTAATTAATAACAGATACCCTATGATCTGCATAAATGCATTACACAGATTGGGTTGGGATAATATATCTTATGAATCACTGCTAAAGATATTTCTCTGTGGGGAGGCAAGTCTTTTAATGACCTCAATATGTAATTTTAATTATACACAAGTAAATATAATTTAAGTGTCCACAATATAACAATGACTTATTCATCTCTTGGAAGTAATCCTTGGTTGGTAGTTCATTGAATGGAATGAGATTAGCACCTCACAGCCTTGTTTTCATGCTCTCAAACTACACACTGTGTTCATCTGTTAGTCTGTATGCAAAGAAGTATGCTTAAAACCAGCCAGTCTTTTTGTATGCTTCCAACTGTTGTGACATCTGTGCATATAAAGCTAGCATTTCAATCTTCCCATAGCAATTTAGTGTTAATCATTGCTTCAGTGTATTGCAGGGAAATTAACTCTCATTAAACTTAGTATTTTTTAAAAAACAATGAAAAGCTTTGAGTCAGCCGGGTATGTTTATCAAGATTTGGAGAAATGCATATAAGAGGAAAACCAATGTCAGTTTCAAATTATTCAATTTTTCTATGAGGTCGGGTTTCTTTTGGAGAGGAGGAAAAGTGAAATTTACTGTAATCAGAAAGGATGTCATTTAAAATATCCATTACACTGATTACTGTGTTTGTGTTGAGCAGGGGTCTCCAACCTTGGCAACTTGAAGCCTGGCAGACTTCAACTCCCAGAATTCTGGGAGTTGAAGTCCGCCAGGCTTCAAGTTGCCAAGGTTGGAGACCCCTGGTGTTGAGTATTCATCCTACAGTTTTGAGCATTTAAGACAGTGCAAAGTATTTTTGAATGTATAGTGGCATTGTTTTGTGGAGTAAGTCAAGTAGTCTATAGATTTGCACTCCTGTTTACAATGTTCAGAAGAACAAGAACAAGATACATCTTTTGTGTGTATTTGTTTTTAACTAACAATAAAGGAGAAAACAACAAGAACAAGATACATCTTTCATGTGTATTTACTTGTAACTAACAATACAGGAGAAAATTTGTAACTGAGGGTTGAACAGTGGGGACCTTGGTGCTCTCTGAGTTTGGTTGGGTTTTTTTGGCAGACATTTCATTAATTGACTAGGTAACATCTTCAGTACATTGGTAATGAAACATCTTCAAGGAAACAATGATTCCACAGGTGACAAAGTTTTGTAAGCAAGCAGTAGATGCTCCAACAATCTGAAGTTGAATCTTCAGCAGGAGAGAGAAAAATTCCCATGCAAAGAGATGAGTTGATCCTTAGAAAAGAAGCATTCCTTTCTAAGTACAGCAGGAACCATCAATCTTTAATGAAAAATAGAAAAGTAAAATATAAAGTAAATATTTGCACTATTTTTCCCCATAGGTCATGTTTTGGTGATAGGCAAAATGTAATGGATTTAGGGCTTTACATGCCCTAAGGATGCATCAGAGACCTATCCCACATCAAGAGGATCATAGCAGTAGGCAGAGCCTATTCTCCCACAGTTGCCTGTCACCAGCTGAGAGGATAAGCAAGTTAGCTTCATTAAATGTTGCAGGAACACTATTGGGTCTTGCTTAACTCAGCAACTAGAAAGACTCTATAGACTGTCTTGGGTATCCCGCAGCAGGGAAATGCTGGTTGACAATGGATTTAAAAGTAGCAGTATTCTTTTTGGCAGTTTGGAAAATTGGCTGGCAAAGAATAACAGCATAGATAAAATGACTGAGAAAGCATTCAGAAATGAAAAGGATTCATTTAAAGAAAAGTGTAACAATGGTAAAGAAGAGGGATGGGAATATGGTGGGAGATCTGTTTTGTTTTATTGTTTGTTCGGATGAAGAATCTGTTAGATATCCTGGGTCTTCCCAATAATTGGGAGGAGCTAGACAAACTAGGAAGGGTCTTTTAGTAATTTTTTTTTTCAGCCCAAGAGAGGTTATTAGTTTAATGGTGAAAGGCCACAGGTGACATTTGAGAACTGAAGGGTTCACAATGGATGGATCCATGTCACATTTATTGGAATGTCTAGGGTGACATTTTGAAATTTTCTTTTTTAAAATAAATTATGATTTGCCAGTTTTTATGTTTCTCCCATCAGAATATGGCAGGAAAGAGCTATCAAATTTAGAGCAATTATAACCAGTGACTACAAAAAGGACTGCTGGGATCACATAAACCCTAAAGCTGCAGATACCTAATCCAGTAGTGGGTTGGTCCCGATTCTGTCCAGTTCTTTAGAACCGGTAGTAAAAACGGCGGGAGGCTCTGCCCACCTGCCCCGATGTCATAATTGACGATCTGTGCATGCGCAGAAGCGCATGCTTCTGTGTGTGCTCCCATTGTGAACCGGTAGTAAATGTAAGTAGAACCCACCCCTGACCTAATCCCTGGTTGAATCTTAAAGCTTTAGTATTATATCTGGAAAGCTAGCATAGTGTATTACTCTTCAAAAAAACTAAAAAAAGTTTGTTTTGTAGTCCATAACTATGGCTTGTATGAGGAGACAAGGTCTACTGGGAAACTGATGAAATTAGTAAAGAGAAATATAACATGGCAGAAGAGGCAATAGTAAAGCACCATCCTCTCTAATTAGAGAAACATAATTGTCAGAGGCGGTCCATACTTTTCCCATTGTTTATATGCATGTGTGGTTGTATGCACCTACTATATTACTATAAATGTCAGGAATATTTGATTCATTTTAATCTATTAAAAAGGGATATATATAAAGGAATATATAAATTAGTCAAATTCAAATAAATACACCAAAGTCTTTATAAACATGAAACATACATTATTGCTTCAAGTATGGCTGACTGAGGAAAATCAACATTGAGTGATTACCAACAAGATTCAGGCTGGACAGGACATTTAAGTGATAAATTGCAAGAAATTTTTAGCAAGTACTATCTGGAGCACTTTTGCTTTCAGAACAGTTTCTGGGCTTTGATATACTGCTGTCATATGCTATATGGAATTTACAGTGACATGTAGCCTAGGACCATTAAAAACAACTTAAATAAACTTCATTGCAAGTGCAACATCATCTTTCAAGATTTTTTGTGACTGAGTGTGAATTAATCTTGAAGCATGTGAAACTGTGAGGAGAAAGAGTAGTGCACTTTATTTTATTTATTTTATTTATTAATGGAACTTGTATGCTGCCCTATCTCCAATGGACTCCGGGCAGCTCATAACAATTAAAACAAAGCAAACAAACCATTAAAACAAAAATCCAGATTAAAATTAACAAAAATTCAATAAAACCCAGTTAAAATTTTATTTAAACCCCCATCAGTCCAGGGCGGCCAGGTGAAATAGCCACGTTTTCAGGCCACGGCGGAAAGAGAGAAGGTTGGGGGCCACCCGGAGCTCCAGAGGGAGTTGATTCCAGAGGGTGGGTGCACCCACAGAGAAAGCTCTCTCCCTGGGAGTAGACAGCCGACACTGTCTGGCCGACGGCACCCTGAGTAGGTCCTCCCTGTGGGAACGCACAGGGCAATGGGAAGCTGTTGCTGGCTGCAGATGGTCCGCCAAATATTCCGGGCCTAAGCCATGTAGGGATTTATAGGTAATCACCAGCACCTTGAATCTCACCCGGAGGGCAACCGGCAACCAATGCAAGTCACGCAGGAGAGGTATAACGTGGGAGTGTCGAGACACTCACTACCCGCGCGGCCGCATTCTGCACCAGCTGAAGCCTCCAAGTGGCCTTCAAGGGCAGCCCCATGTAGAGAGCATTGCAGTAGTCAATACGGGAGGTGACAAGCGTATGAGTGACTGTGCGTAGGGCATCATGGTCCAAGTAGGGGCGCAACTGGCGCACCAGGTGAACCTGGGCAAATGCCCCCCTTTGATTTCTATGTCAGTGACTCCAACTGTGCTCAAACATGATTTCCTTTCCATTTGCATCAGGCTGATCATTATATTTGAGCGGCAACTTTGTGGACCCAAATGGAGTCTTAGGAGTGTAGGCTGTGTATTTCTATCTTATATAATAACACTATCCTAAGGTCCAACAATGGCTGGAGGCAAACCAGAAGTTGAATTATGGCCAAGGCAGGAATCAAATTCCTTAAAATGATAAATAAAACTGTCTCAGACTCTAACTATTTAAATCAAGGGTCTCCAACCTTGGCAACTTTAAGACTTGTGGACTTCAACTCCCAGAAGTCCACAAGTCTTAAAGTTGCCAAGGTTGGAAACCCCTGATTTAGACTGTCACCTCCTCCTGTAGAGTTCATCCTGCACTCTTTAGTCACCAATGAATTTTTCGACAAATCCTCTTGTGGATTTATCTGACATTACCACTGAATTTTATTTGTTTTAATGCTATATCATGTGGTGGAACAAGTTGTCCCTGTAGTTGAGGTAAGCACATTCCTTATAAAATATTAGAAAAGGCCAAAAACATATTCACTTCTTTGAATTCTGGTGTTTATATTAAGAGGTTACTGGTGTAAATATTAAGAGGTTACTGTTTGAGTTTCTCATAATTCTAATGACATTTCTCTGATTGCTTTATTGTATTTTTGTAAGCTATAGGCAGCCATGAAAGGTTAGCAGATTGATTGTATAGTTATAAATAAATAAATAACCTTCAAATTGATTAGAATGTTTCTTGCTTTGCAGAAATCCCATACATTCCCAATGAGAGCTTAAAAAGAAAGCAAAAATCTTCTATTGGTGGAGGGAAGGTGTTAAAAATTAAATTATTTAACAACTAGGTAACACCAAATTATTAAATGTGCAAAGGTTTTCAAGTAAAATAAGTTCCTGAATGTATGTAACCGATTTTAATTTGATTTTCTTCTTTCATTCTAAACCAAATTATTAGCTGTTAAATATATTTCAGACTGACCAGATACCAATATCCTGAAATGTTTTCTTCCAAAATGTTGGTTAGTAAAATTTGATGGCCAGTTTCATGGAAGCAAAGGTTCTCCAGTCATTTCTCAAGAACACAAAATTGTTAATTTTAATGCTCAAGGAAGTTTCACTATTGAAAATGCCAGGTAGGTGGAATTCCTGTATAGTGCTTTCCCTTGGCATATAATCAATGCATAGGAGAAAGAGGCCGCCATAGAGATACAAATACAGTGAAAGACAATTTCAGAAGCAAATTTTGTTGCATTCAGTTGAAGTACAGCTAATAAAAAAGTGGCAGAAAAATTTCTCTGCCCTTCACAAGTATCAAATTTAGAATTCAGTTCTGCAGAAAAGTGGATGGCATGATGAAAACAGAGTCCCCAAATGAATAGAAAATAAATTTGGTTATTTTAGCTCTTCTTTTGATCTGCTGATTGGAAGCACTTTCTGTTGATGAAGTTATCCGCAGACTTTCCAGCCTCTTTCCTCAGATGGTCTTAGGATATCATTAATTTTCTTCATTTTTTACCGTGGCTTTTACTGCAGAAAATGGACCTTTTCTTGTATTTAAAATATCCAGATAGAATATGCTTATAGATGGTGGGTAATTTAATGAGCATCTGTTTAATCTAGTCAGGTTTTTTAAACTGAGTAGCTGGATTTTAAATGATGGGAAGTATTAGACCAGCTCTCCCTTGCTGAGAAAAAAGCAACTGTTAAACATTTATCAATAGATTTTCTTGCAGAGAGAATTCTGACAGCTCAAGCTGTCCTTAGTTGCAGTTATCTTCTTCCTAGTCTATCACTATATTGCACAAACTGATAAAATTCACTTCCACTGCAGATAACTTAAGTGCATAATGACTAATTAACTTTTAAACTCTGTTGATATAAAATGTCAATTTATATTTATCAACATAAATGTTACTCCTATTTTCTTTCATTTATACTGTTATATGGGATCTTAAACTTCTGGATAAAGTTTATTTTCAACATCTCTTGTTAAAAAAAAAAAGACAGTTTTTAAGGATGCCATATGCCTTCATTTCCTACATAAAACATTTCCCCAACTTTTGGGAGTATAACATGGCACTACAGGAATTTATGCACGCTATAATATCTTGCTAATAAAATACCTGTTATCTAAACTTACTCTTATTTTAATGCAAATGAAAGATGAACCAAATGCATGGCCTACTGTTCCTTTCAGCATCTGAAGTATGATAAATGGGATTAAATTGAATTTAATGCCAATATTTATTTTGTATTTTAATAGTTCTTCCCATTTTTCCCGAGCAAATATATAGATATCAAATAACTTTCTCTGCCTTAGTCATTCTTCAAGATTTTCATTGTGTACATTGCAGCTGAATATTAGAAAAGGTACGTTTAATTATCCAGACAGTCAAGTTTATCTCTAGGTATTTATTTTAGCTTAAATTATTGGTAGGAATTTAACCCTTTATGGAATTCAACTTGAAAGCTTTTATGTCACACCAGGGGTGAAATCCAACAGGTTCTGAAAGGTTCTGGAGAACCAGTAGCGGAAATTTTGTTCAGAGAACTGGCAAATACCACCTCTGGCAAATACCATCCAGAGTGGGGTGAGAATGGAGATTTTGCAATATTCTTCCCCCAGGACTGGGGAGGGAATGGGGATTTTGCAGTATCCTTCCCCTGCCACGCCCACCAAGCCATGCCCACTGTGTCACGCCATAAAATTCTGGCCTGTATTGGGAATCTTTGTTAAATTTCAGATAAATTTCAGTATTCTGAATTTTTTTTTAATTATTTGATTTATATGCCTCCCTTCTCCGGAGACTCAGGATGGCTTACAATGTGCTAAGCAATAGCCTTCATCCTTTTGTATATTTATACAAAGTCAGCTTATTGCCCCCACAACTGGGTCCTCAATTTACCTACCTTAGAAAGGATGGAAGGCTGAGTCAACCTTTAGCCTGGCGAGATTCGAACCTGAAGTAATTGCAGGCTCGAATTTAATTTAATGCTTTCAGTTTAAAAATAACTAATAAAGAGCAACTGGTGAATTAATAGAGCTTTCACAGGATTATAACTGCTGTGTTCTTGCAAAAAAAGAAAAAAAAAGAAAAACCCTGAAGAAAATGCACATAGACCAAACACAATTAACTTTTATAAATCTGTTGTAAAAAGGGTTGATGAAACTCCACTCAAGAAATATGTTTTTTTTCAAAACTCCTTCCATTCGGTAGATCAAAATGTTATACCAACATACAACACCTCCAACCTACAAAAGATTTGGTTTGCAGAATATTGGTCTAATGCCTTGTAGAAATCAAACCAATCTCTGTGCTCAATTATCAAAGTCTTTGCAGGAATCAGTCTTGGTTCTTAAACTGGTAACCTACTTTTATGAGGAATTGAAGGAAGCAATGAAATTGGAATGAAGCGGTGGACAAACTAAAATAATGAGCTTCAATGCTTTTTTCTTATGAACCAGTAGAATGTTGCCTTAAAGCCTCAATTTCTTTTGATCCTAAAATGGGCTAATACGCAGAAAAAAATATTTCTGGTATATTGGCATTTCAGAGAATGTTTAATCAGTGTTGGATACAATAATCACCTTTTGCTGAAAATGCAATTCAGAAGTTGGAATGTTAATTCATATGGCCTGGATATGTTCTATTTTTGCCATACTTTGAGCTGAAATCCAAAGATACATATAGATCAATCCTGGTAAAGAATGTATGAAGTGACTTGACTATGCCCTTGGTATTTGTAATTCACCAAAGCATGGGGAACTGTTAATCTTTTTTGTGACTGATCAAAAAATTAAGCTATATTATAGGGATATATGTATATCTGATTAGAACTAATTTGAACGAATTAGAACCAATTTGATCTAGAGATGTTCCATTTTAAACTTTAGATATGGTTAAGCTTCTCCATTCAAAACTGGTACAGATAGTCCTCATGTTACGACTACAATTGAATCATTTTTTAAGTGAGTTTTGACCCATATTATGACTTTTTTTTTTGCCACAGTTGTTAAGTGAATGGCTGCATTTGTTAAGTTAGTAACATGGTTGTTAAATGAATTTGGATTCCCCATTGTTTTTGCTTGTAAAAGGATTGTAAAAGCTGATCACATGACCCCAGGACACTGTCATAAATATGAATCAGTTGACAAGCATCTGAATTTTGATCAGGTGACCTTGGGGATGCTGCAACTGCCGTAAGTGTGAAAAACAGTCATAAGTCACTTTTTTTCAATGCTGTTATAACTTTCAGCAGTCACTAAATGAACTATTGTAAATCAAGGATTACCTGTATTCATTTAAGGTTCTTCCTGGACTCACAGTTCTTGCTGTGGTCACAGGTGGCAGCTGTGACCAAAAGGGCCTTTGGGTATCTGGTGTGCTAGTTATGCCCTTTCATAGATCAAGAGGCTCTTCAGATTCACGCCTACTGATTTCATGACTCACCTACTATAATATACTCTACATGAGCCTGCCCTTGAAGACCTTTTAGAAGCTTCAATGATCCTAAATGCAATGAAGAGGGCATAGATGGATGTGCTTTGGTGTGCTCATACAACTCTACTTTGCAAGCTCCATTGGTTGCCAGTTTGCTTTTGGATATGATTTAAGATGCCTATAAAGGCCTAGAACCATGATGGCAAACCTATGGCACGTGTGCCCAAAGTGGCACGCAACGCCATGTTGCCCGGCATGCGCGGCCTTGCCTGTTTGTTTTCCAGGTTTCTGGTGCACATGCGTGTGCAATGATCAGATGTCCTTCGTGTATGTGGCAGTGCCGAAAACTGGTGTGCGCATGCATGCTGGCCAGCTGATTACTGGGTGCACATGCACGCCAGAACCCGGAAGTTCGGCTTTTCCGAAGCGCGATCCCTTCATGCACAGCAGTGCCGAAAACCACCCTGTGCATGCACACCAGCCAGCTGATAGTTGGGCATGCATGTACGCTAGAACCCAGAAGTTCAGCTTTTCCGGAGTGCAGTCCCAACGAGCGCGAGCGCGCATGATGTTTCCATGTGACCTTTTCGGCACTTAGTGCAGAAAAGGTTCGCCATCACTGGCCCAGAAGATCTAGAGCAGGAGTGTCAAACATCCCATGGGCCAGATGCGTCATGCCCACCCCAACTCTACGGGAAAAAACATTAGAAAGCATCACGATGGCAATGTGACGCTGTGAGTTTGTCACCATGCTATATAGAGTATGGTTACTTGGAGGATTGCCTATTTCCTATTGTGTCTGCCTGACTGATTCAATCCAATGTGGTTGGTGCACTCTGAATTCCTTTGACTGCTATGCATTTCTTGGGCCCTGTCCTCTGAAATGAAATTCTGCCAGAAACCCAGGGAGATTACACCCTGATAGCATTTTGAAAAATCTTAAAAAGACCTGCCTCATCTCACAAGCCCTGGATTGGACTGGTTGGTGCCTGTGGTTGAGTGCATGATGTATGATGGCCCATTGGCTATCATATGTTTATGTTGCAAGGTGCCCATGATATAATGG
Source organism: Arizona elegans (assembly GCA_022577455.1). Lineage (NCBI taxonomy): Eukaryota > Metazoa > Chordata > Lepidosauria > Squamata > Colubridae > Arizona > Arizona elegans. The sequence goes on from JAKOOJ010000007.1 coordinate 18,106,247, forward strand.
CAGTGTGTGTTTAAAATTGAATAAAATAAAATTATATAGTTAATTTGTTTTAATGGATTGCTTGTATGCATTTTCTCCATCATTTCAATTTAGTTCCCTCATTCCTTTTCCTTTACTTGAAAAGTTCATATTGCATTATTTTGTCAACCCAATGTAAGTTTTTCTATTGTTATTTAATTTAATACAAGAAATAGAATTCAAAAGTAAGGAACATTTTATTACAAGATTGAGCAATTTCTTTAAGGCTAAGTGCTGCAAGTCAGCTAGCCAAACAACTGAGGGCCAAAGCAGGCTATCTGTTATTATAAGCTGTTTGACTTTTTGCTGTTTAACTTGGTAGGCCCTTTCTCCAATTTTGCACCATTAGATACTCTATCTCCTCTATGGCATATCTAACTAACCTTGAAGTACCTAGCTACTAGAAGGATGTTACTCTGGCAGATGTCTGCACAGCTGTCCTTGAAGGTCAATACAGGAAGATTCCTTACTGGATAGACAATGTTCCTGTGACTCTGGACTCACAGAAACCACAGCGTCAGAGTTTGTTGCAAAATTCAAATCCAGAAAGCATACACAGGCAGATTGATGCAGCAGGATTCATTAACTTCTTTATATACATAAAAACACATGAAGTAAATTTACAATACCAACAGCAGAGTCTTCCAATGTAGCAGTTACAAGCAAAACACAAGCAGAGTACAGCAGACAGACTAGCATGCAGCTTCAGAGCTCAGAGATTAACACAGACTAGTTTCAGTTTTCATTGTAGAGCAGGCAAGCCCAGACTTTTTTAGTTCTCAGCACAGACTCAGACTCAGAGCTTAAAGCTGCAGGGCTAAGCCATGCCCAGACTTCTTACTTAAGTTTCTGTTTCTAAACAGTCCCCATTGCCTGACCTGTTACCATGTCTATCCAAAGTCCCCATTGGCTGATTTAGTTGCTATGCCTATTCATTGGCTTACCTTGTTACCATGTCTCCATTCAGTCCCCATTGACTGATCTATTCCAGTCTAGGAATATTCATACTCTGACACACAGACTATGTGCCCATATTACAGAGACACCTTACTAGTCTCCTCTTACCAATACTGCATATATATCCAAGGGACATAGGACAATTCTACACCTCCTTGCAGCTTTCAGATAGCAACCTTGATACAATATGTAATGTTGTCAGGTTCTGCACTGCAACCCTTAAAATTCATCCGATAATGACTTGTGCCATAAAGTAGAGTTAATGAGCATCTAGTTTGTCATTCTAGAATGTTCTGTCATTTGGTAGGTATAGTTTTCCATACAGTAACCTTATGTATACTGGTACTTCTGTATTATTTTTTCTTTAGCATTTTATAATTTTTATATTTTTAGACTCTGATGTACATTTTATGCTTTTTAATTGACTGTACTCCTCCCTCCTTATGCTGGATTTTCACTATAATAAAGATTTGATGATGAATTACCCATATCTTTTCAGGTCCCAAATTTAAATAGTTACAATTTCAATTGTAAACTGTTAAATTTTAATAGTAGAATTGCACCTTGTTTTGTTAGTTGGATATCAATATAACAAACAAATAAATGGAATAGTGATTAAAGGTGCAAATAAAATAGGTTTCATGTTCATATTTTATTGTTATTTGAGTTTAATAAAAGCCAAATTTGTGCTATGAAATTCAAATATTTTGTCCCAAATTCCAGTGGCAACCCACATCAAAGCACAGGTGAACTTTTGAAATGGTGACCTTCAGAAATACAAAATTAAAGAATGTTTCTATTTGTTTTCCATTGACTGGAAAACACATTGGTGCAAAACCTGGGAGTCAGTAAGAGATACAGTTTCTCTGAAAGATGCTGTTGATACTTTTTCAGTTTTGATGGACCTTGATTACTGCTTACAACATAAATAAAACACCAGTTTTCTGAGGGTCTCTGTTATTGTGGAAGTGATATTGTTATAAATGTCTACATCTATAACTATGAAAAGACCTCTTTAGAAATGCATAGGATATAGCTCCAGTAATGTGATACTTCTCTAATCTATTCACTGCCTTTACTTTGGGTAGCATTTTCTCAGTCTCCCCTGAGGTTGCCTGTGACAATCAATCTCAGATATGTCACTCTCTAGACATTATAAAATGATGAGTACTGGATGGCAAGAGATATATTGTACTTTGATATTCATGCCATGCAAAGTCATTGTAACAAAGGTTATAGATAAACAGTACAATGAGCTATATTCATTGATGACAGAAAAGAAGTACAAGAATAATTTTTTGATATGATCAGCCAATACATCTGGAAGGGACAACCTTTTTGTTGTTATTTTAGTGAAAGACAATGTATTTGTTGAGAATGGCTTCCTGAAAAATGGTAGATGAGATTGAAGGACCAGTGGCTATAACTAAAAGACACAGGTCTCATTTTCTGCATCCTTTCCTCGCCTTTTTCTGGCACTCATTATTTCTCTTCTTCTGACACTCTTTTTTCATAATAACCTGTGCAAAGCAGGCTGTTTTGGCTGGATGGAAGGGAAGGAGGGCGGGAGAACATGAATCTCTCTTGTAAAGCTTGAATTTATCAGTTACTTAAATCTTTTGGCATGAACCTGAAGGCCTTTACTGTACACAATACTGAATTAAAGGGTCTGAGACTCTTCCTCATGTTCATTTCAGATTGCTTTCAAATGTTATTTTGGAGTTTCAGGAAAATATTTGATAAGCTCGAGTTTGAAACCAGAAATGCTTTCTGTGGCTGGGGAACTTTGAAGTGAATATATGATATGCATCTTTCCATTTGTATTACACATCGGATACAGGTAGAGCAAATATTAAGCCATATAATGTGTTATCCTTGGATCCTTTTTAAAAATGTTTGTGGCTAACATTTCTGTAGGGTTTTGTAATCCACATAAAACCACTACCAACTGACATTAAATCTCTACCTGATGACAGTTCTGCAAGAACTTTTGTGCCTCCCAGCTTAGGCTAAAGCTTTTTTCCTTGATGATAGTTAAGGTAGATCATCAGAGCTTTTGTCAGTTTATCTCAGTTTTGCCATCAAAGAAATAAAACCGAGGTCAGCATCTATTTGCATTGAATTCTACTGAGTTTTTGTAATTTTAACAGAAATTGTGGGGAGGGGTGGTTTAATTTCTGATGACATTGCTGTATGATTTATGAGTCTGGGACTAAATGTTCTTCTTCATTCCCTGATTAGAATTACATTTGTTGGCATTAATTTAAAACAAGGAATATCATATTTGGGTAACAACATAAGCACATTTTACACATTGTCCTAGCATAAAAAGAACTAAGAAAAAACTAAACTATATTTTAATATTTCTTTCATTCATTTTTTAAAAAAGAATCCTTTGCATAAGAACCTTAGGTATCCTGTCATGGCCCCGTCGGAGCCTGAGTCTGAGGATGAGACAAAGCTAAAGCCAATGGAGGAATGACTGGAGGAGCAGGATGAGGCAGTCCCAGGTCCCTTGGGCCTGGGAAGGGTCGCCAGTGAGAGCAAGAGGGCACAGGAGGACCATGCAACAGGGGAGGAAAGGGCAGGCAGTGGAGCAGATGAGCGATGGAGCTCTGGCGATGAGCAATTACCTCCCCCCTTGATCCCCAAGCATGAAGAATGGAGAGGAGGCAGGATCAGCACAGCGCAACCCGACAACTTGGGAGGAGGGCACCCTGCCCTCTTCAACATGGCTCATCTGGGGAATGAGATTTAAAGAGATGCTATTGGGGGTGGGGGCATTTGTTGGAGCCTCATACGCAGTTGCCAATGTCTGGATTTTGCTGTGCTTTGTCTGTGTAACTTGCCCGGTTTTCCTGCCTCACTGGACATCTTGCCTTGTTTGCTGCCTTGCTAACTTTGCTTACTGGACTACTCACCTCCAGAGACTGTTGTGTGTGTGAGAAAGAGCTTTGCTCCAGGACTTGCAGTAAATGTGGGGACATTTGGGGGAAAGTTGGAGCAATAAAGGGGAGTTAGAACTGTTCTGGCTGTGCTGCTTCCATGCCTCGCCCCGGAACACATCCACTATATATGATATTTTATTATATTATATGGGTGATATACACTTGATTTCATTTGCAGCAGGTATATAAATGTGAAATACTGTATAAGCCATGGTCAGAAAAAAGTTGCCCATGGCTGCCCTAGCAACTTATTTGCAACCACAACTGTATTAATTTCTTTCCAAGGCCAAGTGTATTATTCATCTCAAATAAAAATATACCTGCTGCAAAAGAAATCAAGTGTATATCACCATATAATAAAAATACAAAGCACCTCTGAACAATCCAGGTATATATTTTTCTTTTTTCTGACCATGGCTTATACAGTATTTCACATTTATGTGTGTTTGTGTAGGGGTTGTGATGATAGCGATGATTACAAAGTGGATTGTTCAGAGATGCTTTGTGGTCTTTCTATTAGATCTCTGACATTCATATTTTGTATATGTGTGTGTTTGTGTGGGGGTATGGATGTAACTGAGTCCACCCCTTTATGTTGAGAATTGCACCCTCATTGGGATTCTAAATGAGATATTTGTAACTTTACTAAAGGCATCTGATGGCACATATTTTGGATTATAACTTCCTTAGGGACAAAGAGCTGCCTAGTTTTGTTTGGAAATTCTGAAAAGTGCCAAGCATATTAATGTATTTTGTTATATACACTGATATTTTTAGGTGTTGGTTTTAGTACATTTTGGCATATTTATGTAGGTCAAATTCTAATACTAATTGACTAATTACACTTCCACAATTTACATGTACACTGGGACATAAATATTCTGAGCTTTGATTTTTTTTTTTTTTACAAGGCATTACGCCTCCCTTTCTCTCAAGCACAAATATATGCACAGAAATAAAAGCTTTCTGCAAAACTGCATATCATTTTCAAGTATATGAAAATTTATGTGCATGATTTAAAATATATAGTTTAAAAATTCAGAAATTGATGAGGAAAGAAATGAAAATGCATATAGGAGTAGCACAGAAAGATCTAGCAGATTTGTCCATCTCTGGGCATATCATTTGTATATCGCATGAGAAAATCATTGAGTTGGCCTTTCTGCATCAAAGGACTTGCTACAGGTATTCTGAGTAGCACTGTGAGTGCACAGTTCTACTCCCTGTATAAGTTGTTGCAACTAATATAGACCTTTGAAGTTTACAATCACAATATAAACAAGATGAAAGGGTGAAAAGCCTGCTTTGATTGTTGTATGCCTTTGCTGAGTGTACTTAACAGCACCTCACTAAATAAATTCTATTCTGTAAAGGCATATGACAATTTACAGAGAGGACTAATACTGTAGGTAAAAATGATGATAATTTTCCTCCTGAAGTGTCCATGTCCATAGCTGATTTAATTCCAATGAAAAAATAATTGTTGTTTTTAAAAAAGTAAGTAATAAATATTTAAGACTGTAAAGGTAGTTAATAATTTGTGATAAATGTAGAATAATACAACAAATTCAATAGCACATGTAAATGGGTACCCAAAATAATATATACCCAAAACCCAAAATAAATTTGCCTGGAAGATTAAAATGAAACTGGCTAATTTCTTGCTGGTTGTGTAAACTAATCTTTATTTAAATGCTATCATATATCAAAGAGGAAGAAACAATAAAATTTTTTGATATGCTGATGATTCAACTGTCCTCTCAGAAACCAAAGGAGGCCTGAAAGATCTGATTCAAAGGATTAAAGAAGAAAGTGAGAAATTTGGCTTCTTCCTGACCATCAAAAAGAACTACTGCAAAGAATGAAAAATGTCAAAATACCAACTGATGGTGAAGAGATTGAATGCATGCAAGAATTCACTTTCATAGGATCATAGATCATAGCAGTACAGAAATAAAGCATTGAATTGCACTGGTTGCACAGCATGAATCACATATGGAAAAGCAAGGATATCAGCCTGGCCAGTAAATGCAGATTTAGTTCATACTATCATATTTCCCACAGCTACTTTTGTTTAAAAAATTGGATCATGTATATTATCCATTATTTCTAGTCTCTAACCACTTATACCATTTGTGCCAGATTATATCATATTCCGTATCTTCCTTTTCTTTGAGCTCTTTTGTTAAATTGTCCATCTCGGCACATTCTAGGATTAGGGATAGAGGTGAAATTCAGAAATGGAAAGAATGAATATGACTATGTATGGAATGTATAAAATCAATATGATTGTTAAGAAGTACAAGGTAATTAAAAGAGAAAGGGACAAGAAGATAATGGAATAGGATAAAGGGAAAAGGGAGAGAATGTAAATATTAGAAGATGACCACCATGAAATAGCTGTTAAAAGTGTGTGTGTGTGTGTGTGTGTGTGTGTGTATGTTGTGCATTTTGTATTTGTCATATTGTGTTATAATAAAAATATTTTTTTAAAAAAAAATAATAAAAAAATAAAAAGTTGGATCATGTAGAACTAGACAGGAACAAAACTGACTTGTTCCAACTCTTCTGCTTGTAATGGTCAGCGGTAAAAAGAAATGAGTCTTCCTGAAAACATGGCAATTAGACACCATCAAAGCTGACACAAACAAGGGCATGGATCACCTGAAAGAAGCTATAAAAGATAGAACAATGTGTTGAGAACTGATCCATAGAATTGCTGAGAATTGGACATGATTGACTAGATAGCTTCAATCCCCCCCCCTCCTCCTCCTCCTCCTCCTCCTCCAAAAGAGTGTGAAACTTTTTTCATATTGTTTGCTGTTTTTCCTTAGTGCATTTTGAACTGGTGTAATCCTTTGGCTTTTTTCTGTTTCATTTCTTTCTACATTTCTGTTTGGAGATGAATTCATGACATATAAATTTTATACATAATAAATAGGGTTTATTTTTTTTAAAAAAAGAATGGCAATTGCAATTGGCTCCCATCTGCTCTTATTTTCATAACCCACACTGTGTTTTTTGGGATTGCATATCCCTAAATATTTTGAAATAAATGTAATATTTTTGCTTATAACTTGACCACATTTACAATGAAGTCTTTTTCTTTGTATGAATTGCATTTTGGATGTTAAAATCAACCTTTATATTGGGAATATGGAAAGCCATGAAACAAGGTATTTTTTTTAAAGAAATTAAAATAGCGAATTCATTCTTTTATCTAGTAATATTACTCTCCATTTTCAGAAAGGAATATTTCCTAAACTATCTGTTACAATCCGTTCAGCCCAAGCTGAGGAAATAGTAGCCATTATCTCTTCTGCAACCGGCACCCCAGTTCTAAACAGAATGGAGAATAGGAAATACACAAAAAATAATAATCTAAACCCAAAGTAGTTACAGCTAGTAGTAATAATGCAACATTTCATAATAATTATGTCAATATTTAAACTGACAGTGAGGAATCTTCAAGCATTATAAGCTTTTTTTCTAATTTCAATATTTCTTAACAATTAGAAACTCAATATGTGAAGTTTTAGTGAGAGGAAATTACTAGTTTTTGAATATCTACTATCAATTGAACATTAAAGGATTAGAAATACAATGCTAATTTCTTTTGTACTATTTTAATAGTTTCATGATTTCAACTTCCAAATAGAAATTGAAATATTAAAAGTTTGGAATATTTGGTAGTGTGCTAATCCTGTTAAAGGTTATATGATAAGGAAATAATTATGAGGTACATAATTGTATCATAGATGGTCATACTGTTTAGGAATATTGATAACTGAAATAACTCTGTGTGTTAATCTACCTACCTACCTATCTACCTATTTTTCATGAAGGCGATTATGGACATAACCATCGATGTACTTTTCTACTTTGTGGAAAATTATTTAATTTAATTTATTTATTTTGTCAAGCATGTATTTTATGACAGATACAAGTGTAAACATAATTATAAATACATGAAAAGGATACAAATTAAAAAAAAAAACATTAGGACAGGGACGGTAGGCACGCTGGTGTGCTTAGGCACGCCCCTTACAGACCTCTTAGGAATGGGGTGAGATCAACAGTAGACAGTTTAAGGTTAAAGTTTTGGGGTTTGGGGAAGAAACTACAGAGTCAGGTAGTGCATTCCAGGCATTGACAACTCTGTTACTGAAGTCGCACTTTCTGCAGTCTAATTTGGATCAGTTTATCATGAGTTTGTGTCTAATGTGTACTCTTGTATTGTTTTGGTTGAAGCTGAAGTATTAATTGGCTGGTAGGACATTATAGCAGATAATTGTATGTACTATGCTTATGTCAGACCGAAGGCTGTGTAGTTCTAAATTGTCTAAGCCCAAAATTTCAAGCCTGGTGGCATAAGGTATTTTGTTGTGAGCAGAGGAATGGAGGATTCTTCTTGTGAAATATATCTGTATTAATGTCCGATATGCAGTGCAGGTTCTAGACAGATGAGCTGTATTCAAGAATTGGTCTGACAAAAGTTTTATATGCCCTAGTTTGCAGTTCAATATTACCGGAAAAGAAACTATGCAAGTTTCTTCAACTATGTTCAACTATGTGATGAGGAAATGCAAGAAAAAACATACTTTGTCACATTTTAAAGACGTTTTTTCACAGGATAATTCTTCATTTTGGAGTATAACCTGAATCAGAATATAACCTGAACCTGATAGGTGGTCAGAACTGCTGATTACTTTTCTCAGCACTGAGACTTTAGAAATACCATTGTTGCTTAAAACTTTTTGAAACCCTAGTAATTATAAGGTGGACACTTTTTTTAAAAAACAAAACAGAACTTTGGTTTGTGAAAAAGTCTTTTCTGCCTCGGGTCTCAAATGCTTTGACTTTCCCTTACTATGGTGAAAAAAATTGTCCAACTCTCTCTGGAAATTATTAAACATTTTTGAAATCATGAAAGAATGACGTCTTTAAGAATTTTTAAGGTGATACTGAACATCAAAGGAAGGAAAAAAACTACCAGGAAACATTCCTAACAAGATCTATTGTAAATTATTACAAGTTTCTGACAAGAGGAAAATAGTGTATCAAAATGCAGCTATAGGCCTATTGTACCATAAATCTTCAAATAGATTTTTGTTGCCTTGATCTAAACCGGTTTGTACTTGACTGAAATATAGTTGATAGAATTTCATTGCTATTAAATGGGATGAAAAAGCTGCAGGAAGAGACAAAGTTGTCCCACCATTAAGCAAATAACAGCTACTGTATTTTTTGGAGTATAAGACACACCTTTTTCTCCCCTAAAAGAGGGTGAAAATTTAGGTGCATCTTATACACTGAATGTAGCCTTGCCCACCCACTGGCCCCCACCCTTTGGCCTCTGCCTTACAGCAGTTACCTCCTTGCAGCAAATAGCAAGAAAAAAACAGCTCCTTTTAGCTTCAGCACAGCCTAATTAGCACAAGTTGATTGGATCAGCCTCCTGACTCTCAGCTGATTTACTCTCAGCTGTTTTGCAGGGTTCTGCTGCTTGCTGCAAAGACATAAATTGCTAGAGCAGATCTTGTACTAATTAAGCTATGCTGAAAACGAAAATGAAAGTAAAGCAGGCTGTTCGCTGTTTGCTGCAACGAGGCAAATTGCTCAGAGGCAGAGGGAGATTTCTTTTTCTTCTTTTCCTCACCAAAAAAGGTAGATGCGTCTTATACTCCGGTGCGTCTTATACTCCGTAAAATATGGTACTTCAGCAAATAGATTTTGGTGTCATGAAAGGGCAGCAGATTGTTTGATACTTAATTTGTTATTATTGTATTTTCCTTTGGGGTGCTTTTTCTGAAGATATTATTCTTATGTGCCAAAATAACTTTCTTCTTCCAGGTCAGGGTGCAAAAATATCCTGGCCTGCAAAGAAGAAAAAAGAGTTAAATTCTGGTTGGCAACTTTTGAGAGATGTCCTGCTTGTATCCTATAATGTAGTTCTGCACAGTATTACTGAAGGCATTTCGATTTTTACAAATGAATAATTAATGAGATGATAATAGAATACATTTAGTATCAGTATATACTTTAGCACAGCAGTAAAATCTACTATGCACATGTAGGTTGAATTAAATAAATATTTTGTGTTTATTGTTGGATTGATAGACAGAACAGACTGTTCTGTTTAGAAAATGTTAATTCCATAAATTAAAAAAAAATCTTACAAACATGTGAGATGGGGAGCTTTTTAAGCTTCCTATCTAGATTCTTGACATTTAGATAATGAGATCTGCAAATTGTATCTGTTTGTCTGTCAAAAAATATCCTCATGAATTTTGATAAAAATCTTATTGTCTTTTAATAGCTTTTTCTGTAACATGTATTTGACCAAATTTCTTCGCTTGTATGTTACAGCTCTTTATTTGTAATTCAGATTTTCATATATATTTTAAACATGAAAGATAAGAAGAATAATCTGTTAGTCAATTCTTCCCCTATCGGAATAATTGGAAATTAATAAAACATTGTATTTTAATTACCACTTGTTGCAAAGAACAAAGCTTGATGGTCTTTAAGAAATAATAATATTGATAATTAGTGTGTGTTTACCAATGTAAAATATTCTTGTTGCCTTGTCCAATCTGAAAAGCCATTTCTTATGATTCCCTAGAGTGATGATGTTCTAATTTGTTAGTATTGAAATGCATATTTTCTAACTTTTGTACATGCAAATTTATTGCCTGCTAACTAGTTACTGCTCCAGCAGTTTGTGTTGCTAGCGGTTGTGCTTACATTTGATTCATTAACTGTATAAATAAGGAATACATTCTGAAGCCTACAAATTCTGACAAGATGATCATACAGTCACATAAAGGAAAAGGAAGGAAGGGAGGGAGGGAGGGAGGGAGGAGGGAAAAAGATGGGAGGAAAGGAGGGGTAGGGGAAAGGAAAGGAAAGGAAAAGGTTGAGAAACAGATGATGTGAAATCAAAATTGCACCAATTCTTTTTTCAAACTGAAATTATTTCCTGCTGAATAAATTTGCAATTTATCATTGCTTTCCTGATGTCATCAGCTAAACTCTGCTGAGAAAGTTTATTGGGAAATACCCAATAAATGACTACTTTGATTAGGAATATTTTTAAGTAGAAATCCAGGAAATATTTAATGTTCTAATACATGGGTGTCAAACCTGATTGCATCATGGGCTGTATTGTGTCATATCGCGATGTATCAGGATGTTTTTTTGCCTTTGCAGAGGTGGGGTGGGCGTTGCCTGTGGGGGCTAGGCATGGTTCGGGCGGGCTGTATTCCGCCTGCGGGCCTGCCAGTTTTTTTTTAAATTTGATTTATATGCTGCCCTTCTCCGGAGACTCAGGGCGGCTTACAATGCGTTAAGCAATAGCCTTCATACTTTTGTATATTTATACAAAGTCATCTTATTTCCCCCACAACTGGGTCCTCATTTCACCTACCTTAGAAAGGATGGAAGGCTGAGTCAACCTTGAGCCTGGTGAGATTCGAATTTACAGTAATTGCAGACTGCTGGTGTTACTCACAATACTTTTAGTCTGCTGAGCCACCAGGCCCTTTTTTTGTTTGACAGGCCTGTTCTAATATTTGTATTATTTTAGTTGTTTTTATTTTGTAAATTTTGTTCACTGGAGAGTCAGTTGATGAGATTGTCCACTACATAAATTAAATAAATAAACATGAGCGAATTTGTTAACCACGGTTGACTTAAATGTATAAAACCATAAAAACGGTTGTAGCTACTGATAGAAAATAATACAATTACTTACTTTTTCCTGGGCAACTGACTCAAGAGAAGGATTCTCTTTCAGTATGTTAAATAATCATGCTTTTGCCACTATTTTGTGGTGAATGAACAAAATGAATAAAAATGAGCTATTTAAAATGAACAAAAATTGAAACCAGATTTAACTGTGATATTAATAGATCAGTTTAATGGAGCGTCGTGGTGACCTAAAGGTGAAGATTCTTGCCTCCCACTTGTAAGGTTGAGAGTTCAATCCTAGGCATTGACAGATGTTTCTTTCTCAGGGTGGAAATATCTGATGCAAATTCCGTGTAGGCATCAGGAAGGGCACCTGGCCAGTAAACACTCAGCTTCACTCAGTTGCCTCGACCTCACCCTGAATAAAGGGATTAAAGAGATCAGTTTAATATTGATGACTTGGCCTTGATACTACAGTCTGCTTTCCTGTCACATTTGTTGTACGGTAGTCTTATATATACAATAATGTGATAACTGGGAAATCATGTATTTCTTATCTAAAGCTGTTGCTTTATAAACACTGTATCATCATTTACAAATTTAAGAAATAAGCACTTTTTCATAGAATCATGGCTTCTATGATTCATAAAACATAGAATTATAGCACTGCAAAGAACTTTTTAAGCCACCGCGCCCCATTCTTTGCTCCTTGCAGGAACCCAATTTCTCATGTTTAACAGATGTCTGCCCAGCCTTAAAAAGAAGAACAGCCCAAAACTGTTACAAAGTCTTTTATTAGAAGGACCCTTTTTTTGTATCATTATTATGTTTACAAGTCATCCTTCTGGTTTTTGAAATATGTTTCTCATGCTGGTTCTTTGCAGATACCTCAAATCAGCTATGCATCTACAGCTCCAGAACTGAGTGATAACACAAGGTATGATTTTTTCTCTCGTGTGGTCCCGCCAGACTCCTATCAAGCCCAAGCTATGGTTGACATTGTGACAGCACTTGGATGGAACTATGTGTCAACATTGGCATCAGAAGGGAACTATGGGGAAAGTGGTGTAGAAGCTTTCACTCAAATCTCTAGGGAAATTGGTAAGTGAATCTGTTTTAAAAATTATATTATGGGCGTGAATTTTAAATCCTGGGCATGGCCTGCATGATTCATGTAAAACAATGATATATTTGATGAGAACAAAGTGACATACTAGATGGGACAGCCTGCTCTACCCCACTCCACCCAGACACAACTGTTTCTTTTTAATCACTGCTTATTAGGATGGTCAATGTACAATGGAAACTTTGTTTTTAAAAAAGGAGAGCTGGGAGTTTAGGAACATACAAATTAAATTGTGGCTGGATGGAGTTCTTTTAAGTAGATAGCGATCCTACTAATATATTGCATGAGTGATTTCACTGAGGTCATTTCCATCTGGAATTTGAAATGCAGTACTTAAATAAAAAGGGATGCAGTGGCTCAGTGGCTAAGATGCTGAGCTTGTCGATCAAAAGATCGGCAGTTCAGTAGTTCAAATCCCTAGTGCCACGTAATGGGGTAAGCTCCTGTTATTTGTCCCAGCTTCTGCCAACCTAGCAGTTCGAAAGCACATAAAAAATGCAAGTAGAAAAGTAGGGACCACCTTTGGTGGGTAGGTAACAGTGTTCCGTGCGCCTTTGGTGTTTAGTCATGCCGGCCACATGACCACAGAGACATCTTTGTACAGAGCTGGCTCTTCGGCTTTGAAACGGAGATGAACACCTCCCCCTAGAATCAGGAACGACTAGCACATATGTGCAAGGGGAACCTTTACCTTTACTTAAATAAAGTTATCACTCAGAGAAAACTGCATCAACTTGGTCCCCCCTCTTTTTTTAATCTTTCTGAAAATCTGCCTGTTGGTACTTCTATATTGAGAAACTGATTGGAAAACTACTTTGGAGGAATGTGAAAGTTTTCTTTCGGGCTATAATACGTAATAAATTTTGGTTTGAAGCACTGGTGTTGGTCATTTTTATGGCAGCCCATAAAGGTCAATTTTTCTTCTCATTCAACTGACTCTTGATATATCCTAATTATTATTTTTAGGATAAAATATTTTTGATAAGTCAAAGGTTATAAACATGATTCCCATTGCTTTGGATCTCACCTATTCTATTTTAATTAGAATAGTTACTTTTTGTATTAAAAAAAACCCTGGATTTCTTTAAAGAACTGTAGATGTTTAGTCATTATAAAATGATAAAAAGAGGTAGCAATGGCCATGGTCTAAAGTGTGCATCAGTGAATTTTAATATGATAAATAATTCTTATTACATATAGAAAAGAGAAGTCCACATGTGATTATTCTACTGTTGATATCCAACTGGAAAAAAAAACGTGGATATTTTCCTCTTTCAAAGATCTCAAAATAATAAGCCTGTGTCAAAATAAATTTTATTTTCAAGATGCTTCATTTGGTAGTCTAGCCTGAAAAAATGTGACTGAATTATGGACTACCTTTATAGGTTGAACCAAAATTTGATTCATGATATCTTATTCCACACTGGCGTTTAGAAGATATTTATTTTAAACATGTATTGAAACAATTTCATATAAAACAAGTAGTGCAAAATGTTATTGTAGGTTCTGTTCTGACAAATTTTGGTTAAGACATTTTTACCTTCAAATCTAGGAATACTGAAATGTTGTTATGTTAAAATTAGTTACGTTAAATGCATAGAAGCAGAAATATGTGCCCTATAGAACATGTTTAGCATGGACTGTATCTAAGTTGCAAAGACCTGATTTCTTCTATTGAATGCACCCTTCAAAGTGAACAAACCTGTTAGGTTGATTTCACCTTTTGGGCTGGGCATGCTGTGTAAAAATTATTAAAGTGCAAATGATGGATGGATGACTCAAGCAAATAATCACTTGGAAGACTAAACTTCTGGTCCTGATGACTGACCCAGACTGAATCTGCAAATAATGACTTTACTAAACAGAACAGAACAGAAGTTCCCTGGAAGACTGGGTAACTCAGAAGCTTTGTCAGAACTCATTATAAACAAGTTATTTCTATTACTCTTTATATGTATATATAGAGAGCAAAATGCTCCTTCTTAGTAGTAGGAAACTTAACATATGCAAATAGATACTAGGATAATGTTAGGAAGCCATGCTCTTAAAATGTTATATATTTTCGAATTGGGGGAATACAAATGGTTTTTTTTCTTTTTTCTTTTTTTATTAAAAATGATCTGTGTTCATTCTTAAAACAATAACTTGCAAAAAAAGGTAAATTTTGTATTTTAGATTATGATCATTTGGCCTTTTAAAGATTCAAATGTTGTTTCTTGTTGTCCTTCTTTAAACAATTTAGAAAGGAAATGAAGATTGTCAGCTGAAGTGCAGCATAATGAAAAGGTCAATATGGAGTTTCAACAACATGTCACATTGTTATATTAGACGTAAGCAGAGAGCACATATAAAGCAACAATAATATTATGTAGGGGATTTATTATTGCAATCAAGAAATTCTTGATTTGAAAATACAGATATGCGAACTATTTCTTTAAATCCTATTTCAGATATTCTTGATTTAAGTTTTTTTGCAAGATGGTTTAGGCCTATATGTTCATTCTATGTCAATAGAATAAATCATGGTAAGATTTAATAACGTAGCTGAGAAGAACAGAATTAATCTGTTCACCTGTGATCTGAACAACTTATAATAGTTACGGTACATAAATGCATAAATGAAATGCAACACATTTCTTACCAGACTATATGTCGGCACTAGAGTAAATGCAGGTTGAAGTGCCTATATAAGATACATATGAGATGTACACAATGATACTTGCTTATGCATGAGAAATTTCCTGTGATAATTATAACTAACTGGATCTTAAGAACTAAACAACTGATTCTTTCCCTCAGTTAACTGGTCCTAACAGTCTATAATAAGCAATGTTCTGAGCAACGTTGGTGGCAGGATCAAGCTCATTTACTGTGTTTCCCTGAAAATAAGATAGGGTCTTATTTTCTTTTGACCACCCCAAATAAGGGCTTGGCCTTATTATCGGGGGGGTGTATCTTATTATTTTGGGGGTGCAGGAGGCAGCAAGCGTGGGACTGGATGTCCTGTTACTGCCGTCGTCTCACCTCCCTGTTCTTCACGTCAGCCGAGCAGCCCAACACGTCCCACCCCACTCCAGTGGCAACAGCTGCTTTTCTTCCCCGCCATCTCTTTATCAAGAGGGGTGGCAGGTGGGACGGGGGAGAAGCGAGACACATGGAGTGAGATGTGACTCCCCTTGCCATCTCTTCTCCCTCCCTCGCCGGGCATGGCAGGACTTCTTCCTCTTGCTTAGCCACCCGCCCCCTTTAGGGATGCAATTTGGGGGTGGCAGGTGAGGCGGGTGAGAAGTGGGATGCAGGTCTTACCTTTCAAGCTCCGTCACATTCCTCACCAGAGGAAATGGTGGGACTGGCTGCGCATGCGTGTTGGGGTGGGCTATTTTGCAGGGGTGGCTTATATTATTGCATGCGCTGAAAAGCCCAATTGGGCTTATTATCCGGACATGTCTTATTTTCGGGGAAATACGATAGTATTAAGTAATGCAGACAAGTAAAATGCAGAGCAGAGCTTGCTTTACTTCTTCCAAATATTACACAAGGCAGGTATGTATTATCAGTGGGGCAGTTAAGTTTATGGTAGAATCTTTTGCTTGGCCCCAAGAAGCAGATTCTTCTGAGTGTGATGAAGTTGTTTATTCTCAGATTTCTCCAACCGAGCCGAGCAAGATCGTTTCAGCACCTAAGGCAAACTAAGAGCCACATCTTATTTCTCCTGACATGATTAACAAGGAAGTGTTGATTTGCTCATTGCAGTTTGGGAGATCGGCAGCATTTTTATCAAGCTTTAACAGAATTGTCAAGCTTATTGCTTTTTCAATATCTCTTTACCCAGCAGTTTATCAAATATCAGTTGGTAAAGCCAGAACTTCCTTCTCCATAATTTTTTACATATGCAGACACATGCATGCAAACACACACACACACACACACACACATTTTTTGAGCATCGTGTGCCTGAACAAATGTCAGCAAGAATCTGATGGCAACCAGGAAACATTCTTGACATCTGGCAGTAGAGAATGATTAAACAAAGTCTCTCTAGGGTGCTGGCTTTTTGCTTGGTTTGGTTATTGTGACATTTTTATTACAAAATCCAGTCCATCCCCTAATGGAACATGGAATACTGTAGAGCCAGGTTTATTCCTGTTAGTGGTCACTGAAGCATCAGGATAAATCCAGATGGAAAGTTGTTGCCTCTTCTGACTGGCAGTTAATGGAAGGAATGAAGACAAAACAGAAGACTCCAGCATATGATTAAGGGAAAACACTTAGCGCTTTTTGAATTCTCCCTCGCCTCCTGTTCTTAATACTGAGAACATCTGTCAATACAAAGGTGTTATTAGAAAAGACTGCAAGTAAAATGATTTGAGAAAGGAAGTGGGTTTTGTTTTGGTGTTTTGGAAGATGTGTTGCAGAAATGCTTACTTGAGTCAGTCTAGATACAACATCTGCCTGCATTTCCCTTCTTCCTGTTGGGCCTTTTAAAAGAAATTTACAATAGACCTGCAAATGGCAAGATTTTTCCACTCCTTCAGTAATTTGTAACATTGTCTTGCTTTGGGTAAACATCTCCCTGCCAATAAAACTTTCAGAATATTAGAGCACAGAAGCGTCCACTAGCTGATTTCCAGGTAATAGAATGTTTTTTCTTCTAGATATAAGGAAGAACAAAAAAAAGTTATTTGCTTGGGAAATGTGAATATGCAGCCAAAATTGATTATCTACAAAGCACTAACTTCATGTACATGACTTCATATGCATAATATGCTTGACACTTTGCCACAGAGTGAAGAAATGAAGGGGGGGAGGGGAATCAGAGACTATTCTTGTTAAAACAGGCTTTTCTATTAAAACAACAGATTTCATTTTGAAAATCATTTTCTTTTTTAAAAATATAACCCACTCAGAGTCCAAGGACAACTTAAAAAAAACCCACACAAATATTTCATATGTTGTTTCAAAATCAGCTGAGAATATGAGGTCTGTTAGATTTTATCTGTGAATGTGAATCAGATTTATTTCCTCTTAGGTAAAGGTAAAGGTTCCCCTCACACATATGTGCTAGTTGTTCCCAACTCTAAGCTCTCCGTTTCAAAGCCGAAGAGCCAGCGCTGTCCGAAGACATCTCTGTGGTCATGTGACCGGCATGACTAAATGCCAAAGGCACACAGAACATTGTTACCTTCCCACCAAAGGTGGTCCCTATTTTTCTACTTGCATTTTTTTATGTGTTTTCGAACTGCTAGGTTGGCAGAAGCTGGGACAAGTAACTGTTACATGGAACTAGGGAGTCGAACCGCTGATCTGCCGATCTTTCAATCGACAACCTCAGCGTCTTAGCCACTGCATCCCCTGTTATTTTCTTTTACCTTCACTCATTTTGGCACATGTATGCCTTTTTATTAAGTATGCTAATTATATATAGTTAACAATGTATCAAAAATAATAAGCATACATATATTCTACTTCAAGTCAATGAATTTAGTGAGTATATTTCCTCTGTAAGCTGTTGAGAAGAGGAGATATAGATGACTGCAGTGGGAGATACGGATGCTTTCAGATGACACCATACATGTTTCCCATCATCATCCAAATAAATCAGCTTTGTACTTTGGTGGTCTGATATTAAAGTGTAAATTATATCATGTATCCTTTGCTCAATGATGTCATAGCACACTTGCCATTTTGATATCATTTTAGCTTGTAACAAATAGCTAAAGAAAGTGAACCTATTTTTTGTTCAGAGAATAACAATTGTGGATCCTTCTGTTGGAGAATATTCAGGATGCTTGTATAGTCCTTTGTGTATTGCTGAATTTTCCTTGCCAAATGCAAGAAGCAAAGTGTTTCAGTAAAAATATTTAAAGGACACTTTCCAAATGACAGTATTTGTACACATTGTCATGAAAGACAAAAAGCTTTATTTCATTTGTATCCTGTTACAATTAATTTGTCTTCGTTGTTCACTGTTGTATTTAATTTTGTAGTGGACAAACTATTTCTTTAATTCTGTGGTAGGGCAGTGGCTTGGTATTTCACATGATGAAAAAAAGATGGGAATAATGCCTATAGGGATAATTCCCTATCATCTGATGCAGAGTGAGTTTCAGCAGGTTCTGACCAATTCTGGAGAACCGGTAGCGGAAATTTTGAGTAGTTCAAAATTCTGTAGTAAAAATTCTGACTGGCCCCGCCCCCATCTATTTTCTGCCTCCCAAATCTCAGCTGATCAGGAGGAAATGGAGATTTTACAGTATCCTTCCCCTGCTATGCCTATTAAGCCATGCCCACCAAGCCATGCCATGCCCACCAAGCCACACCCACAGAACTGGTAGTAAAATTTTTTGAAACCCACCACTGATCTGATGCCAGTGCTAGATGGAGACACTGGAGCTACAGACACAAATTTCTAAGGAGCCAGTCCAAAGGCAGAAGCTTTATGATAATACTTTAGAGTTTACATGTGAAATTCTCAAATATTTTTTTATGGAAACAGGGTAATTATGATTTCTTATGGAACCTAAACTTAAGGGTGGGTAGTCAATCTTTCATGATGAATTTCAGTGCTGAGGAACACTGGGATCTTTTATGATGAGGCTGGCCATCTGAAGCTAATGAACAATGTCACATCCTTAGAGCCCAATTTGTCTCTTATAAATAGGATCTAGAAAGTTATTGGTGCCATATTAAAAAAAACTGAATGGCACTAGAAAATCTGTTCTTGTAGGCTTCATCTTGATATCTATTGATAAGTAGGTCATTTGGCATTTCAGTTGCATTGTTTGTGATTTTATTTTGATTTATTGCTACTAAACACATTGGACTTTCACACAGATGAGGGAGTCAAACTATTTTCCAAAGCACTAGTAGGCAAGACAAGAAACAATGGATGGAAACTAAACAAAGAAAGAAGTAACCTAAAAATAAAGAGAAATTCCCTAACGGTGGGAACAAATAACCAGTGGAATGGCTTGTCTTCAGAAGTTATGGGTGTCTCATCACTGGAAGCTTTTAAGAAGAGATTGGACAGCCATTTATCCAGAACGATATAGGGTCTTCTGCTCAAGCAGGAGGTTGGCTTCGAAAACCCCCAAGGTCTCTTCAAACTCTGTTACTCTATGTCTGTCTATGGTTCATCATCAGCCAAATGTTTAGACTGGATCTGGCATTTTTACCCACCTATTGAGTCCTTCCCAAAGACCTGAGATAGGGAGATGTTGTTGTTTGTTGGTATTAAAAGTATTACCGCAAGATGTAACCTGTAAAGTTGCCTTTTCCAGTTGACTGATGGTGATTCTGTTAATGCTGATGGTACTCAAGAGGTGCTCTTGAACTAGTACTATTGGTGTTGTCTTTGCTTTCTTTTATCATAGTCATTCTACTTCTATATGCAGGTCTTCGTATTTTGTGATTTTATCTAGTTCTTTTTCTTCTATTCTGCTGTGTCCAGGCACTGCAATGTCTACTATCATCATCATTGTTGTTGTTTATGTTGTATGCGGCCCAGAGTTACACTCTCTCTTTAAATAAATAAAAATACATTTCAAAGGAGTAATGTTTGATATTGATACATAAATGTTAATTTATTTTATGTAATTTTAGCACATTTATATATACTTTTTAGTTGTATTAATTATAGTTTTATGTATTTTTATTGTTGTGTTCTATAGCTTAAGGGCCATAATAAAATAATATGATTTGAAGCATGGTTAAAAATCAATATTTGAAAGACTGGCGGAAGATACATTGCTAGATATATATTCATATATACATATGTAGCACAACCTTACATTGCATTTCACCTTGAAATAACTTTCTAATTCAGAAGCTGAATAATTTCCCCCATAATTCTTTTTAACATTGTGATAGAGTTTCCCCTCCTTTTAAATTACGCAGAGTTCAATAAAGTACCTTTTATGCTAGTCTTTGAGATAAATACAGAATCTTGGAAACTGCAAATAGAATTTTTAACCTTCATTTATAATAAGGCAGAGTCTGTTTTTATTTCATTTATTTTTATACTTTTATTTATTTTTTCAAATGCTTATTTAGCTACCCATCTTATAATATATACCCTGAGGTGGCTCTTATGATCATATAAAACATACAAAAATAACAAGACTCAACAAAAATAAAAACATTACACTCAGTCAAGGATCCATAATATTTATATCCTGAATATGCTGGGCCCAACTTTAATTCCAATCCAGGATCTAGGAGAAGGCTAAGAAGATAGAGATTTACAGACCGTGAGGAAGAAGCTGTTCCATAGAGCAAACATAGCTAAGGAGAAAGTTCCATCAGATGACTTCATTTAATAGAGAGGACCTAAAATGTGCCCACTCTACCTGATCTGATAGTGTCAGGGGAAGGGGTCCACAAAAAAACCTGGCCATGTGCCTTATATCTGGAAGAAACCAGGAATTAATAAAGCTTGCACGTGGTGGTGTAAAGAATAAGGAAGATAACCTTGGTGGAGATCCTCATGTTCTGTTGTCAAGGTAACAAGGAGTAATTTTTTTTTTAAATGTCCAGATAATGTTTGGATGTGGCTGTGACACACTTCTCTCTAGTTCACAACACAATCAGACTTTCAAGATGCTGTTATAGCCAATCTCAATAAAAAAAATACCATATTTTTCGCACTATAAAATGCATTTCCTTCAGCCCCCAAAGTGGGTGTCTGTGCATCTTATAGAGCAAATATTGCAGCAGGGAGGAGGGTTGGTAATGCCACTGCCTGTCGGTACCACCTGTCACCACTGCCTATCATCGCTGCTGCCGTTCGCCACTGCCAGGGAACACCTTCGCTGCTGAGCAGCTGATTGGTGGTTGGACTGGCCTCTCAGAATACTGTCAATCAGTTGTTCTAGGTGGCAGGGATTGCCATTGATCTGAGATAGGCGGTGATAGGCAGTGGTGGTGAAGATCACCACCACTTAGAACAGCTGATCGATGGTATTCCAGGAGGCCTATCCAACCACCAATCAGCTGCTCGGCAGCGAAGGGTCCAGCATTCCCCAGGGGTGGCAGCAGTTGACCAGTGGTGGGCACAACAGAGTGGAGCCCTGATAAACCACGTGCTGGGGCTGCAATAACATGCTGAAGCTGATCAGGCTGTTTGCTGTTTGCTGCAAGGACGCTAGCCAGATGCATACCGGATGGATGCTGGGACGCAGAGGCAGATTTTTTTTTCTTGTTTTCCTCCTCTAAACCTAATGTGCGTCTTATGGTCTGGTGCGTCTTATTGTTCTGCCCCAGCTACGGACCCCAAAGAACGCAGCACACACAAAGTCCTTTCAAACCTTAGTTTACTGAATAAACCAGTCTTTTACAACAACAGCTGTTAATTAATTGAATTAACAGCCGCCAAGAATTCAAAGAATAATAACTGAAAACTTACTATAGTTGGCAGAATGCCCAGAAGCAATTTGCAGAGAGCTGATAAGATAAGCAAGACAAGACACAAAGGTATGTGAACTAAGTTGTTCCCTGCAAATTGCTTCAGTCGGAGTTCCTTCTTAAATAGGCTAAGGGAGTGGCCAATTAGCTCCAAGCCTTACTCTCAAGGAGATCTCCTTCCGAGGAGCCACTCCTGCCTTTTGGCAGGTCTGCGCACCCGTGCATCAAGAAGAGGCTCCTCTTCTTTGTCCTCTTCACTTAAGGGAGCTTCTGGAGGTTCTGAAGGCCCTGGCTGAATCCCCGCCTCTGGCACCACATCTTCTCCAGCCTCCTCATTGTCCGACTCGAGTGCCAGCTGCACAGGCTGCTGGCGCAGCACCACACCAGCCTCCTCGCTGTCTGAATCAGCTACTAGCTGTACAGGCCGCGTACGGGCCACAACACTTATAGTGCGAAAAATATGGTGTTAAGTTCTTGAATTGATCTTCAGGCTGACAAATTTTGGGCTCATCTGATCTGTATCCATGTTGTAATTCTAGGAGTCGTCTTCTTGGTTTTCTTACCACTCAAGTGAAGTTGTCAGTTATAAGATAAGATGCCAGACCTATTATGTCTGAGTTTGCCTTCCTTTGTTTTTCCAGCCTTTGTGCAGGTGTAGTAGAAATGAAGAAATTGGCTGTCCTATTTTCCTAATGGATTTATACTGTTAAAAATTCAAAAGAAAACATGTTTCTTCTCTAAAAAATATAAGGACTAAGCTGGTATCTCCCTTGCCATTAAATTTCTCCTGGAAAGCAATGGAACCTTGCCTGGGTACAGCACGGAAACGGCATTGGTCGCGTTGGTTGATGATCTCTGGAGGGCTTGGGACAGGGGTTGCTCCTCTGTTCTGGTCCTATTAGATCTCTCAGCGGCTTTTGATACCATCGACCATGGTATCATGCTGCACCGGCTGGAGGGATTGGGGGTGGGAGGCACCGTGTTGTGGTGGTTCTCCTCCTATCTCTCTGACCGGTCTCAGTCTGTGTTGGCAGGGGGGCAGAGGTCGACCTCGAGGCACCTTGTTTGTGGGGTGCCACAAGGGTCGGTCCTCTCGCCACTCCTGTTCAACATTTATGTGAAGCCGCTAGGTGAGATCATCCGTGGATTTGGGGTGCGGTGCCATCTGTACGCTGATGACACTCAGCTGTACATCTCCACCCCAAACCACCCCAACAATGCCCTTGAAGTGATGTCCCAGTGTCTGGAGGCCGTGTGAGTCTGGATGGGGAGGAACAGGCTTCGACTCAACCCTTCCAAGACCGAGTGGCTGTGGATGCTGGCATCCTAATATAGCCAGCTGGTGCCATCACTTGCTATTGGGGGCGAGTCATTGACCCCCACAGAGGGAGCTCGCAACTTGGGCATCCTCTTGGACACACGGCTGTCTTTAGAAGAGCACATGATGGCCGTGGCCAGGGGGGCTTTTTATCAGGTTCGCCTGATACGCCAGTTGCGCCCCTTTCTGAGTCAAGATTCCTTATGCACAGTCACTCATGCTCTCGTCACTTCTTGCCTGGACTATGGCAACGCTCTCTACATGGGGCTCCCCTTGAGGAGCACCCGGAGGCTCCAACTGGTCCAGAATGCAGCCGCGCGGGTGATTACGGGAGCGACATGGCGCTCCCAATTAACACCTCTCCTGCGCGAGCTGTACTGGCTCCCGGTGGTCTTCTGGGTGCACTTCAAGGTGTTGGTTCTCACCTTTAAAGCACTCCATGGCTTAGGGCCAGGGTATTTACGAGACCGCCTTCTGCTACCAATAACCTCCCACCAGCCAATACGCTCTCACAGAGAGGGCCTCCTCAGGGTGCCGTCGGTCAAGCAATGTCGGCTGACGGCCCCCAGTGGGAGAGCCTTCTCTGTGGGAGCACCTGCCCTCTGGAACGAGCTACCTCCCGGAATATGGCTGATTCTGGATCTCCGCACTTTCCGTAAGGCCCTGAAGACGATTTTATTTCAGCAAGCCGGCCTGGCCTGAATAGATTTTATGGGTTAGTTTTTTAATTGTATAGCTTGGGGTTTTAAATTGGGAGGCCAATTAATTTAATTCATTTTTAATTATCTTAACTTTTATATTGTATGTTATTTTAATTCTCGGCTGTTCACCGCTCTGAGTCCCTTCAGGGAGAAGGGCGGGATATAAATTCAATTAATAATAATAATAATAATAATAATAATAATAATAATAATAATAACAACAACAACAACAACAACCACCACCTGTCATGGCTGCCATTCTGCTAAGCTATGCATTGCAAACTGACAGCCTGACATCTGTAATAGGGGGAGAGAGACCGGTGGGGTAGGGATGCAGGGAAGTAGCCAGGAAGAATTGAAACCAAGCTGTTTTGTCCTGTGGGAAGCACTAGCCACCTCAAGATCACATTAAAACAATGCTGAGCTGGCAAGAACATGAAGACAGGGACCATTTTCCAAACAATTTCAGAGGTGGGCTGCACTTTCTTTAACAAAGGGATCACTGGTTGTGAGCACATGCACCCCTTTGGGAGATAAACAGAGCTTTAAACAGGCTCCTAATCAGCTCTGGCAGCTCCGGTGAGAACATCAGGGAGGCACGGAATGCAGCTGGGCCAGCCAACGAGCCAGAAAGTAAGTTATAAATGGATATCATAGAACAGGGGCTGGTGGGCAGGCCCAGCCAGCGATCAGAGCTAAGGGTTTGCCCGAACCCTTGCGACCATGCAGCAGCCCACCACTGAACAATTTGTTAACACCTAATTGGACTTTGACTGATAACCAGGGGATTGGCCAGGAACAAGGGAAACAGATTTTGGGTGCAAAAATCTCAGACCCACTTTTGCCTCTTCTGTAACAACTTTGGCTTTAGTAAAGTAACTTTTGGCTAATCATGGGCCAGGAGTCTTTCTTTTCTAATTGACCAAGATGGGATGGTTGACAGGTCCAGACTATCTAATATATCTTATTATGTTACCTTTCACAGTTTTCCAGGCCAAAGGCAGTTTATGAAGCTTGAAGGTCATAAACAAAATCATTACTGGAGAAGGATGTAGAAACTGCTATGGAAGTCCTTGAATGTTTACTTGAATATTTTTCTGTTCTTTTATCAAAGTTAGCTCTGTACATTTGAAGGCACCTCTAAATATTAAAGATCAAGTTCAAATATATTTTCACAGGATTTCTTCATGTGAACTCTACTGATAATAAATATTTCAACTTGCAAATTGTAATTAATATTATATCCAATTAAACAACAAAAATTGAAAGGTATTAGAAACATTATAATATAACATTCTAGGTGCAGCAATAATGCAGGTTATTGAAGGGATTCCTATGAAAAACAGTTAAAAATAACTTTAGCAATTACCATAGTCTTGTTAAATGTACAACTTACTTTCTTATCAGTGTGTTATTAATGACTGTTTAATGCTTATCCTTACTACTATTAATAATGTAGTATTCTTTAGCAACATATCTCCAGTGAGTTTGCCTGGACACTGGACTTCATATTAAAATAATTCATAAGGATACTTTGCTGCTCAGTGTAATTGGATTTTTCATTGCATCATTGTGTCAATGTTGAAGACTGAGATTTTTTGAATTCACTTAAGGGAATCAGCATACTTACTAGCTGTTAATTTAGGAATAAAGCTTTGACAGACTTGGCTTATGAGATCATGAACCAAAAATTAATGGCATTAACTGGAATATATGATTTGTCATGTAAGTCAGAAAAAAGTGGGGATTTAAATTAGTGACTGCAATATTTCTGTAGTTTTTCTCAGTTACGTGTATAGATTTACATGTGCCATATATCCTACTTTGTACATATAAGGTAACATGTCTTATCAAAATCCTGAAAAGGGAAATGCATTTGGTGTCTAGAGTCCTAAGAATGAAGAACAGTTTATACAAGGCATTGGGTGAGGACATAAAATGTACCTCTTGGGACTAAGGCTCTAGTCTTATTCTAAAAGCTAAGCGTCTCAAAATGTCATCTGAAAAGGTGATAAATATATGTCTCAAACATGCTAAAAAGACTCACAAACCAGTAGTGATACCTCCACAGTATTTTTTCATAAACTCACATCTCCTATGTCTTCTTTTTAATGAAGATGTTAGCCTCAGATCTGTAATCTGTAATGGCCACAATGGTTGGATAAATTATAACAATATGTAAAATGTGCCAATATTTCTTTTTATCCCAGCCCTTGCTTTTTTAAACAATCTTTCTGCTCTCTCTCTCTCTCTCTCTCTCTCTCTCTCTCTCTCTCTCTCTCTCTCTGTGTGTGTGTGTGTGTGTGTGTGTGTGCGCCTAGTGATCTCTGTAGGCAATCTCTCCTGTGCCTGACTCACTTTTTTCTTCCCTCCCTTCACAAAGTAGAAAGATTGGAGAGAAAGGGATTACAAGAGAGTAAGTAGGCACACAGGGAATATATTGGGCTGATTCTGTAGCTTGCTTGAGGCTTCCAGTCCCAATCATGTCTGGAGCTGCCAGTGCTATTGCATTCCTTTTGGTGTGCATTCCCCATTATATGCTTATTTATTCTCTTGTAATTCCTAACTCTGCAATCGTTCAACATTATCAGGGGAGATAAAACAATGTCAGTGTCAGATCTGCCATCACACTGCTTCAGCCCTGCTTTGCTTTGATGGCATTCTGCCATAAAAAAGGAGGGAGGGAGAATGGGGCAACATAGAATGGAACCAGAAGTGCCAACCAGAGATCAGAGACAATAGTTGAGAGATCCAAGGCTACAGGCATGGAAACGAAATGCAAACTCCCACCAAAGAGGTATCAAACCTTAGAACTGTTACCAAAATACCTAGCGTGAATATCATTAGATATTAACAAGATGACCAAGTGGGGAAGAGCCTGAAAGAAAGGAAAATCACAGGATTTACGCGGGAATACTCAGATCAAATGCAGGCACTGGTTGTAAAATTATTTTTTCAGCATCTTGGTAACTTTGAATGACTGCTGAACAAAGCAGTCATTAAGTCATCTCTACTTGTATTATGTTAAGGCAAAATCAAAGAAACCTGTTTTGCTACCGTGTTTTCTCCAAAATAAGACCCTGTCTTATATTTTTTTGAACCCTGAAATAAGTGCTTGGCCTTATTGCCATGCGCTCAAAGCCTGATTGGGCTTATTATCAGGGGATGATATTATTTTGTGGGAAACAGGGTATATATGGACTTAGCAACAGACACTTAAGAAAAAGTATCTAACTACAATGTATTCCAATAATAAAGTCTCTGTCAACTACCTTTGGCCACACCAACCATAATGTACATACAGATTTATTGCCAGGATGAATAGACTAGCTATGTTCAATATAGTAATAAATTGTAACTTAATGCCATAAAAAAGCCACAAACCATACATCCATTAGTAATGTTACCTTGCTACTGGTAAACCACATTTTCATGCTGCTCAAACTGTTGCTGATACTAAATATAGTAAATATATTTTTGTGTTACTTCAACTACATACATTTCAACAATATATTAAATATCCTTCAAGATATAGTTTCTGAATTTGATTTATTTCTTTAATTATCAATTTACGTACATCACAGTTCTAAATAGAGATGATCTATATGGTCTACAATATTTGTTTAAATATTATGAATGAGCACATCCACTGCTTTTTAAATATTCTCATGTCATATTGAACAGTCCTGATAGATTTGGCTCTCCCAAATTTGACACTATTGATTTCTAGGTCAGTTTGGGCCAGTGGTGTAGATATCACATCAGAAACTGGCAGACTATGAGTTCTAGTTTTGCATTAGAACTGATGTGGCAATGGCAAACTATTACTAGAAATAAAGAAAACAGCACTGATAATCCAGGAAGTCACCAGAACTCAAGACTTACTTGAAGGCTCAATCAACAAATCGGTCATAAACATCCTTAAATAAAAAGGAAGAGAAAATAGCTCTTATGACTTAAAATCTGGAAGAATGTTTAAAGAGACAAAGATGTCTTAAGGAAGTCTCAAGATTATGCTGATCAGAAATAGGTAGTGTTCTTTCAAATTAAGAACAAAATCAGTTTGACACTTCTAATATTGACATACACTTGAGACATTTGGGCTGATAATAAAGTTATATGTGTCTTTCTGTGGATTATAAGAAAAATCTCTGAATATCTATTCATTTCTTTGAAAACACACTTGTATATGGTAGAAAAAAATAGGAAAATTGGTCATATAGCACACCATTCATACGAAATAGTTCTCCTAATGTGTTATTTCATGTGTTCATATTAAAGTGAAAACTATATGTGCATTCTTTTAAAAATGTTTTAGATGATAATGTTCTAAAAAGCCTTGACTAGGCTTATCTCTTATGGAATTTTTGTATAAAAATGAAAAAAAAAAGGTTTTGTGATTTATGGCTTTGATGATTAGTCAGGATGCATAATGGAAAACAGTAGATACTTTAGAGGCACAGCTTAAAATATAATTGTACTTATATTTGATCAAAAGCCACTTCTTTATATCTTTTTATTTTATTTTATATTCTTTAGTTCCCTGCCCACTTTCTTGCACTTTTTGCTTTTCCTTTATCTATCATTCAGGATGGATTTAATTTGTGATTAAATCCAGCATTGCTTAGCCATTCCATACTTGTTTTCAATTAGATGTTTGTATAGTTATTTTCGTAATTCATCAATTAACAGCTATTAGCAGACACATGTTGCAGATTAAATTGTCCCAAAGTATAATTTGTAATCTTCCTAAAAGATTACAAAATATTACATTTTATGACCAGCTCACAAAATGCATCCATTTGAAAGGAACAGGACAAAAATATCAAAATAGAAGTGTTCTACAATGTCAGAATTACATAGGGCAAATATATTAATTTCATATATTTTAAATTATGAAATATGATGATTTCTTACAGCATTTAGGAGAAGATTAACTGCACTCTACTAATAAAATTACAAGTCTTTTGATTTAAAAGATTATTCTGAGTACCAGGAATAGCAGTTCTAACTTTTCTTCTATAGGATTGAAAAAGAAAAATGAATTCTTTTGAAAATTAACATGTATGTTTAAAATTAATGAAATTATTTTTTGGCAAAGAAAAA
The DNA here is from genome assembly GCA_022577455.1 of Arizona elegans. Classification (NCBI taxonomy): domain Eukaryota; kingdom Metazoa; phylum Chordata; class Lepidosauria; order Squamata; family Colubridae; genus Arizona; species Arizona elegans. Next base: position 18,135,515 of record JAKOOJ010000007.1, read on the forward strand.
TAAATCTTGATTCCAGAAAGAGTTCTTCTGGTTGACAGATTTGTAGCATTTAAAGAATACAATTATATTTACAGATTACTTTATGAGCTGCAGCTGACCTGTGTACTAAATTCTTTGAAAAATAATATCTATGGGAGGATGTGAGAGATCTGTGATAGTTGACCCATCACAATTATTTTGATAAAAACTTAAAAAAAATTTTTTTTTTTTTGCAGTCACCAAGTGGAAAATATATGGAATGTTGGCTCTGCCTTCACAGTTCAGTGTGAAGTTGATGTTAAGGTTTTCAGTGTATCCAATTAGATAATTATACAGGCAAATATAACAGGTCATATAGCACTGGGTTACTGTCCTATATAAAACAATAACTCTAAGAATGTGCAGCTGCATGGGAGAAAGCCTAAAATGGCTACAAAAGAACATGGTATTTGAACTATGAACAAAGGACAACCACAATGTCCATATTCTAAAATGCTAACTTTTAAGGTCTCAAACGGATCATTATATGAAATGCATTGCAGTACTATGCATTTTCCTTTCCAAAGGAAAGGCTATGTCATGTCCAGATAAGAAAATTGGGAGGTGGGCAGTTCTGCCATTAACTACACACTGATATTCAATTATCATGTGCAGCAGGGTATGTGACTTCAATCAGTTCAGCAGCCACACCTGACTTTGTACAACTTGTCAAAGGTTATAGTCCTCAAAAGGGGGGGGGGGGGGCTACAACTCTAATTATTGAATAATTCTCAGAGTTCTTAAGTGTAAAAATAGTGTTTTAAGTCTATCCAAAACCAGTGGCAAACCTCCTGAATGGGAAAATGGTACCTATTTGACTTCACCTACTTTGAGGAATGCTGGTAGGCTGCTATGTTTAAGAAAATATTTACTTCTTGCATATAACACTGCCCATGGATTGAACTTTTGCACCCTTCCTCATGCTGTTGTTTACAAGGAAATTTCAGCACCATGTGGTGGATTATTGAACTGCTGGTGACAGCTTTAAAATCTCTTCACTGCCTAAAGTGATTTTCCCAGCTTTGTTAGTCATTGGATTCTGCTGGACACAAAGGGATGTAATATGTTTTCCTGTTTCATCTTATCTTTGTGCTTGCAACAAAGCCTTCAAAAGCTCTTTGGTATTCCTGTATCACCAATAATTATTTGATTCTGACTCATCTTTGCTTATTACATTAAATTGATTGTAACACTCTTGGAAACTAACTACATGATGGCTTTGTGCAACTAGTTCTTGCCTACAGCTAGCTTGTTTTCCATAGTCCAATCCTGGCAATGAGCTGCATTAACACTGGTGATATCATGTTTTATTGTCTCAATGAAGTAACAAGAAAAAAACATGCATTAATTTTATAGTTATCAGTCACCTTATGTAATATCCTGTTTCCCCCAAAATAAGACATCCCCTGATAATAAGCCCAATCGGGCTTTTGAGCGCATGGCAATAAGGCCAAGCACTTATTTCAGGGTTCAAAAAAATATAAAACAGGGTCTTATTTGGGGGTAAATACGGTATTAGGTCAATGAAATATGTTAATAGAGTCAACACTGACCATTTTTTAAAAAAAAATATGAAAAAGTACATTTTGAGTTTTGTGTAAACTGAATTTCTATTGATTTACAGTACTGAAACTGCATTTCAATTTTGATAGGAAAATCCCTGAAAGTATGAAGAATGTAAAAAATAAAATAAAAATTATCTGTATTTTTACTCAAATATTTCTTATGTTTCTATTACCTAGAGAACTATTTAGACTATTGCAGAAAATCACTTCTAATTGTGTACTAAAAGCACAATTTTCATTACTAATTCAAAAACAATGGACATTGTATTGTGCCTTGCTAATATTTGGAAAATCTACCTTGTCTTGGTTGCAAAAGATGATGCCTGATTTAAATGCAAATTACAAGCTGTGCTACAATCACTATAAATTGAGTTTGCAGCAATATGCATGTTTTGTGGATTGTTTTTTTTTAAAAAGAAAGGTCTTGTTCCTTGTTCCTGCAGTTCAACACATTTTTCTATATTACTATCATAGTCTTCTTTTTCTTTTTCTTTTTCTTTTTCTTTTTTTTTGATGTTCTTTCAGGAATGGTTAGGATTTTCAGAATTCTGTTTCAATGAAATTCATTTAGAGCTTATTGTTTCAGTAACTGAAGTGCTATTCCACATACTTTTTTTCTTTTCAGTTCTTTCCAATAATTCATTTAAGCCTGTTTTGAATAACATATTAGGAAATGATCTGTAAAATAGAGGGAGGAGGTGTGGTTTAATCATGCTTTCTCTTTGTATGCTTTTTATGAAGTACATTAAGTGAGAACTGGTTACATTTTCACACTCATGGTGAGATGCATGAGTCTCACCTGGAAGCAGGTGAATTTAAAAATGAGGATGCAGAAATGTTAAGTAAGAGTGTGATCTTATTGGAATCATCTAAACTGCAGAGATCTAAAGCAATTGTGGTGATTAGCAATAACATAGGGCTGCTTATAGATCAGTACTGTCAAACTCAAGGCCAGCGGGCCAGATGCATCATGCGCTGGCAATGCCCACGCCAGTTTAGTAAAGGGGAAAAAAAGTCACAATACATCATGTGATGATGTCATGACAATGAGAGTTTGACACCCCTATCTCTGAGCTTCTAAGGCAGTGGTTCTCAACCTGGGGGTCGCAACCCCTTTGGGGTCAAACAGCCATTTCACAGGGGTCGCCAAAGCCCTCTCTCGCCCCCCCACACCTTCACTCACCCTCACTCTCTGCTCTGTTGGATCGCCGGCCGTTCGCTTACCCTGCCCACTCCCAATCTATTGCTGCCTCCTGAGTCCTAGCTGATGGCTAGAGGGAAAAAAACTGTTCAAATTCTTGCCGCAGGGCTTCAAAGGGCTGCCCTATAGCCAGTGATGGGATTCTGCCGCGCCCCTCCACACCACTATTTATTGCCAATAAATAGTGGTGGGCGAGGAGTGGGCGAGCCAGCAATTTAACAAATGGTTTGGTGTTTTTTTGTAATTTTATTGGCCTGCGGAGCTTCAGCATAGGCTAATTAGCCCTTGATTAGATCGGCTCCCGACTCTCAGCTGATTTGCTCTCAGCTGTTTTGCTCAGGGCTCTGCTGCTTGCTGGAGCAGATTTTTTCCCCCCAGCTATGCTGAAAAAGGAAACTGAAAGTAAAGCAGGCTGTTGGCTTTGCTGTTGCTGCAACGTTGGAGAATTAGGCAGGCAGATTTCTTTTCTTTTTCCTCACCAAAAAAGGTAGGTGCAAACAATGAGAAATTTAGGGAAAAAGAGGAGAGTTCAAGATTTTAAAACACAAAAGAAAAAAAGCTCTATTTAACTAGTAATAATTGAGATACTATTAAATGTATATTGTGTTGAAAGCAGAAATGGTTAAGTTGTGGTTTGGAGGAATATATGGGGGAAATTATTTGGTTTATTATTATTGGTAAATATAATTAATTGATTTGTAAGAAATTGGATTGCATGGAAATAATTGGAATATTCATGTTCATATTGATTAATATACAAAAAAGATAGTTATATAACTAATTGATTTATATTAAAATGTTGAATTTATATTAAACAACTGTAATATTACATAATTAACCAATGTGAGGATGGATATAAAAATAGATGACAATGGGAAGGGGTATAATATAGAATAGAAGGGAAAAATTGAATTTGATTAAGATTAGAGATGAGGATGAAGGGTAATATTGGTTTTTTACAAAAATAGATGAGGAATAAATATGGCAAAAAGGAAATATAGAAATTGTAAATTTAATTGAAATGACTAAACACTGTTTAAATTTGTGAACCGGCCAAATACTCTGTTCAAAGAAAATACATTGTATGTTTGTATGTGTGTTTCCAATTATTGTTATTTATTCATATTTGTTCTCTTTTATTCTTTAAAGTTTAACAATTCATTCTTTATCTTAATATCTTTATATTTGTTTGGGGTTGGCTTTCTTCCCTTTCACCTTTTTTATTGTACAGCAATCTTTCTCCTCAAACCTACCACCTCTCTCTTTTCTTTCCTTCTTACTTTCTCTTCCTCTCCCTCTTCTTCTCCTCCCTACTTCCTCTTCCTTTCTCCTTCTCCTCCTCTCTTCCTCCCTCTCTTACCCTCACTCCTATTCTAATTTACCTTCCCTTCCTTCATCCCTCTCTATTGCTGTATCCTTTTATGCATATGGACTAGTCAGAGGGCTGAAAAAGTTATTTCTGACTGGTCCTCGCACTTTTGACCAGTCCTCGAACTTACGACTGTCCTCACATTTTATGTTTTTGCCCTATCTTGTCACCATGGTAAAGAGAAGCAGTTGTGAAATGAGTGACACGGTTGTTAAGAATGCTACAATGGGCATAAATGATGACCAGTCATAAGTGCGAAGACCGGTCAAAAGTGCGAGGACCTGTCAGAAATGACTTTTTTCAGCCCTCTGAGTAGTTCCTATACACATAGCCATGGTCATCTGGTCACATGACCAGCTAGCCATGTCCACCCAGTCACATGACCTCCAAACCACGTCCACAAAATAAGCCATGCCCACAGAACTGGTAGTAAAAAAAAATTAGAACCCACCCCTGGTTGGGGGTCACCACAACATGAGGAACTGTATTAAAGGGTCGCGGCATTAGGAAGGTTGAGAACCACTGTTCTAAGGGAAGGTACCAGCTCTCAGTTAACTGTTAATAAAGGCAACAATGAAAGCGCCATCAAGAGTTTGTCCACTGGACAGTCACTCTCTCACAACTGTTCTAAGAGTGCAGAGATATGATAAAAACTACAATTAATGTCTTGATCTTGTCTAGTTAAGAAAATCATTCAAGATAAGAGCAGGCAATTTGGAACTTAATGATACTGTGAGAGAAATGGAAGGAGATTGTCAAGGCATAGCAGTAACAATATCAGAAGTGAAAATCTGGATTTTTTTTTTGTAAACCTGAGGAAAATTCAATCCTCTTATGCCTGAAAAAGAAACTAGCCTTCCACCCAATACAATTTATCTATTATATAAGATGAATGCTTGGTTGGCCAGAAATGTCTTCAGGAAGGAAGCCTGGATTCCTCAGTGCAAGTGGGTTGTAGAAAAGTGGTTTCATCCTCCTTTTCCTTAGCATAGTCACCAAAAGCATCTATTCTTATTTATTATTTGCTTCTGCTGCAGTTTCTGAAGCAATTTACACCAGAAAGTGAAATGTAATCTTGAAAGCTCACTTATGGAAGCAATCTGCAAAGTTTGCAAAGGTTCATTTGCACGCAAATGGTCTACACATTATGTACTTTAGACTTTGAAGCAAACTTTCCAACAAAGAAGCATCTTTTCACATTAGAGATATGGACTTTGATATTCCAGGAAAATATGTGTCCTTGTAACTAGATGGCTAAATGGAAAAATACTTGTTCTGTCTTTTTCAGTACCTATTAATATTGTTGTATATCATAGATCTTTGTGAAATATTGGGCAACCTAAAATGACAAGAAATTGAATTATAAACTCATAAAAAACTGGTTAACTGGGTCATCAATAATAAAGTATGTTTTATCAATTGTTGTGAGGATTATTTATTTATTTGTTTAAATTTCAATTGATATGTCTGCTCACCTCATTATGAGGTAAAATTTTGAAAGCAGTATAAAAATCTTAAATATAAAATTCTAGAATTTCCAAGTTTGTTTATTCTCATTTTGCTTGGTTTCTCTCTTATAGAAGGTACTGGTTTCTTTCCCATTAGTTAAGCTGTCCTTTTCCTTCTGCTCAGGTACACATATTGATTATGCTATTTAAGGATTGAAAATATTTAATTTCAGCATTTCTGGACAGCAACAAGTGTAGGACCAGAAATTCTAAAAGTATTGTGATGACTGATGTCACAAAAACTGGCATGGCCAATGACAAAGATTTCACAGCAAAATATGAATTTATTTCTCATCAAATTCAAACCTTTATTGTCGGAGTACAACATGTGTACAGTGAGATTGGCTGAGCCTCCCTTCATACACCCCCCCAACCCAATACAACTCACAGTGAAAGACAGTAAAAGAAAAAATCCCTAACCCAGTGAATCCTACTAACAAGCACACAATCCTACTGCATATTGTGCCAGCCCCACAAGTCAATTGTACTATGTTGTTGTAAAGTTATTTTCCATTCAGAAGCCTGACAGCCCACAGATAAAAACTGTTCTTTAGCCTATTTGTGCAGCTGCCTATGCTTCTATATCTCCTTCTCGATGGTAGGAGAATGAAGAAGTGCTGACCACTTGTCCCTGAGGATTGTCCCTGAGGATTTTCCTCACTCTTTTAAGGCAGCGAGCCCTAGCGATGTGATCTAGTGGTACCAGGGGACAGCCCATGATGTTATGTGCTGTACTCACCAGTCTCTTTAATGTCTTTCTATCCGCGGCTGTCAAGCCAGCATACCACACCGTAATGCAATAGTGAGGATTCATTGTGGTTTACTGGTTCTATTGTGGACCGGTAAAAGGAGGTCATCAATTGTTGTTCCACTTTGTTTTTTCGCAAGACCCTGAGGAAGTGAAATCTCTGTTGGGCCTTTCTGGCCACCTGGGTCGTGTTGATTTTCCAGGTGAGATCTTCGCCATGAACCTTTATATTTTCTATATGTCTTCTTCAACTCCCACATACTTTGTTGTTGTCTTTTATCTTATTAATGCACTGGGCTGTGGCCGGTAGGGCTATAGTGCTTCAGAGTTTGAGTGAGTGATACTCCTCTCTGCTGTTCATTAAAGCAGTCAGTCTTTTTTCAGACTTTATTTTCTGCTTTAAAGAATCCAATCATTGTGATGCTTAAAGCAGTAGTATATTTTTTTCAGATACAAAGGAAAAACAATGTAACCTTTATTGAATAGCTGCTACACTTAACCTCGTGTGAACTCCAATCTTCTGAATAAATTCGTTTTTTTATTATATTCCTCCCCATTACAATATGATGGACAGTGGCTTATAAAGTGTGCCATATAACAAAGGATACTGGATACTAGTTATCTAAAATATTTAGATCCAGAAGTGGTTTCTTCAAAAGGAAACATGCTATAAACCAGTTTTTAGTTTGTAGAGCCAGTTTGGTCTCGTGGTTAAGGTATCAGACTAGAAAGTAGGAGTCTGTGAGTTCAAGTCCCATCTTAGCCATGAAAGCCAGTTGGATGACGTTGGCCCAGTCGCTTTCCCTCAGCCCAACTCACTACACAGTGGGTTATATGTTGTGGAGAAAAGAGGAGGAAAGAATGTTGGATATGTCCACCATAATGAGTTATTTGTAAAAATAATAAAGAGAGGATACAAATAAATGAACATATAAAGCCTCCTTTGAGAATGTAATTGTAATTCCCCTTGCGCAAGAGATTAACAATCTTCTCCATCCAACTGGTTACCTCATCACCTCCTAAGTGCAACGGCTAGAGAAGGCAAGTGTTGAAGAACAGGTCACAGAAGACAACTTATCTATTTCCTTGGTGCTACAGGCCAAAAGGAATCTCAGATAATATAGTTAGATAGTGCCCTACTCACCACTATGGAATCTTCCCATAGAAATAAAACTTTTAAAAAATTGAGCAACTTTACCAGCAAAATTCTGTGCAGTTTGGTCACAGATGTTTACATCCAAACCACTCCCCAAATGTAAGCTGACCACGTTAAACAAACTTTCTGGATGATGACCTGACAGTGCAATGAAGAGAAGAAGTAATTTCAGAAGTATATGCTGTTCTATTGGGCATCCCCTATTTTAATTAACAAGTAAAGTTGCAGTATTAGAAATATTCAGTCCTGAGCAAGAGTCAAAATAAAATATTTAATTACTTATAATAGAAGTCTAAAATTTAAATTAAGCTGGAGTTTGATTCACCAGTTATCCATAAATATATTTGTACCTGCCATAACTGCACTATCAATCCTTGCCTAAGTTATATGGCCGTAAATGTTTTAGTTTAATGTCTTGGAAGGACTTGGAACAACCTATATCTCTTTCTTCAAAAAGTTCATTTACAAAGGAGGAGCCTATAAATATTAAAGATCTAGGAAAATAAAATGAAATAAACATATTGCATACTTTCTTGAATTTATTTTAAGAAGAAGGAGGTGGAACTACTACAAAATTTTTTACAAGCCTGACTGGTCGTTTCAAACTCCCATTAGGTATTTAAGATTCAAGGCTAGCTGTGTGCTCTCAGTAAATGATGATCAAAGAAACATGCTTTTTTTTTTATCCTATGTCTTTTCTTTTAAGTTGATATGTGAGTTTTAAAAATCTTATTATCTCATCATCTGTGACTTTTAAATCAAAGTCAAATGTTGTCATAAAAAATCCCGGACTTTTGTTTTCTTCGAAATATCATCAGTGCTTTCTGTATATTACATTGATTTTTAAAATTATGGGATTTTTCTTGAAATATCTCCAGGCACTAATGTTAGCTGGCATTCCTTTTAGTCTGTAGATTCCAGTACATTAGATAGGATGCTTGCTGTAAGGTCCCTTCCCATTAGTGGATACATTCATGTACCTCAGTGGTGAAATCCATTTTTTTTTACTACCGGTTCTGTAGCCGTGGCATGGTGGGTGTAGTGTGGCTTAGTGGGTGTGGCAGGGGAAGGATACTGCAAAATCACCATTCCCACCCCACTCCAGGGGAAGGATACTGCAAAATCCCCATTCCTACCCATTCCTGGGGGAAGGTTATTGCAAAATTTCCATTCCTACCCCACTCCAGGGGAAGGATACTGCAAAATCCCCATTCCCTCCCCACTCCTGGGGGAAGGATATTGCAAAAACTCCATTCCCACCCCACTCTGGGACCAGCCAGAGGTGGTATTTGCCGGTTCTCCAAACTACTCAAAATTTCCACTACTAGTTCTCCGAACTACTCAAAATTTCTGCTACCGGTTCTCCAGAACCTGTCAAAACCTGCTGGATTTCACCCCGATGTACCTCCTTCTCCTTGTAAAGGATGGGATAGTATGTGGTTTGTTGCATCCAGGAAATGTCAATGCCTTAATTCAGACTTTGAAGGCTATCTATGAATCTATGAATCCACTCAACATGGATAACTATTTCTCCAACATTGGGGGCAGCTGGAGAAGAAGCTAATGCTAGTGGATCATGGTTGAGACCCAGGTATGGGAGAAAAACTACATTGCACATACTGACTGGTAACTTTTGTTAGGTGAAATGCAGGCCTTCTGGTTTTCTTAGATTTCTTAGCAGCCTTTGGTACTATTGACCATGGCTTCTTGTTGGTTACATTGCCAGTGGTTCCAGTTGGTGATTGTGGAGGAGAAAAGTACAGCACACAAGGCTTTCACATATGAAAAGGAAGAAAGTTTAGTTCTTTTTTTCCCATTCTACTTGTCAATATTTGGGTACAATATCAGCAAAGAAAGTTTAGTTCTTTTTTCCCCCATTCTACTTGTCAATATTTGGGTACAATATCAGCAAAATTTGATGATACCCAACTGTACATTGCCACCCTGATATACAAAAGTGGTACAGTCACAGTAAGCAGGGGTGGGTTCTACTTACCTTTACTACCGGTTTGCATTGTGCCTGCTTCTGTGCATGCTCAGATCACCTATGATGACGTCCAGGTCAGTGGGCGGAGCCTCCTGCCGGTTCTTTACTACCCATTCTTGCGAACTGGTCTGAACTGGGGGGCAACCCACCACTGACAGTAAGAGTCTGGAGATGAAAAACAGTCTGAAGTTGAATCCAAGCAGGATAGAGTGGATGCTTGTCTCTGTCAGTTGTGTTGTTGTTTCTTGAAGGGGTAGCATTGCCTTTGTGGCAGCAGATCTGTAAGTCACCTAGGACCTCACATTTTTGTAATAATAACAAAGTAACAATGGATTGTGGATTGTTAACTGCTAAATGCTTTCACATAGGTAATTAAACATTCTACATGGAAAATTAGAATGCGGGGGTGGGGGGTGGGGAAGCTTCAAGCCATTCATCATCCTTCCTGTTAGCTTTTTCTGTTCTGTACATGCTGTCATATAGAACCCAAAAAGCCTGATTGTAGATTTGTGTGGATTGCATTCATTAGTCTTAGATTGTCTTCACAATTTTTTTTCTGCCAGATATCAGACAACCCTTTCTTAATGTTAGTTGACCTAATTCGAGCCATTATTGATTGAAATGGATTTCTAAAACCATCCCTTTCCAAAAAAAACTTGATGAAATGCAAAAAGAAACCAGCCTTATATATGCTTCTCCTCCTTTAGCAATTGCAATAGCACTTAGATTTATATAGCTCCCCAGGGTGCTTTACAGCAATCTCTGGGTCATTTGCATAGTGCCATCAACAATCTGGGTCCTCATTTTACTGATGTCAGAAGGATGGAAGGCCAAATCAACCCTGAAACCTATTGAACTCTAGGCTGTGGACAGAGTTTGCCTGTAATACTACATTCTAACTACTGTGCCACCAGGACTCCTTTCAGCAATTCCTTTACTGAAATTAATAAGAAGACATTTCTGTCATCACTGATACTGATATTAGCAACTGTGGAAGACCAAGATAAAATAGATTCGAAGAGTGAAAAGGTGTCATGCATTTGATTAACAGAATGATTTGCGAGTTAACATAGAAATTCCCTATTGAGGTATGTGAGTAAATAAGAAATAGGCCAGATAAGAATTTAAACTGAACATCTTACATCATTGATTTCCTACTGATGTATTTAAAACAGTCCTTTGTGAATCTAATAATGACTTTATGTAGTCTTTTATTTCGTATTGTATTTTCTCTTGGAAGAGATGGAATGGTTTGTAAAAAAATATTTTAAACTTTCAGATTTGAAAATTACTTGAAAACATAATAAATGTTTAGGGATTTAATTTTATTTTTTTCCTGGGCAGACCAAATGGCTGCTCATATCTCAAAAATAAAACTTAGTAATACGCTAAAGGTAATTTTTTCTTTCAAGTCATTTGTTATGTCCCAGATTGTACATGGATAAACTAAATGTAATGATGATTTGTGAATTAAGCATTTGGAAAGAAATATATGCTATATAGCTTTCAGCATTCAAAACCTCCATGTAAATACTTTTTACTTTTTTTCACTCTACGGGCAGAAGAGTAAAATATATGAAACTTGCTTAATAGAGTGAATGCATATATACTTCTCTATTGTCATACAAGTAATTTGTGTTTATGTTATGTTACATTACGTTATGTTATGTTGTTATGTTATGTTATTTGGTTTATAGCCCATCTTTCTAAAGTGAATACTCAGTGTCTAATAATATTAATTAAAAATATTTATTATTAATTTTACTATTAATTCTGAGTTACTTGCATTTTGTGTTGTTTAGACTGCCAAAGCACTGTCCCATGTTTTGAAAAATGTTAACTTAAATTTAAGACATGAGAAATGAGAAGTGTTTATTTTATTTTATTTTATTTTATTTTATTTTATTTTATTTTATTTTATTTTATTTTATTATTTTATTTTATTTTATTTTATTTTATTTTATTTTATTTTATTTTATTTTATTTTATTTTATTATTTTATTTTATTTTATTTTATTTTATTTTATTTTATTTTATTTTATTTTATTTTATTTTATTTTATTTTATTTTATTTTATTTTATTTTATTTTATTGCATTTTTGGTTGAAAGACTGGGCCCAGAGTAATGAACATTTCTATAATACGTAATATTATAATATGTAATGAAGAAGGTGAATCACAGTAGTATCAATGTATTGGCATTCTACAAAATCAAATTTGGAGACCCAAAGTGAGAGACTTGAAGCAGTATATTCTCCATTTTACCTAGGAATAAATGGGCTCATGTGATTTGGTTCAGGCCCTATCATGCATGAGACAGAGTGAGGCAGCTATCTCAGATTGTGAGATTCTGGGGAATGAATTCAATGGTGTGCATGAAATGAGATTCTGCTTCCAGTCTAATTATCTTCTATATATGGAATACTAGCAGGGCACCATTCTCTCTTTTGTCCTACACAGCACATTTTGATGCTTTGGCTATTAGAAATTTACACTACATAGGTTCCATTGAAATTAATGGCCTTTTTAGTGGAGAACGAACATGCTTTTCTCATCCCTAAATCATTTCATGGATCTCAGGCAGGAGGATATTCTGGTATATTGTGCTGAAATGTTAGTTAATGAATGGCCTCTTTTCCCCCTTTTTTTTAGTTTTCAAAGATTTTTCCTCTAGTGCAGCTCATTTACTAAATTTTTACCTTTCTCTGCTATATATAGATATAAAGTGAACTTTTGAAGGTACAAACTTGAAGTATGGGGCTCATTCATCACTGAAGAAAAAGGACTGGACAACAAATTAATTCCTTTGTAGACCTGTTTTGCCCATTCATCTTGCTAATTACTGAATGGGCTTTTCCTAAAAGTTAATACAGTGAAAGTTTACAATTTATTTATTTGTTGAATTTGGCTACCACCCATCTCACTCACAGAGCGACTTTGGGTGGAGTACAATTAAAACATAAAAACCTTTAAAAAAATACAAGGTACAATATCTAAAAATAGAAACAGATAAAAATAAGAATCAAATATGTTCGGACTTAAAAGGTGGGGGAAATATTTTTTTTTAAAAAATACTTATATCAGATGTGTGGCTCTTGATTTCAAGTATATATATTTAGATTTAGTTCCTATTTTGTTTTAAATTCACTGTTAGAATAGCATACTTTATTTATTTGGCAAAAGGAACACTTGTACCTGTTAATATTACTTTCACAGGTCTGAGTTTGAGAAGAGATACAGTTTTTCAATAGGATCTTAGCAAACTAAAAACTTAAACTCTGATCTAGGCACAATAAAAGTGAAAGATACTTTTGTTAGGAGAGAAAGATAGGTATAAGAATTTACTGTAAGTTTTTAAAATATAAGAAAGGCATCCCTCAAGAGTGATGATGGATTTTCTCAATATATATCATAGAAGGACAGGTACATTTATAATTATTACTTATTCAGTAAATATTCCTATGCATCAGGGGTGAAATTCACTTAGTTTCCCTACCGGTTCGCAAATGTGCGTGCACCCTATTCTATTCTATTCTATTCTATTCTATTCTATTCTATTCTATTCTATTCTATTCTATTCTATTCTATTCTATTCCATTCCATTCCATTCCATTCCATTCCATTCCATTCCATTCCATTCCATTCCATTCCATTCTATTCTAAGACCTCAGAAGAAGTAGTGCTTACTTGCTCCATAAGAGCAGAATGAGAAGCTTTATTATTGGGTGGGTGGCTAGTCTTCAAGCTACCCCCCACTCTTGTGTACCCTACAAACCTTGACAGCCTGTTGATCTGTACCAGGTTTGACATTGTTGGCAAAAGAAGTGTCTGTTTGGCACAGTAGGAATGTGCTGAGATACATAACCAAAAGGCAAATTGCCTTGAAATTAGTGTCCCAGGATTAGAAGAGATGGCATGCTGATAGCAACCTCTGTGTCCAGTAGAAATAGGGCATGTTTTCATCTGAAAGCTTCCTTTGATACAAGATGCTGTAGTGTAGACCATCAAAGTTTGTGTTGGTAGAAAATGGAATGGTAAAGTAGAATATTTGTAGCTCAGTGTTGAAATGAGTAAAAGATGAATTCAGGAAGGAAGGCCATGGGTAAATTAAAGGTGGTATCTCTTTGTGGTTGCTGTGGCATCTCTAATCAACAATGAATAGGTTGTGCTGAGGACATCTAAGATAAGAAAGAGTGGTCATGTTCATCATTGAGGAACAGCACTTGTATGAAGCATGCCCCAAGTATACTTTTCATATTTCAAGGCAAATGAAAATCTGAACAAAACAAGCTATAACCCTATCAATGGTTAACCTTTCTTCTTTGCAAACATATTTCTATCTAATCTCAACAAAGTTTTAGCCATCAGTTCAGAACTTCAATTTGCCATACCGGATGGTTTTGAGTAATCATTCATTTTAATGTGACTCATGGCCCTCAAATTAGTTATGAAATTACAGATATGAAACTTTTAAACTGAAATCATCAATTAATTATTCAGTAACTATCAACCATTGGACTTCCACAGTGTTCCCATATATTCTTCTGTTCTGTTTACCTTGCCAATAATGTTTGTTGATAGTTTGGTGCTTGGCATCCTATAAATACCATTGTAAAATCAACTGCTATGGATTGCAAATGTTAAATGTTAACATTTAATTGTTCCCACTCTGCATTAGGTTTTCCCCACAGCTAGTATAAAAAGGGTATTTAAGGGAAGATCTTCTGGGAAGATACAAGATCATCAAGTATAGTTCACCCATTGCTGCTAGCAGATGTATATTTAATATATAGTTCTAAGATGCACCACTAGAAATGAGGGATAAAAAAATGAGGAAAGTGAGGTGAAGGGATAGGTCTCAGCAAGCCTATCTCTGAAATGTAATGTTAATAAAACCACTAAGAAAATTGTCAACATAACAGTGTCATTTTAAATGAAATCACAAAATACTTTTCATTTCATTTAGAAGGTTTCCAAAAGTATAAATTAACACTTTGCACAGGTTATTCTCAGTGAATGAAAATAAATGCTAAATGTAGTTTAGTATGGGTGGAGGATAGAAGATTTCTAAACAATTCATTCTGCTGTGTTAATTCTGCAGTACGACAAGTTTCATTCCATGAAATGGCATTGATGAAGGCAATAGCATACACTGCTGCGCAGTGATATTTCATCAGTTTGAATTCAGGCCAAAACTTGTTCTACATGAAGGGAGGCTTATCTTGATTAGCTTATGCAATTTCTGAGGGAAGAGTATTCATTAATATGTTGGAGCTTTTAATAAGGATATTTTTTATGAAATTATATGCAACCAGAATGTAAAGCTAGACAAAGAATAAGCTATTCAAACATCCAAATGCAAGTCAGAATGCCTTTGTTTCCTGTTCATACCATGTTGGCCATCATCTTGACCAATCCATATATGTTTTTTAGATAAGCCAGTCTATGTTTGTTTGCTTATTTACATTTAATGACTACCCATCTTAACACAAGATAACTCTGGCAGTTATCTAGTGCTTTGTTTAAAAAGCCATCTGATTACTACACTAGTTTTATTTGTTGGGGTGCTGTTTTACTGGTAAAATATTCATTTTTTTGGGAGATAGATAACCACATTTAATACATTTCAGAGTAGCAGAACAGAAAATCAGTATGTATATGGGTTTTTTTTTCTTTTGTTCAGTTTCCTTCAATTCTTGGAGATTGTTTGGACAAGTCCTTGCAGTTTTTTTGAGAAGGTTTTTCAGAAGTAGTTTGCCCTTTCGTCCTTCCCAGGGCTAAGAGAAAGTGACGGGTCCAAGATCACTTAGCTGGCTTTGCTGCTAAGGTGGTACTAGAACTCCCAGTCTCTTGGTTTGTAGTCCAATACCTTAAGCACTGCACCAAACCGGTGTGTACTAAAATATATGTATACATATACGTATATGTATATGCATAAAATGACTAAATAGCATTTAAGTGAATTATTAAAAATAGAGCAGAACAGTCATGCCTGATTTCAGTACAAAATTCATTTTCATATGGGGAGAGATTCCTTAATTCTGCAGTTACTAATGCATAATATTGATCCATAATCTTTAAAAAAACCAATTCATATTTTTCTTGTGAGGAAAAATATGGCCAGTATACTCCAATTATTTCCATGCTAGGGCTTTTCCTTACTTTCTGGAAGATATCTAGTTGATACATTTTCATTGAAGTCTCATTTTCTTTCTTTCCTTGTGTTACTTTCTATTATCCATCTCCTGACTTCTTCATTTGCCCATTATCTAGTCTTCATCCACTCTATTATCCTCTTGCTTGAGTTATTGAAGTTTGACCCAGGTTTCCCCTCAGATGCCACTGAGTGACAATCTCTTTACTTCCTTAGATGTAACTTTTCTGTGACTTTCCTTTAATGAGCATCATATACTGTAATGACACACAGTATCTATTTTGGTATCCCTGTTGTCCCATTTCTCTCACCTGTAAGCCATATTATTTGCTTTTTCTATTAGTTTCCACTAGCATTTGATGTATTTGAGCCTGATTAATTTTCTATGCTTCTACTCCCTTAGTAATATGTAGTATCTAAGCCCACTGTGCAACTATACTAAGCAAACCCAAACAGTTGAACTAACCCATATTTTTCCATACTTTTAATTTCACCAATGATCTTTCTGTTTGTAGAGTGGAGACACCTTGGTGCAGAAATTATATATTTATTACTTACATTATGAATCAATAGCACAATTAGCATATTTTAATAGCTCTTACTTTTATAAAACTTTGAATTTTCAATTAGCGTTTTTCATTCAGGCTCATTTACTGAATTTTTGATATCTTGATACCTTACAACTGAAGATTTTCAGTAAGCAAGAAATGGAAAATAGAAAAAGAAAGAAACTTGAAAAAGAAAAGGCATTTTATTTGTACTTCCACTGGTTGTTTTTTTTTTTTTTTTTTGCAGGAAGAATAAATGATGAATTTTACCATACATGATTTTATAGTCATAGTGTCAGGCCTGGAAGCCATCTTTGCATTGGATCTGCAGGCCTGCCACATTTAGTGCTGTGGGAAACTGGGAGGGGGTATTGTATGGAGCAGGGGAGATATATAGTCAAAATAACATTCCTTTCTCTGACAGTCAAGGCCATCTTGCCCTGCACCTGGAGGGGTGTAACTGGGAGGCATCTCCAGTTGGGATGGTGCATTGATTGGCTATATGATGGACATGTGGGTGCTGGGCAGGGACTTGGATGTTTTTATGGGTGGGGAAAACCTGGAAGCTTTCAGATTCAGGTTTTCCCAGATGTCCCAATATGACATCTCTAATAGAATGGAAATTTGAGGAACTTCGAGCCTCGGAGTCTTCTTTTGTTGGGAATGTTACTTGGAACCCTGATACATAGATTGTCATGCTTCTAACTAACAGAACTAAGATAACATTTAAAAAATGATTCTACTGAATTCCTAAACAGTTCTACCCAGAGATACCGAATTTGCTCCCCATTCTAATATTGCCCTGACTTACTTTGGATAAGCCTATTTCTCCTGTAATTTAGCAGAATTAACTTGCTGAAACTGTGATAAATACAATATGGAATGAAGCTGGTTAATGTCAGTTGGATAAAGCAAATCCATATGCAGCAATTCCCATTGTAATTTGAAGAAAATATTCCTAAGCAAACAAGAAACATATACATTCAAAATCCTTTCTTAGTAAAGGAAAATGACTTGTTAGAACTGAAGTGAACTCCTAAAGAGACAGCTAAATCTGTCAGGTTTTTACTGCTTTTTCTTAGGGTTTTTAGGATTAAACTCCCCTTCCCCCCAAAAATATAAAGTGTTCTATGCAACCAGCTGCTGCTGTTTCTTGTTGGGGTTGTTCTGTGTGACTTACATATTACATATTATCAGCTGTAAAATGATAATATTTTTAAATAAGAGATAATGTTCTATAATTCTATCTATCTTGGTATTAGATTTAGGATTAAAACAAAAGAAGACATTAATTTGAATTTGAATACAGGTATACAATTGCCAACAAAAGTGCTTATAGTCAAGGCTATGGTTTTCCCAGTTGCAATGTATGGCTGTGAAAGTTGGACCATAAGAAAGGCTGAATGCCAAAGAATTGAGGCCTTTAAACTATGGTGCTGGAGAAGACTCCTGTGACTGCAAAGTGATCAAACCGGTCAGTCCTAGAGAAGATCAACCCTGACTGCTCTTTAGAAGGCCAGATCCTGAAGATGAAACTCAAATACTTTGGCCACCTAATGAGAAGGAAGGACTCACTGGAGAAGAGCCTAATGCTGGGAAAGATTGAGGGCAAAAGAAGAAGGGGATGACAGAGAATGAGGTGGCTGGATGGAGTCACTGAAGCAGTAGGACTCCAGAGGATGGTAGAGGACAGGAAGGCCTGTAGGAACCTTGCCCAAGGGGTCGCGATGGGTTGGACATGACTTTGCAACTAACAACAACAACATACAATTGCTCTGAAAATCTTAGAAAAAAAATCTTTAATCTCCATTAGGGAACCAAATTCGCATGTATATTTCTACTTCTGATCTATAGCTATGTAGTCAACCCATAGCAAAAGTTCATCTGACATTTAAAATAATAAAGAACAAATAAATGATAAAGTCTGCTCAACGGGGCTCAGCTTCTGTTGATTTCATACATATTTCTAGATACTTACCTTGGCCACAGTGCAGAAATAGTTTGCTATCACTTTCTAGGGAGTTTAGCTGATAGCCTGGAATTTCTGGAGGAATTCTATCCAGGTACTTAAAGGAACCTGAGTTCTAAGCCTAGAGATGGTTCCAACAGCTAAGATGATCTAATGTCAGTCATTAGAGTCTGCTAGTAACAGTGTCATTATTGCAAAGAAAGGGGAAAAAATAATATTTTTATTTGAACCTTTAGGATGCAGTATTAAATCTGGTTCACCTGATTTGATACTTAGCTATTCTATAGTTATACAGCTCAATTGTTCAAATTTATATAGTTTTATTGAACCTTCTTTAGTGGAAGGCTGAGTAAAATGAACCTTAAATGAGTAAAATGGTAATATGGGGGGTGAGGGAGGAATCCCTGACTCACTATTCTACTCTTCTGACACAGTCAAGCAGAAATCCAGGTTGGTCATACACAATGCATACACTGTCATCTGATTAACTTTTTTTCACCAGAAGTCATGAAATTTAATTATGTAAGCCTTGACTGGGAATAAGCCTTAGAGCTAATCTTCTAAGTGGTGCAAAACTTGCTATGCTTGACTTGGTACTTTCAAGCCAAATATAAAATGTTGAGATGCACTGAGAATTCTGTAAATAGGACCTCAGCAGTGCTGACCTTGCCAGTGTTGCTACTCAAAATTAGATCCTTTCAAGTTCACTATTTTTCCCCCTGTAGAAGCTCTGTTATGTAGCAGATGGCTTTCATTTTTGTATAGATAACAGTATGTGATAATTGTAGTCTTGCGTTTGGTGACTGCGTGTTAGAGATGTGTACTGGCACAGAATGTGGGTTTTTCTCTGTTTCCCCTCTGAATACTTTTACATGGCAGCTTGTCACAAACATTGGGCACTGGTATATGTGATTATCGAAAGGTCGGCAGTTCAGCGGTTCGAATCCCTACTGCCACATAATGAGGTGAGCTCCTGTTACTTGTCCCAGCTTCTGCCACCTAGCAGTTCAAAAGCACATAAAAAATGCAAGTAGAAAATTTGGGACCTCCTTTGGTGGGAAGGTAACAGGGTTCCTTGCACCTTTGGCATTTAGTCATGCCAGCCACATGACCACGGAGACATCTTCGGACAGCATTGGCTCTTCGGCTTTGAAATGGAGATGAGCACCACCCCCTAGACTCTGAACGACTAGCACATATGTGCGAGGGGAACCTTTACCTTTACCTATATGTGGTGAGAGAGGGAACTTATCATCAGGTGAAGTAGCCATCTTGTAGAGGCAGTTCAGATATCCTCCATAAACAAACTGAGGTGTAATGAAATAACACAAGAAAGATGTAAGTAAATGAGTTCTAGAATATAATTTATTTTACATTTTGCATTACATAAGTAGCAGGGTCAGGGTTCTGCCAATTTCTCTTATGAGGTTCTTAATAAAGACAAGTTTTAGAACTCTTTTCCCATTAACACAGAATTCTCTAGAGCAGTTTAAGGAATACACTCTTGAGATAAATGAATGTAATGAGGAGTAGATCATGTAGCAAACAAGTTTTCTGTAGGTACTGGCAGCAGAAATGCATCTTTCAGAATTATGAGTTCCTCGCCAATTTTTCTTCTTGTCACAACATCACGATGCAAATATTGCAGCATTTTGTCAGAACATAGTGAATGGATTGCTTTGTGGCTCCCTCAGGATTAATTCACTGACAGATATTGAAAGTGTCATATGATTGATGGAGACAGTCACCCAGTTGGGAAAAGGAAAGGAAAATTGCTTAAGAGAGTCAGCACTTAGGATGATTTGCTTCTACAGTGTTATATTGCTTGGGGGAAAAATCATAGTCATTTATTTCCCATTTCTTAACATTCAGGAAAACTTTTAACTGAATACATTTATGATTATTGTTATTCCCTAAGATATTGTACAGTATAGATATGGTGGTAGATAATCTGATTTCAATGAAAAGAACCAAAGCAAGAGTCAAAGGGAGAAACAGAAAGAAAGCATTTAATAGAAAAACATAAGTACAATGTGTTGAAAACTAGAAATGATGAAAAGACAAAGAAAAGGTTCATATGTAAGCAGAAGTGGGTTTCAGCAGGTTCTGACCAGTTCTGTAGAACTGGTAGCGGAAATTCTCAGTAGTTCGGAGAACCGGTAAATACCACATCTGGCTGTCCCTGCTCCCATCTATTCTCTACCAGAATCCCAGCTGATTGGGAGGAAATGGGGATTTTGCACTATTTTTCCCTTGGAATGGGGTGGGAATGTCCCAGCTGATTGGGAGGAAATAGGGATTTTGCAGTATCTTTCCCCTGGAATGGGGTGGGAATGGAGATTTTTTTTATTTATTTATTTATTTATTTATTTATTTATTTATTTATTTATTTATTTAATGTCTGTCTTTTGCTTTAGAACCATTGCAGCTAAGAAGGTAAACAGTGGCCAAAGAGCTTAATTTATCTGTGATAGGTTGCTGAGATGCATGTCTTCTCACAGAGTGAATTACAGAGTGGAAAAGAACTATGTTCCTAATACCATTATGATAACAGAATCATTATAGCTGTTCTTTCCCTTTCATATCTTTAATCTTGACAATACATTTCTTGCATCAGACCATTGACATCAGGGATGCTTCTTTCACCGTTGAATAAAACAACAACGTATCTCTATCGACACCTTTGTTTCTGTAAAACAAATTTGTCCATTTCAACAACACAGAGCTGCAATAGAAAAACATCAATGGAGGAACAGTTAGGTAGCTGGTAACCCACAATTAATTACTCAAGTCTTTCAATTCTATTTTTGTAGCTACCCAAGTATGCTGTGAACTTGGGGAATTTTCTCTATTCGCAGCTTTGATATAATTCTCAGTGGCCAGTTTAATTGGGATAAATATAGGTGTCTCACTTTTTAAAAGACAAGCTGAAAAGTATATAAATATACTTGATATGGTATATTGTTTTATGAACTAGCTAAGATGCTGAGCTTGTCAATCAAAAAGTTGGCAGTTCAGCGGTTCAAATCCCTAGTGCTGCATAACGGGGTGAGCTCCCATTACTTGTCCCAGCTTCTGCTAACCTAGCAGTTCAAAAGCAGGTAAAAAATGCAAGTAGAAAAATAGGGACCACCTTTGGTGGGAAGGTAACAGCATTCCGTGTGTCTTTGGCGTTTAATCATGCCGGCCACATGACCACAGAGACGTCTAGCACATGTGTGCGAGAAGAACCTTTACCTTTACCTTTAGAGTAGGTTAGGGAAGAACTTGATCTGTAAACCTTATGATTTCTCTTGTATGTCATATTGTCAGTTTCCTAGAGATAGCAAATAAAGTAGTCTGAAATAGCCATATGAAATTCTATGGCAGATAATTAATAAATTGATTTTTTTTCAAGTCATGACCCTTAAGCAGAGTCTTGCATATTTGTATGTTATTTTTTCTAGTCCTATCATAAATTTACCTTTTTTAAAAAAGCTCTGGTACATTTATTTATGCCTATTATTTGAAATGTGTTTGACAGAATAAATGCTGTGATTCTTGTTTTCATGATGTATTGTAGTTGCCTTCACTATTGCTAAGACTAAAGCAAATGGGAACATTATTAGAAGAGGCAGCTGGGCAATGAATAAGGACTATAGTGATTGGATCAGACATGCAAAGGAAAACAAGGATGACTAGATTTTCTTGTTTTCACACACTGTTTCTTGGGGTTTTTTGTCACTTTAAAATATGGGAATTTAACAAATGTGATCTTACAGCTGTACTGTGATTTGAAGGGAACTGACATGATATTTGATTTAAGCAATAAACTAATGTAATACCTAATACTAAAGTGCAATATATTAAAATTTCTGTGCCTTGTGAAGATGTATTTTATTATCCTGAATATCTTCTGATTCTTCTAGGATATTTGCTTCTTTGGATCTTGTATCATATTAAGAATTGTTCATGTAGTTTGACAAGATTTGCTATAATTTGTATTCTAGTCCTTGTGCTGCCTCTCTCCCTACTTCAAGTTACCATTATTTAGAATTTAGAATTGAAAAAATGATAAGTTATTATTTTTATTTTATCTCCATAGTTCAGGATTATACAATCATGCTTTCCCCATGTATGATGAATAACCATGTTAACTATATTCAAGTCATTTTGTATTGGATTGGTCATTTATTTGTTGTAGCCCCAACTACTTTTGGTAAGTGGTCAGCAATATATCAGCAGATTCAAAAGTTGTACACAGTATCTATAAAACAATACTCATCAGTTTTGAATTTTTGTATTTCTTAGAAACACAGCTGGGCAGCTGAATTTTTTTGGCAATTGGCCAGACTCTGGAGGCACCATTACTCACCTGACAAAAAAAGAAAAAAGAAAAAGAAAATAAAATTTTGATTTGTTCCATGTAGCCAATATAAGTTTTATGACATCTGAACTCATAATTTTAAGAAGCAGCAGCCTTTTTGACTTGCATTTCATCATGGTTTCTTGTTGCTTTCTCTGACTCCAGACATTGGTAGCTTAGATATAAAGACCCAGACTTGAAAAAAATGTAAATAACGTATGCTTGGGCATCAGAAAAGATAAAATAGAAAAATGACAGCTGGAAATAAGTAGAAAAAAAATAATTTGTTAAGACAGACCAGTCAATTTGAATTAGCATTTTGGTACTTCCCTTAGTCTTCATGTAATTTCCCCTAACCATGTTATGTGAAAGATGGAGCTCATAGCCTGTGCTACCTTCATGGTGATTAAAAGCTAGATAGATAGATAGATAGATAGATAGATAGATAGATAGATAGATAGATAGATAGATAGATAGATGGATGGATGTGTGTGAGAGAGAGAGGGGTGGGGGGAGACAGGAAGAAAGATATATATATATATATGTGTGTATGTATATATATATATATATATGCATATTCTTTCTAGCCAGGTTTTACCTACGTAAGCTAGGTTGTTCTGCAGCTCTGACTGTGTGAAATCTCATTCACCAGCCTCAGAGCTCCTCCTCTGCTGACAAACTGCAACTCTGCGTTGCTCTCTGGGAGACTCAGATAGCTATTTCTGCCTTATAAGGCTTCGTCAGTGAGCCACACCCACTTCTCAGATATTCCCCCTGTAAAGGTACAATGTGTCTTTTTCTGTTTTTCGTAGGCTTTTATGTGCATATTCTTTCTAGCCAGGTTTTACCTACGTAAGCTAGGTTGTTCTGCAGCTCTGACTGTGTGAAAGCTCATTCACCAGCCTCAGAGCTCCTCCTCTGCTGACAAACTGCAACTCTGCGTTGCTCTCTGGGAGACTCAGATAGCTATTTCTGCCTTATAAGGCTTCGTCAGTGAGCCACACCCACTTCTCAGATATTCCCCCTGTAAAGGTACAATGTGTCTTTTTCTGTTTTTCGTAGGCTTTTATGTGCATATTCTTTCTAGCCAGGTTTTACCTACGTAAGCTAGGTTGTTCTGCAGCTCTGACTGTGTGAAAGCTATCTGAGTCTCCCAGAGAGCAACGCAGAGTTGCAGTTTGTCAGCAGAGGAGGAGCTCTGAGGCTGGTGAATGAGATTTCACACAGTCAGAGCTGCAGAACAACCTAGCTTACGTAGGTAAAACCTGGCTAGAAAGAATATGCACATAAAAGCCTACGAAAAACAGAAAAAGACACATTGTACCTTTACAGGGGGAATATCTGAGAAGTGGGTGTGGCTCACTGACGAAGCCTTATAAGGCAGAAATAGCTATCTGAGTCTCCCAGAGAGCAACGCAGAGTTGCAGTTTGTCAGCAGAGGAGGAGCTCTGAGGCTAGTGAATGAGATTTCACACAGTCAGAGCTGCAGAACAACCTAGCTTACGTAGGTAAAACCTGGCTAGAAAGAATATGCACATAAAAGCCTACGAAAAACAGAAAAAGACACATTGTACCTTTACAGGGGGAATATCTGAGAAGTGGGTGTGGCTCACTGACGAAGCCTTATAAGGCAGAAATAGCTATCTGAGTCTCCCAGAGAGCAACGCAGAGTTGCAGTTTGTCAGCAGAGGAGGAGCTCTGAGGCTGGTGAATGAGATTTCACACAGTCAGAGCTGCAGAACAACCTAGCTTACGTAGGTAAAACCTGGCTAGAAAGAATATGCACATAAAAGCCTACGAAAAACAGAAAAAGACACATTGTACCTTTACAGGGGGAATATCTGAGAAGTGGGTGTGGCTCACTGACGAAGCCTTATAAGGCAGAAATAGCTATCTGAGTCTCCCAGAGAGCAACGCAGAGTTGCAGTTTGTCAGCAGAGGAGGAGCTCTGAGGCTGGTGAATGAGATTTCACACAGTCAGAGCTGCAGAACAACCTAGCTTACGTAGGTAAAACCTGGCTAGAAAGAATATGCACATAAAAGCCTACGAAAAACAGAAAAAGACACATTGTACCTTTACAGGGGGAATATCTGAGAAGTGGGTGTGGCTCACTGACGAAGCCTTATAAGGCAGAAATAGCTATCTGAGTCTCCCAGAGAGCAACGCAGAGTTGCAGTTTGTCAGCAGAGGAGGAGCTCTGAGGCTGGTGAATGAGATTTCACACAGTCAGAGCTGCAGAACAACCTAGCTTACGTAGGTAAAACCTGGCTAGAAAGAATATGCACATAAAAGCCTACGAAAAACAGAAAAAGACACATTGTACCTTTACAGGGGGAATATCTGAGAAGTGGGTGTGGCTCACTGACGAAGCCTTATAAGGCAGAAATAGCTATCTGAGTCTCCCAGAGAGCAACGCAGAGTTGCAGTTTGTCAGCAGAGGAGGAGCTCTGAGGCTGGTGAATGAGATTTCACACAGTCAGAGCTGCAGAACAACCTAGCTTACGTAGGTAAAACCTGGCTAGAAAGAATATGCACATAAAAGCCTACGAAAAACAGAAAAAGACACATTGTACCTTTACAGGGGGAATATCTGAGAAGTGGGTGTGGCTCACTGACGAAGCCTTATAAGGCAGAAATAGCTATCTGAGTCTCCCAGAGAGCAACGCAGAGTTGCAGTTTGTCAGCAGAGGAGGAGCTCTGAGGCTGGTGAATGAGATTTCACACAGTCAGAGCTGCAGAACAACCTAGCTTACGTAGGTAAAACCTGGCTAGAAAGAATATGCACATAAAAGCCTACGAAAAACAGAAAAAGACACATTGTACCTTTACAGGGGGAATATCTGAGAAGTGGGTGTGGCTCACTGACGAAGCCTTATAAGGCAGAAATAGCTATCTGAGTCTCCCAGAGAGCAACGCAGAGTTGCAGTTTGTCAGCAGAGGAGGAGCTCTGAGGCTGGTGAATGAGATTTCACACAGTCAGAGCTGCAGAACAACCTAGCTTACGTAGGTAAAACCTGGCTAGAAAGAATATGCACATAAAAGCCTACGAAAAACAGAAAAAGACACATTGTACCTTTACAGGGGGAATATCTGAGAAGTGGGTGTGGCTCACTGACGAAGCCTTATAAGGCAGAAATAGCTATCTGAGTCTCCCAGAGAGCAACGCAGAGTTGCAGTTTGTCAGCAGAGGAGGAGCTCTGAGGCTGGTGAATGAGATTTCACACAGTCAGAGCTGCAGAACAACCTAGCTTACGTAGGTAAAACCTGGCTAGAAAGAATATGCACATAAAAGCCTACGAAAAACAGAAAAAGACACATTGTACCTTTACAGGGGGAATATCTGAGAAGTGGGTGTGGCTCACTGACGAAGCCTTATAAGGCAGAAATAGCTATCTGAGTCTCCCAGAGAGCAACGCAGAGTTGCAGTTTGTCAGCAGAGGAGGAGCTCTGAGGCTGGTGAATGAGATTTCACACAGTCAGAGCTGCAGAACAACCTAGCTTACGTAGGTAAAACCTGGCTAGAAAGAATATGCACATAAAAGCCTACGAAAAACAGAAAAAGACACATTGTACCTTTACAGGGGGAATATCTGAGAAGTGGGTGTGGCTCACTGACGAAGCCTTATAAGGCAGAAATAGCTATCTGAGTCTCCCAGAGAGCAACGCAGAGTTGCAGTTTGTCAGCAGAGGAGGAGCTCTGAGGCTGGTGAATGAGATTTCACACAGTCAGAGCTGCAGAACAACCTAGCTTACGTAGGTAAAACCTGGCTAGAAAGAATATGCACATAAAAGCCTACGAAAAACAGAAAAAGACACATTGTACCTTTACAGGGGGAATATCTGAGAAGTGGGTGTGGCTCACTGACGAAGCCTTATAAGGCAGAAATAGCTATCTGAGTCTCCCAGAGAGCAACGCAGAGTTGCAGTTTGTCAGCAGAGGAGGAGCTCTGAGGCTGGTGAATGAGATTTCACACAGTCAGAGCTGCAGAACAACCTAGCTTACGTAGGTAAAACCTGGCTAGAAAGAATATGCACATAAAAGCCTACGAAAAACAGAAAAAGACACATTGTACCTTTACAGGGGGAATATCTGAGAAGTGGGTGTGGCTCACTGACGAAGCCTTATAAGGCAGAAATAGCTATCTGAGTCTCCCAGAGAGCAACGCAGAGTTGCAGTTTGTCAGCAGAGGAGGAGCTCTGAGGCTGGTGAATGAGATTTCACACAGTCAGAGCTGCAGAACAACCTAGCTTACGTAGGTAAAACCTGGCTAGAAAGAATATGCACATAAAAGCCTACGAAAAACAGAAAAAGACATATATATATATATATATATATATATATATATATATATATATATATATATATATATATATATATATATATGTGCCAGTTAATAGAGACCATGGTTCATGACATAAGGAAGGAAAAATAAAGTTAGCAAGAACTTTAATGTGACTATATCATGCTAGTTTTTTTAATAGAAGAACAGCAATCAAAATTTTGTTTCAGCTGAAACTTCCTGATTGAGTGATGAAAGTGAGTAGCTATTTTTTTGGAAACTTCTTTGCCTTGGAAGATGCCAATAAGCAGCTGCCTCCTTCTCTACTGAGCAACTTCTTTTAAAATGTTGGGCACTTATAGAACAATTATTTATTACAGAACAAAATGAGTTCTAGATAGATCTTAATTTTCATGAGGCACTGAAGACTCTCTTTTTACTGGCATTTAATGAATCCAAAGTTCTCTTTTGTAGTTGTTGCTGGTGATATAATTAAACAGAAATCAGCAGGTCTAAATGACACTTTTTAATCCTTGTTTATTCAAAGATTCTAAGCACAAAGTTCCATGAGGCATACTTCAAAAATAACCTGGGTAATTCAGATTCTGGATTAGATTAGACTGGTTAGATTAGATTGTTCTTAACCAGTTTCAGCCATCCCAATGTCCTTCAGATTAGCTAGTGTGCAAATTATAAGAATTGAAGCTCAATATGCCAGTTTGGGTAGAGAGTGCTAGAATAATTCTCATGGCATTTGATATATTGGCATTGATTTGACTCATGCATTAACATCTTAGTGACAGAGTGTTTTTGCAATCTTAGTTGTAGATTGAATTATGCTATAGTATGCTGTACAACTGTATGTATGCTGCAAATGCTGTACTTCTGCTTCAAGTATTACTTCTATGATGAGATTGTAGGATTTAAAGCAAAAAGGCTCCGTAAAGGATTAGGCTTTTGTATTTTAGGAAGAAGGTCGTTTTGGCTGATGAAAAATAAGGGGATGAAAACTATCAACATTTGACTGATTACCATTACATTACATTAGTCTTCTACTTCAGTTAGTCAACTCAGTGATATACTAGCAACTAAATGTTGTGACTCCAACCCCCGAGCACGTCTTATCGGAGGGAGAAGACTCCGAAAGTGAAGGAGAGGAGTTGGCAAGGCCTCCCTCTCCAGGACCCTCCTCTCTGGCAATGCCTCAGGTGTCTTCCGAAGGAGAAGAGATAGGCCAGGAGCCAGGCATTTCCGACCAACCGCAGTTAGACAGCGATGGAGATAAGTCTTGGCTGGATCCCCGACAGCATTGGAAAGACAAGCACGTGCAGCAGAGAAGGAGGTGTGCCAGAGATTAAGCTGAGTCACTGGATCACACCCCACAGGGGATAAAAGGAGGTGTGGTGGCCATTCAGGCTTTGTGACGGACAAAACTGAAAGCTAGCAAGTCATTCTGCATTTCTGGAACTTTGTTATATGGTCTGCTTGGACTGATTTTTTGGACTGGACTTGACTATTCTTTGGCTTTTGTAGACTTTGATGTTTTCGGTTGGAGGAGATAAACCTCCCTTTGTAAGTAAAGACTGTTGGCAAGCAGCCACTGGGTTGCTGCCAATTCTGTTATCAAAGGAAATTCTTGTCTGCTGGTTTATTTTAACTCTTGGTCGACTGCTGGTGTGCATGTGTGAGACAGGGACAGAACACTAAACAAGAAAAGACTAAATTCTAGAATTTAAGTGCCTAAGCATGGCTTTAGGAATATTACATTATTCTATGACTAAGTAAGCAAAGAGAAAGAAAGACAAGAATGAATTAGAAGACAAACTGCTGTTATTGACAGTCATGTTTAACTACATTGAGCCTGGCTGTTGTATTATTTATTTATTGCCATACTTTTATTTATTCATGCAACTTTTAGTATATTTTCTTCTATTAGTCACTGTGACAAGAATTTTAGCATGGCAGGGCACTCTCTGGGAATGCAGTGTCATGTCTGTAATGCATAATAATAATAACAACTTCTTCCAGTCTTCCATCTTTCTGAAATACGTAGCATTATTTCTTTATTATGCCGGACAGCTGAAGACGTTTGGTAGCATTATCTCAAGGGTATTGCCAAGGATGCTCCTGTCACATCTTGCCTCTGTACCATCCTATTTGTTCAGAGTCTTCTTGGAGATCTGTTTTTCTTTTAACTTGCAGTTCCCCAAGCAAGACAGAAATCAGTTTGGATGGAGGGCAATTTAGTTTGTTTTTATCAAACCTTTTTATCTGGTTATCTTTATAAAGATATCCAGGTAGAACATTATATTGATTTTAGAAAAGTAGATCATGCACTCAAATATTTGCCACACAAATACATGGAAATGATTTCCTTATACTTTTTCATGGTTTGAACATCGTGCAAGTCTACTTTCTTGGGCTACATTTTCACAGAATTAAATTTGGTGAAAGAAGACGGTGCAACTTTATAATATTGGAACACAGAGCTTGTATGTATTTAAATGAAAAGGCTGAGCTAACACTTATTTCACTGCTAATTAAGAAATAGATAGAATATTCATATCACCTACCAAGTCTGTAATTTCCATAGCATGCTTTTTATTTATATTTATTTGTTGTTTCGCAAATATTTTAGTAATATTTGTAAATACTATATTCTGAAATACTTAAAAGAACAAAATAAATGATAGATAAGAAACTCAAAGGTTTTTAGATAAATGCATGTGGTTAAAAACACAATTATGATAATATACTAAATATTATACTGAAATTAGTCTTTCAATTTCCCATGTTTTTTTTGCAAAAGAGGCTTTTGTTATTTCTGACTTCATCACTCTTAAACATTTGTTTTGAATTTGTTTTGATAATACATCTGATCTTTTTTATTCTTCTATTGGGACATAGTATGCTATAATGAATGAAGCTAGTGAGGTGGGAATCAGCTGCTCCTGTTAAAAGGATCTTGGGGTCTTCATAGAAGATACAGTATATTTCCCATTAATTTGGAAATGTAGGTGGAAAAAGGTGGGAGCATAGTCTTATAGAAAGACTTTGAATTCTATGTACTTCAGGGAACAAATACTTTGTGTTCATATGCAATAATTAATAATTATTTGCACGACAAAGTCTGAGTGGAGAAAAGGCCAATTTTGAATTAGGGGTAGGATAAGGTTCTGGAGGTCTAAATTACATCCATATCTAATATGGAGCCTGATAGGACCTTCTGCTGTTTTCCCCCCTCCAAAATTAAATTTCTTTCCATTATTTTGTGGCCTGCTGCAAAATGCTTTTGCTTCCTATTCTGAATTATATGAGAGAGGAATTCTGTCAGCTGATCTTCCCTTGGATTTAATTAATTCACAGAAAAATAGTTCAGTAGACAAAAAGTAGTACACTAAAGTGAATAGCACAATACCTATCCCGCTCCTTCATAGCTAAGACAGGATTCTTTCATTCCATCCAGGAAGACTTTTTCTTCCCTTAAATAAAATAAAGAGCAATGTCTTTTCCTTCAGTTTGCATGGAAATAGTTTAAACAGTTGCAGAACATTTTCTCTGCAGAAAGACAATAAAAGAAAAACAGAACAATCTAAACAAGCTCTTAATTTAAAAGAGTCTTTGGTAAAACTAAAGGATTAAAATAAGTGATAACAATAAAAGAGATATTATTAAAAGGAGAACTTTCATTTAAAATGTGAATGTTTTGGCTAATAATAATAATAATAATAATAATAATAATAATAATAATAATACAGTCCTAAAATTATGGCTAAGTCTAAGGCATATATAGCTGACCATGATACCATGTGCCTTATTTTGCATTCATTTGTACTGAACTTCACTATGCTTAATGTTATTCTAGGATTGGTATCAGATGTCCATAAAAATGCATATTGTTGGATGTGTGTCCTGCAATATTATTCAGAAGTTGAATAATTAGATGCCAGGGTTCCCTGTCAAATTGACAACAAAAGAAAACAAGTTTAATAGATTCTACGTATCCTGGTTTGTAGGGTCACATTCATAACGGACATAGTATCTTCTCATATCTATCTCTCAGCAATGCTGACAGGTTGGCATTTAATTGTTTCAGGGTGAAGCCTTATGACTTCCAATTGTATTAGGTGCATAGCTAATGCCACAATGCATCTGAAACTGTCAGCATGAAAATCTGGAAGGTATTAGCTGCATCAGTTTGACATCCTGTATCTTTCAGGTGCTGCCTGTATATTACTGTTGCTTGTTTGAAGCCATTGACAGTAAATAAGAGGGTTAAAGTCCCAGAAGTAAGAGTTTATTGTGAATTGCTTACTTCCATGTAATTTGAAATTTATCTTCTAATTTTAAAGGGGCTAAGTCTATGGGAAAGAGTGTCAGATTCAGTCAGTAATTGCGGCCTGCCATATTTACGTCTCGACTCTTATCATGCCTGTCATAAGGTTGCATTAGAGGCACAACAGAAGAGTGGAAAGTTTGTACTTACAAATTTGAGTTGAATAAGTCTACTGTCCACTATGTATGCTACTAGGGCTTGGCTGTGATAAACTCTTTAAATAGCTGCTACACCCTTTTGTGCATTTTGTGAAAGTATGTAGATTTGGCCTTGGGAAGGGGAAGAAACATAAAGTGTTAAGAGTGGAGAAAAACTATTCAATCCTGAAAGGGTGGAAAGCAGTGGAGAAATCCAATTTTTTTTACTACTGGTTCTGTGGGCATGGCTTGGTGGGTGTGGTGTGGCATGGCGGGCGTGGCAGGGGAAGGATACTGCACAATCTCCATTCCCACCCCACTCCAGGGGAAGGATACTGCAAAATCCCCATTCCTACCCATTCCTGGCGGGGATATTGCAAAATCTCCATTCCCACCCCACTCTGGGGCCAGCCAGAGGTGGTATATGCCGGTTCTCCGAACTACTCAAAATTTCCGCTGCCGGTTCTCCATAACCTGTCAGAACCTGCTGGATTTCAGCCCTGATGGAAACTGTGAGAAAAAAACCCTCAAAACAAATGCCTTAATTTTGCTTAGTATAAAACAGAATAAAGAGAAACTCTGGCCTTCAAAATTCTATTCTACCATAAAGCAATAAAAAAATATTTCTAAAATCCTTGATGCCTTTGTTTCTTGACCTTTTCTATCTTGAGAAGCTAACACATTCTGAGTTACGCAGTTATTATTTTGTGCCTTTAAATCAGTGTTGATTCCTGATGACTGCTTGAACTAGTTCCTTCAATTTTCTTGGCAAGATTTTTGGAAGTGGTTTGCTATTGCCTTCTTTCCGGAGCTGAGAGAAAGGACTAACCCAAGGTTATCCTGCTGGCTTTGTTTCTAAGATGGGGCTAGAATTCACAACCTCCCAATTTATAGCCTGACCTTAACCACAAATTGGGTTGCACAGTTACTGTTGGCTGTTTTACTGCCATCTGCTGGAAGATCACCCCAGATATCTCATTCAGTAGCTTTGGCAATTGATACATCAAGAAAAGGTTGCATCTATAGGCTCTTTTAAGTCCTGTAGGGGACTTTGGAAGAATTACTGCCTTGTCTGTCTACAGCTATAAAGCACTATGTCTTTCTGGTAGACATAGAATTTAGGAAAGTAGAATTTTGGGTGGTTAAGTTAGTCTATATAATATATGTAGAAATTTGTGGCATCTTACACTCTTGGTTGTTGAAGTGGCTTCTGTTAGGTACCCTTGAAGACTGCATGTTCCTGTGAGTGATGTGTTCTTACATAATGCACCGATGAGGTTGGCAATCAAAGATAGTATTGTTCAGCTTGTCCTTTATCTTAATCCAGGAGGTGAAATCAAACATTACTTTAAAGCTAATAAAGGATAGTATTCCAGGGAGTGAATTTCTCAATGAGATATTGAAGTACAAGACACAAATCAATTGTACAGCAGCTATCCTAAAGCCAGTTTGTTTGACTGCATGTAGATCTTCCTATTCCAGCCAGTGTCTGAATTTCCATTTAAGTTGTCTCACATGGAGCTTATTGATAGTACTGAAGCTAATTATGGGTCAATAATTAGCAGAATCAGCCTTATACAAGCCTTTCTTGTCCAGTGGATATAGAAAGTCTACACATATCCCTAATTATAAGAGAATATAAACACTTATACAACCATATTATTGTAAGTTTTTTATTATTATTTTCCCTCAAAAGATTTCAGTTTGTTTTTCAATTAAATTGTACAGCTTATATGTTATATTAAAGATGGAAATAATTCTGAAGTGATTTATCGTGGTCTGTTTTTTTTTTCCCATTTAAAAAAGCTGGCATTTTAAAAGGGTGCATAGACTTTCTATATTCACTATCTATAAGTACAATGGTATCTAGTCCCTAGATTTGTCAACTATAAAAAATACCACTAAGTTGCATTATTTTAAATTAACTTAGGGGCGATGTAGTCTGCACCCAGTACCTTTTTTAGCTTGAATGATCAAGTACATACTTTCTGTGGCTGCCAAGTAGGCAGCTTTCTAAAGTCAATTTATAGAGCTCTATTGAGCTATCTCTATATTAGAATTCCTGAAATGTTTCTACCTCTGACAAGATGTAATTGTCCCAATGATGCAAACCAATACTGAGTGCCCTGCAATGATGTGCCAAAAATGAATGGGTTGCTTGCTTTTTGTCAGGATTAGGTGAAACCATGCCACTTTCATAACCTCCTTTGTATTTTGACTAATTAGCTGATTATGATAGGTCTGAAGTTTAGACCATTCCTTTCAGTATGTATTCTAATATGTATGTGAATTG
This sequence comes from Arizona elegans, assembly GCA_022577455.1. NCBI lineage: Eukaryota > Metazoa > Chordata > Lepidosauria > Squamata > Colubridae > Arizona > Arizona elegans. The sequence continues at coordinate 18,169,130 of JAKOOJ010000007.1, forward strand.
ATCACTTAGATCGGTGTTTCTCTACTTTGGTAACTTTAAGTTGTGTTGACTTTGAGTACTAGAATTCTCCAATCAGCGTGGAGAGTTAAAATCTACGCATCTTAAAGTCGCCAAGGTTGAGTTTTCCGCTGTGCTCTTAAGACCCTGCTCTTCCGACAGGCAGGGCTAGCTTCATAAATTGAGTTTTAAATTTGGAATTCTTAAATTTTTGGGTTTTTTAGTTAATTGGCCTTAAATGTAATACTTTTAATAATTTTTTAAATTTAAATTGTGATATTTGTATTGTGTTTTTACCTGGCTATACACTGCCCCAAGTCCTTCGGGAGAGGGGCGGTATAGAAATAAAATTATCCTTATCCTTATCCTTGAAAACATTGATTTAGATAATTCAATCTCTCTCCAATTGTTTATTTATTTGTTCAATTTGTATGCCGCCTTTCTCTGAAGACTCAAGGTTTCTGATCTTATACTTCCATCTCAGGGTGAAACAGTATTAGCTACTTTTAAGCTACTGGTCTTGATTGAATTTTAACTGACATGGCATCTAAATTGGTAGACATTCTGTAATCGTTACATTTAGGCTGATATTATTATTAATATGCTTATATAGCCTTTGAATTCACCATTACCTGTACAAGCATTGGTGTTTGGATTAGTTATTTTGTATAGGTTTCTCACTTTTGTATCTGACCCATATTAATTCATTATCTATTAAATCTTCTTATTTTATCACAAACAGTGAAGTAATCCATTTCCACTGCATTCAAGTTACTTTTAGGTTTCCCCTGACTTATTCAACTTTGACTTCCATATAACAAATGTGGATAAAAACACATTTCATAACTTGAGCCCATTTTCTTTATTATTTGATTTATCAAAATGAACAAATCAATAATAAACATCCTTTTTCCCATTGCTACATTTCATGGAGACCTGTTAAAGAGCAGGTCTACAGATCCCCTGCCTAGAGTAAAGTATTGTTACCTCTTGTATTCTTTCAGTCAAAATTCAGGCCAAACAACTTCTCAGACATGCTTAACAAACTAACCTCCCTGTGGTTTTCCATGCTGTCTTTCTACCTTCTCCTTTGTATAGGGGAATAATAATGGCATTATTTCAATTGTGAATTATCGATGTGCTCTTGACATCAACATTAAACAAGCCACACAGCTATTCTGTAAGCAAACCATACCCTTATTTTAACCTTTCTAAAGTTACCCTATCTACACCTGCAGTTGTACTGTTTTTCAATATTTTCACAGTATTAATGACTTTTTTTTCATTATTCTTTTTCTTGAACAGTACCACATATAGAGCTCATTTCAGTTTGTTTTTCAACATAAGACTATTATTTTTGTACCATATCCTAAAATACCACTTCAGCATTTCCTTGAGGAGTCGATAAAAAAATGACTTTGAAGAAAGAAATGCCAGGTCTTTATGGAAGTCCGTAAATGGAAAAAAGGTCCCCTGTTCTCCCCCTATAATATAGATTCAATAATATATAGATAGATCTTAAGAAAGTGAAGAAACAGCTTGTACTTTTTAAAAGTCAAGGATTGCGTAAGACCTAAAGTCTGTTTTTGATGATGCTTATGAAGCCATGCAGTAGCAAAAAAATATAGTTTGGCTGTAGTCATTATAGAAATAGCTAATTGTCAGCAATTTGCTGTACTCTACTTACAATATCTGTGAGTACAGATGTATAAAAAGAAATGTTCAGGTGAAAGACTTTATATTGTCTGTCTTCTATCTATCTATCTATCTATCTATCTATCTATCTATCTATCTATCTATCCAGAAATCCAGACATCTATCTGTCTGTCTGTCTGTTTGTTTGTCTGTCTGTCTGTCTGTCTGTCTGTCTGTCTATCTATCTATCTTTCTTTCCTTCCATCTATCTATCCATCCATCCATCCAGACATCCTGACATCTATCTATCTATCTATCTATCTATCTATCTATCTATCTATCTATCTATCTATCTATTATCTATCTATCATCTATCATCTATCTATCTATCTATCTATCTATCTATCTATCTATCTATCATCTATCTATCTATCTACAGTATCTATCATCTATCATCTATCTATCTATCATCTATCTATATATCTATCTATCATCTATCTATCTATCATCTATCTATCATCTATCTATCTATCTATCTATCTATCTATCTATCTATCTATCTATCTATCTATCGTCTATCAGTCTATCCATCCATCTATCATCTATCTATCTATCTATCTATCTATCTATCTATCTATCTATCTATCACTATCCTCTATCTAAAATTAAACCGGAGCTACCACATATATAGAATGGACATATATTTTATCCCCATATACTAAGTGGTATCTTTATATATAATTAAATGTATGTAAAACAAAACAAAACAAAACAAAGCAAAGCAAAACAAACAAACAAACAAAAAAGAAGTATATTTAAGTATAAGTATAAGTATATTTCGAACAAAGCCAACAAACAATTTAATAGTACTACTTTCTTCTTTACCAAATGCTATGCTTTAGGCTTGTTTTGGAATCTTAAAACAAAACAAGGTAATTCTAGTCAATGAATGTTTTAGAACAAATCATTTATAGTATCAGGCAATTTCTCATATCTGGAATATCTAAAAGAATGACTTCACTACCCTGATTCCCCCAAAATAAGATAATAATCCCAACTGGGGTTTTGAGTGCATGGCAATAAGGCCAAGAGCTTATTTCAGGGTTCAAAAAAAATATAAGACAGGGTCTTATTTTCAGAAAAACACAGTATTGACTTGTGGGTCAGGGATGTGCTGTGTGGTGCCCTTACTTTTATTTTCCTCTTTTGATGCTAGCCAATTTTATTCCCTCAAATTTATTTTAATAAATATGAACTAAAATAGGAATTTGGCTTATTATAAGGCAAAACAGCAGTCACCAGCAGCATTTTTATTAGCAGAGATTATTTTGGCCCTTATAGGTTGATAGAGAGTATCTTGAGGACTAGTTTGCTTTCTGATAAATCACAAGTACTAGTTCTGGGCTGCAAAAATCTAGACAATCATGTTGATAACACTAGATAATTTTAACTGGTCATGGCCAGTTGGCAGCAAATTTGTGATAGGCAGTCCTTATCATTGACATTTTTTTTATTGTATAGACAACATATTCTCAGAATTCCAAATATTCCATGATGCTTTTTTAAAAAAAATCTTGTTTCCTGATTCTTGAACCTTATGCCTACTAGTGATAAATAACCTGATGAGTCATGGGTCCTTTGACAAAGAGAAAAACTGTAGATAAATCTAAACAGTTCACTATAGCAGAATATTTAAGATCATTCTATACTTTCTGTCAATAAAGTATATTGTGAGCCACCCAGAATTGATGAGAGTCAGTCAAAATAATAAAATAAATATGTTGGAACTATATAACAAAAGGTTAAAACTCAGGAAGAACTTTATTCCCATCCTGAAGAGAACAGATACCAAAGAGATTGATTTGTAAGTCAAGAGCTAAATTATACAAATTAATCTATGACACAGGCACTGAAAATCTTAGGGAAAGTATTAGGACAGTAAGTAGTTGATTAATTTGTTTGCAAAAGTTTTAGAAAAACAGGGTAAAATAAAAAGACATTTGTAGCTGAGGGAAAAAAAGTGTATGATTAAGAGTGCCTTATTTTTCCTGGGCCTGATTCTGAGTTCCAAACAACAATAAAATAAGTAAAACTTTAAAAGATGAAGTTTAAGTCCACTATAATGGACTGCAGACTTTAAGTAGGATCTTTGTATGCTTTGGAATCTTGCAATCTCCAGGACTGAGTTAATGAAATGCGAATAATGTGATTGTTGAATTGAACTTGATTTTAGTCTATAGATAGTACCTAAGTTATAGCTATAGCTTTTACAGACTTTCATTAGACAAAAATGAATATAGGGATATCCAAAATCAATACTTCCTGAAACTAAAAAATAATAGCAAAATATTTGGATTGGTTAGGAGTTTAGCTACTGGGTTTGATAGAGCAACAGGGCTGAATCTTTGACCATCAGAAGATTTGGATGTAATGAGAATATAACTCAACTCCAGGTAGTAGTTTAATGTTAAGTGCCCTGCTGAAATGAGCAGCTGTTGTAATTGGGTAATTGTAGATCCTGGATTTAATGGTTTTATGGGTACTACTTTTTCAAGAGCTATCTATTTTACAGGCAAATAAATTCTAGCTTCTTACAGAATAAATATATTATGAAGTTGTGGGTTCTTAGTGTGTTCTTTGAGCTAGGCTGTTTTCTTGTAGACCAGGTGTGTCCAACCTTGGCAACTTTAAGACTTCTGGACTTCAGCTTCCAGAATTCCCTAGCCAGCATGGACACCCCTTTGAGGTTTATTGGTTATGTATATATGATAGTTTACTTTCCATGCTTTGGTGAGAGCAAGCTTCCTGCTTGATGATTCCTTGATTAGGTATTTTTTCTCTCATGTTCTGTTTCTCTGAGTGTTGGTAGTTTAGGGAATATTCTTCAAGCTGTTTCCTTCTATTCTTTTAACTGTATATTTTAAATGATATATAATGGAATTTTAAAAATCTCTTTATGTCTCTTTGAGTCATGGTGGCACAGTGGTTAGAATGTAGTACTGCAGGCTACTTCTGCTGCCTGCCTGCAATTTCGCAGTTTGAAATCTCACCAGGTTCAAGGTTGATTCAGCCTTCCATCCTTCCAAGGTGGGTAAAATGAGGACCCAGATTGTTGGGAGCAATATGCTGACTCTGTAAACCCCTTAGAGAGGGCTGTAAAGCACTGTAAAGTGGTATATAAGTCTAAGTGCAATTGCTATATAAGTTTAAGTGTTATTGCTATTGATAGCTGCTTTGTTTTAATATCAAGGTTTTTGAAACCCCTTAGCCTTTTGGATTTTCTTGTTGAAACTATGCTTAATATTTTCATTATGCACCAATAAAAGATTTGTCTGTAACTGTTGTGTACCTGTTAACAAGCTCAGTTACTATGTAATAAAATATTTTTTTTAAAAAAAGAAAAGCCCAAGCATTGACATTATTTGTTTGACACTTTATCTATCAGTTGGTGCCTTCTTGCAGAGGCTTACTTAGCAAAGAGATCTTGGATTTTAACCTGCACAATTATTCTGTTCTCTGCTGTCTTGATTGCCAGCTGATTTTTGGATCCAATTCAGGGTGGTACTTTTTACCTAGGAAGGCAATATGGTACTATACCCTAGAAGACTGTCTAAAATAGGTGTCAGACTTGGTTATCAAGAGAGCTGCCATTTCATGTGAAATGAGGGGTATGTGACCTGGAGAACAGATTTTGTGGATGTAGTCCCAATTTTATGGAACATGTTATTTCTGGAAATATATTTAGCTATTTCTCTCCTAAGTAGGCTTTTAACAATGTGGAGGCCTAATGTGGCAGGTGTATCTTAATCTTTCATTTATTTTATTTTTTTATTTTATTTTATTTTGAATTTGTATACCGCCCTTCTCCCTGAGGACACAGGGCGGTGAACAGCCAAGTAAAAACATCAAGTACAAATATTAAAATACAATTAAAAGATATATATAAATTTGGCCCCATTAATTAAAAATGATAAACAAAACAATTAAAAACACTTTAAAAATTAGGCCAGCCCGGTTTGCTGGAAAAAGAAGGTTTTAAGGGCACGATGGAAGGCACTGAGGTCATGGATTCTCCTTATCTCTGGGGGCAACTGATTCCAGAGGGTAGGTGCCCCCACAGAGAAGGCCCTCCCCCTGGGGGTCACCAGCCTGCACTGTTTGGCTGATGGCACCCTGAGGAGGCCCTCTCTGTGGGAGCGCACGGGTCGATGGGAGATCGTTGGTGGCAGCAGGCGGTCTCGAAGATAGCTAGGCCCTATGCCATGGAGCGCTTTAAATGTGATAACCAACACCTTGAAGCGCACCCGGAAGACCACCGGGAGCCAGTGCAGCTCACGCAGGAGCGGTGTTACATGGGAGCGCCATGCTGCTCCCGTCACTACCCATGCTGCTGCGTTCGGGACCAGTTGGAGCCTCCGGGTGCTCTTCAAGGGGAGCCCCATGTAGAGAGTGTTGCAGTAGTCAAGGCAAGAGGTGACGAGGGCATGAGTGACTGTGCACAGGGAATCCCGATCAAGAAAGGGCCGCAACTGGTGAATCAGGCGAACGTGACAAAAGGTCCCCCTGGTTACAGCCATCAGATGTTCCTCCAAGGACAGCTGCGTATCCAGGAGGACTCCCAGATTGCGAGCCCTCTCTGTGGGGGCCAAAGACTCGCCCCCAATAGTCAGTGATGGAGTCAACTGACTATATTGGGATGCCGGGAGCCACAGCCACTCAGTCTTGGAAGGGTTGAGCTTGAGCCTGTTCCTCCCCATCCAGATCTGCACAGCCTCCAGGCACTGGGATATCACTTCAAGGGCATCGTTTGGGTGGCCTGGGGTGGAGATGTACAGCTGGGTGTCATCAGCGTACTGGTGGAATCTCACCCCGAAGCCACGGATGATCTCGCCCAGCGGCTTCACATAAATGTTGAACAGGAGGGGCAAGAGGACCGACCCCTGAGGCACTCCACTTATAAGAGGCCTCGAGGTCGACCTCTGCCCCCTGCCAACACGAACTGCGACCGGTCGGAGAGAAAGGAGGAGAACCACCATAACACGGTGCCCCCCATCCCCAACTCTTCCAACCGGTGCAGCATGATACCATGGTCAATGGTATCAAAAGCCACTGAGAGGTCTAACAGGACCAGAACAGAGGAGCAACCCCTGTCCCGAGCCCTCCAGAGATCATCAACCAATGCGACCAATGCCGTTTCCGTGCTGTGCCCGGGCCTGAAACCCGACTGGAATGGATCTAGATAGGATGTTTCTTCCAGGAATTGCGGAAACTGTCGCGCGACCACACTCTCAACAACCTTCGCCATGAAGCGAAGGTTGGAGACAGGATGGTAGTTGGCCAATATTGCCGGATCCAGGGACGGCTTCTTGAGGAGAGGCCTATTGATTGTGATTATATTTTTTTAACATTTAATGATTTCTTTTGAGACTCTTGTGCACTGCCTGAGGTTGTGAGATTGGAACAGTTTATGATTTGTTCAAAAAATAAATTAAAAAAGGCTAGTCCAAGGTATGTGACAATTAAATTGATAAAATAGAAAAAAAAAATTCCTTTGCAGCAAATATAGGTACAATTTCAAAACTCTCGCTCTATGATGACAAATTCAGTCATTTCTATTCATTTTTTAAATCATTAAATCATAAATGCATTTTTTCCATTTTATGCAAAAAGTCACTAAGAGGCTTTCCAGTCAACCATAATTGTAGATACCCCCCCCAATCAAAGAAGTTAATTTAGTCATCTCAACATGTTCCATCCTTTCACCAAGCATTCCTTCATTGTCGAACTTTTCTCCACTTGATAAAATGTATTTAGCACTTGGTCAAAATATTTCTGAAGTACGTCTTGAGTAATTGCAGGTTGGTCTAACACAGGGGTCTCCAACCATGGCAACTTTAACATTTGTGGAAGTCTGGGAGTTGAAGTTTACAAATCTTAAAGTTGCCTAGGTTGGAGTTCCCTGCTCTAACAAACCTCTTCTGCTTCTTCTAGGCATTTTTACAATAGTCTTTTTGAATTAAAAAAACAAACAAAAAAGTCCCAAGCATTCAGATTAATAAAACAAACCTCTCTCCTTTTCTCTCTCACACTACCCTTATTATCTTCTTATTTCAGCCACTTTCACTTCAGCTAGAAAAGACATCATGTTTCCATAGTAACTAAACATCATAGTCTAAGTTTACCTTTTGTTATGCAGAATCCTCCAATTAGTTGGTCTCTGTAAAGATAAATAAAAATATTTCCACACTGGTCTATTCTCTTTAATTATCTTATATTTAAGCACTTTGGTCCAAAGCAAAAAAATCAGTAAAAATAAAAATAGAAAAATAAGGACTGTCCCCTTAGCTATTTGAAAATTTTATTAAATATACTCTTGATTAAACTTTTTGCCTACAAGTCTTGAATCTTTATATCAAATCTCTCTTGTATTTTTAGTAATCCCAAAAGGAGGTTTAACTCACTACAAGGAATCTTATCTTTGCTGCAAGAGGATATCTCTCTTCATCTGTAATTGATTGCTTCTTAAGGTGATTAAGAGATGGGAAAGGCAGAACTTTAAATGTTCATATCGCCTTCACTTAAGTTAGAAACTTCGGTGCAATTCCAGGATTCCCAGCTGTGGAAGTTCCTATCTAGTTGCAGAAACTTTCTGTTACTGCAGTTAAATCAGAAGGAACCACCATCCAGAACACATATAGTTAGTTACAGCATCTCCCTTTGATCCAGGGAGAGCCATTCAGAAATTGGCTCCCAGTCAACATTCTAGTTGTGATGGGTCTCTGTGTTTGGAGCTAAATTATAAGACTTGATCTCATAAACAAAATTTTGGAATCAATTTTGTATGTTACCAATTATAGCATAGTGAAGCAGAACATATTTTTTTATATTCACTGACCAGACCACTCTACATTTTTAATGGAGCTCAAACATTTCTGATTAAAATATGAAAATTAAATAATGGAAGTAAAAACAAGTGCTAAAGTAAGAAAAGGGCTAAGTATTTAGGATTATAGCAAGGCGTTATAAAACTACTTAGCAAAGGTATAAACATATTCATTTACAAACCAGAATAATATAAAGTGACTCTGATATAAAACATTTAGATAAAATGCCAAATCACATCATTCTGAATAGACTGAATAATAAGTTTATTCATGGGGAATGCAAAGCCGAAGGGAATACACCGAAATCTTCTTCCTAGTAATCCTGAAGACCTTATTGTAAAACTTGTTACTGCAAAGATCCTTATGGCATTTTGCAGTACCAAGTTTACATGGATATGTATTTGGGACAAAGTGTTTATTTAATTGCTTTTCCCAAGCAAGGAAAATTCTTAGCATACTGTCTTTGCAAATTGATACTCATTAATTGTTGACCATTTCTTTAGCTTTGGGGAAAAGTCAAAGAATACAGGGTTGTTATAAGCAGGCCAATATCTTGCAATTTCATCTCCAAAAAATTATGCCAAGTTGAATAAAAAATTATAGCGTCCTGACAAATTTACCCAGTTTAAGCTTGCTGATAATTTTATGTCTCAAGTATATGTGGATAGCTTTAATTACCTTTTCAAAGATGCTGCAACTATGTTAAAGTCTATGAATGTTACATTCAGTCTAGCCAACAAAATAGAAGTTGGTGCTATCTTGTTGAATTACGATCCAAATCCAGCCTTGCTTAGCTTTTTCCAACACCAGCCAAGATGAAAACATCCTATTGCCAAGCCAATATAATTTAGTTGTTCAGCTCAACCCCCTGAAATTATTATGTAATATGTGCACAAACACACACTGGAAAGAAATATACAGTTTGGTTTCTCCATAACATGTGCAATGATAAGTATAATGCCTGAGTATAAAGCTGACAATAGATGGCACAATCCAGTCCACCTTTACTACAAAATATCAGATTCTGATATGTATTAATTGTTTCAAATGTTATAGCAGTTAAACTGTTTTGGATCTTTTGTAATAAAATCCAACATTATGCATTATATCTAACGATGCATCCAATGAAATAGGATAGGATAGGATAGGATAGGATAGGATAGGATAGGATAGGATAGGATAGGATAGGATAGGATAGGATAGCACAGCACAGCACAGCACAGCACAGCACAGCATAGCATAGCATAGCATAGAATATTTTATTGGTCAAGTGTGATTAGGCACCAAAGGAATTTGTATCCAGTGAAGAAGCTCTCAGTGTATATGCAAAACCACAGGGTAATAATAATCGCAATAATGATACCAATAAGAAGGGATAGTAGAGAAGATGAGAAGGATACTACTACTACAGCCATACAACATGAGTGACTATACTTAATCATATTATTATCTCTAATGGAAAAGGAAAGGAATTCAGTAGTGAATTATCATTAGTGCTTATAATTAGCTTTTTCTTATGCATCTTTGATAGCTTTTAAATGAGTTTTTTTGGGAAAATCTATGATAATTATTTACTGCCAACCATGTTACATACGCAGGGGTACAATGGCTCAGCAATTAAAGGTGCTGAGCTTGTCAGCTGACAGCCTTGGTTTGAGATCTGTTCTGTCCCCGTCACACACGCACACACACCAACAGACGTTCAAGAGTTAAAGACCAAACCAGCCGGCAAAATCCTTTTCCTTATGATAACGGAACTTGGCAACAACCTAGTGGCTGCCTGCCAAGAGTTTATTACTTACGAAGAGGAGAGATAACTTCTCCCCCCTTCTGGTACATCAAAAGAAACAGCTCAATAATTACAGAGTCAATCAAGTCCAAAGATAATCCAGCAAAGTCTATAACAAAAGTCCGGCAATGCAGAATGGCGTGGAAGCTTTCAGCTTTGTTCGTCACAAGGTTTGACTGGCCATCATGCTCCCTTTTATACCTTGTGGGGTGTGGTCCAGTGACTCAGCCTAATCTCGGGCATGCCTTTTCTTCTGTTGTGCGTGCTTATCTCTGCGACACTGGCATGGATCCAGCCAAGACTCATTACCCTCATCACTGTCCATCTGTGGCTGCATGGACGTGCTTGGCCCCGGCCCTATCTCTTGCCCTTTGGTGGACACCGAAGGCATTGCCAGAGAGGAGGGTCCTGGAGAGGGAGGCCTTGCCAACTCCTCTCCTTCACTCTCGGAGTCCTCTCCTGCCGATGACACAGGCTCAGGTATCGGAGCCACAACAAGACCCAAGCACTGTGCAATGGAGTAAACTTGCAAAGTATTCCTGGCCTGCTCTTGAATGGCCATAGGCAGGGTGGATGGGTAAACGAACTTTGTAGTCGCAGCAAGGCAGCACATCAAAACAAAAGCATCAAAACAAAAACATCAAAACAAAAGCATCAAAACAAAAACGTCAAAACAAAAGCACATTCCAGTCGTATCTTTGTCAAGGCCATCTCCATGGTTACCTAAAGTGGCCAGAGGGGAGTGACCTCTACAACCTATGAAATTACTTCATTGGTGAATGAGACTGATGACACACCTTGGGGGGGGGAGGGGGGAAACAGGGTCAGAACCAGAACATAAATTAAGTGGGGTCAGAGTTGGCTGTAGTTGGAACATGCTGACATGAAACTCCTAATAAATAACTGGATTTCTTTTGAAGCTTGGCTCAAGGCTCATGATTTAATTAGGGCACCTGATACTCTGATTATTTGCGCCAGCTCCTGCCCAACTAGCAATTTGAAAGCAGCACATGCAAGTAGATGAATAGGTTTTGTGGAATAGTAACAGCATTCTGTGTACCTTGGCATATAGTCAGGCTGGCCACATGACCATGGAAATGTCTTCAGATACCGCAGGCTCTCTTAGCCAAGAAACGGAGATGAGCATTTCCCCCTAGAGACAAACAGAACTGGACAGAGGAAACCTTTACCTTTATGTTACATACAGTTTTATTATCTATACTCTACAAAAATAACCATGATAGGACTATCATTGAAGAATGTATTATATAGTATGATTGTAGTTCATGGAATTTCCTTGTTAACAACATATCTTGAAATAAAAAGTTTTTTTTTAAAAAAAGATCAATTCCTTTGAAAGATCAGCACTAAAAAGATGAAACTTAAAACACTCTCAGGTCTCCTAATACATTAATATTGCAATTGACTGTCAGTTATTATTTCTTATTTTATTAAATGTCAGTCATTAAATGCTGATTCAGTATATTATTAAGCAATAATTGTCCAGTAAATTCTTATATTTGAGCTAACAAATACATAATTGCAAAGCTTATCTGTTTTAGTGCTAGCATATGAAAAACGTAGTAGGAAAGGAATAAATAAAATATGGTGGGACAACGTTTTCTAAAGGCCATGAACCTTTTTTGCTTATGCTAGTTTTATATTATAGCTTCAAGAAGGGACAAGTTCTGTATCAATTAAAAGCAGGGAATCATATAAATGGCACATAATTTTTCATAGAATTCTGTATAGATACATAGAGAAAAGAGATAAAGGATTTGGGTCATTTGGTACTTCAATAGTGGAATTTTACCTGTTGAAACATTTTGCCTATACTTTTGAATGTGAAGGATTGGTGGATAAGTGATAACATTAGGAAACCCACCAAACTTCTGGATACTTCATGAAATAATGAAAATGCATTTCTACAATGGTTCAGACTACAAATCTGTTATGACTTCTTTTTATCTCAATAGTGACTCTTTGCCATTCATTCTTTTTTACTTAAAGCAAGAAAAGTAGGAGGAAAAAAGATTAATAACACTCTTTGTTATCTGATATTGTGAATGAGCAATGTATTTCTAGTCTGCACTTTTTCAAAGGTATAGTGTGTGTAGATGACACTCAAAGAAGCAGCATAAGAATTGCAAATTGGATTCCTTTACAGAGAGAAAATTGCTATTTGTAACCTTTTGGGAAGTGAGAAACTGCTAGTACAAGTCATGAATAATGTAAGCATTTTCACTGAAGCATGTAAAAACAACCTTGCTTGTTTGTTTCCCTACTGTACAGATGGAATGCACCGTACAAATCTATCACATGTTATTCTCAGCATGCTAGCATTGTGCCCTTGGACTGATAATTCTGAGATATTTCTGATTCAATAGTATAGAAAGAATGATTGAAAAACTTCAGGTTGAAAAAAAAAACTGCAAAGGAATTTTAAGAATAAAACTAATTGAGATGCAAAGGAATTAAGAGTTACACATACATTTCCATCCCTTTAACTTGTTTGTATTAATAAACCCAGTGAGGCCTTCCACCTCAGTTAGGACTCTAACATTGTTCAACTAATTTACAGCTTTTAGTTTATCTAGATTAGTACCGTATTTTTCAGAGTATAAGACGCACCTTAGTTTTTGGGGAGGAAAATAAGAAAAAAGCTGATTGGCGGGTGGATCGGCCTCCCGGAATACCCCCAACCAGCTGTTTCCAGAGGTGAATTTTAGAAGCAGGTTCATTGCTTGTAAGCTCTGTGTCTTGCTTTTTTTTCAGCCTCTGAAACTTCTGAAACTCATTTTCAGAAAAAACTTTTTTTTCTGCCTCTGAAAGCCTCTGAAACAGACCTTCAGAAAAAAAGCCTCTGAAACTTCAAAAAGCTCTGTTTTGGAGGCTCTTTTTCTGAAGCTTCCTTTCAGAGACTTTTTTTCTGAAGTTCTGTTTGGAGGCCTTTTTTCTAAAGCTTCCTTACAGAGGCTTTGTTTTCTGAAGCTCTGTTTGGAGGCTTTTTTCTGAAGCTTCATTTCTGAGACTTTTTTCAGCCTCTGAAACCTCCGTATGAGAGGCTGGGCAGAGCTACATTTGGAGTATAAGACACACCCAGATTTTCACCCTCTTTTTTGGGGGAAAAAGGTGTGTCTTATACTCTGAAAAATAAGGCAATTATTGGAGCACAGCCATCAAAATCAGAATGGTTCATATCGCATTGATTTACTGGTCTGTTCCAAAAAAATCTTAAATTTGTATTCAACCCAGTTATATATCTGTCTGTCCATCCATCTGTCCATCTATCCTTCAGCAAATGATAGTGATTGGGTAGTGTACAGGCATGAAATAGCTGCTTTAAATAGATTATTCTAATCCACTAAATGTAATGGTATAAAATTCATCTTAAAAGACTAAAGAAGAGGAAAATGCTGATGGATGCTGAAATGCAGTTTCCACAATGTTTGTGGAAACATGTAGAGAAAAGGCATGTTACAAAACCTAGAGGGAGCCAATATTCTATTTTAAGCAGCCATGTGAGACAAAATGTAGAGGAAATCAATAATCAAAGCCACGGCTGTTCTTTCAGTACCAGTTTGATTAGAACAGGAAAGAATAACATAGACATGAGGACAACAGAAATGTGAAAAAGGGAACAAGGCACAAGAATGAGAACAGGAAACGCTGCACCAAATTAGAAATGTATACTTGTGCCCTTGAAATGATTCACAGAGAAGGAAGTAAAACATTCAAAGGTTAGGACAAGTTTTATATATGAAGGGAGATTTGGATCATTTAGTTCAGAAAGGACAGTAAGAGAAAGTATGACAGAAATAATTTAAAATAATGAATATAGTGAAGGCAGATGGCTCGTTCCCTTGTTTTCAGTCTTGGAAAGAATACAGTGAATCTGTGGCCACTTACCAAAATAGACTGGGAACAAATTTAGCATAGATAAATTTAGAAAATAACTGACTTCTTTACACAATATAATTAACCTAAGAAATTCTTTGCTGTGGGAAATTGGATCAAATAATTCAATAAAATTTAAATGGGAGTTGGATGGAGGGATGAATGACTATCATACAGGCAGTTAAATAAACTTATTTCAGCATGAGAAATAATGGAAGTATTCTGGTTCCAGAAAAGAGTTATTGATGTGATATACAGTAACAGAAAACTGCTGTTCACAGATTTTTATTTTTACCAGCAGTTCAGACCTTGACCAAATAGTTTGCAAATTCAGAAAGTGTCCCTTGCGCTGAAATACTAGCAACAGCAAAAAGAACTTTTCTTTTGATTTCTGGAGGAGCCAAAGAAAGCATCTCTTCGCCTCCTTCTTCTCTAATTAGCAAAATAGAAGCTGACAACTGAAGACCACAGTGGTAAAGGAAGATGTTTTTGTAGCCATATAAATAATTGGTATCTACAATGTTTCTCCCGTCTGATGAGTTATTTTTCTTAGGAGTATTGCTTAAACTTTAAGTCATCTCCTCTTGCAATCTAAAATGGGTCAAAATGTGTCTTTACAAATTTAAACCATTTAGTATGCATATAATATCTGTACATTTTAAAAGTTCTTAATGATAATAAATAAAACACATATATATGTTTTCTTTCCTTTTCGTAGGCTTTATGTGTATTTCTCTTTAGCCAGGTTCTTCCTACGTAAACCAAGATTTTTATGCAGCCCTAGTTCAGTGAAATCACAATCCACTAGTTTCTAGGCTTTTTTTTTCTTTCTGGCAGCCAGCAAACACTCTGCTGCCCAGTCTCCCAATGGGCAGCAGAGTGTTTGCTGGCTGCCAGAAAAAAAAAGCCTAGAAATTAGTGGATTGTGATTTCACTGAACTAGGGCTGCATAAAAATCTTGGTTTACGTAGGAAGAACCTGGCTAAAGAGAAATACATGCATACATACATACATACATACATACATACATACATATAATGAATAGCAGAAATATAACAAATTTGAATTAGTTTAACAACTCAATTCAAATGGCAATATTAACGACGCGTAATAATTGTACAGTACAAGCAAAAACATTAGTTCATTTGCATCTTAATTTCATATTTGTGGTCACTTTAAATGGTATTTGATCAAGACTTCTAGTATATACTTGCACCAATCAAGAGTTGGATGTGGGTTTATTTCATAAAGATTGGTTTTAGGAAATGTTATTGGAAGAGAGAGAGGGAAAAGTTGCATATTTTGATTATAATATATGATCTCATTATGTTGATGACAGTTTGGATTATATTATATTTTGATTGTAATAAATAAAACACTAACCCAAAGGGACCTCTTAGAGGTTAGTATAATGGGGATATATTTTACTAATTATTTTTGTTCGTTGTTCATTGCTTGATTTGCAAGCATAACTCATTTAGTTTGTATTTTCAAATTCAGATTTGTTCCCAGTTGGATACCAAATATGATGCAAGTCCTATGGAGAAGCCTGGGGAGCAGGTTTACCCAGATATCTGGGAAAGGTTTGATTCTGTTGGACCTGAAGAAATGGATAGGGTCGTACAGAATGCAAACATCACCACCTGCATATTAGATCCATGCTCTTTCTGGCTGGGTAAAGCTGCCCAGGAGTTGTCATATGGGTGGGTCCAAGCAATAGTGGTTTCTTCCTTGTTGAAGTGGGTGCTTCCAGCTCCTTTTAAAGAGGAGTGTGCCCCCTATTCAAGAAACTATCACTGGATCCTATCATTCTGGACCATTTTTATCCAGTCGCCCATCTCCTCTTTTTTGGAAAGGTATTTGAGAAGGTAAAGTCATTGCAACTCCACAGGTTCTTGGAGGAAACTGATTATCTGGACCCTTTTCAGTCAGGGTTCAGGTCCAAATATGGGACCAAGACAGCATTGGTCAACCTTGTGGATGATCTCTGGTGGTAGCGGGATCAGGGGTGGGTTCTAAATTTTTTTACTACTGGTTCTGTGGGTGTGGCTTATTTTGTGGGTGTGGCTTGATGGTCATGTGACAATTCTTTAGGATTTAGCAGAGGTACTGGTCTACCAGGCTTTTAACTGCTTGCAGAGCTGTACTACTCATTTGTTTTTGGAAGCACTGGTCTACTCATTTGTTTTTGGAGGCACCGGTCTACCCATTTATTTTTGCAGGCACCAGTCTACTCATTTGTTTTTGGAGGCACTGGTCTACCCATTTCTTTTTGCAGGCACTGGTCTACTCATTTATTTTTGTGGTAAAATGGAGCCAGGGTTTGTTCTCTTTTTATATACAGTGGCTTGCCTCATCATTTTTATTTGGAGTATTGTTTTCTTCTTGGTAGTTGATTAGGCTCTTGCAAACCTTAGAACTTTTGGATTTGGGAATCTGGGTTACTCAAGAGTTTGACAGGATCTTCCAGTAAGAAGATAATAACAGACAGGTTTTCCTGAAAGGCCAGTTAGTTCTGTTAGTTAGACATTGGACTAGGTCTTCAGTTTTTGTTCTGAAACACCCACTACTAGGAATTGCTGTATATACTTTGGAGAACATTTTTAATGCAGTGTTGACCAGTACATGGCTCCCAAGAATTAACAATTTCTAGCAATCGCCACAATTAATAGCTTTACTGAAGAACTAAAGTTCATCACCATTAGGAGGAGTATATGTTACTATATAGAATAGAATGAATACCCTTAAAACGTTTTATAGAATCACATGAAACATATTCTGTTTTCTTAAATATTTTACACAATGTAGAATCCCAGGCTCATAACAATATGTACTGATGGTAATCTAATCAAGATATTTGAGTTTAACTATTAAATTACTTAGTTATAAAGAATTACACTGAGAATACTCTGCAAATAAGAATTTGTAATTCTCATACGACTCAATAAAAATGGTTTTTAAGTGATAAGTAATAAAATCAAATGAATGTTTTGTAGTTCAAAAGAATTATTTTACTTATTTGTAGAGTCTGACTAGATTGAATATGAAGTAATTTAATAAGTATGATTATTTCTTAAGTAACGATTAACATCTTGAAAATTAAGTTTGCATCTATGGCATGAGACTCAGCACAATATTTTATTTCTCAGATGATGCATGTAATATTCTAAGGTATCAGCATGAATTCTACAGTACATAGGTCTTTCCATAGTTGTAGTTTTCTGTTAAAACTTAATACTTCAATTTCTAGCAGTTTGTATTGATTTGTGAATTCATCCTAAATTGACATAATTTTTTAATCTTCACATTAACATTTTCACAGACTGTACTTAGTCACATTTAAACAAAAACTAAAGTCAAATTTGATGTCTGGTGATTCTGCTGTTTTCTTGGCAATAAAAACGGTGATTTTGCCTTTAGTTTCTTTATATGTCCTATTTCGGTGATTCTACTCTGCATGTACAATAACTAAATTTAGATCCAACACAATATGAGATCAACTAAGGTAGAACTTTTCCAACCGTTTAGCTATAGAAATATTTCTTGCTTTTCTAATGAATAATCGAGCTACAGACACATTAATTGTGCTGCTCTTATAACTTGCATATTTCAGCAGAAATTTTTTCTCATGCTCTTTAAAAAAATGATTTGAAAGGGCAGAATTTTACTCTGGAGAGCCAGTATGTGGAACAAATCCTGTTTTAAGCTTTTTACAATTTTGGTTGGCATGGTTGTATATTTTGTATTCCCCATTGTAATCAATTAATTTTTTTCCATCACACTAGCTTAATTCCATCAATTCTTTAGTAAAATAGTTAAGTATTTTGGAAGGTGGGACAATGGCATTAAATACAAATCCTAGCAACTTTGAAAGAAGGATTGCATATGCTAGAAGTTAAAGTGTACTTATAAATAAAATGATTCAATCCCTTTGTAAACAAATAGTTTCTGAATTGTCCGCTGCACCAACTCTCACATCTAACTAGTATGATATATGAGACTGTTTATGGTCAAAGATGCTTCTAGCAGCCTAAACAGTGTGTTTCCTACCGTAAGTAGAGACACTTCCCCCCCAATTACCATTATAATTAGACATCTATTTAAAAATTTACCTGAAAGAAGATTAAGTTCAAAAACAATAACAACTGTATGAAGATCTGTACTAAACCTCTATACAAAGATTCCTAAAAAAAACATCAGTGGAGAGATCCCAACCTCAACAGGTTTGATTGTATTGACCTTCATCAAGCCCATTAGTTTTGTTGTTGAGAGTTAAAAACTTTTGACCACAAAGTCCATTTTAATTATGAGGTAGGCCACAAGAGAGAGGCAATCAGAGAGCAGCAGAAATGGCCTTCAGGAGACACAGTAAATACTCTTCATTTTCCAAGTCATCTACCCATTACAAAGATTCTATAGTAAGATCATAATTCATTCTGCTTATAGTTCCATTCAGTATGCAAAAAAGACATGGCATAAACTGAGCTGTATAATTTATATAGCAGTTTATTTATATTTTTATATTGTACATTATTTTTAATGTGTTGCTGCTTGTGATGGCAAGGGCTCAAATTCAGGGAATAAAACACTAGATGTTAATAGGGTTGCCAGGGTTGCTTCCAAAAAATAGGGGACAAGCCAGAGGGGGGGTTGGTTAAGTAGTAAAAAAATAAAAAAAAAATTACAATTAAATTATATATTTTCTTACAAACATTTTAACATGTATTAAAATAATCACTTCAAAACTTTACTTAAAATTCAAAACATCAAATATATTATAATAATATGTAAAATATTAAAATACATTTTAGTTTGCTGTCATGTATATTTTTTATTTTACTGCGCAGCTTTGATCAATTCTTTGTGTTTAAGGAATAATTCTTTAATTTCAGTACAACGTTGAGAAATATTAAAAAATATACAAAGTTCACTTCGAACTGATACAAGCAGTCGGTTACATTCGTCAGTCCACAAATTTCCCATGACGCTGAAAATTCGTTCAACGTTTGCATTTGATACCGGAATTGATGCACAATACTGGAACAGTTTCAGTAAACTCGGAGCTGGCTCTTTCTTGAAAAAGTACGTCCACTTATCAAGGGATGAATCGCCCTGCAGATGAACATAAACTTCTTCTAAGGCAGAAATTTCATCGAAGAGAGTGTTGGGTGGAAGTTCTTCTCACCATGGTGATAATAACCAGATGTTCGTCATTTCTTCTAAAGTTGGAGGATTATTGCGATCAATTAGATTGAAACAATTTAGCATCTCATATACTGAATCGGTGAAATCATACCACTTTTCTAGGTACGCAATGGCTCTTTGATACACGTTGATGGCTTCTTTCTTGAACTTTTGCATGGCATTCTCAGGTAAATGTTTTTTACGTAAGGCAAATAAAACTTT
Organism: Arizona elegans; assembly: GCA_022577455.1. Taxonomy (NCBI): domain Eukaryota; kingdom Metazoa; phylum Chordata; class Lepidosauria; order Squamata; family Colubridae; genus Arizona; species Arizona elegans. Next base: position 18,188,738 of record JAKOOJ010000007.1, read on the forward strand.
TATTCCAAAAAACTGCTCATCGTATTTTTTTTTGCAAAGAATCACGCAGCTTACACATGATAATGTGAAGATCACATTCAAGAATTTTCTTGCTTTCCAGCTTCAGTAGGGTGTCTTGCATTATTGACATGAAGAAGTGCGTGAAATATAAATACAATTCTGAAATTGTTGGTTCCATCGTCCTCATTTTCCTGATCTGAAATAAGGTTCCAGATAATCTTATGGCACACATCAGATCCAAGAGAAATAAAATACGATTTTAGAGGTATCCAGTTTAAAAGAAGTCTTTCGACCATTTTAAACAAACTTAACCAATGTGTTGGAACATGGCACAAAATTTCATGGAATTCTGACTCGCAAAACTCAAAAAATGATTTCAACTCTTCTCGTTTCTTCGCAGAATTCGAAAATTCGGCAAAAACCTTCAGCACTACATTTTCAATATCAAAAGATAACTGCTTTAATGCATTTTTTGCACTGTTGTGTAAAATGTGATTATTGCAATGAGCATTCAATCTTTGTCTCATTCTAATTTATGAAAAAAAAACAAAACACGATTCTCCTATCCTTATTCTCTTAGACTGTACAGCTTTAGATTACGTACCATTTCATCATAAAGCTTTTGAATAAAAAAAATGTCCACTATTTTGTGAAAAAAAATAGTGAACATAATGTGAACATAATGTAATCCAACATAAGTGGACTGTCCGCTCAAATAGTGGACACCTGGCAACCCTAGTTAACAGATTCCTTAATTATTACATGAAAATATGAAGTATTAATTTAATCTCACATTACCTATGAATAGGCCTGTTGTAGAAAGTCCATCTGGTAAAAATTACTTGAGTTAACTAACTGTAATAAACTTTTATGTATAATTAACTAGATTCTATAAGTTTTTTAATAAGCAGAACACCAAGTTCATTCAAAAAATCACTTAGTAGGAAATGCTTCTGGAAATCTAATTTCTTCAAATGCTTGTGCTTGTGCTGTGTTCATTTGTGTAATTAATAAATGTTATTCAATGCTAATCTTAATTAATTACATAATATAATTACAGGAATATAACATGGAAAGATTAATTGACATGGCCCCAAAGTGACTAGAGCAATAAAATCAAAACTAACCCTAATTTCAAATATCTATATTAAATTATGTTTATATTCTCCACATATGATAATTCTATTACGTGTTTTGTTTTGCACAGCTGGAGGATATAAACAATCTCTTTAGAGGTTTGACTCATGTCATCGGCTCTTTTAATCACTATCTCTCCCATTAACTTAAATCATTGAGTCAGACTTAAGCCTTCAATGTGGACTTTAGAAATGATAATTCAATAGTTTAGCCTCAGTTAAAGAAGCCCAGGTAAGACTCTGTTGACCTGATCAAGCCTTATTTCTGTTCTTAAGCAAGATAGTGCAGTAGGTCACACAATTTCAGATAGTCATGAATCATACTGATTACTTACATCCATTCAGTCACTCTCGGTGTTGACAGCATGCGTGATCTATGCTAGGGAGATAGCTAAAAGGAATGAAAATTTCTATTATTGTCCCCCCCACTCAATCTCATCTCTCAGCAGCTTTCCATCAGTTCTGCTGTCCTTGTGACTTCTGTAGTGAACCTTGGTAGCACAGTATTTGAATGTTCTATACTAGGAGTAGCCATTCATATGCTGCTGATATGGCTTAATGGCAGGGAGGCTGGAAATTATAGTTTAGTTGCATCTGGAGGTCACAGGTCTCCTCTTTTGTTTATAATAGTCTATGTATTGGAGGGCACAGCAGCAGAATTTTCAACTGGAGTATGTAATAGTCTGAACTAGCTTTCAAATTTTATTTATTTATTTGTCAAACGTGTATAAGATTACAGATATAAGTATAAACATGATTATGAATACAGGACAAGGATACAAATAAATGGGGACAGTAGGACAGGGACGGTAGCATGTTGGTGCACTTAGGCATGCCCCTTACAGACGTCTTAGGAATGGGGTGAGGTCAACAGTAAACAATCTAAGATTAAAGTTATGGGGGATTTGGGGAAGTAACCACAGAGTCAGGTATTACATTCCAGGCATTGACCACTCTGTTGCTGAAATAGTATTTTCTGCAATTGAGTTTGGAGCAGTTTACCTTAAGTTTGTATCTATTGTGTGCTCGTGTATTATTGCAGTTGAAGCTGAAGTAGCCATTGATAGGTAGGACATTGTAGCAGATAACTTTGTGTACTACACTTAGGTCAGACCAAAGGCAGCGTAGTTATAAATTGTCTAATCCCAAAATTTCAAGCCTGGTGGCATAAGATATTCTGTTGTGAGCGGAGGAGTGGAGTACTCTTCTTGTGAAATACCTCTGAACTTGCTCAATTGTATTAATGTCTGATATACAGTGTGGGTTCCAGGCAGATGAACTGTATTCAAGAATTGGGCTAGCAAAGGTTTTGTATGCCCTAGTTTGCAGTACAATATTACCGGAAAAGAAGCTTCGCAAGATTAGGTTAACAATTCTTAATGCCTTTTTGGCAATGCTTTTACAGTGAGCTCTGGCACTTAGATCATTTGAGATGAGTACTCCAAGGTCCTTGACATAATGAGGATCGTCTACGAGGTTGTATCCACCCAGCTTGTATTTGATGTTCTGATTTTTTTTTTGCCAATGTGTAAAAAGAGCATTTGTTGGTTGAGATTTGGAGTTGCCAATTTTTTGACCATTCTGACACACAGTCAAGGTGTCTTTGTAGGGCAGCAACATTGTCAGTGGTGTTGAATACATCATCAGCAAAGAGAACGCAGTTGCTTATAATATGATCGCAAAGGTCATTTATGTAAAGTATAAAGAGTGTGGGTCCTAAAACGCTGCCTTGGGGGACACCACTGTTAACAAGTGCAGGGTTTGATATTTTGACTACTTGTTGCCTGTTTGACAGGAACGCAGCTGTCCACTTATGCAGGGATCCAGAAATGCTATAAGATTTGAGTTTTAAAAGTAGTTTGTTGTGTACCACTGAAACAAAGGCTTTGCAGGAAAAAAAAGAAAGAAAAGAAGTAAGATAGTTGCCAAACTATCTCAATCTATAAGGATTTTCTTAAAGTTTTATTTATTTTTTTATTTATTTAATCAAATTTCTATAAAGTGACGTAGAATCAAGCTAGCATGAACACAAAATGGCTGAAATGGTAAATATAAATATGCCTTAAATGAGCTTCTATATCTCATACAATAATTTGACATCTAAAAGAAATAATTTGATAAAAAGTAAACTGGGAAGTTGCAACTGCACAGAAAGCAAATCTTCTATTTCAATTTGTGTGGTGGATCAAGTAGGTAAGTTTCCAGGTTCAATATGCTATAGCTTACATTTGTGAGGTTGATAACATGTGAAGTACTTGGAAAGGACAAAGAGAAAGTACAAATTATTTTGCCACCCAGCTTTATATCTGAAGCTAATGGTCAATGGTCTTCTTTCCATGTTAAATTGTAATTCAAAGGGCTATTTTATTCCTCAATCTAGTGTCTATCCTACCTGAAGATAAGAATTCTTTTGTCTTTTCTCTCAGGTGTTAAATCTACCAATTGCCAGAAATTATAACATTATAATTATAATTATAACAATAAATACATTGAACAAAGCGTCCTGTATGCAAATCACTAATTCACTGTTTCAGTAATGGTTGAAGATCCATTTCATTATATTTCCCTTCTTTTGGAATAAATACTCTATAGGAGCTTCCTCTAGTCCAAAACTTTTCACATATGTAGATTCTGTCAAGCCCAGTCAGACTGAATTGTGGAAGTTGTAAACAGATACTTCTGAAGAATATCAAGTTCAAAGAGCAAGGAGTGACAGTAATTCACAGTAATTGGAAATTATTTATAATTTATTTTTTATTTTATTTATCTATTCAATTTCTATAGGCCATCCAACTCAACCAAGTAATTTACATTGATTCTGATTCTGGATACTATACAAATAAAAAAAAATCAAACACAATATCTAAAAGCATAGAAAAGCAAATAAATATTATAGGGAAACAAACAAACACACACACACACACACACACACACATATTATGAGGTTTAAAATGGCAATGTAGGTTAGTCCACTCTAAAGTGACTTCTCACAGAGAAGAAGGAATCAACTTGTTCTCCAAAGCATCTGAGGGCAGAATGGGAAGAAACAAGGTGAAGACCAGTAAGAAGAAATTCAACCTACTGTAGAACTAAGGAGAAATTTCCTGACAGGGAGAACAATCAGTATAATGGCTTGTCTCTCATAGTTTTGAGTGCTCCATCACTGCAGATTTTCAAGAACAAACTAGACAGCCATTTAACTGGAATAATATAAGATCCCCTGCCATGGGGTTAGACTAGAAGACATCCAAATGTTCCTTCTAACCAAATTATTCTGTGTTCTATGCTTCCACCCATTCTTGTTCTTCATTTGGGAATTATGGAGAATAAATTTATGTTCTCTTCCCTGTGACTATTTAAAAAAATACAATCTTGTTTTCTCTTCAATATCTCCCATCATCTTCATTGCTCTTCGTACTTTTTCCAGTTCCTCAGGGTCATTCTATTAGGTAATCAGAACTGGATAAGATATTCAACAGTGGACTGACTTGTGCAGCATCACTTTTTTTGCCTTGATCTTGGCGGTGTTATGACCAGTATTGCATTCTTATTTGTTTGCTTTGACAAATAAGATATCTGTGAAATATTATTTATGAAATGGTGTTCCACATCTTTTATACTGTGGATTGATAGGTTGCAAATTCTGTTGGTTGTACCTAAAATCAGACTCCCTGGGAAGGCTAAAATGACCTGATAATGTATTGTGTATGCTACTTCTTGGCTTTCTGATAATACAATATGGCATTTTGATGCTATAAAGAAACATTGTGATGCTAGTAAGCACTTTGCCTTAGAAAGTAGAAACCTGAAAATGTTTTTGATGTCAATCTGATAGCATGACTTGATATATTTTCTGGATTTCCTTTGAACACATAAAAAAAAAACAAAACTTGAGGAGCAGTGTCTACACTCTATAGCTTGTCCAGAAAACAGAGTCAGACACAAGAAACCAGGTTCCAGGATGGAGTTCAAAAGCACTGCAGATTTATTCTGTGTAGCCCAGAGGTCTTCTTGTGACTTGTGGACTTAAAGCTGCCAAGTTTGAAGACCTCTGGTGTAGCCTATATAAAAGCCTGATGTGATGATCAAGGCAAATTGGTAGCAGATAAGAGTCAATAGACTTTGGGGGGGGGGGGGGGCGGACTGGACTTAACTCTCTTTTGGGTGCAAAGGGACTCCAGACTGATGATGCATTTGACCTCACCCTTGCGCTCAGGCTTGTCATTTCCTACACACAAACTTCCACATTTCTCTGAAAAAATGCAAAGATTAGTCATCTTTCTTGTAGAAATGGTCATGAAAGAACTTAAGAAATACTGTAAATAGTTAGGCACCTTTTCAATTTTAATTGACAATTTAAATTTGTATCATTGGAAAAAATGGGAGCTAATTTTAACAAATCACACTAATTAGAAAACTGGCTATGTTCTAACACTATGTGAAGATGTTGGGTTGAGCATTGTTTAGAGCTCCTTTGGTATGCAATTCTGTTCTTGAACAATGCTGGAAAATGTTCTTACTTGATTTCCTTGCTGGCTTATAGTTATATAACTCCGTAGTAATGCTTCCTCTAATTCTTGATGTAGCAAAGAGGAGGATTATCAATCAGAATAGAGCTGGAAGGGACTTTGGAAGTCTTCTAGTCCAACCCCCTGCTCAAGCAGGAGACCCCATACCATTTCAAACAGGTGGATGTCCAGTCTTTTCTTAAAAAAACCCAGTGATGAAGCACCCGTAACTTCTGAAGTCAAGCTGTTCCACTGATTAATTGTCCTTACTGTTAAAAAGTTTCTCCTTAATTCCAGGTTGCTTCTCTCCTTGATTATTTTGCAGCCATTGTTTCTTGTCTTGCCTTCTGGTGCTTTGGAAAATAAGTGACCCCTCTTCTTTGTATCAGCCCCTCAAATACTAGAATACTGCTATCATGTCACCCTTATTTTCTTTAGACTGACCACACCCAAATCCTGCAATTGTTCTTCATATGTTTTTTGTCTCCAGGCAAGCTGCCGTTCTTTGCACTTTTCCCAAAGTTTCAACATCTTTTTTTTTTTTGTAATGTGGTAAGCAAAACTGAATACAGAAGCCAAGGAGGGGTCTTCCTTGCTTCTGCGAATAGCACTGACATTCAAGCACAAAACTGATGAACTTTGCTAGCGCCCATTTCAAAAACAATTTCAGGTTACTTCTCCCTTATTAATTAGAGAGTTTACTACTCAGCAGTCAAAATCTAGTCCTGAGGTCCAAATGGCTCTGGTCCTGAATTCCACCATTAAAAACGGTGAATAAGAGCAGTGACATTGCTTTTATGAGAGTACGTTCGTCTTAGGGGATTGCTACCTGACTAGAATGTGGCTGTGACAGCCAAAATATAATATCTGATAACTACCCAGAAATAGGAAGCTATGTAAATGCAGGAGAGTTTGTTTTGTTCACATGCATATTAACAATCGTGGCACATGGATATAATCACCAAGGGATACTTCTGTATTAGCGCTGCGCTATGCGCATGTACCGAATGGGACCGTATATACTACAAGTTGTCATAATACCCCATATATTTTCTTTATTCTTTTCCATAAGGGAATTTTCACTACTAACTCCAAGGCATTAGTTTCTAATTACATTTAATAGTATCTTCCTCATATTGTTGCTCTCCTGGATGTTTGTCATGCTGAGGCAGCTTTCTCAGAGATGTTGCATTCTTTGTTGTTGCACTTGCCAAGATGCCTATGGGACAGGGAGCAAAAAACAAAAACAAAAACAAAACCTTGTCAAAGGATCTATACAATTTAATGTCATTTTTCAAAAGGAACCAGGTTGCTCTGACTATCTGAGCAACTAGAACAAAAAAAAATTAAAATAGGTAAATTCTGTTGAGGAATATTAATCATATGGATTCATATTTTGGACCTCATTCATATTGGTGATTTTTTTTAAAGGCAAAGGAATTCTTAAAGCAGATTAAATTGAAATATGGACTTGTGGATTTTGTAACCGTTAAAATGTACACTTCATGGATGACATGTGATTTGCACTCTTGTGCCTCACTACATTTATTGCTGTGCACAATTAAACATATGGAAGATATATTCCATGTGGTTTCTTATGCCTCTTGCTGTACTCCTCAATGACTTTCTGTTCTTCCTTTTTGAGAAATTTCCATTTCTCTTCAGCTGCCATTTCTTCAATATCCACCCTCCATTCTTCCCTCCATTTCCATCTTTCCTTAGTATTCCTTAGTAAGCTTTCTTTTACTTTTTAAAAATTGTTATTAATCAGTAGGACTTAGCTATTTTTAATTGCTGAACCTGACAAGAAATCTGAATCATCGACTTCCAGTTATTCCAAAATGTATGACAGGCATTAAAATAATTTCTCATGTAATACATCTTCTGATACAGAACAAACACTGAGTATAACCACGTTCTTACTATTCAGTGTAATTTAATGCTACTGTGTTATCTAATCTCAGGGAGACCCATAGAAGCATTCCCACCCCACTCCAGCAGAAGGATATCGCAAAATCTCCATTCCCTCCCCATTCTGAGGCCAGCCAGACGTGGCATTTGCCGGTTCTCTGAACTACTCAAAATTTCCACTACCAGATCTCCAGAACCTGTCAGAACTTGCTGGATTTCACCCCTGCCTTGGATCACAGGAAGTAATAATTCATTAATAGGTGATGCAAAAAAGCAGAGTGCTTTTTGCAAGAAATGATAATGAAGCTAGAATTTTGATATTTTGAATACCTAATTCAAAGGCAAGTCCTTGAGAAAACTCTGATGCTTGGAAAAAAAAATAAAAGGCAATTAAAAAGAGGCTGACAAAAGTCTAGGTACTACATACTATCATTGATGACACAAGCCTGAACTTATACATTACTGGCAGACAATCTAGCAAATATGTTCATTGAATCATGAAGTAGGAAATGTCTCAAGGACTGAATAATAAAAAGGCTAAAGTAGTTACTTTTTATGTCCTTGAATAAGCTCTTAGGTTTAGGCATGTGTTTCTTGTGTAGAGAATGTCTGAAAAGAAATAACCTGGGCCTCCGGCTTGGAAGCTTATATGGAAATTCTCCCTTTTCCTTTTCTTCTTGTCTTCTTTCCCAAGCATGTGTCTTTATTTTTATAGAATATGGAGGATAAGTGAATGTCGCCTTGTTAGGGGAGACTATTACTTTGCTCCATCAAGGACAATAGTTTCTTTATAATGTCACCAAATTACAAATTACCCAAGGACCAAACTTCCTTTTCTAATGACCCTTGGTGTAATTATAAAGATGTTCTTTGGTTTTCACTAGTGTTGCTTCTGTATAATTGGGATTACACGGGAGAAGGAAACAGAAGATAAATTCCATCTGTTCAGGTCTCTTAACGTGGGATCCATTTATCAAGTGCTTTAGTGGGCAGAATTCTGCTATGTAAAAAAACAAGGGATTGTCACAATTTTAGAAATCACATTTATTATGCATTCCTTAAACCTGACACCTCTCCAGTGGAATGTGTTAGCTTGCAGTGATGCTTGTCACCAGAAATGCTTGTATGAGAAAGAAATGTGTAAGTGCCATTAAGCAATGAATTAACAATGCATAAGTTTTAAAAAGTATGCTAAATTAAAAAAAAATAAGCTGTGGATTTTATTGTGTTGTATTTTTATATGGCCTCTTTGTTGAAATGAACATTTTTAGGTAGCAAAAGAAGATTTTTTTATCACATTTAGTCAGGTTTGTTTCTTCCTCTGATTGGTATACAAAATGTGTATTCAAAATAATGGGCATATTAAAAGAACTTCATCTATCCATGCATTTGGGTAATTTTAGATCTTTTAGCCTAAACCTTCCTCTCTAAACTGTAGCAGCAATCTCGTATATAGAGATACTTGTATGTACTTTGTCTTTTTAAGAAACAAATCTTGAATCCACAAATTTATATTTGTGAATTCACTGCTACTTTTAACACAGATATGGATAGGCTGTATATGAAACCCTGTAACTTGTAGGGAAGTCTCTCTCATCTTTCTGGGCAATTGGTCCCAGTGTTAAACTGGTGTAGTAGTTAAGATTTTTTTTAGCTTCAGTTGCAACCTGTCTTCCTGTAATTTAAATCATTTATTTCATAATCTGGATGGAATGAAAAATAACAGGTCTTAACTTTTTATGTGGCATCTTTCCAAGCATTTGAAGAGTACTAATTTCTAAAAGCTGGACACCGCAAGCTTTTTCAATAATTATTTCTAGTTCTGTTATGATTCCTCACTTTTCTTCACTGCTGTTGCTCCAGTTTCTTTCTCATTTTTTTTATTCTGCTTGAAGTATGAAACCCAGAATTGCAGGAATGATCTGGTCAAAGCCAAATGATCTGGTCAAAGCCAAGCCAATTGGAAATATTTTTTCCAACTATTTGGAAAAAAATAGTTTTGAAGATGCAGCCTAAAAATTGAATTTGCCTTCTTTGAAATCTTATCACTTTCCTAGTTCATCTTCAATTTGCAATCAACCCAATCTTAGCTTACATTGCCTAGTTTTCCACATTTTGTCGGAAGAAGGGATAGTAACGAATTTGTCTGCCGTGTTTCACTGCTATATAGGTATATTTTCTACTCTAATTTAGTAGTATGTACTATGGTGGTCTTTGCTTTCTGTCCTCCATAGCTATTTTATCCTGGACTGCTGAAATGAATGGCTCCAATAGAAAAAAAACTTCTTGAAAGGAACCATTAACTTCCTCAAAGGAGACAAGTACACATAAACCACTAGAATTTTAACTGATCTAGTTATATATGTGCCAAAACAAAACAAAACAGATATTTGCTCTATGCTGTTGAATATTGTTAAATAGCCCTATGTTTTTGTTTATTACTTGTTATTATTTTAAAAAGTCACATAGTTAATCAAAGTGCATACACCTAAGTGAATAGCAATCAGCCTTTAAAAGTCATTTCTTGTTCATTCGTTCATTCGTTCATTCATTCATTCATTCATTTTCTATGACTGCCCATCTCAGTCAATGACTCTTTCCCAGGCTTGGTCCCAGGGGTGGGTTCTACTTACCTTTACCACTGATTCACAATGGGGCCTACGCAGAAGCTTCTGCGCATGCGCAGAAGTGTCCTGATGACGTCGGGGTCAGTGGGTGGAGCCTGCCGCCAGTTTACTACCGGTTCTATAGAACCAGTCTGAACCGGAGGCAACCCACCACTGCTTGGTTTCCTAATTTCTACTGTGGTGGTATGTAGTTAGCATATTGCCTCGTGTGAAGACTGTCCAGTTTGAAACCAGAGAAAAACAATTTATTAAAACTATTATTAATTAAAAATATCATTTGGTCTTTTTTCTTCACTCATCTTCTCATTTTTTCTTTATTGTGCTGTTGGTTACACCATACTCTACTTGCTTCATCTTACTCTTTTGTCTGCTCTTTCATCAACACCATCACCAAACTTAGCAACTCTTCCATCATTTTCTTTACAAACTGCTCCATCATCTCTTCCTGCATCTGCTTATACTCCTGCATCAGATTTGGCATGGAAAGGAACATAATTGGTGCTTACTTTCCTGATACAAGTGAAAAAGAAAGAGAAATTAGTGGGAATCCACTAATTGCTCACCATTATAAAGTCAGTCCAGACATCAGGTCATTACTGTGGGTAAAGTGGAGTCAAGCAACTTAAGGTAGAAGAGCCCTAAATCGATTGCGTTCAATTAAGGAAGTTATATGATAAAATCTGAAAGAGTGATGCAAAATATGAGACAGTTTTGCAAAAATTTGTCCTTGTCGGGAGATACATTGACTTCTGATAATTGTATTGTGTTGTTTGCAAGGTGTTATCAATAGTTCGTTTATTATCTTCATAATTGTTCTCTTTAGAGTTTTCTCAGGTATTAATGTCAGACTGACTATCCATCATTCCTCAGATCAGGGATCTCCAAACTTGGAAGCTTTAAGACTTGTGGACTTCAACTCCCAGAATTCTCCAGCTAGCATAGAATTCTGGGAGTTGAAGTCCACAAATCTTAAAGCTGCCAAGTTTGAAGACCTCTGCCTCAGATCTTCCTTTCCCTTTTTTTGAAGTTAGGGACAAGCTTTATTTTCCTTCAGCTATCTGGCACTTCATTAGTTCTCCAGAATTTCTTGAAAATAATACAGGTGAGATGATCAACCAGCTCAATAAGCAAGGAGCAATACATCTAAGCCTGGAAAATTAAACCCTTTTAAAATAAAAGAGTGTTCCCTGACATTGTTTTTTATTATTATTTTTTTGTCAGCCTCAAGTTTCAGTATTATCCTTTCATCTTGACTTTAACTATTTCCCACTGGAACACCAGGAGATGAATGAACCAAAATAAGACATTAGTATGGGTATTTTTTGTTTTGTTACATCGTATCATTTTGATGTATTCGCTGAGCAGCTGGTGTACTGATTCTTTTCTTTTTCCTTTTCTTTTGAACATAAACTATTTTTCCTATATTCAACCATTTTTGCTAACTGTTCATTCTAAGCCTTTCCTTTCCTGACAGTCCAGGGCTCGCTTTGTGTATCCTTCCTTTGAGCCCTGACCTTCTTTCCATTTCTTTTTTCTTTTCTCCTTTTTATTTTCCAGATGTTTACTTATTTTGGCTTTATTGACTACTGTAATGGGTCTCTATTTTTTTCCCTCTTCTCAAAAAGTTTGTAATTTTAATGTATCCTTCTTTAGGAATTTTCATTTACCATGAGTTTCTTTTCTTATTAGCTTCTCCTGCCATGGGGTCTTATTTATAAATGGTTTGAATTTTTTAAAACCTGCTTCTTGAAATCTGACACATGTCAGCTATCCCCCATTTTGAGTTCTCTTAAAATAAAACATTCCAGCATTGTTCGGTCATTTTACTCCCATGTTTCTGCTATTTACATTTCTGTAATTGAATCTTTCCTGTTGATTGGTATCAAGTCATCATAAAGTTGTATAAATTATATTCTCATTTTTTCTACTATGCAAAATAAGGGATAATTAGACTTTTGCAGGATCCAATCTGGGTTGGTCACTGGGACCAGAGGTTTTGTCTTCTGAGCTTTCAGACGCGTGGATAGACAGCACACAACCTGCTAGACAGAGGTTCCCTGAAGAAGGGCTCTAGCACAAGTCCGAAAGCTTGGAAGACCAAACCTCTGGTCCCAGTGACTGACCCAGATTGATTCCTGCAACATGTGTATTTGCCTTCATTCGAATTAGACTTTTGTTTATCTTCATATGGAAAAAAATTCTGGCTGAATATAAGAAACCGAGAGGGAGACAAAATACAAAACTGGATTTTTGAACTGAAATAAGTCAGGACAGATTAAAAATATTTTTTTTTACCGTGTATACATTTTTATAGCAATTGTGCTATATTCACACTCTTTCTCTCATTCTCTCACTCTCACACACTTACACTTACACACAAACACATCCTCCTTGCGCTCCATTCACATAACAGTTGCTAAAAGCAATAAATATAAACCAACCTGGCTCCACATCACAGCTGTATGCTCCTGAGAACAATCAAAATGCACAAATCACTTAAAGCCTCTTAAAAAGTGTACAGTGATATCTGAGTGCAAAGAGTTCCCACAGCAAAGAACAAGGCCTATCCTAAATTACCACTGCTGTTATTATACCAATAGTGGCCATAAAATACTGCATGTCATAGAAAGCAAATATTCCTTAGCTCTATAAAAATCCACCTAAAAGACTGAAAATACTTATTGTTTTTCCACATTTACATATGAATATATTTATTCCTATATACACAACTTTATTTATTCCTAACTATTATTTACTAATTTAGCAACTGCATCATTTCATGATGATTTGCATTTATGACAGTGATGGAATAGTAAAGAAGGAAGCATTTCTTTTACCTTCTTTTTCTAATTATTTTGGAAACATCTGCAGGCTACTGTATTTTTCGGAGTATAAGACGCACCGGACTATAAGACGCACCTACCTTTTTTGGTGAGGAAAACAAGAAAAAGAAATCTACCTCTGCCTCCCAGTAATTTTGGCTGGTTGCAGCAAACAGCAAATAGCCTGCATTACTTTCATTTTTGTTTTCAGCATAGCTTGATTAGCACAAGGAAGAAAAAAAAATCTGCTCCAGCAATTTACCTCCTTGTAGCAAGCAGCAGAGGTCCACACAAAACAGCTGAGAACAAACAGCTGAGAGTCAGGGGGCCAATCCAATCAACTTGTGCTAATTAGGCTGTCCTGAAGCTGAAAGGAGCTGTTTTTTCTTGCTGCTTGCTGCAAGGAGGTAACTACTGGGAGGCAGAGACCAAAGAGTGGGGGCCACTGGGTAGGCGGGGCTACATTCGATGTATAAGACATACCTAAATTTTCACCCCCTTTTAGGGTGGGGGGAAGGTGCGTCTTATACTCCGAAAAATACGGTAAGTTCTGAATGTAAAGAAAAATAATATGGAGGATGAGGTTTTTTTGTGAAGGTGAGTATGCCTGGAAACTTTTGCCACAAACTCACCCCCCCCTTTGTGGTCACTTCAACTGCAAGACTAAAACAAAGCAAAACAAAATATAAAGCTACATCAGTAGTGGGTTGCCCCCGGTTCGCACCAGTTCTATAGAACCAGTAGTAAAACTGGCGGGAGGCTCCGCCCACTGACCCTGATGTCATCAAAACGCTTTTGTGCATGCGTTGCAAAAAGGTAGTAAAGGTAAGTAGAACCCACTGCTGAGCTACATGGTTTGTAATTTGAAGTCTATTCCCACTTGGTTCTGCTACTAACTACAGGTAGTTCTCAACTTACAACAGTTCATTTAGTGACTGTTCAAAGTTACAACAGCACTGAAAAAGGTGATTTATGACCATTTTTCACACTTACGACTATTGCAGCATCCCCATAATCACATGATCAAAGTCTGGACACGTGGCAACTAATTCATATTTATGATGGTTCCCATTATCCCATTATCCCATATATGACTACCTTTTGCAACTTTATGACAAGCTAAGTCAATGAGCCAGATCCACTTCACAACTGCATTCGCTTAAATAATGTGGCAAAAAATGTAGCAAAATGAGACCAAATTCACTTTACTGTCTCACTTAGCAACAGACATTTTGGACTCAATTGTAGTCGCAAGTTGAGGACTTCCTGTATTCTCAGTTATGATTTTAGTTTGTTTTTTCTCCTTTTTATAGATTTACATGAAATAAATTATATATAGAAGTAGCACTGTACATATATCTGTAATTTAAAAAGCAAAAGTAGTGAAAAAGGAGAGGATGAAAAATACAGAACGTTGCACTTTTTAAAGAAATTACTCTGACTTATTTTCTTTTATATATTATATAACTATAATTAGTTTAATTTGTGATTCTTCAGAACAGAATATGAAACTGTTAGCTGTTTTTAGTCTACAGAACTTCTCTCTGGATCTGGATTTAAATAGATTTGTGTTCTTTGACCTGCCCAGTGATTATGTTAATTATGTCTGATTGCCCATATTTTTTTTATTGTTGATTTTATTTGCTGGTTTTTCTTTATTCTGAATCTTCACATTGTTCTTTTAATTTTTTATGTAAATGCTTCCATTTGAATGAAAAAGTTTTGATGAAGCTTAAATGTATGTGTGTCACTGGCAATATAGAACAAAACATGTGTTGCAATATCACAAAACATACCCTGGACTTTCATACTTGCTTCCCAATCTCATAGATGCATGTTTCGTCGTAGGACACAGATGCCATTGCTTTATATGAATGAACACATAAGGATGCACATAGATGTTTGAATGTATTATCCACTCTCCAGGCTGAACATGCCTGGCAATTTCAGTTAAATATTGATTATGTGCTGTCAAGTCATTTTCGACTTCTAGCAACCACATAGCTAGATTTTTTTCCCATGACAATCTGTTTCTAACTTGGTCTTTCAAGTCTGTCAGTGATGGACTGATCACTACCATAACTTAGTCCATCCTCCTTGCTGTTGGTTGTTCTTGCTTCTCTTTTTGTCAACTGTATAGTATTGAAATTAGCAGGGCAGAATGGGACAACTCATCATGGCCAGCTTAACGTGACCAGCTTGCCACTGGCAAATCACCTCTGCCAACTCACTGCCATCAAATTGTTGCAGGAAAACTCAACATGGCCAATTCACCACAGGAACAACTCACTGTGGGCACCCAGAGGTAGAGCCAGGTGGGTGGCAGTGGTGTTCTGCCCCAGCTCTGGATTTCTGAGGATATTGACACACACCAATGGCCCTTATCAAATTTATTAAGTAGCAAGAATAAACCAAAGTCCGGCAAAGGTTGGCAACCAGCCCAGAAAACAAGATACGATAAGACTTCCAAAAATGCTCTGATGATAATTACCAGTTGTTTCCAGCAAGAAACTTACTAACCATGTGTGACTTAAATAGGCTAAGGGAATGGCCAATTATCCTCAAGCCTTACTCGCGAGGAGACTCCTGCCTTTTGCAGCCCTGCGTGCTCGAGCATTGAGAAGAGGCTCCTCCACTTCGCTATCTCCACTTGAAGGAGCCTTTGGAGGTTCTGAAGGCCCTGGCTGAGTCTCTGCCTCTGGCACCACATCCTCTTCAGCCTCCTCGCTGTCCGATGCAAGCGCCAGCTGTGCAGGCTGCTGGTGCGACACCACACCAGCCTCATCATCATCGGGATCAGCCACAATCCGCACAGGCCACTGGCGGGCCACAACAAGTGGTGGGTTGCTCCCGGTTCGCACTGGTTCACAAGAACCAATAGTAAAAATTTGTAGTAGTTCGGAGAACCGGTAATAACATTGGCTGGCCATGCCCTTGAACCAATCCCCGGCCCAGTCACTGCTCGCTTACCCTGCCCACCTCATCAGAGGCTTTTTTTCTCTTTTTATTTTCAAAAGCATTTTTTCTACAACCGCTTCAGCCGAAAAAATGCTTTTAAAAGTTTTTTTAAAAAAAGTCTCTGATGATCGTGCGGCTCAGCTGGGATCGTCAGAGGCTTTTAAAAGCATTTTTTTCTGCAACCTCTTCGGCCGAAGAAGTTGTAGAAAAAAAAAAGCCTTTAAAAGCCTCTGGCGATCCCAGCTGAGTTGCCTGATTGTCAGAGGCTTCTAAAAGCATTTTTTTCTGCAACCTCTTAAGGTTGTAGAAAAAAAGCTTTTAAAAGTTAAAAAAAAAAGTTGGCCATGCCCACCCAGTCACATTACCCCCCCATCAAGCCATGCCCACAAAATAAGCCACACCCACAGAACAGGAAATAAACATTTTTAGAACCCACACCTGGTAGATGGGCGATCAAACAGAGTGGTGGCAGAAGCTGGGGGCTTGCCATTTTCACCACTGCCACCACTGCTGCCACTGTGCTGAGCTTCAGGCTGTTTGGAGTTTGGGCCATTTGGGAGCATTGCTGGTTGGAGGAGCCAGTAGCAGGGAGGTGGTGCAGGCCGGGCACATCCATTTTGACTTACAGCAGTGTTTCTCAACCTTATCCGTTTGAAATTTTGTGGAGTTCAACTCCCAAAATTTCCCAGCCAACACAGCATAACATAGCTGGCTAGGGAATTCTAGAAGTTGAAGTCCACATATCTTCAAACTGTCAAGGTTGAGAAACACTGACTTACAGTAAGTTTCTGAATAGCATATCTTCTCAGAAGAAAGTTATGGAAGTTGATAGACTTTCAACTTTAGTATAAGCACAGCTACGCTAAAGTGAAATACTTCTTTGTATGTGAAAATCGAATATATCTCATCAACACTCTTTACCTTGCACTTATATTTTGCATTATTTGTTAAAACCTCAATAATCCCATAATTACTCAACCTTTTTTTTTTTCAAAGCATCAATGTGTAGTAACTGCTATTAATAGAAGATTCCATAAGAGAAAATGACTAATGAAAAATGACAAACATAATTTCCCCCCATGTTTTGATATCTTTCCACGGAGAAGCCTGGGCACTGAATAGGAGCTATAAAGTTTCACACGGTTCTTTTTTGATTTTCAAATTTGAACACATTTCTCCAAGATAGATCATTCAGTGGAGGTGGGAAGAATTTAAAAATAATTTTTTAGATTAGCATGAGAAGCTAGTCTTGCTATGTATGTCAAAATCATAGCAGAATTGCTAAGTAGGTAAGATTTTAATTAAATAAATACATTTGGAATGTGGAACAAATGATTCTTAATCAGTGGTGAGCTGCTGCCGGTTAGGACAGGTTTGGGTGAACTAGTAGTTCCAATCAGGACTGACCCCACTCACCCGCCCTGGCACTATCATGCCCTTCCTATATAATCACTGGTTTTTCAATGCTGCAAGCATGGGCGCGCTCACATTTTTGCTTCTGGGCAAACCAGTTGTTACAACCGGCAGCAGCCCACCCCTGCCCTTAATGTTCTCATAATGGTGTTCACCTATAGCAATAAAGCAGTGGTGGGTTCCTCCCGGTTTGGTCCGGTTCGGCCGAGCCAGTAGCGGTGACGATATGACGTCGCCAAACCAGTTCTCCCCCGCCCTCTTGCCCCCCCATCCCCTACGTTATACTTACCTTTTATTTGGTCCCACCCCCAATCTATTGCTGCCTCCTGAGTCCCAGCTGATGACTAGAGGGAAAAAAACTGTTTAAACTCTTGCCGTGGATCTTCAAAGGGCAGTCTTACAGCTGATCAGTGTTAAAAGCAAACAAATGAGTCGGGTCGTAAGTGCGAGGACTGGTCGAAATGACTGACCAGCTAGCCACGCCCACCTAGTCACATGACCTCCAAGCCACACCTACAAAATAAGCCATGCCCACAGAACTGGTAGTAAAAAAATTTAGAACCCACCCCTGCAATAAAGTCTTGTTTCGCAAGCAAACCCACAACTCCTTCCTGATAGATTCTGTTCCTTTGACAATAGTTGTTCCTTAAAATGAAAATGTTTTGCACAAGGAAAGAAAAGCAGAAACCAAGAACCTCCGATGCTTTTTTGCAAAGGGACATGTAGCTAAATGTCAATGCACACATTTATTGCTTACATACATACATTGGGAAGAGTGGAGCTTGTTTAGAGATGAACTGTTAGAATGGGTATGACATTGAATTCTAGTCATAAATCCAGTCCTTGGTTGTTTGAAGGGTATTCCCAGTAGTTTTAAGAAGGTCAGGGAAAGCTTATTGTTGAGATTATAAACAAGTGTTAGTGAAATCAAGCACACAACTGATTTGAAATAGACCTTGTTTCATAAGGGTCAGGATCATTTGTTTATTGTTTTCATTTTGACTTGCTATTTAGGGCGCAATATTTATTCTTTTTAGTCTTAGATAGCTTTCTATATAAAAAGGAAAAGGTTGAAGGACATTTTTGTTTTTAAGGCATGCATGGATTCTAGTAAATGAAACTGTGGCAAGGCCAAGAGCAGGGCTTTTAAAACAAAAACAATGGTGTTTTTCCCGCAGTAGGAAGAGGAAGCTGACATCCTGTGAATCAATTTTAAGTGAAATAATTTTTCAAAGACTGATTCATATTGTAAAGTGAGTTATTTATACCTGAATATGTCCTCTGAATGACTACTCCACAATGTAGTTCATTCATCTGTTTGTTCACAATAAATACAAAGGAGGAAAGTGTCAACTTTAATAAGATTACCAGCAGGAAAAAAGGATTGTGTTGAAGCATTGGGACATCTGCATGATTTCATTGGGTAGCCACCTTAGTCTATCTCACTTATAGGGCTAAGTCAGTTTACAGTTTGCTTATTTTTAATGTCTTGAGTGAACACAATCATATGCAGTTTCTCAATAGACCATAAGTTAGTACAATATAAAAACTTTGTTTCTTCTGATATCGGAAAAGCTCAGGAGGATCTTCAGCCAACATAACATACGTGCACACTTCAAGCCCAAGAATACACTAAGGCAGAAGCTTGTCCACCCCAAGGATAAAACACCCAGACAGAAACTGTGCAATATGCAGCACAATGCAGTGAGTCATGTGCAGATCTGTACATCGGGGAAAAAAAACAACCACTTCATAAGCACATGACACAACATAGGAGAACAAACACATCAGGATTCAGCAGTCCATCTGCATTTAAAAGATTTAAAAGGCCACTCTTTTGAAGACAACAAAGTCCATATTTTGGACAGAGCAGAAAGAAGAGTTAAAGAGGACATCTATGTCAAAATTGAACAGCCTTCTCTCAACTGAGGGGGAGGGATATAACGTCATCTTTTTCCTATCTACAACACAGTCCTTTCAACAGTTCCAAGAAGGCTCCACACCAATTTGCATCACTCAGGTGACCCTGACAACAGAGATAAACCTCCGGGTGACCTTAACAACTTGCTAAAAGAATGCAAATGACCATCTGTCTGCAAGGAGTATAAATCCTTCCATTCCCCACCATCCAGTCAGAGCTGAAGAAGCTTCTTGGGTAAGAAATGAAACATCTTCAAAGAAAAACCAGAAAGTCTAGTTGCCTACTGGAGGAAAAAAGCACCTTTGTGTTTCCTCTGATGTCAAAACATACACACTTTTTTCCTAACCTCATAAGCAAGTAGGATGTTTCACATTCTTACTATAGTGTAGGAAAAATATTTAAATTAAAACGTTTTAAACAGTATATAATTATTTTCCATCCATAATTCTTGCTTTTGGGAATCTATTGTGGTACCCTATGTAATTACATTGCTGCAGCAATGGCTCCTCCAGTTTTTCCAGGGCTGTTTACATATGAAGAAGGGATAACCTTGAGGAACATAAAGAAGAACTTCTACCAAGACAGCGAGGAGATAAAAGAAATCTGAATCTGGGATAGAACTGATCTCTGAATAAGCCTCTCTGACACGACTTTTCCTAATTCTCAGGAAGATAAAGGGAGAAAGTGCATTCAGACTTGTAAGTTTCCTTTACTATATTCTTATAATGAAAGTACTATTAGTGTCCAATATGTTGGTTTCCTAGTTTGGACTGTCTTGAAGGACTGAGCATTAGTTGGAATCTTGGAATCACAAAGGCAAGTCCATATAGCTTTCTAGTCAACAGTAAAATAATTATTTGTCCTTGCTTCTTTTGATTGTATTGCAAACTTTCTTGCAAAAATTTCCTTCCATTTGTAGCATTTTTAGCATTTTCTTGATTCCTAACCCCACACTTAAAAATTGACTGTGGCATTTTATTCACTGCAATGTTCGGATAATGTCATAGTGATATTGGTTTCCATACTTTTCAGTCTCTTGAAATTATATTTTCTGAATCGTGTTTTTAATTATTGATCCCAGTGGGCCAAACTACAGTATTAGAGTGTGCCAGGCATGTATGCTTCTTGCATAATGAGTGTATACAAAGTCTTTACTGCAAATGGGTGGATTATAATTCCCAATGTGAATTGTGAAATATTGTTTCAGTATAGAAGTATGTTCATCTTTTGTTTGCTATTATTCCAATTCTTTTTAATAGTAATTTTACTAAACTTTACAATTAGAAAAATTAAAACTAATACGAACTAAAAAAAAATAGAAAGCGCAGAAAAGAAAAAAAGGAAAAGGTACAGAAAAAATAGAAAAATAAAAAGAAATAATGGAAAAATAAGAATATGGCAAAAAAAGAGAGAAACATATAAATAAATACCATCCCCTTTTATCACAAGAAGTATAAATAATTTTAGTAAGATATCATGTTCTATTAAAGTACAAATGAATTCTTCTTCCTATATCTTATCTATTTATAAACAAATCATTAAAGGCTCATCATTCAGTCCTGATTCAAAAGTCCATTAAAGGTTATCATTGGACAACATATCTATTTTGAGCTTGATCAAATAAACCAACTTTCAATTCCTTCCTTTTACTTTTAACAATTTTGATCTTTAATCCCTTTAAATAATACCCCAGAACTGGAGTTTTTTTTTCATTTTTTCTTTGTCCCTTTTCATAGAATTCCTGTATTTCCAAAATACAATGTAAAATCATCATAAAGTAAAGGTAAAGGTCCCTCCCCCCGCACATACGTGCTAGTTGTTTCTGTCTCTAGGGGTGGTGCTCATCTCAGTTTCAAAGCCGAAGAGCCAGCGCTGTCCAAAGACGTCTCCATGGTCATATGGCCAGCATGACTAAACACCGAAGGTGCATGGAGCACTGTTACCTTCCTACCAAAGTGGTCCCTATTTTTCTACTTGCATTTTTTACGTGCATTCGAACTGCTAGGTTGGCAGAAGCTGGGGCAAATAACGGGAGCTCATTCCGTTACATGGCACTAGGGATTCAAACTGCTGAACTGCCGACCTTCTGATCGACAAGCTCAGTGTCTTAACCACTGAGCCACCGTGTCCCTTAAAATCATCATATCTATAGACAAAAGAAAAAAAGACAAAACCAGTCACTGGATTACTCAATATTTATAGACTTTGAGGATGGAGAGCTATGTTAAGAATATAACATAGAAGTTATATTTTATGTAGTATCCTGGTGGATTAGACCACTCATGCATCTATAATCCAGCAGTCTGTTCTCACAGTGGCCAATCAATTGTATAAGGAAACCCAGTAGTTGCCCAATAGCTGGTCTTCAAAGGCAGTCATGCTGTCATCAGGGCTAATAACCATTAATTTATGGTTTATGAGTCTGATAGCATCCTTTTACACAAGCTGTTCCAAATCCAGCATTCGTACTATATTTAGAAACTAACAGGTACTGAACAAACACTGATAAGAGAATTTAGGCAGCAGTTTGAATTACTAAATAAATTGCTTATTTAAGCAAAAAAAAAAAAAAAGGAAATTGTTAGGATTTAGGAGATTATAGAAGCACCTAAAATATCCTGGTCCTCCATTCTTATTAATATTAGAAAAACTTTGGATTTTTATGCTAAGTTTATAACCAACAAAATAATTGTTGATGGAAACACACCAGTCTATTACAAAAGTTGACGTGAGTAGGTTTAATAATAAGAGAAGGAAGAAACAATGCCACAATGTTTTTTATAGCTAGTTCAATATTATCCTTTAATTCTCTAAGAAAAAATGGTGTGTGTGTTTGTGCGTGCTCTAAAATTTGCTAAAGATAAATATAATCAAGACTATCTGAAGTTAAATTCAATCCCATTTGACTTCATGAACAAATTTGTGTTGCTTTTTTGATGACAATAAAAAAAAATGATTCACCACTGTTTTCTTCTGGGATTTCTACTTTTTTTCCCTTTACTTTCCCAGTTAACATCATTGGGGATTTCTGTTGTTCTCCCATTCAAGTGCTAATTAGGTCTGACCTTGCCTAGCGCTTTAAAAATCAGAACTTGGGAACCAGATGTTCAAGAAATAAGAATTATATAGGAAAGGGGAGGATGTTAATGGTGTGACAAAGATATCACAGGTTATTAATTTATGACTCAAAGATGCAAGGGCAACAATTAAATATCATGGGCAGATGGTCCTCGGCTTTGGCAAGTTGGTACCTTCATCTTTTGCATCTCCATAAAAACTTTCTGCTGTCCACAATTTGCATATTGAACAAATAATATAAACATCCCAGAATGAACTATCATTTACTACAGTGAGGTTACCAACTTCACAGTTTCCCCAGGAAATATCATATCTGGGTTCTGTTACTGTCTCCTCAACAATTCCCCCTTCAAATTCAGAGGCTCATTGGAAATATGACATTTATTTCTCTTTGCTCAAGCCACTTGAGATTGTTATCATCATTTGGCTGGTCCAAAAATTAACTGATTCTTATAGGAAACTTAATATGAAAAGAATAAACTTACATGAAGTGAAACTAAGTCAAATACTGGTTAAATATCCACATATGGAAGCTCTAGAATGATAGTAGGCTAACAGCAAAATTTAGGAGACCAGGAAAGTAATGATTCCAAAGTAATACTTTGCTCTGGTTTCAAGCTGATCTTGAACCAGAAATGTCAGCTCCATTCCTCAATTCCTGTTGTGAGGGATAGATTTGGAACAGCTTTTAAGTGGTGGCAAAGTCTTTGTGCTTCTCAAACCCAGCAAATTCATGGTGTTATACTATTCCCTGAGAGCCACAGTAATGCTCTCCAACATTCTTCTCCTCATTTTTTCCCTGTATGCACACCCAACAGATATATAGTAGCATCTACTCAACTCCAGCTGTTTTGCTATTTTGCCTTTTCTCTCATGACATTCCCCAGGTGTCATGTAGGCTTGAAGCAATTTTAAAAAGAAAAGGAGGATGGTTTGAGCTGAAGGCTTAAATTTAACTGATTTTCAGCCAGCTAGTACTGTTTTAAAAGATATCGAAAAAATGGATGTGTTATTGTAGTGTACATTTTAAACTATCCATTTTTGCCATTTGATGTTATCGCCTGCTGTACTTTTTTCAAAAATACAGATATTTTCATGAAGCCAGAAATCTTGATAATTCTTGCTCTGCCCTATTTATTAGGAAATATCTGGCAGCCTTATCCTGTTCTGCCATGCTTTGGGAAGCCTGTTATTCGGTAGAAAGAAAATACAGAAACACATTGTCAGTGTTTCTGAATCTGATACGTAAGATCTGTTGCAGCAGGCTAATTGTACAAGCTGCTTTCCTTCCATGGTAGCTTCACTTGGCTACATTGCATATGGTTTTAATCGAATGTAAATTCATGCTAACATCTTTCAGAGACATCTTTTGTCTGGTTTGCAGGTTGCCAGGAGGTCATTGCATCATGCACCAAAACTAGATGGGACATGGTGGCAAAGACAGTTAGCATCGTTGAATTCCAGACTGCTAGCACTGGCTGTGTTACTTTTTGTAAATTCCTTTCTTAGTCTGTCACAGAACCATTGAAGAGACAATGTTCAATGAAGGTCTGGGGTGTTTGCATTAGTTTGAAATGTGCCAAATTATACACCTTTTACAGAAAGATGTGTTTTGCAACACTGTAGCATGCTGCCAAAAGGTTAATAGCATTCCTGTAATTGGTCATGTCTCCAGAGCGGAGCTGTGATGATGACTGCGCTTGTGTGTGAACTTCTGGGCTGAAATCCAACTTCCTCCAGTATGAGTTGTTCATCCATTATGAGTGAAAAGTTGGTTCAGAATTATATTTACATGACTTATGGATCCGGTAGATGATTGCCCAGTTTCAGCAGTGCTACAATTTGTGATTGCTTCTATGCCTTAAGTATTTTGTTTGTCTTTATGCATTGGTTAAAAAGTTTCAGGAGCCATTTCTTCTAGCCAGCTTCAGAATGTGCTATTTGTTAAGTTTGAATGTTATAGAAACTAGTAATTTAGTCAAAGTTTACATGCTTAATGCCATTTTGTAGCTCCATTCTAATACAGCCTTGTTGTTGTTAGTTGCGAAGTCATGTCCGACCCATCACGACCCCATGGACAACATTCCTCCAGGCCTTTCTGTCCTCTACCATCCTCTGGAGTCCATTTAAGTTCACACCTACTGCTTCAGTGACTCCATCCAGCCACTCATTCTCTGTCGTCCCATTCTTCTTTTGCCCTCAATCTTTCCCAGCATTAGGCTCTTCTCCAGTGAGACCTTCCTTCTTATTAGGTGGCCAAAGTATTTGAGTTTCATCTTCAGGATCTGGTCTTCTAAAGAGTAGTCAGGGTTGATCTCCTTTAGATCAATTTGATTGCCTTGCAGTCCAAGGGACTCGCAGGAGTCTTCTCTAGCACCATAGTTCAAAAGCCTCAATTCTTTGGTGCTCAGCCTTTCGTATGGCCCAACTTTCACAGCCATACATTGCAACTGAGAAAACCATAGCCTTGACTATATGCACTTTTGTTGGCAGTTCATAGATCCTATAAAGTACTTAATCTCTTCATGTACCTGCATTTCCTCCCCCCCCCCATAATTCGAATTTGTCAAATAAGAACAGTTGGTGAGCTATTGGATGAATTCTTACATGGTAATGCTGTTCTACCTGCCTGGAGTCATTATTTAACTTTCAAATTATGCTCTAAATTTTATTGCTTTGAAGTCATGTCTATGCTTTCAGTCAGCTGCTGTCATGCAATATATTGTTCTTTAACCAGAACATTGCAAATACTTTTCATGGTGAGATGTTACTTTTAGAAAAAGCTTTGTGTATTTACATGTCGTTCTAATTTATAGTAGATGAGTGAAATGTTAATATCAGCCTTGGTACATAAGTCTTGATAGCACATTGAAGACTTTTGATAAAGTTTTTTTAGTTTTCCAGGATTAGATTTTACAACTGCTACCAGTATGAAAAATGAACTATCAACCTCTGTCACTTTTTTGAAATGGAAGTATCACAAAAAAAGCATTATATTATGGTGTAATTAGTAGATATATTGTCACTATCAGAGAGTGATTCAGCAAGAGTCACCACCCCATCTTTCAAAATGCTCTGTTTTGAAGAGATGGCATTATAATGTTTGAAAAGTGGAGTTCTTGGTGCTGTCTGAATTTGATTGTTTGCTTGCAGATATTTCATTACCCAGTTAGATAACACCATCAGTGCAAGTGAGTGTGGGGTTTGCTCCCTGTGTTATATGCTGTAGCTTGCTTTGCCAATTTCAGTGGAGGTGTGGTTTTATGCTTGTTTGGAAAAGACACATAGGACAAAAGTAACATATTGTAAGCACTAGGCAGCTACCATAATTTGAAATTCTCCCACAAGTCTGGAAGACATAAGAAGTTCAAAAATAAAAATAATGAAGCAGAATATTCAACGCTCTTTCAGGATATTTTTTGTCTCTCAG
Organism: Arizona elegans; assembly: GCA_022577455.1. Taxonomy (NCBI): domain Eukaryota; kingdom Metazoa; phylum Chordata; class Lepidosauria; order Squamata; family Colubridae; genus Arizona; species Arizona elegans. Next base: position 18,214,542 of record JAKOOJ010000007.1, read on the forward strand.
TAATGTGCAGAATTTCATTTTTGTTTTTTCTTCCTGCAGAATTGCAGAGCTCAGGCTCATATAACTAATTCATATAAACCCACTTACTAGCTTTTTCTGTGGACAAATTCATTGCCTTACAAAAAAGTCATCCACTGGCTCAGTAAAGGTACTTACCTGGGACAATGTAAAACGAATGCTAGGAATCTTGAATCATAAAAGCAGTGTGTGTTGCCTAAATCTTAAAATTATCTGAAACAGCATTTACATCCCTCATCCCCCCCACCCTCATTAATCTTAGGCCAGATCTTTGACTATCTTTGGAAACTAGAACTTGGTAAATGTGATTCTAAATAAGTCCTTAACCTGTAGGGTTTTGCTGTATTTGTTGTTTATTGTTGGAGATAATGGGATTTAAGAGATTGCGTTCCTAGATTGTTTACCAGGAGAAATAGTTTGAAAAAGGCATATTTTGAAGTTGTCAGTCTTCTCTGTGAACATGGCATCAAGGTGGAACAAATATGCATTGCAGTTAAATCCTTGCATGCGATGACACTAAGCAAGCAATACAGAGCAGAACTTGCACAGTGATAGCAAACAGGTGTTTTGTTTTTGCAGTGGCATCACTGTATTTAGGAATAGATATCAGTGTAGGCAGGCAATATTTTTTTCCCTGTGCAAGACCATACTGGAGCTGGATATGAAATTTTCTAGCATATAAGTGACTGATAAAAAAAAAGTGAATCAGGAACTAAGATGACAGGAACATTTTAAATAGTGATATTGCTATTAGTGAATAAAGTAGCATGAAGATTCTTTTAACAGAGATGAAGTTCTAGACCACGGGTGTCAAACTGGCGGCATCACGTTGCCGTCATGTGATGTTTTGCAATGTTTTTCCCATTTGCAGAGCTGGGATGGGCGTGGCCTCTGCATGATGCATGCTGCCCGTGGGCACCAGTTTGATGCCCCTGCTCTAGACAGAGAGTTTGAGACTTGAATGTCTTTTCCAATACAAGTAGTCTTTGCTTACTACCATTCATTTAGCAACTGCTCAATGGTCCTGAAAATGGTGATTTACAACTGGTCCTAGCACTTATGATTATTGCAGCATCCCATGATCATGTGATCACCATTTACAGCCTTCCCAGCCTCCTTCTGACAAACAAAATCAGCTGGGAAGCCAGTAGGGAAGGTTGCAAGTCATGGTTATGTGATGTTTTGATTAACAACTATGATGATTTGCTTAATGACCTTGCCAAAAAGGTTGGGTAAAGTCACATGATGCCTCACTTAATAATGCACCACAATGATTAATTTTCTGGTCTCGATTGTGGTTGGACTACAGGTAGTCTTCCACTTACAAAGTCATTTTATTGAATTAGCCACTGGAGCTTTCCATAGCTAGAATGATATACAACATTTCAAATTGTTAGCATGTTAGAGCTTCCAAGCTCTAATAACTCTAAGAGTCAAAATACTGCATTAATTATGCATAGTAAAAATAACACCCATCTTAATGCTGTTCCTTTTATATGGAACAGGAAGCAGCTGAGTGGCCCAATTCTGGTACCATGCTTCTAATTTGGACTGGAGCCCCTGCTGCTTTTTGTTCCCAAATTGCTATAAACAACAGCTTCAGATACAAATAGAGGTCAGGATTGTGTTGTATCCCACAGACTCACAGAGAGTAAGAAAGCATGCCCATACTGTTGAGGTTAAACCTACAAAGAGTCTCTAGGCAAAAGAGTAATTTGAATCCAAATTACATGTCATAGATATTAAGTCTGCAGGTCATAAATATTAAGAGCTGGAAGGGGCATTTAAGTTATCAAAGTAAATAGGCATTACCTAATGAATTTTCTAAGAGTTTCAGGGTTCATCTTGCTTTTCACTTCTGCCTATGGAGAAGTCTGAACCAGAATAGGAGTTGAGTAATTCTGCCATTGTGGCAAACAGGTCTTTCCTGAACACTTTTTTCTCTTCCTCTTATTTTGAATGTTACTGTATTTAAATTAGTCCCTTTTCTTATTGATGATGCCATTTGTCAATGGTAACATTTTAAGATTCAGCCATTTCTACAGTTCTGAAGTATACAGTCTTTCTTAGCTTCTTCTTGGTTTCATTTGAACCTTTGGAGGAAAAAAAAATACAGTTCATATGGATATTCCTACTCACATTAGATTCTTCTGATGTCTCTTTTCCTTCATTGAAATTGTTTGCCATTTTAAGGTACTCCCGTTCATCTGAAGCATCTTTTCCCATGAGTTTCTCTCAACATGGAAATCCAGAGCCAGAAGCATAATATATATTATATTATATTATATTATATTATATTATATTATATTATATTATATTATATTATATTATATTATATTATATTATATTATATTATATTATATTATATTATATTATACTTTATTATATTATAATAATATGACTTCAGTAACAGAGTTGTTAATGCCTAGAATGCACTACCAGACTCTGTGGTCTCATCCCCAAATCCCCAAAACTTTAACCTAAAACTGTCTACTGTTGACCTCACCCCATTCCTAAGAGGTCTGTTATGGGCGTGCAAAAGGAGACCAGCATGCCTACTGTCCTAATGTTTCCTTTATTTGTATTCATTTTATGTATTCAATTCAATTCATGCTTATACTTATATATTTTATCTAATATGTACTCGACAAAATAAATAAATAAATAAATAAATAATACCACTGGATGCAGTGGGAATTTGGCAACATGTACCTGGTGATGTTGATAAGCTTCTGAATCTGCCACCTGCTATTTTGGCTTGATTTTAGATCATTTGTGGGCATATCCTTGACTTGACAAAGCAATACTTTGGTTTACTGGGTTTTTTCTACTTCAGTTTGAAGAACACTTAATTCTCCCTATGGTATAGCCCATTAGGTCTTTATTGTTGCTCTCTACCATAAACAAGACATTGAATAATTTAATCTTCCTACAGTGTCATTAGTGTAACATGTAGTTTATCCTACACTTCTTTTACTCATTTTCAGTTAAAGTTAGGAAGGGTATAAATGGGTTGATAGGGAGAGAATGGAAATAAAAGGTTCCTTACCAGTATATAAGCTCTGATTAGAACATTTCAAGAGAACTCCTGTGCAAGTAGCAAGACATGTGAATGTCTTTCCCTGTATAATTAGTAACCTATCTCTGCATGGTTATTTTTATAGAAAATCTGCTAAAACAGATTTTTTTTTAGCCATGATATATGGAAGAACCTGGGTCAGACATTAATTCAGAGAGTGAGTTTGCACAACATATTCAGGTTACCTTAAGCAAGCCATATTATGAAATGTAGCAATAAATAAATTTGCTGACATTTGTCAGACACTACGAAATTATAATTGTCCTTTAGGAGAAAAGAAAATCCAAAACAGCCCATTTTGTGCCAAACCGTAGCTGTTCTTTAAAGAGGGATTGCAAATCTCAATAGTGCACATTGTTTTGTAAAAACTGTTTCTCTTTAATTATGCATCTGGCTCTCCCAAAGGGCAGCACAGAGTCTGCTGTCTGTCAGCAAGAAACAAAAAGCCTAGAAACATGTGAATGAGATTTCACAGATCTAGGGCTGTATAACATCTTAGCTTACGTAGGTAAAACCTGGCTAGAAAGAATATGCACATAAAAGCCTACGAAAAAGATATACATACATACATACATACATACATACATACATATATATATATATATATATATATATATATATATATATATATATTTTCTGAGGTTTTCACGGGTGTTTGTATGTAGGTCTTTGGTTATTTGGGTTTTCTCCCGCATAAAATTGGAAGTGTCTTGGCGATGTTTCGATTGCGTGGAGGTGTGTTCTGATTGTTGGGGGGTTGGCTGTGCTCTGTTTGGATGGGGGGGGGGTTGGCTGTGCTCTGATTGGATGGGGGTATGTTCTGTTTGGGTGGGGGGTTGGTTGTGCTCGGGTTAGTCTGAGTTGCAGGGGGATTTGAGCTGCTGAGCTGCGTTGCTGTTGTTTGGCTTCACGTTCGTGGTCGTGCCACATCTTCATGGTGGGTGTCAGTTTGGATTGGAGGGGTTTAAAGTGGCTAATGATGCAGCTGTGGTCTGGCTTCTGGTTTGTGGTCGTGTCTCATCATCAGTGTGGGTTTGAGTTTGCTTTTTCCGTGACGTGTGGTGGTAACATCCTGTGTGGTTTTCGTGAGTGTGGGTCTGGTGTCATTCTTTGTGTTAGGGACTTGTTTATCAATGAGGGTGGGTTTCCAAATGGCTGGTAGGCGGGAGGTATCATCTCGTTTATTCATGCTGTGTGGGCGTTTTTCTATCTCGATGGCTTCTCTTATTATTCTGTTGTTAAAGTGTTCAGTTTTGGCGATAGTTCTGGTCTTTTTAAAGTCAATTTCATTCCTGTGGCTTTAAGGTGTTGGACCAGGGAAGAAGTTGGTTCCTTTTTTCTGACTGAGTTCTTGTGTTCTTCAATGTGTCACTTATTCTTCTGTTGGTTTGTCTGATGTATGTGGTGGGGCAGGCAGTGCATGGGATTTCATATACTCCTTGATTTTGTAACTCAATTTTGTCTTTGGGGTTTCTTAGGATGGTGGATATTTTTTGGTTTGTGCAGAATGCTGTCTTGATGTTGTGTTTGTGGAGGATCTTGCTGATTCTGTCTGTGGTGCTTTTTATGTATGGGAGGAGGGCTTTGCCATTTTCTTGTTCTCTGTCTTGGATTTTAGTGGGGGTTTCTTTTTGGATTAGGTTGGTAATCATTTCTTTGGAATCCATTTGATGTTAGTACGTTAGTGAGAGTGTGTAGTTCGGTTTTTAGTTGTTGTTCGTCAGCTAAGTGTTTTGTTCTGGAGATGAGTGTCTTGGCTACGGAGTTGATCTGTGCTGGGTGGTGGTGTGAGAGTGCATGCAGATAGCGGTTTTTGTGTGTTTTCTTCTGGTAGATGGTGTGTCCCAGGGAGCCATTGGATTTCTTGTAGACTAAGACATCCAGGAAGGGAAGTTGATTGTTAGCTTCTGTTTCCATGGTGAACTGTATTTGGGGTGTAGGCTGTTGAGGTGTGTGAGGAAGTTGTCCAGTTTTTCTTTCCCGTGTGGCCAGATTATGAAGGTGTCATCCACATATCTGAGCCAGAGTTTTGGTTTGTGATCCGATTTTTCTAGAGCTTGGTTTTCAAAGTATTCCATATAGAGGTTGGCAATGACTGGTGAGAGGGGTGATCCCATGGGTGCTCCTTCTGTTTGTTTGTATTTCTGTCCATTATAGATGAAGTATGTGTTGGATAGGCAGTGGTTGGTCAGATCTAAGATGTGCTTGGGGAGGTTATATTTGTTTTGGATAACTGTCAAGGCTTCTTTGATTGGTACTTGGGTGAAGAGGGATATGACATCGAAGCTCACGAGTAGGTCACTGGGCTGTAAGTTTTGTTGCTTTATGATGTCTATGAACTGGAATGAGTTTTTTATGTATGAGGTGATGGATTCTGCATAGGGCTGTAGTTGTTTGGCGAGAAATTTGGCTAGGTTTTGTAGTGGTGAGCCGATGGAGCTGACAATGGGTCCCTAACACGACGAATGACACCAGACCCACACTCACGAGAGCCACACAGGATGTTACCACCACACATCCACGCAGAAAGCAGACTCAAACCCACACTGATAATGAGCCACGACCAAGGACCAGAAGCCAGACCGCAGCTGCATCATTAGCCACTTTAAACCCCTCCAATCCATACATGAAGCAGAGTGACACCCACCATGAAGAGCTCGCACGGCCACAAACACGAAGCCAAACAACAACAACGCAGCTCACCAGCTCAAATCCCCCTGCAACTCAGACTAAGCTGAGCACAACCAAGCCCCCACCCAAACAGAACATACCCTAAGCCAATCAGAACACAACCAACCCCCCATCCAATCAGAGCACAGCCAAACCCCTAACCAATCAGAACACACCTCCACCCAATCAGAACACAGCCAAGTTCCCACCCAATCAGCTCACACCCCCACTAGCAGTTAAAAGGAAGAGACAGCTGCGATCTCACATTGCTCCTGGAAGCACGAAGCCGAGAACACCAGCCTGAAGATGACGAATGAGACTTCGTCGAAACGTCGCCAAGACACTTCCAATTTTACGTGGGAGAAGACCCGAATAACCAAAGACCTACATACAAACACCCGTGAAAACCTGAGAAAACATATATATATATATATATATATATATATATATATATATATATATATATATATATATATACATATATATATCCCTTGTAATATGAAGCACCAACTTCATATTACACATGTACACATGCACACACATATTGCTAATTAGTAAAAGTAGCTGCCGAGTTCATATGTGATCACTGCAAAGAAACACAGTTTCTAAGACCTTTTTGATTTTCCTCCCTCCCTCCCTTCCCATTGGATTTGGAAACTTTCATAGCTCAAAATCAACTCTGGGTGGCATACAATATTAAAGCAGACAAAAGAAATATCCAAAGATGATAGTGACACAGAAGAATCAACTATCTCCACACAACCAAGAAGTCTCTAAGATCCCTAATAATATTCAAATTAGTTCAGGGGCAGGAAGAAAGACCAGTTTTTAAGATTTTAAAAAAGAAGGCAGGGACAGGAACTGATATGGATATGTTTCAGTGAGCTGAGGAAGAAGGCATAATTCCAGAGTCCCATCACATTTTTTTTAACAATAGGACCAACATTGTCAAATCAAACATGCTTGGAGTATTTCAAACTGTCTGGATCATCATGTCTGGGTTAGCTGAAGCTTCTGAGTAGTCTTCAAGGGCGCTCCCATGTAGAGGTTGTTGCAATAGTCAACATGCAAAGTGACCAAGTAAGAGTGATTAGCCAAAGTGCCTTCCTGGTTCAGAAAGATGAATTTGTGTGAAATCTTCACTCCAATATGGCTATAAGACAGACAGTGACATCCTAGAGAAAAATAAAAGAGTTGCTTTTAATTCTGCTGTTGCTCAAAATTAAAGGTTATCAGAATAAATGTGACTATTATGTTAGATAAAGATAATGAGAATGAAATAGTAGAAACCTAATTTTACAAAAGGTCATCCCCGATTGCACTGATTCTAGTAAAAAAATGACATATGAGCACCAATGAAAAATATACCGCTTAATTTCTTTAACAGATGAAGATGAACATTTCTCAAGGGTAAATTTGAGTATTTGTCTAAATATTTTTTTTAACCATAAAAAGACTGGTTCAAGATTTATCTCTGTTATATCTTAACTTAGCATTAATGCCTGAAATTTAATAGAAGATATCATTGATTTCTACATTGAAATTGTTCTGGACTCTAGGTGGTTCTAAACTTGTAGTTAATAAAAGAAATGACTCAGCAGGTGGCAGCACCTATCCAATCCTGTTTGAATTTGTTAATTTGGAAGGTAAACAGGATTAAGATTAGTTAGTATTTATAGGAAAGATACCGGAGAATTTCAGGGAAGAGGAAATTATTCCAGAAGATTGCAATGGCAAGTCACTTTTTAATTTTTTTTAGCTGTTTTAATCCTGCCTTTATTATTTTTATAAATAACTCAAGGTGGTAAACTTACCTAATACTCCTTCCTCCTCCTATTTTCTACAACAACCCTGTGTGGTGACTTGGTCTGAGAGAGAATGACTGGTCCAAAGTCACCAAACTATGTTTCATGCCTAAAGGAGACCATAACTTACAACGTTAGTACTTTAACCACTACATCAAACTGACTCTCATAGTTCTACTTGGAAATATAGATATCAAAATAAAATCAATCTATGATGTTGCCCTATTTGACTTAAACATAACAATTACATTTTACAAAGTAAGTACACCATTAAAAAAAATAGAAAGAAGAACAAGTAAACATCCATATTTTGTACTTTTAATTAGTGCCATAATATTAAACAATTGTCCATTGCAGTTCATACTGATTTGTACCAATGTCACAGTATAAACCTATAATTTAATTTAATAGCTCCATTTCAGTGGCCAATGACTATAATTTATTCCAAAAAACTATTGAGGAACAGAATTGAAGCCAACTGTTATGTCAATAAAAGCCACAAAAATCTGCTTAATAAGTCTAACTAGGAATTAATTTGCACTACATTTTAGCAAGCAATAGTTTATTGTTCTGTCAGTCACAGTGTTTCCAAACATGAAAATACTGAAGAAAATACTGTTATTTTGAAGTAACTTAAACAATATGTTTCTTAAAAAAAACAATTGTATCTATTTGAAACACTTTGGGTTTGTAAATAACCTTTCTATGGTTTAGAATGTTTAGAAAGTTTTATTTTAAATACAAATTTCTATGACTTTTTAAAATTATGTTTTACACAACTTTCAGAAAAATCTATTTTTTAGAAGCATTTTTCACAAACAAATGAGATTTTTGTCTAGTTTTTAAGTACTCTGTCTTTTAAGCTTGTGAACTAAACTATGGTACCTGGTTTGGCGGATTTCTATAGAATCCATGATATTATTTTTAACACACTCAATCATAAGTTATGATAAAATAGTTGAAGAAGAAAATGATTTATTAATCAAAAGCCAATTTAATATAATACAATTTAACCAGTCTTCATAGCTAGAATTTTATGATTCATTGAAATAGAAATTAAATGTTCAGAGTTTTTATGGCAAATGGCAGGAAAAAATTCTTTATGGTGGATTTAACTTCTCAGGGCTAGGTGGTCAGGATACTAAAAGATCCATGGATACAGGTAGTTTCAATTTACGATCATAACTGAGCCCAAAATTTCTGTTGCTAAGCAAGACAATTGTTAAGTGAATTTTGCCCCATTTTACAACCTTTCTTACCACAGTTATTAAGTTAGTAACATGGTTGTTAAGTGACTCTGGTTTCCCCATTGACTTTGCCTATCAGAAGGTCTCAAAAAATGATCACATGATCCTGAGATTGTTATAACCATCATAAATATGTACCAGTTACCAAGCATCTGAATTTTGATCATGTGACCCAGGGGTGGGTTCTACTTACCTTTACTACCAGTTTACAATGGGGCCGCGCACGGTTCTGCGCATGCGCAGATGTGCTTTGATGATGTCAGGGTCAGTGTGCAGAGCCTCCCACCGGTTTTACTACCGGTTTTATAGAACCAGTACGAACCGGGGGCAACCCACCACTGATGTGACCATAGGGATACTGCAATAGTTGTAAGTATGAAAAGGGATCATAAGCCACTTTTGTAACTATTGTTACAACAGTTATAACTTCAACTGTTGTTACTCCTGTTGTAACTTCAAACAAATGGTTATAAATCAAGGACTATCTGAATTGAATGTCAGGGCAGAATTCTATGTTCCAACAAAGGCTGACAAGAATGATGCAAGCCAGATGTCTATGGAGGTTCTCAGTCATCCAGATCATGGTTGTCCCAAAGATGCTTTACAAAAGGCAACTGGACTTTCTTTGCTTTTTCCTTTAAGTCATTTCACTTTTCATCCAAGAAGCATCTTCAGTTCTTCACATCCAGCTTCCAAACCAGGGTTATATTTAGACAATTGGTAATGAAGCTTTGATGGATTTAATCAAGTTAATCAAGTACTGATGCCTGAAACCCACAGCAAAGGATGGAAATGGATTTGCTCCCCTATGAAAAGGAAACCCTTTTAAACTGAAATAATATAGACTTGGATCCCCAGCTGTATTAATACCTCAGTTGCAGAAACGTGTAGGAAAGGCTTTGAGAAACTCTGTAGAAGATGAATTGATAAAGAGTTTCTGATCAAGTAGAGTTGGGCGTTTGATTTCCATTGTGAATATAAGTAAATAGAAGTATTGGCCAAGTGTGTGGTTGAGCTCAACTAACCTGTAGCAGTGCTGTGCACAATTGGCATAGAGCTGATAAGGTATGAAAGTGACAGATGCTAAATGGAATGCGATAGTGCCAGGGGTAACCAATGGTGCTTGGAGTAAAGATAATGGGGATGACATTAAATCAGTGATGGGTACTATAGGAGAAAGCGATCCCCCAAATTAGTGTATCTGGCATTTAATTCAGTTGCTTCAACTTTCGGGCCAAATGGCCACACAGGCTCTGGCCTCAGGATGCTGTATCAGCAGGCGTATGTGATAGAAGAGCTCCTCACTTAGAATTGGTCTTAAATGATCATGCCTGTTTGGCATCTCTTATGATAGTTTTATCAAAGGTTTGATTTGAGTTTCAGGTTCTGCTGCAGCCAGGACATTTGCAGAGTCATTCACAATATCTTGGCAGGAATCAATAGCATTTCCTAAAATATAGTTGAATATGAATGCCTATAGATGAAAATGGATTATGGGAACAAGCATGTGGTTGCTGCTGATGCACCAATCAGCCTGCTGCCTTCAGCAATCCCCAGTGACCATGCGGCTGTCACAAGTAATCTTGTCCCTAGCCAAACAGATTCTAGTTCTTCTATAGTTTGGAGGAGAAGAGATGTGATGTGAAAATGGAAAAAGTTGGCATGTCGTTTATGATGATCTAATCCTTTTCAAGTCATGATTCATAAGTACCTTGGGATTCTGTAAGAATGATAATCCCATTAAAATAGTCTGCCTTAGGCATTTACTGAATTCTGATGGTTTTCTGAGGGCACTCGCTGGAATTTCCTGATGATTCAACAGGCAGTTCCATTTCTTGTCTGATTGATCTCTGGTATAAGGAGATGACTAGAACCAAGGATAACATTGTACTCTTCTTGTTGATGATCTTGAGTAGGATCTATGAAAGATGAAGCATCTGAAAAGACTTACAGAGAAATGATAGTATAAGATTGAAAGTAAATATGAACAACCACTTGAACATGGCCAGATTTTGATCTACACAGAGGTGATAAGAGCAGTGAAACTGTATACTTCTCAGCTTCTATTGATTGGAGGGTAGGGGGGACAGAAGGAATATATCATATTTGTAGGATGTTTAGATGCTTTTGTGAATTTCTTTTTTAATGAAGCCTCCCATATTATCTCAGATACTAATGCCAAATGGGCAAAGCCTGTCAAGTGAGTTACCTAGGATAGCTTAGAGCTAGGGAGTGGAACATTTATAGCTCTTTCCCATGTATTATAGAAGATGGTGATATTTTCAGAAAATATATGGTTGAACAAGGATTCAAACTCAAGAGTTTTATAGGTCTAATATAACAGCAGAGCCATCCTCCAGAAAAAAGGAAGGTTGAATAAATTGTTAGCTTAGTTTAGTTGATAAAAGTTGATTTTGTCTCTCTGAATTCTTTTCATTTCAGAAAATAATGAATACAGGGCAACTGTGAAAACATTACGCTGGATAGTAAGATGATAAGAATCAGCAGTTGAGTATTCTTGTTTTCCTTTATTCCACTTGTCCTTTCTAGATTTTAACCTGTGGGCAAGGACTGTCTCCTTTCAGTGATCTGTAATTCATCCTGAGTACTTCTTCAGCTTAAAGATAGAGCATAAATAATAGGCTGGTGTGAGGCAACTTAGATTCACCTTGACAAACAGAATTGTGCCACTTTGGTGACATGATTCATTTTGTCAAAGCAAAAAGACAATGAGATTTGCTTTTACAAAGGTTTTCGTTTCCTTCAAAGCTTCTATCTCCTATCTTCATTTACCAAAGGTAGAGGAGGTTTCTATGTAGGCCATGGTATTCAATCTGCAGCATCTTAGGCTTCAGTGAGGATTAAGGAAAGGTGGATGGGTAAATTCTTTGGCACAGTTCACCAAAGCTTGGCGGTATCAATGCTGGAAAAGGTGAGCAATCTTCCATGTTGGCTACCAAAACTTTTAGAAATCCCTTTAGAGAAAATGATCAATAGCTTCTCCAAAATCCTCACGGATATTTTTGGCATGTGATCTGAGGAAGACTGAACAACACCTTCTCCAGCAGCTCTCATCAAAGCATCTTTTGCACATGTCCATATTCAGTCCCTGTTATTTCCAGGTATGATAGGCTGCTGCAAGTCAGTATAGACATAACTGAGCTTGATGGGCCTGTCAGCTTCTTAAGTGAGTTCTGCTTTCTCTCCCTTTTAGCTTATTAAATTTCAGTTCTTACAATTTTGTGATGAAAAAAGTGAATTTGATGATTTTGTCCCACTGGTCCAGAAGTGTGCTAATGTAATTTATTACTCATAATTTAATTTGACAATAGTGCACAGGTGGTTAGAAAGTGGTCTATGGAAACTAGGGCAAGTTTCACTTGATAAAATCTATATTTATCTTAGATCATTTGAGATCATATCTGAGTAAACAGTAAATATTTGCTAATTCTTTGTTAAATTACATATAAACTGGTTTCATTATCAACAAAGAAAAATATAGTATCTCATTCTTGTGTCTGTCTTTAGTATTGTAGTTTAGAGGGGAAAGCATCTCTTCCATTTTTGATAGATAGACTATGTGCCATAGTTGTTGTCAACTCTTAGACTATGTGCCATAGTTGTTGTCAACTCTTAGCAAACACATAGATATTCTCCATGATGATCTGATCCTACCCTTTAATCCTTTGGGTGTTCTAATGGTGCACTCTGTCAGAAGGAGATTGACAGAGCCATAGGAGATAAGCAGGGAATTTGTTTAGAGTCTCTATGTAGTCACAAGAGGTGAAGTCCAACCTCCCTTGAGTGCTGTTGAACTATATGTAGTTTTACCCAGATGCAAACCATTACTATAAGAAGATTCCTGTGTATAGGCTTGAGTAATAAAGTAATAAATTGAATCCTACATTTGTGGGCCTGGTAATTCATGTCTGGCAACTCATTGTCTCTGTACTGAACTTATCCACCTTCATTACTGGTTGTCCTTTTCTTCTATTTCTTTCTACTTTTCCCAGCATCAGAAACTTTTTGAGATAGCTAGATCTTTGTATAATGGATCTGAAATAGGATAATTTGAACTGTATCATTTGGGTCTCAAGTGAGATTTCGGGGTTCATTCAGTGATCCATTTGCTGATTTACTTCAGGGGTGTCAATGTTGATTTCATTTCATTTATTTTTTATTTTATTTTATTTTGAATTTGTATACTGCCCTTCTCCCTGAGGACTCAGGGCGATGAACAGCCAAGTAAAAACATCAAATACAAATATTAAAATACAGTTAAATATATATATATAAATTTGGCCCCATTAATTAAAAACGATAAACAAAAAAATTAAAAACACTTAAAAAGTTAGGCCAGCCCAGCTTGCTGGAAAAAGAAGGTTTTAAGGGCACGGCGGAAGGCACTGAGGTCATGGATTCTCCTTATCTCTGGGGGCAACTGATTCCAGAGGGTAGGTGCCCCCACAGCCTGCACTGTTTGGCTGATGGCACCCCGAGGAGGCCCTCTCTGTGGGAGCGCACGGGTCGATGGGAGGTCGTTGGTGGAAGCAGGCGGTCTCGAAGATAGCTAGGCCTTATGCCATGGAGCGCTTTAAATGTGATAACCAACACCTTGAACCGCACCCGGAAGACCACCGGGAGCCAGTGCAGCTCACGCAGGAGCGGTGTTACATGGGAGCGCCATGCTGCTCCCGTCACTACCCATGCTGCTGTGTTCTGGACCAGTTGGAGCCTCCGGGTGCTCTTCAAGGGGAGCCCCATGTAGAGAGCGTTGCAGTAGTCAAGGCGAGAGGTTACGAGGGCATGAGTGACTGTGCACAGGGAATCCTGATCAAGAAAGGGCCGCAACTGGTGAATCAGGTGAACCTGACAAAAGGTCCCCCTGGTTACAGCCGTCAGATGTTCCTCTAAGGACAGCTGCGTATCCAGGAGGACTCCCAGATTGCGAGCCCTCTCTGTGGGGGCCAAAGACTCACCCCCAATAGTCAGTGATGGAGTCAACTGACTATATTGGGATGCCGGGAACCACAGCCACTCAGTCTTGGAAGGGTTGAGCTTGAGCCTGTTCCTCCCCATCAGAGTGTCATCAGCGTACTGGTGGTATCTCACCCCAAAGCCACGGATGATCTCGCCCAGTGGCTTCACATAAATGTTGAACAGGAGGGGCGAGAGGACCGACCCCTGAGGCACTCCACATACTCCATTGAGGGCAGCATCAGGGTTGTGTTTGACCTTGGGGGAAGCAGGGTATTTGTGGCCAGGGTAGGCATGGCCAGCTTGAAGTCACTCATGTTGGGGGCATCTGTGGTGGCCCAAATGCCCTGCCCACAAAAATGGGCTCCTGAGCTCCATTTTCAGCTGTGATGGCCTCCTGCAACCCTCTGTCAGTGAAAACAGAGCTCAGAAGGGCCTTTTGCTGGCAGAGACACTGTAGGCTGGTCCTTTGCTGTTTTCAGAGCAGCCCTGCGGGCCACAACTAAGCACCCTGAGGGCTGCATCCAGCCCCCAGGCCTTGAATTTGACACCCCTGGTTTACTTGGATGTCCACAGTATTTTTAGGAGTGTTCTGTCCCAGCTCCGGATTTCCAAGGATATGGACACACACCAACAGTCCTTATTAAATTTATTAAGTAGCAAGAATAAACAAGACCGGCAAAGTTTGGCAACCAGCCCAGAAAACAAGATATAATACTCTGATAATAATACGAGTTGTTTCCAGCAAGAACATACTAGCTGTGTGCGACTTAAATAGGTTAAGGGAGTGTCCAATTATCCTCAAGCCCTAGTCTTGAGTAGACCTCCTCCTCCTGAGTAGCCACTCCTGCCTTTTGGCAGCCCTGCGTGCTTGAGCATTGAGAAGAGGCTCCTCCACTTCGCTCTCTCCACTTGAAGGAGCCTCTGGAGGTTCTGAAGGCCCTGGCTGAGTCTCTGCCTCTGGTACCACATTCTCTTCAGCCTCCTCGCTGTCCAACACAAGCGCCGGCTGCGCAGGCTGCTGGCGCAACCCCACACCAGCCTCCTTGTCATCGGGATCAGCCACGATCTGCGCAGGCCGCTTGCGGGCCACAACAAGGAGTCACTCAAACACTAATCTTCAAAGGCATCAATATTCTTCCTATCCTGCTTCTACAAAGTCCAACTTTTGCTTTCATAGAATGTCATTGGGAATACTGTATTCATGATTCTGATTTTTGTAAGTAACATTTCATAGGTCAATGTATATAGACAATAACTCTAATTGGCCTCAGTGAGACATTTCATGACAGTCTTTGTCTTCTATCACAGTTTCACTTTCCAACTGCTCATCCAGATTCTTCATAAAACATCTGCACATGAATGGTTCATATATATAGAAACCCCTTCTGACACTTCCTACAGATTATAAGAAACTCTGGCTAAGGGGTTTTTTTCCTTGCGCAAGTCTATTCTGTGAAGCAACACAGCAACGTTGTTTTTCTATGTGAAAGCAAAGGGAGAATTTTGTTCCCAAAGTAGTTGCAATGCAAAATAAATGGAGTTTGCACCCCATTTGGATATTGGTACAGCCATACAAAATTGTTCATACTTCAATTCCATCCCTTTCTTCTCTCATGTGATGCAAGAGCAGTTGCAATACTGAGAATGGAAGATGTTACCTTTTTCTTCTTGTTTCAGAATTCGTTCTATATAATTAGCTATATCAGCGATGGATCCTGACAGAAAAAAAAAAGTGTCTTCTTGGTGGTATAATATATTGTAGATATGGTAGATTATTTCCTTTCTGAAAAGAGTTTATTTCCCCAGTGTTTGCATTGGCATTTGAAACTCAATGCTCAAAAACAAATGTCCATCAGGGTCAGTATTAGGAGAAACAAAACTGCTTGTCTCTGCATTCTGCATCCGGATGCATTTGCAAGAATTTTTCATTTGGAATCAAACACATACATACACAATATTTTAAAATGTTTAGAGATGGTCCTGAAAACAATTTGTACATATATATATATTTTTTAAAAAATTGTCTCCTGTCTGCACACATAAATTTCATCATATACAATATTGGAATATGAGACCTTCATGGGTTTAATTTTATGAAAGAATTTAACTAAACTACTGTCAATAGTCCTAACTACAAAATGTAATGCTTTGAGGACATTTGCCTGTCAAATGTTTTACAAATTAACAAGGCATTATGTAACTACCGTAGTTTTCAGAGTATAAGACGCACTCTCCCCCAAAAGAGGCTGAAAATTTGATTACGTCTTATACTTTGAATGTAGCTTTTTTGAAGCTTTTTTTCAGCCCTAACGAGGCACTAATGAGTGAAGCGATCTTCCATGCTTAGCCTGCTTTTCTCATTGCTTCTCTCTCCGAAGATCAGCTGTGCTTTAAAAGCTGTTTTTCAGTCCTAACGAAGCGCTAGTGAGTGAAGTGATCTTCCGGGCTTCGTCTGCTTTTCTCACTGGTTTTCTCTCTGAAGATCAGCTGTGCTTTAAAAGCTGTTTTTTATCCTCAATGCTCAAAACCAGCGAACTAATGTGCTGAAGCTGACCAGACTAAGGACGCTAGCCAGATGAATATCTGGTAGGCAGAATCCCCCCCCCTACTATTTTCCTCCCCCAAAACTAAGGTGCATCTTATACTCCAAAAACTACATTTTTTTAAAATTAGATTTATATGCCGCCCTTCTCGGAGACTCAGGGCGGCTTACAATGCGTTAAGCAATAGCCTTCATACTTTTGTATATTTTATACAAAGTTAGCTTATTGCCCCCACAATAAGGTGATGGATTGAATCCGTTGACACTCATACAAAGGTCTTTAAATCCTTTGTTCCTAACTCTTTCATTTTAACAAACCCTCCTGGAGACAGCCTGTCCAGCATACACCCACCATCCATTTTATTCCTAAGAAAGTCCCTCTCTGTACTGGTTTGTTTCACAAGGAGTATTTCCTTTGAGTTTTCTCAGTAGTGTAACCTCAAGGGAGTATGTTAGACTTAAAGCCTCAGAATCAATGGGATGATTCATCAAGAAACTTGAGCCTTTTAGAAAGTCTAACAAACTTTGGGAATTCGGATGAGAGAAAGACAGGGAGATAGGAAAACAAAATGGAACAATGAATGACAAACCTTAAAAAGAGGTTATACCCCCATTCAGTAATATACACAAAGAACAGTGGCAGAAAGAAATAGCACATAACATAATAAGAATAATCCAATTTAAAAAAAAAGACTACATGTGAATCATTTCTAATGGATTGACAGGTTAAGATTTTATTGACAGATCAGCTGCAAATTTTCCTTCAATTCTTTCAGATTTGAACACCTTGGGATGGAATTTCTTCCCATCCACCACAATTTTAACTCTTGATCTAATGAATGTGTAATCCTTCAGCTGCATTGCCTGTAGGTATTGGAGTGTAGCTAGTTTTGCTACACATAAAGAACTATTGTATAGTTGGAAATAATATTTTATGTAATCAAATTTAATCTTCAGGTGCATAAAACCTTCCTATAGGTTTAAGATGTAGGCATGAAAGTATTTTTAAATCATTCAAAAAGCAAATTTATCTGGCCATAAGAAAAAATGGCATAATCCATGTTTAGTGCAATACTGTTAATAGCTTAACCAAAATTACACAATATAGTATGGATGTACTAAAACTCAAATGTTTGTTTTTAGAAAGAAAATAATATAAATTAAAGACAGGGATGAAAAGAAATAGTTAGGATGTATATGTGTGTAGCCTCCATTAATATTTATGGGGAAAAATGAACAATTTTAGGTCTTACGATCTAATTCTTTTTTACAGTTTGCAAAATGGAGCTTGTTCTTTTCCTAAGTAGGGTTATAAAAACAGTTATAAACAGTTAATAAAAAGAGTTAGATTTCTTGAAATCAGATTCCAAAAATAAGTTCTCATTCCTGCGAGAATTCAGACTGTTTTAACAGCATGCTTTTTGGAACACTCCTTCAGGTACATTACCGATGTTCTAAAGGGCATATCTTAAACTTAAACTTCAATGTAATCAAATTTTGCAAACGCACTGCTGCACAAATTCATGCTGTTGGGAGATTGAGAAAATAACCTCAATAGACATTGATATTGTTTTCTTCCATTGTGAATGTGATACAGAATTTGGTGATGTGGTTTAGCCTAGGACCTGAAATTTAAAGATCTGTGCTCTAGAAAGATTCAGTGACAAATACCATAGACTGCATGGGTGTATAGGGATATACCAAGGGTTGATGCTCCTTTTGGAAGCAGCTGTTTCTTCAACACCTTCTCCCACTGTTCTGTTTATATTATTGTTTTCTTATAGCAAATCATATTTACTAGAGCTGTTTAATGCTTTAGATTTGATTTAGCAAAGATACTTCGAAACGCAAGAGTCCTCTCCTTGCAGCTCTTATGGAATCATGGAAAAAAGATGTGGCTGCTTTAATGGATTGCCAACAGTTGCTGCATTTGCAGAGCTGGATGTTGCTCTCCTGAATGAAATCTGAAGTATTTTGCAACACTATATCAGGGGTGGGTTCTACTTACCTTTACTACCGGTTCACAATGGGATTGCGCGCACACATGCTTGCTTTGCTCACATGCGCGCTAAGCTTCTGCACATGCGCAGAAGCTTCTTGCACATGTGCAGATCACCTATGATGACATCTGCAGCAGTGGGCGGAGCCTCCCGCTGGTTTTACTACTGGTTCTTATGAACTGGTCCGAACCGGGGGGAACCCACCACTGCACTATATGTAATCTGTTTAGTATCAAGCAACAGAATGAAACATTGATATTGTTCCTAAAGATACGATGCTGCTGTTATTTTAGGGAGTTTAAGCTAGACATGCTTAAAATACTTTCCCTTCCTCCCTTCTGTTTTCCCCCTTTCATTTTGTTCTAAGATTTCAGAAATGTCAAGGAACGTATAAAACTAAATGGCATGGGAGGAGCAGAGGAAGATAAATGTCAGTTGTGTTTAGACGCTCAACCATTAATTCAAGAGTCTAAAATGGAGTCCACTTAAATGCCAATTCCAGGGAACAAATGGTGAACTAAAGATGGCTATGCTAAAAGCAGAGCCAATAACTGCAACACAATGAAGAGCCAACAAGTAGTCTGGCTCTTTGTAATTTCTCTCTGGCCAAGAGAGGACTTATGTTTACCTACAAATGCACCAGACACTTGCTCCTCATGAACCGACTGCAAGGCAGCAGTCTTCAGTGGATTTAGAGCTTTGGGAAATGAGGGAATAGCCATCCTTTTGCTCAAACCAGAGTCAGCATTTTCAAAAGGACATTTGGGTTCCCATAGTTTCTTATCACTTTTGGAAATTGTTTATTGCTTTTCCCCAAGTTGCAACCTTTGGATCAACACGTTTTATAATACCAGGTGAGATTCCTTCAATCCTTTCCAAAATAAGCTTTTAATAAAAGTTTAAGGGCTTAAACGATTATTTTGGAATAAATATAAAAAAAGGTGATCTTTGATTTTTAAAAGTTACAAATGGACTAAAGTACAGGTGGATTTGAAATAGGATTTTGGAACTAATTATAAGAAGTATAAGAGCCTTGGTGGTGCGGTGGTTAGAATGTACCATTGCAGGCTAACTCTGCCCACAGTCTGGAGTTCGACCCTGGTGGGGCTTGAAGTTGAAGTTCCACCCTTCTGAAGTCGATAAAATGAGGACCTAGATTGTTGGGAGCAATATACTAACTGTGTAGACTGCCCTTAGAATGTGTAAAGCTCTATGGAGTGGTATATAAGTCTAAGTGCTATGGCTATAAGAATATTTTTTTGTGAGAAAATGCATTTGTTTTGAATTCTTTAAAAAAAAAAGCATGATAGGATGAGACTGTAGACAATAAGAAAAAACTGAAGATTGCAATTAAAGGGGAACAACATTTGACTTAGTAATACAGAAGAAAGAAAAACTTTTTAACATTCGAGACACTGAAGAACATTTTTGAATAAAGGACACAAAGTTCTTAAGAGTCTACTTCTATAGATAGACTGTGTTTAAAAGATGGTATGAAGAAGAACAAATTTTATAGGACAAAACCGAGACTGATTTGAAGTGGATTTAAAGACAACAAGCTATAAGAATGACATGGAAAAATATATTATATTGGATATACGATGAAGTCAAAATAATTAAAATTATATACAAATAACAAGCCAAGAGAAAGATCTGGACAACTTTACTATACTGCATTTACAAAAAAAGATTTATTAAAGTTTTGGGGAATTTTATTAGAAAGCATAAGAAAAAATAAAAATAAATCAAGTTGTAGAAATTATTTGAAGGAAATATAGGTTTAGTTTGTTAACTAAATGTAACGAATATAAAGTTGGTTTATTTGATCAAGGTTAAATTAAATATGTTGTTATCTCTGGTAACTGTTAATAGATTTTTGTTGACTAGTACAGAATAACCAGGCTTTAAGGATTTGTTTATAGATAAGGATTTGTTTATAGATAAGAGATGCGATATGGGAAGAAGAGATCACATGTTGTAATGAAGGGGGAAGTCATTTCTTTTTTTAAATACTCTTTTCTATTTTTATTTATAAATAAATAAATAAATAAATAAATAAATAAATAAATAATTTTATTTCTATACCACCCTTCTCCTGAAGGACTCGGGGCGGTGTACAGCCTATTAAAAACCACAAAGACAAACATCAATTAAAAATAATTAAAATTATTACATAATTTGGCTGAAATTTAAAACCCCAAAAATTTAAAACCCAATTTAAAAATCATTAAATTGATAGCCTGGCTTGGCGGAACAGCAGGATCTTGAGTGCACAGCGAAATACACGGAGGTCGGAGATCTTGCGCATTTCCAGGGGCAGTTCATTCCACAGGGCAGGGGCTCCCACAGAGAAGGCCCTCCCCCTGGGTGTTGCCAGCCGACATAACTTGGCAGATGGCACCCTGAGGAGACCCTCTCTGTGGGAGCGAACTGGCCGGTGGGAGGCTGTTTGTGGCAGAAGTCGGTCTTCTATTATTTTTCTTTTCTGTACTTTTTTTTTATTTTTTTGAATTTGTATTAGTTTTTATCTTTTAACTGTAATTTTAATAAATTTATTATAATAAATAGAGTAACTTAAATGCCTGTGGGTTAGTGTGCTGATAGCAAAGCCTTGAAATTAAGTGCTACTGCCACTAGTCATTGTTCTGCATTGCTCTTTCCACCCACTGTTTCCTCTTGAGCTTTGAGTACAATAATCAGTTATAATGTTGAATGACTTTCTCTTGTTGTTCCTCTCTCCTGGCCCTCTGTTACACAGAGACATACATAAAACAGCAGAGCAAGCAGATCTTAAAGACATTTGTCAATATTAGAAGTAAACAAGTGTCTCAGAAGAGAGGAAAAGTGGGCATTGGGAGCTGAAGTTGTGATGCCTGTTTTCATTGCCAGTTGTTGATTTTAGTTGTACTGTATTTATCTTGCAGCCGTACAAACACCACAGCCTTGCCTGCCTGACACACACACAGAGAGGTGCAGAGACACAAGCAGTTTAAGTGACAATGATTTTGGTAGATCTAATCTCAGCAGGCTGCCATGGGTGGCATGATTTGCTCTAACCATGGATTTCCAGAGAAAATAGTTATTTATTCTCAATGAGCACTTATGGAAAAAAGCTGGCTGCAGTAGAAAATTTGCTAACATGAGTTAGGGCACAGTATGCAAGAATCAATTATTCTACAAAGCTTTTAAAGTGAGCACTTTACATTATTACATTATTAATAGCCACTTGAAAGGATGGCAAGCACCATGGCGTGTCTGTCCTGTGTACCAAAACATAACAGCCTCCTGCAACCTAACAATTTAAGTAGAAGAAAACTTAGGAGAAGGTTTATCCCATATCACTTGTTATCTCACCTGACAATTTCAGGTGGGACAATAGGTGGTGTGTGTTAAACCTTTTAATCTACAGAAAGTACCTTCAGAAAGTTCAAGAAATACATTAGAAACCTTCCATATGGTTTGGGAATATCATCGTTGCCCTACACCACCAGAGCTGTGATAGGGCAGTGGTTAGAATGTAGTACTGCAGGCTAATTCTGCTGACTGCCAGCAGTTCGAGTCTCACCCACTTTCCGCCTTCCATCCTTTTGAGGTTGGTAAAATGAAAAATTCTGTAAACTGCTTAGAGAGGGCTATAAAGCAATATGAAGTGGTATATAAGTCTATTGCTAAGTCCTATTGCTACTCTGCCCCCAAAGTATCATGTGGGGTTTGGAAACTCAACAGGTTAAGTCACATTCAATTCCTGTGAACCGCACTACATAGTCCAGACTAGAAATCATGGAGGTGTTTGTCTGACCTGCTTACAAATATTGGACTAGGATCACTTGGTTGAGTTGGGCAGCTATAGAAATTGAATGAATGAATTAATGAAATTATTGTGTTTTCCAGGATTTAAATAATATTTCAGCCATCTTTGCCTAGGTAATGGTTCTTACATATTTCTAAGAACTGAAGCTCACCTCCTTTACTCTCTTTAACTCTAAAGGAGATATCACAATGATCATTTTGCAGTGTTTCCCCTAGACCTGTTCCCCATTAGTGGTAAACTCCCAGCCCATCTCATTTCTTCCCTCCACCATCCCTCTCCCATCCCTCTCTCTTTGTTAACCAGGGTGCTACAGAAATCCATGGATACCTCCAGATTCTGTCATGTTTCCACCTATTTTTATATGTAATAAAGAGGTTTGTATTTTATAATAAATGAACAGAGAAATGCCAGTCATGAAAGGAAAACTGTGCCATTAGGCTCCTTGTTATAAGAAGTCTTGCATTTTGAAACAGGGGTCAACCAAAGTGTGCTTTTGGAACCTAAAGCTGGGCTTAGTTATCCATTTTAGGATATTTTCCCCAGTTTAGTGTTTACTTCTTCCTGTCTTGTTCCATTCCCTTGAATCTAACTTTGATTCTCACTCCACTCCTCCCAATCAAATATTGACCTTTAAATACTTGCCCTTTATTATCCTTTTCTCATAGATAATTTTCCCCCTTTCTTAAGGACCCTGTAAATTTATTTCTATAGAGGTTTTCTTTTTAATGTCCTTGTGGTTGTGGCTCATAGTTTTGATGTGTGCAGGCACAACTTTATACATCTCTTAGGTCATTTGAAATATGGCTCTGAATAATTTGATATTACTAGTGTGTATTATTTGATAGTAGTGTTAGTATTGCTTTCTTTTATGGCTGTAGATACAGTTTTGGGTTATAGCCAGCCATAATTGCAAATGATTTTATTTATTTTGTTTAATCCAATTCACTGAAGATTTTATTTTTCCTTTTTGCTAAGTTAAAGTCTACAAAAGTTTCATTTTTTTTTGCACATTGCTAGACTTTTATACACTTAGCTCTATGTTAAATATTGTTACACTGCATTCCTGTAAGGGCTGAACTTGAAACAAGAGATACTGTTCATGACTTCATCATCAGATAAGTACTGGAAAAATTTAGTAGGAAAGCAGAATTCACTGTTCACTAAGAACATTAATGCTTATCTCAAGTTTCCCAAAAGGGACTTGAATGACCTGGCGGACTTTGGGAATAATATTCAATGAACTAAGAGTCAGAGATGAATATTTTAGGGTTTCATGAGTGTAATAATGTTTGATAGAAAAAAAAACATAGGTAGTCCTTGATTTACAAGTGCAATTGAACCCAGAATTATGGCCATAAGTCATTGTGTTTATAAGTCATGGTATCCTTGTGACTAGAAATAATTTTCCAGCCTTTTTTGGGATGGTCATTAAGCAAATGCTACAATAATTAAGTGAATCCATTTATTTGAATAGGGATTTTTTTAAAGCATTTTTTTTTTTTTTTTTTTTTTACAAATCATAGACTGCAGAACACCATGAATGGTCATAAAGCTGATCTGGCCAACATGCCGTTATATGACCATGGGGGGACAGCACATGCATTTACCCTGGCTGGGGCTGCTTTATGGATCATAAAGCACCAAATTCCATATTTGTCATAACAACCAGTTATTAAACAAGGACTACCTGCTCTCATTCCACAGTAAAAATCTCATACAAATTGTAACTTATGGAGGTGTTAGTGTCATGATTTAAGGATTTTTTTTGCTGCCTAGGACGTAAAATCATGCCATGAGTAAAGGTATGGAGTTCTTCTTTGTATCAGATAAGTTTACAGGCCATTTGTCCATCAGCTGAAGCTAAAGTATAAATGGTTCATGAAGTAAGACGATCATAAGCCTACAAGCAAGACTACAAAAGAATAATGAACAGGAACAAATCCAGTGCTTTCAAGTGGCTAAATTGAAGTACAAACCTACACTTCGTTGAAAGGTTGTGTCAGGACCTGAAACGAGCAATTTATGCTGGAAAATCCTTAAATTCACTGAGCTGAGTGAAATTCACTGAGTTTCCCATAGAAAAATGGACCTAAATTCCTACACAGTGAGCACCAATTGCAGTTGGTCAAAGTTATTGTAGTTAAGCATGGTTCAACTACTTAATGACTACAACAAAATATTAAAAAAGGGTGATTACATTTTCACTGTGGTATATGTATGTTGATAAAATAAATGAAACAAGCACCACGTTTTGTTGTTATTTCTTAAGATTTCCTTTATATACCAGAAAACTGGGTATGAAACTCTTGTAAGATTCAGTGACAAAGAAATGTAAAGATACATAACATTTGAAAGGAGAGTGATATTTTCCCCATAATTATTTAGTAGTCATGCCTATAACCTAAAGCTGCAGTTTCCTACAAAATATGGCACTGTAAGAAAACTGCTCAAATTAATTTCCTGCAGTGGTCTATCATAATATTGTCTGTTCTTTAATGACAATATCTGTCATTACTCTATCTGGACATTAAGCTTCTGGTCATTTTAATGTGAGGCATAAATCAACCACTAAATTACAGCAATTTCTGGCTATAGAATTGTGTAGTATCTGCATAAATATAGAAATGGGCCAACAGCATGAGACCCTATGGATCCCTTGGGCTAATTTGAAAGCTTCTGCACATAAAATCCTTTAATTTAAGATCAGCTACATCTCAGTTTCCTACAATGTAAGATTTTAAGAGAGAGAAAGAGAAGGGAAAAGGAAGCACTAGACATGTTTCCATCTTTCTTGTTCCTGGCCAGAAGAGTTCAGAAGGAGGTCTAGGGCTGACCAGATGATGAAAACAGTGGTAGAAGTTCTACCACTTCTGTACATGTATTGTAACATTGCATGCATGTACAAAAGGGGCAGAGCTTGAGTTGCAACTATGTAATCCTGCTTTTATCATTTGAGGAAAGTATTAGATCCTCTGAATCTCTCTGGCCTTATGAACTGCTTGATTAAGCTCCACCCATCAGATTCCCTGAGAAAATCAGGAAAAAGGTGATTTACCACTGGCATTCATAAATATTTCTTCTTCTAACTTTCAAACATTGGGACTTGTTCCACATACAGACATTATATATAGATAAAGTTTTAATATCTTTTTGCTATTGAATTTTTTATTTTGCCACTATATGTTATTTCCTGGGGTTTTTGTAAAAAAAATGGTTTTGTTATTATTTATCTATGACAATCTATTATTAACTTGGTCTTTCAGGTTTTCTAATGGTACACTCATCACCACTGTATAACTGAGCCAATTCACCTATCTGCTGGTAATCACCTT
Organism: Arizona elegans; assembly: GCA_022577455.1. Classification (NCBI taxonomy): domain Eukaryota; kingdom Metazoa; phylum Chordata; class Lepidosauria; order Squamata; family Colubridae; genus Arizona; species Arizona elegans. The sequence goes on from JAKOOJ010000007.1 coordinate 18,240,026, forward strand.
TTGTTTCCTTCCACATTTCCTAGCATCAGAATCTTTTACAGAGAGATGTTCATATAATGTGTCCAAAGTAAGATAATTTGTGCCTGCTCCATGTGGAAAAAAATGAAGATAGCATCGCCGTAATAGGTCTCAGAGTATATTTTTGATGTAGATAGTAGGATGCTTCAGTTTGGCAAGATTCTGTCTATAGGTGTGGAACAATAAATAAATCTGCTTGAAACATTCATCACCTGTCTTTGCTGCTTTTGGGGGCCTGACATTTTCATGGTCTTATGGCTACTCTAACAAGTCTAAATCTGTGGCGTATTCCTTGACTACTTGTTCCTTTACTATTAATGGTTTATCCTAAAAGGTAGAAGCTATCCACCATTTAAATATCGTCAGGTTGGTTGTCTACCTGTTGTCATCAGTTGGATCTTTATATTTAATTTTGGTGCCATTGTTTTGGTATTCTTTTTGATTTTTAGTACTAGCACTTGCATATCCTTTTCATTGGAAATTTGGTAGATAAATGTACAATTCTCATTTAGAACTATCAGCTATTCAGTTATAATTGTAAGTTTATGACTCATCAAAAGGATCATTGCCATATTTGTAGCATCTGAAGATGTCAGTATTTGAAGCAGCATGAGAAAAATGTAACTGCTTGTTGTTGCATTAGATTGTTTATATTTGGGATTGGAAATGAGATTTGTGTATAAATATTTTAAAATAAGTTATTTAGAAACATGGATTATAGATTCTAGGTAGAGCCTTCATTAATCTCCCAGTGATGTTTGGATGGAATTTAAGCTCTTATTGAATAGTGATTCTGAGGCTAATGTATTAGTCCTATCAACAATTTTGTATCTTAAAAAGAGAACTGCTGAATTTCTCCTTCTTATACTGTACAGGACAGAGTGTAGATTGTTCAACCCTTGGGATCCATCTTATTAAAGGGAGATTAGAGAGCAATTTCAGGCTATAAGAAAATCACACTAGTGCAAATATACTTCCTTTCCAAACATTGGTTCCATTAACCCTCAATTGTATTAATTACATTGATCATGTATTCTTGCTACACCATCTACCTGGGTTAGGAGTATAGGGCCCCTGGTTATGTACTCATGAAGAGATGGAGGCTATGGCCACAGTGGCCTTCAGAAGTTCCTGATGATCCATCAGTACTGACTTTACTTGGATCAGGATGTTCTAATGAACACCACATGCTTGGAATACTGTTACATGTTTATGAATCAGAACATGTTTATGTCTTCACGGATCTAACTGAAAAAGGCAGGACAACTCAGTTTCTAGACTTTTCCCCTCTCTTTTTTCAGGGACAGAAAGGAGCAGTTTAATTATAAGCCAAGCCTTAACAGAGTAGAATACTACTTTTATTTTCCCAGCTTCATCCCTGCTAATTACTTTGCATTCTTTTTCATGAGAGGTTTTTCTGTATTCTCTGACAAAGCATTACTTAGAAAGGTCTTTTCATTTGATCCAATTTTTATCATTTAGATTTGGGCTGATATTCAGAAGTCTCCTAAGTATGCAAATTTTAATACACTATGAAGTGTGCCTGAAATATATGTGCTTTGACTATGCAAACATTTCTCTGTGTGCCTCCAGTTATTTGAAATACTGCTATTTATCCATCTGGTCTTAAGAAAACAACCTATAACATTAATTGGTATTTTACTTTCTACTCTCATTCTAAAAAGATGATGGATTTGGCTGTTGATTTTCAGATGGTAAACCTTTGATGTTCTCTCTTTGATCTATACATCCCTAGGGTCATCTAGACAAGCGTTCATGAGAACGTTATTCAATTTCTTTTCTCCAGAATCCTTTTTCTTGTTAACATGCAATCTCTTTCTTGTTAACATGCAAAGAATTTCTCTTGTACAACTAAGTCTGTATTTCCTCCTCCTTTATCTATATAACAGTGTTTCATGAGAGCCTAAACTACCACTTATTTCAATCCCCCTACTAACAAATGAAGTATACAGTTGGAATAGGGTGTTTGTTTGGATCACTCTCCATCCTCCCACATCCTCTCCATCCTCCCATTAAGGGAGCTTAAGAATATATAAATCACTAGTACCAAAGCCATTCTACAGCCTTCTCACAGCAGTGTACATCAGACAATTTTTAGCAATGTCTCAGAAGATTCCTCTGATCTGATGATCAGACTGGTGATGAGACAACCCTGCTAGTGTAGGATAACACTGATTATAAGATTGCTATTGCCAGCCCCACTAGGTAGACCAGAGTAGAAAATAAGAAGACTAGAACTCTATTGAGACTGGCAATAAGAACAGAATCATGTACTGTATATATTATAGGGTGTATGTCTTATCTTTCTTATAGCCTAGGGAATAAGGGAAGTGTTTACTGAACTGCTTCCAAATATGATCTTCCTTACTTAAATAATGTTTTAGCTGTTTTTTGTCTAGGTAATGGATCTTGATATTTTTGTTAAACCCATCTTCCCTATTCTCAGCTGCACTCATTAGGAATAAGCTTCTGAGCTCAATTCAAAGGGAATTGGGAAACTAGCACCCAATTATATTGGGCAATGGTAAAGACATCATTCTAGATATCTGATTTGAATATCTTAAATGTGCCTACTGGGACTTTTTTGCTTTCTAGGTAGTCCTGGAACTGGCTTTCTTTGTTGGAGCCATCATGCTGAAATTTGCTTTCTGCAAAGCGACTGTAGCACCCTTCCTATTGCATTCCACCAGGCAGTGAAAACATTCTTATTACACTATATCCTTGGTCCTACTTGATGCCTTTGCTCCTCATTAATTGTGGGTGTTCTACCCTAGTGTGCATGCCTTATTCTGTATTACTTTCTTTGCTTTCTGTGTCTTGCTTTATGCCTAGGATCCTATAACACTGCAAATGAATTAATAACCAAAGTGAGGCATGTTCCACTGGACATTCCTAGAACTAAGTGTTGCCATTCACTATAACTGACTTAATGCAACTTGCATTCTGAGGGCAATTGCTCATATAAGTGTGAGAACAGGCTTTGCACCTTTCCCAAGTTCTGCTCACATTTTTAATGGATGGATAAAATAAATGAATGAAGAAACAAGAACATGAAGGGTTAGCTTGATTATTTTGTCACTGGTGCAGGTACCTTATAACCGCACTAAAAGAGAGTACTTCTGGTAGCAAAATAATTTTTTTATAGTTAGGAAAGCTCATTAGAATTTCCACTCCAAGTCTCCATCAGTTGGTGAATGAAATTTAGGACCCAACAAAATGTCTTTGAATCAATGTGTGCCAAAGAGTGGATCATGAGCATGAAGCAGAAGCTAAAATATCAACCTTGCATGTAAAATAGGCATTCACAGGCTTTGAGATTACAACAGTTTCTGAGTTTTGAATCAGGAGAGAAGCAAGACTGTAGGCTTCAGAAATATTGATTTATTCTGCTCACACTGAATGCAAAACATATCTCAAAGAAAAAATGAGAAAGAAAAGATTTACCTTTTATGTCTTCTATCATATTCCTCATTCAGAAATAGGGGAAAATAGGAAGAGATGTTTTTTGGAATATTATTGAACAATGGTGGAAGGAACATGAGTATGTCAAAGGCTTTTACTAAAATATTCCTACCAACATTGTTCAACAAATTGTCTCCATTGAATGCTTCTTTAAAAAATGTGGCAAACTCCCCAGGGTTAAGCTGTTGCTGCATGTGAAATTCAGTAAGAGCTGATGAGAACAGCTAATGAAACAAAATGCCAGCTATAATGTAAAGACAGGAAAGTAAATTAAGTAGTGCAGTGAAATAAAAGGGGATGCCACAGCTATGGCATTTTTGAAGCAATTAATTAATTAAAAACTACAGTAGGTAGGAAAAAAGTACTATCTCTGAGGATGTTTTCATTCCAAGCCTGTTAATAGCCAATTAGATGGCTCTAATATACTTAGTTTTTATATATATATTAAAACAATTTTCATTATCTCCATTTAAGCAAGCTTGCATAATTTAGATCAATACCACTTCAGAGTATTTCCATGCTTTGAGCACAGTGATTTGTCTCTCCATTTTCACATTAAAATTAAGGGAAGTAGGTCACTTAAAAGTTTGTATTAGCTAAAGCTATTTTATTATGGTTCTATAGAAATCGAATTAATATTTCTTGTTCAGCTACAGATTTGCACATGAAAGATTATTTCACATGTCCTTTGGAAATGCATTCCAGATCTATCTTCATATTCAATGAAAGTAAATTATGCAGCCTTTTTGGATTTGTAACGTTTTTCTCTTTTAATGTATAGGTAATAAGAAATCACAGTATTGAATACTTTGCTGCATTCAATGCACATAATACCCTGTGTTTTATGTTTTAATTTTTCATATTTGTATATCATTTCTAAATATATGAAATCACTTTAAAATGGAAATTCAGATAGTAGTCAGAAATGTTATAATATTAAACAAACAACAAGCCTACAGTTGTGATTATTAGCAATAATAATAATAATAATAATAATAATAATAATAATAGCATTTAGACTTATATACCGCTTCATAGTGCTTTTTACAGCCCTCTCTAAGCAGTTTACAGACTCAGACAGACTCAGACTACCCACAACAATCTGGGCCCTCATTTTATTCACCTTGGAAGGATGGAAGACTGAGTCAACCTTGAGCCTGGTGAGATTTGAACTGCCGAACTGCAACTAGCAGTCAGCTGAAGTAGCCTGCAGTACTGCACTCTAACCACTGGGCAACCTTGGCTCTATTATATCTGTGTATGTGGCAAGAATATATCAGCTTTGCTTTCACTGTTTCTTCCTTTTTCAACTTTAAAATTTCAAAGCTGCAGTCATATCAATTTTAAAAAAAGAGATAAATGAATATTGTATTCATACGCATTTTGTAAATATACCTATTTTATATTTGCATTTTATATTCTCTTTTATTAATGCACACATTTTACAGTTTTCAATAATTATAATATATGGCTAGGTGCATATTTCCCTACAATATAAAGAAAATTGTGTTGGGGTTTCATATAGGTTAAAGAAGTACATAATGAGTAAGCTGTGATTAAAACACAAACTAAACAATTTCACTCTTACCCCTTGCGGATAATTAGGTTATTTGTACTAGGTAGCCATCAGCATTATGCTAGGTAACTGCAGCTGTTTTGATCCTTCAAAGGCTATCTTAACCCCATACCAGACAGAGTTATAGAAGATTTCACTTAATGGATGTGCCAATATTTACATTATTGCTTCATATATTTTTATATGAAGCAAGGGGCATGAGCATGTCATACAATTAAATAACCAATTTCGTTGTATACATGATGTACTGTGACAATAAAGGCTATACTATACAAAAAATGAACTTTGTTTCTGGATCTAGTATTGCATGTGATAATTTTGTATTGATATTAACTTCTTGTTCAAAGACCAGTGATGGGTTGCCCCAGGTTTGGACCAGTTCACAAGAACCGGTAGTAAAACCAGCAGAGGGCTCCGCCCACTGACCCAGACGTCATCATAAGTGATCTGCACATGCACATGTGCAGAAGGTTCTGCGCATGCGCAGAAGAGTGCTTGTGCATGCTAGTGAAGCAAGCACTCACGCGTGGGCAAAATGCAAACCGATAGTAAAGGTAAGTAGAACCCAACCCGAACAAAGACCCATCAGCCTCAGAAGAAAAAAAACCAGGAATCATCTTCCATACTGTAAGGACTATAACAGTTACTATGTAGGACAAACGGGCAGAAGACTAGCACAGAACATCCATAGTTTCTACTGGGAAACTGTGATGTTCCTAGACCAAGCTAAGCCAAATACGGTACAGGATTCCTGGAAGCCTGGCACTCAGACCAATCACCTATCAACAGGCATAAACAGGCAAGTAGAGATATCTATATATCATTCAAAAGAAACAATAAAATTATGATTCTTGATCAACGTATCTTTTATTTTATGTACACTGAGAGCATATGCACCAAGGCAAATTCCTTGCATGTCCAATCACACTTGGCCAATAAAAATTCTATTCTGTTCTGTTCTGTTCTGTTCCGTTCCGTTCCGTTCCGTTCCGTTCCATTCGGTTCCATTCCATTCCATTCCATTCCATTCTAAAAAAAGGAAACAAAAAGGCCAAAAAACACCTCCTTGTCAGCAATTGCCACCTAGATAAGCAGAGATTAACCCTAAGATTAGCACAAGACCAGTAATTAAGCAGCAAACAATATTCCAACCAAGAAACTGCCAACTCAGACAAATAAACTAACAGTAAACAACAGCCTTAATCAAGGAACCACCAAGAACACTCCCACCAACACTGAAAAGGCACCCACAGTATATAGACAGAAAAAAAAACTCCATTCCTTTCTAGTACTGATGATATTACCTAGTTGAGTAATGAAATCTGCAAGAAATTCTTGTCTGCAAGAAATTTCTTGTCTGCAAGAAAATAACCATGCTCAGAGACCACTAAAGACCCTCACTGTTCATCTAAATGACTAAATGAACCAATAAATTCCTCTAAGCTTAGTGTTGGGGAATCATTATCTAACTGCCAGAGAACCATAAATTAAGACAAATTCAGTGGTCTGCAGGAATGTAATCCAGAGTTTTAAAACATGAAATCTAAAGTTGACTAGAATTTTTTTTTCAAGGAGATTTTTGTATATCATCTAATTCAGATAATTCCGACTAACAATGATACTGAATATATTAATATATCCTTTTTAGAGGATTCTCATGTTCAGGGCTCTAAAAATTTTTTACAGCTATAAATATTTGGACAAATATACATTCTCATGGCAAATATCTATAACACTTTGCTGTTGTTAATACCAACATTAATTCTATACATTCTATGGTAAATTGATTCCCATCCTATTCTTCATTTTTTTATGCAAACGCTTTGAGAGTATTTTTTTTTATTTATAAATAATGTATATTTTCCTTCTTTAGCAAGTGAATTTTTATATATTTTTAAAATTGGTAAATAAACTCATTTTAGTTGCAGTCTTTCCAGACAAAAGGAAAGGACTGAAGATGTAAATCAAGTTAGAAGCAGATACTTCCCCTAGAACAGTAATGTCTAACCTTTTCCAGACTGAGTGCCAAAAGCACGAGACTGAACCCACAAAATGCAATGTGCATGCCCCCCACACATGTACCCTTCCCCTACGCATGCATGCACCCCCTGCATGTGCCCCTCGTGATTGTGAGCAGGCCCCCCCGCACATGCCCCACCCCTGCACATGCACACATGACTCCCTGCATGCACTCACCCCATGTGGCCCATTCCCCATGTATGTACATGCTGCTCCCTGCACATGTGCACATGGTCCCCTGCATGCGTCCCGCCCCCTGCATGTGCTTCAGAGACCCAATGACCAGCTGGCTGGTGGGAGGTGCATGCGCATGCATGGCAGAGCTGAACTGGGGCAACAGCTCACGTGCCACCTGTGGCACCCACGCCATAGGTTCACCATCACGGCCCTAGAAAATCTTGATTTGTAGTGAGCATGAACTAAGTCATAAACTCATTCCTATAGAAACGGGCAGGGAATTTTCTCTTCAAGATTGACATGAACTTTCAGGTATTTTGAGTGCATTTGAGGGATCCCAATTCAGAGAAAATATTTGGATTTCTATCTCATTAATTTAGTCTTATTATCAAGATCTAGGTATATTAAAAAGAAAGTTACCAGGGCTGCAAACGCTACACTGCAGCAATTGCCTCAGAATCCAAACAATTTTGATTTTGTAGGAAAAGGGAGTTGCTTAATTCTACCTTAGCACACATATACCTATATTTATCCAAATAACTTTCTCATCCCAATGGGATTGGCCCACCTCACTTGCTTCAGCCGAAGGTCATGTTCCATCTTATCAGCCAGGAGTAGAGCCTTTTCTGCTGTGGCTCCTGACTTTGGAACATCATATCCCTTGAGGTGACATCTGCCTTCTTGACCTTCTGAAAGGGCCTGAAAACCTGCTCTGCCAATTGGCTTAGCACACCATTTTGGAATGTGAACACCCCATATCCACCCAGCCTATGCATTGGTTCTTTTCATCTGCTTGAGGGGTGTTTGGTGCTCTCTGAGCTTGGTTGTTTTCTTGCAGATGTTTCATTACCTAAGCTAGGTAACATCATCATCATAGAGACTAGCACTGATAACGTTACCTAGCTTTGATAATGAAACAACTGCAAGAAAACAACCAAATAAAAAAATATCTATAATGTCCTCCCAGGCTCAACATAATAATTAAAAAAGTGACTGAGGAAAAAAAAATAACTGCAAAAGCACAGATCCTAGTAAAAATCAAACACTCCTCAAATTTTTAATGTACTGTAACTGACAAGAACCTCTTCAAATTATAATGTAATATACCTGTAGGCCCTAGACAGTGTTTAACTTCAAACTCTATCTAATATTCTCTACAGAAATATATTTGTAGCGTTTACAATCTACTATGAGTTTTAAGATAAGAACTTGAGGTAGTTTGAATCAGACCCACACTTCTTATTTTCATTCATTCTCACTTGAAACCCAGTAAAGAGGATGCTACTGTGAAATGAGAAGGAAACTTTGATACTGATTCATACTATTAATTCATGCAACTCAGAACTTCCTTATACTGGATGAAATTAGCATGTTCAAAGTATTTTCCCATTTACTTGGAGAGTCTTGCATTAGACATAAGAAATTTTGTACTACCCCGTTTCCCCAAAAATAATACCCAACTGAAAAATAAGTCCTAGCTTGATTTTTCAGGATGCTTGTAATATAAGCCGTACCCCCAAAATAAGCCCCAGTTAGGATTGTCAGCCAGATGGGTGCATTTAGTACCGTATTTCCCCCAAAATAAGACCTAACCAGAAAATAAACCCTAATGCGACTTTTTGGAGCAAAAATTAATATAAGATCTAGTCTTATTTTCGGGGAAACATGGTATTATTATGTTACACACTTTCTGAATCATAAACCTTATAGAAATTCGAAACATCTCTCTCTCCCATTGTTGTGGTGTACTTTGCACTAAGTCTGGCATTCCAGATCTATGATCTATTTTCATTAGCACTTAGTGCCTCTGTGTACAATTATATATTTTAATCCCACTTTTGGGAAAAAATGCCTTATATAGAATCCATGTAAATTTCTCTGTTTTTTCCTTAAAACCCAGAGATTTTATTATCCTTCCAAAACAGATTTTCCCATAATTCTACATCCATTCCTTGAAGTTTTCAATATTTGTGCTAACTGTTTGCTCTACCATGACATAGCTAAGAATAATTAGCAGATCTCTACCTAAAACTTTCTCTGACTACAAGAATACTTCACCTTTTGGCACTGAAAACTAGGCCATTTAAATAACATACTGTGAACCAAATCTCATCTTGATCGTCCAGCACAAGGTTTTTCTTAAAAGCTCAGCAATGATAAAAACAATAATATTGTTACATTTTCAAAAATAAGTCAGACTTCAATTTAAAGGGAAGACAGCCAAATGATCCTTTGTTTACTATATTGCAGTATTGAAGATACTATGCCTTAACAGCACTGAATTCTCAAATGATGCCTAAAATGTTAGATGTAAATAGGTAAATATTTTTCACCCTTCTTGGTTTCTAGCCCACCTTCTGCAAAAAAGGAAGAGAGAAGGCAAGGAAATAACAAAAGATAGGACCAATGGGAAACCACAAAAGCTATTTTGAAAATGCACTTCTGTGGAATAACAGTGGATTTAAAAAGCAGTTTACACACAAGTCAGATCTGGAAGAAGTCAGCAGCTTTTAAAAAAACATTATTCATTAAATGCAAATTGGATCTTGGGACATTCATGTAAGCCAATTAATGGACCATCTGATTATATATGCAGCTAATAAAATCTCATTTGTGAGATGAGTTTATTGTAATACCATCATGATCCCTATATTAATACACAGTGTAATACAATCCTGTAAGTCAACAGAATTAGTTGCCAATTTTGTCCTCATCCATTCTTGATTCCTGTATCATAAAAAGATGACAGCTCAGGCAAAATTATGGCACATGAGGCTGAGAATTTAAGCTGTTCAAACACAGTGGCACAATATTGATTCCAGATGGGGCTGAAGATGCTGGGTTCAAGATGCTAGGTAGGAATCCTGTATAAAATTAGCACACAAGTTAAGTTTCTGTTAGTATTAACCTGGAGCAAAATAGCAGGTTTTGTGTTCTAGCAAGGGTAGTTCTTGAAATTCACGTCATGAGTCTCATATCTGGTTAGGTCAAAGGGCCTTTTCTGCAGTTGTTTTTTAGAGAGCAGTTTGGAACCTGTTTTTAAACTACATTTCCCAGCAGCCAGCATAGATTAGAGTGAAGAACGTTGAACATTGCAATTCATGCCTTATATTTTCTAATGCTCTGTGAGCGTGCTTGTTTTCTTACAGTCGTTTCATTATCCTAACTAGGTAACATCATCAATGCTAACATCACTAGCACTGATCATGTTACTAGTTAGGGTCATGAAACGTCTGCAAGAAAACAAGCAAGCTCAGAGAGCACCAAGGACCCCATATTTCAACAAACATTCTCCTTTATTGATTCTCTAATGCTTTTCCAGTTTTTAAATAAATACAGTATAAAGTATACTCAGAATTCAACAGTAAGTAATAAAATAGGTGTATTTTGTAACCATAGGGTCATAATAATGTAATCCAGTATAAAAACACTATCAAGAAAAATAAAATAATTAAATGAGTGCCTGGTATAAGATTAGATCAAGAGAAAACTAAGGCTACAGTTAAGTTCTTACATTTTTCTTTTTAAGTTCCAAAGTCAACAAAGCACAAGTATCAACCTTTATACTAGCTGTTAAAAAAACAATTGCAAGAAGACGAATCAGTTGTTCAAAACCTGAGATCCAAACACCTAAGTTCAAATCTCATCAATAGTTCAGCTTTTGTTGTTGTTGTTAGTTGTGAAGTCATGTCTGACCCATCGCAACCCCATGGACAACGTTCCTTCAGGTCTTCCTGTCCTCCACCATCCTCTGGAGTCCATTTAAGATCATGCCTACTGCTTCAGGGACTCCATCCAGCCACCTCATTATCTGTTGTTCCATTCTTCTTTTAGCCTCAGTCTTTCCCAGCATTAGGCTCTTCTCCAGTGAGTCCTTCCTTCTCATTAGGTGGCCAAAGTATTGTTCCTGTTTCTTATGTCACATGTGCATATAGAAAGGGAGGTCATTTGATTTCTGAACCAAAAGGTGGAATTAGTTCAGATATACTTGCTATTATATTCACTACATTATTTCATTTCCAGGTTTCACTAATGGATATTCCATCCGTAAAGACATTTGAGTCAGAAAAAGAATAGGCCAGTATGGTGAAAGGCTCCATTCTTCAGATTATTTTTTACTGTGTTCTTAGCAGAGGGAAAAAAATGAAATAAAAGCTGCTAAAGTATTTTTATGATTTCTTTTTTTTAAATACATATCAACAGCTATACCAACTCTCTCTGACTGAATTCCAAGCTTTTTTAAAAAATGAATTTTATCTTATATTTCTTCCTATACATTACAATTCTGTCAGTAAATTTGCATTTCATATAATGGAATTCATTATAATTCTTACAATTTTTTTTTAAAAGAACGTGTATGCAAAAGGAAGATGAAGAAAAACAAGGGGACTGATGTCTTTTTAAAAGTTTTTATTAAGCTTAGCTAGATAGTGTTCTATTGTAAAAGATGAATTCTGAGGTTGAAGTAACATTTTTCTAACTTAATTAAGCTGAAAATGGGATCATAAGATTGACCTTACTGTATTAGAATATCTATTTAGACTACTACTCAATCTTCAAGAGTGGCTGGGCTTCATTGAATATTTCAAACATGATACATAATGAAGAGCATGGAACTGCACAGTGGACAGGAGTAAGACATTAATCAAGATATTCAAAACTTGCCTCTGACCTTATCTCAGTTATTGGATTTAAGTGAGCTTTTCTCAGTATATTGGAGTTTCTCTCTCATTAATAGAAGGAGCATAGAAATTTTTTAAATGTTTTAATTGGTAGTGTTTTTTAATTGGGCCAAATTTATATATCTTTTAATTGTTTTTTAATATTTGTACTGCATGTTTTTAATGCTGGCTGTACACTGCTCTGAGTCCTCAGGGAGAAGGGTGGTATAGAAATTGGAAAATAAATAAATAAGTAAATAAATAAATAAATAAATAAATAAATAAATAAATAAATAAATAAATGATAGAGATTATATAAAAGATTTAAAAAAATAATTAAGTCTCAAAGTACCAAGGAGGACAAAACAGAGAATAGGATAACTCAATTGGAATGACATGTTAGACCTTATAGATACAATCTCTAATTGGTTTATTCAAAACTAATGAGATTCTTCAAAATAAAATATTATTTCTGGAATATTTGCATACAAACGGGAGGTTGAACAATTAGCCTTGTGGTGCAACCAGAACAATCTTGAACAAAATGTACTCAAAACTGTAGAAATGGTGGTGGATTTTAGAAGAAAACCTCCTATACTACAACCTCTTACAATACTAGACAACACAGTATCAATAGTAGAGTCCTTCAAGTTTCTAGGTTCTATCATATCTCAAGACTTAAAATGGACACCTAACATTAAAAATGCCATCAAAAAAGCACAACAAAGAATATTCTTTTTGCACCAACTCAGAAAGTTCAAACTGCCCAAAGAGCTGCTGATTCAGTTCTACAGAGGAATTATTGAATCTGTCATCTGCACCTCCATAACTGTCTGGTTTGGCTCTGCAACAAGACAAACACAGACTTCAACAGATAATTAGAACTGCAGAAAAAACAATTGGTACCAACCTGCCTCCCATTGAGGATCTGTATACTGCCTGAGTCAAAAAGAGGGCTGTGAAAATATCTATAGACCCCTCACATCCTGGACATAAATTATTTCAACTTCTACCCTCAAAACGACACTATGGGGCACTGCACACCAGAACAACTAGACAAAAGGACAGTTTTTCCCCGAATGCCATCACTCTACTTAACAACTAATTCCCACAACACTGTCAAATAATTTACTAAGACTATTACTATTATTAAAATAATTTACTAATAATATTACTATTCTTCTTCTCTTCCTTACTAGTATCTACCTCTTCCCACTTCCCATAACCATGTATTGTTTTTATTTGTTTCCTAGTATGATCTGATAGCTTATTAGTAACCTTGACTATCACTAAGTGTTGCATCTTTTTTATTCTTGATGAATGTATTTTATTCTCCTTATGTACACTGAGAGCATATACACCAAATACAAATTCCTTGTGCGTCCAATCTTACTTGGCCAATAAAGAATAAAGAATTCTATATCACTCTGATCATACATCTGATCAATGTATTTATGATTAATCTGGATTACATTATTGAATTTGATATTCGATACTGGCAAAGTATTTATTAAAGTTAAAATTATCTAGGGACTTCTTAAAAAATAAAGCAAAAATGTATTAAAATAAAAAAAAAACTTACATGCTCAGATGAGAAAGTTATTTTTTTTAATGAATGTATTAATTTGTTAATACAAGTACAGTGGGGGAAAAAACAAAGAAGAAAAAAAAACATAAAGAGGAGGCATGTTGAGACATTTACAAGCATTATAAAATTAGCTTAAACAAATGAAAATGACCTTAACATAAATCTGTGTATTCAAGTACTTTAAATCATTTTGAAGTTGTACCACAACACTAAAAGGAAGCAACATGTAAACTGGATTACTGTATAATATTTGACGCTATAAAAATGTAGCTCAAATTATTACTTAGAAGCCAAAATAAAAGAAAACTGCAATAATAAAAATTATATTATAAGATATAATAATATTGCTTAACCTAGGAAATTTGGCAGATTTAACTAATCATGAAAAGTTTAATATAATCTTAGTAAAAATCAAACATCGTCAAAAATGTTTTCACATTGAGTTAAATTCTGGATCAGATTTGTTTTCAAATATGAAATTAATTTTGACATTGGCCTATACTTCCATAATTTAGTTTGCCACTCTTCATGTATCTTAGCAGTTTAGAAGCAAATCCAAAGCCAGTTTCATATACTTTGAAGGAATATAAGGTTTGGTAATCCACTTTTAAAATGTAATTCATTGTATTACAATCATTTTCTAAAATTGTTGGGCTTTACCACGTTGCCAGCAAAATAAGTACATAATCATCTGTTTGTCTGTCTCCAACATAGTTATTGATCATTCCTGTCTACTAAATGGTTTTTTTCATGGTACAGAATAGAAGTGGGAACACCTGGGGTCCCACTTTATATCTCTATTCTATTACCATTATATGTAAAAAGGGGTAAAATCTGCAATAATCAAAGAAAACTCCTTCTGAGATTATCTGTGCCAATGGTTATTAAACTGGCAATTACCGAGGGAGTAATTTGGGCATATCCAGGGGGTAATGGAACAATTTGTAATTGCTTGTTTGTGACTCTCTGACAGAGTCATTGTGCAATACAGAAGCATTATATTTAATTTCAGTTACTGATGCAGAATGGGGGTGGAATGAGTGAAGCTCAATAGATCAGTTCAAGAAGAATGTCTTACAATATACAGCATAAATTTGTTTGATTACTTCCTATAAGATAACTGGAAGTCTGCTTAGGCTTTGATGTAAGGCTCAAGGAATTATGGGTAAGTGTGAATAGTAAGGGAAAGTGTCATTATTTGTTAGGAGTCATCCTATTTATAGGCACACACACACAAACATATTACTAGTAATTATGACTAGCCTTTAGAAGTTGTGTGTGGTCTGTCATTGGAGGTTTCTAAGAAGAAATTGGACAACCATTTGTTTGAAATGGTACAAGGTCTCCTGCTTGAACAGGGGGTTGGACTAGAAGAGCTCCAAGGTCCCTTGAAGTCCCAACTCTGTTAGTCTATTATTCCTTTTGTATTCCCTCCTCTTCCTCTCACTATCTAAAGCAGGGGTGTCAAACTTGCGATGATGTATTGTTGTTATGTGACGTATTACAACTTTTTCTCCTTCGTTAAACCAGGGGTGGACATGGCCAGCGCGTGATACATCCTTCCCACGGACCGTGAGTTTGACACCCCTGATCTAAAGGCTTGCAGACTAGAAGCCAGTAGAACCCCATTGTTTTTCATGCTCCCAACACAAAGCACATGCTTATGCTCAGAGATCACAGTGACTCCAAACAAGAGAAGCAGGGAAAGCCACCACCCCTAAACAGTTCATGAAATTGTGGGATGGGTGGCATCTTGCCAGTAGACGCCCTTCCTAGGACCAGGGGAGGCATGATATAAGTGTTTCAATATTTGAGGGGCTGCCACAGAGAGGAGGGAGTTAATCTACTTTCCAAAGCACCTGAAGGCCAGACAAGGAATAATGGATGGAAACTGAACAAGGAGAGATTCAACCTGGAAATGAGGAGGAACTTTCTGACAGTGAGAACAATCAACCAATGGAATAGAAGTTGCCTTTGGAAGTTGTGGGAGCTTCCTCACTTGAGACTTTCAAGAAGAGATTGGACTGCCATTTGTCAGAATTGGTGTAGGGTCTGCTGCTTGGGCGGGGGTTTGGACTAGATGACTTACAAGGTCCCTTCCAACTCTCTTAATCTGTTAAAGTACCAATCTGGATTTATGACAGGAAATGAGACATTCCCAACCACAAGAGAACTCAGACTGGGGAAAACTCTTTCTCAGAGGGGCCCAAACTTATAGATCAACTCATTGTTATTTTAGTCACTCTGAAAATCCAAGCTAACACCAGAATCTGCCTTGAGGCTTTAACCGACTGGTACAACTAACCATTTTGTAGACCCTTTTAATGAATGATAAATTCTACTTACTCAGCTTGTGTATCGTCTGTCACCCTTAATCAAAACCACTGGTAGAGAACAACTGCAACTCACATTAGGGTGTGGTCCAGGATTGTAAAGTCCTTAATTCTTTAGTCAATAGGGATTACTGTTGTGTTCTGAATTGTAAAAAACAACAACAACAAAAAAAAAAAAACCCACAACACTTGTTCTAGAATTATAGCATTAGCTGAATTCATACTGAATAGATAATAGAGATCGTTATCAGTGAAGTGGTAGATGAGATTCATTAAGGTTTAAGATTTCTTTAATGTTCTCCTTTTTAGTTTTACTTTAGTTTTTTTTCACAATAGCACATGCAATAATGCAATCTCAAATACTTTTGCTGTCTCATACCAATTCAGCAATGCCATCAAATCTGTTTTGGTAAGAAAATCATTCTACAATCCCCCCCGCCCCTCATCTGCTTAACAAATATGTTAGCACTCAACAAATGCGCATGTATAAATTTAAATTTATTTATGATCAAATAGGATTAAAATTTCACAAGAATGTGATTTGATTTAAGTAGGGCATTTTTGTCACATTTAACATTGGATACCACTTTGCAGGACTGCTTAGCTATTTATGTTAGATAACATAAGGTGACAAACACTTCTATGTTCTACAAATCTGATAACCAGAGAAATGCTGACTTTTTTTTTTTTTTTTGAAAAAACGAATTTCATCACTTAGATTGGTTATACTTGAAAAACAGCTGAGAAAAAAAAATAGAAAAAAACATTTTGGAAAGTCATAGAAGCAATTGCTTCTTAAATTTAAAGCATATTATCTATTTAGCATAACAAACTTAATCATACACAGATGAAATAAACTTATTTATTTTAGTTATTTGGCTAATTGCTGCTGTTAGACTATATCGTGTTTCCAAATGCTCACTGTTGTAAACAATCCTACTATAAATAGGAAGCACAACTGTGATTTTGTTGGATGAAGATATTTATCATTTAATGCTGTTGGCATCAACATATGAAAAGTATCTTCTTGTATTCTTCCAAAGTTATTGATCTTCCAAAGTTACCAGTCTGCTGGAAACTAGCAGAAGAAAGAGAATTAGTGTACAGGCAGTCCTCAACTTATGACCAGTTGTTTAACAACCATTTGAAGTTATGATTGACCTCTGCAGGAGTACTTCCCATCAATTTGCAACTCTCCAGGAGTACCAACAGTGTTTCCTTCTAGACTTGCATGGCATTTTAAAAGATTCCCACAATAAAGCTGAGTTTCACATTAAGAAAGCAAATCTTTAAAGCAAATTAGAAGATTGCAGAGTCTGTGAATCAAAACAGCTGCAAATTGATAGGAAGTATAATATTAAAAACAGTTTCACTCTGTTTTTAGCATTTCAATATTCAAGAGATTGTTTTTAATATTGGGAAAGATATAAAGAAGGGTTGGAAAATAAAAGAGGTTGTGCAGGCAATAATTGCTGAAAATAAAGCTATGTTATTAAAATAAATCAGCTAAAACAAGACAAGCAGGTAAATGAAGATCTGAAGTAAAATAAATTTTGGAATTTGGTTAGGGTTGGGGGAAAATGTATTTATTATCAAAGAGTTTGCTTATAAGTACAATATTTATCTAATGAACATGACCTTGAATTTAAAACAAGAATTTGCCCCTACCAAAAGGAATATTGTAAATGAAAAATAAATTGGAGGATCTGTGTCTGGCTTCTAGGTTCGTAATTTCAGATGAAACCAGTCCTGGACAATCCTTTATAGCAAGATATATTTGTCTTGTATATACCACATGCATTTAAAAGAGGGCAAGGCCATTTTAAAAAAAAAACAGGTTATTAATTGAATTTTTTTTTTTAATTTGATTTATATGCCGCCCTTCTCCGGAGACTCAGGGCGCCTTACAATGCGCTAATTAATTAATGATATAAATTAAATAGCCATGCAACAAAACTTTCTATTTAAATAATAGGTTCCCCCCAATTGTTTCTCAAGCCAAACAACTACAGTGTACGACACACAAACATATAAGCAAGCACACCAAAACAAAAGAAGCACCAGAATAGAACTGGACTCTTATAAGAGGGTCTATTGCGCTAAAAAGTGAAGAAAAAAAAGGAGAAGTAAATTGGATTGGGTGGAGGCAAGGCAAAAAGGCATATGGGCAAGGAAAGGAAGTAAGAGAAGGAGAAGCCATATTTAGGCATTATGTGAAGTGCTAAATTCACCATGCAAGCAAGGAGATAATCTTCAAAGGCTTCTCTTAGCTGTGTCTGCTGTTTTCCTTTGGTGGGGGTGGTGGGGGTGGAACAGGATTATCTTCCTAGTGAATAAATATGTATAAACATAAACACTAAAAACATCTTTTAACTCCTTGTGTAAACAGTCCGGGCATTTAGAGCTATAAAAGGATAAAAAGCTGTCAACTGAGATACAGATCCACCCAGCTGGCTTGTGTCTGTGGGGAGATTTGGAAGGATAATTAAAAACTGTAGGGTAGAAACTTAATGTCTCAATTCGTAGTGTCAGCAGGTGGCAGCATCTGGTTGACCTGGTCTGACTTGAAATCACTCAGGATTGGAATCACTCAGTGTTTTGCTGGGAAAGCATCATGACATCTCAGGGATAAAGGCTCAAAAATGCATACTGGAAGAAGGGAATAACAACCATATTCCATATTGTTAACAGTAAAAGGACATGAGTATATTCAGGAGCTGAGAAAGGGAAATTTTAGCTTTGAGAAGCAGTGTATTTAGTTGATTGAAGTGTTAGATTCACAGATTCCAGTACACCTTTAGACCCCTTTTCATGGAGTGATTTTTTAAAAAATCCAACCTGCCTTGGCTGTTATTATGGGAGTATGGCGCATTGTGTATGTTGCCTTGAGCTCCAGAGTAAAAAGGAAAAAATACAACTAACAAGCAAATAAATAAATAGATGGCAGTAAATATTGTGGCCTTAGGGTACTTTGTGAATTCTCAGCCTTTAATAGTTCCCACTCAGTGCTATTGCTATTCCCTAACCATGGCCAATAATATTTCACAGAAAGATTGCTGATGGTAGCTGAAATTTGGGAACAAAAATTCTTAAATGTTTATAATTGACCTGCACAAATTGCAAAAACAAGTAATGTGCTTAGATGAGGTTAAGACTGCTTATATTGGATTTGTGTTCAGCATCAGTTTTTTCGGGGGGGGGAGGGGCACCTTGCCAGGTGTCCCCCTGTGGACTTTGTTGCTGTCTCTGCCCATTATTTCCTCTAGCTATCCTCTCCAGAAAGAGAAATATTGGTACTTGTGGTACAAGGGATTTCTATTATCTTCATTTTATTAAAATGCAGTCAGGGCCGGATTTAGATGAAAAGAGGCCCTAGGCTATTCCACTTATGAGGCCCTTTCACCAGTGGTGGGATTCAATTTTTTTAACAACAGGTTCTGTGGGTGTGGCTTAGTTGGGGGTGTGGCTTGGCAATCATGTGACTGGGTGGGCATGGCTAGCTGGTCACCTGACTGTGTAGGCGTGGGTAGCTCGTCATGTGACCAGGTGGGCGTGGCTATGTGCATAGACTTTTTTCAGAGGGCTGAAAAAAGTGATTTCTGACTGGGCCTCACACTTTTGACCGGTCCTCACACTTATGACCATCCTCACATTTATGCCCGTGCAGCTTTCTTAACCATGTCACTCATTTCACAACTGCTTCTCTTCACCATGGTGACAAGATAGGGCAAAAACGTAAAATGTGAGGACAGTCGTAAGTTCGAGGACTGGTCAAAAGTGTGAGGACCAGTCAAAAATAACTTTTTCAGCCCTCTGAGTAGTCCATATGCACAAAAGGACTACCCAGAGGGCTGAAAAAAGTGATTTCTTACTGGGCCTCGCACTTTTGACCGGTCCTCACACTTATGACCATCCTCACATTTATGCCCGTGCAGCTTTCTTAACAACCATGTCACTCATTTCACAACTGCTTCTCTTCACCATGGTGACAAGATAGGGCAAAAACGTAAAATGTGAGGACAGTCGTAAGTTCGAGGACTGGTCAAAAGTGCGAGGACCAGTCAGAAATAACTTTTTCAGCCCTCTGAGTAGTCCATATGCATAAAAGGATACAGCAATAGAGAGGGATGAAGGAAGGGAAGGGAAATTAGAGGAGGAGGGAGGGTAAGAGAGGAAGGAAGACAGGAGGAGAAGGAGAAAGGAAGAGGAAGTAGGGAGGAGAAGAAGAGGGGGAGGAAGAGAAAGTAAGAAGGAAAGAAAAGAGAGAGGTGGTAGGTTTGAGGAGAAAGATTGCTGTACAATAAAAAAGATGAAAGGGAAGAAAGCCAACCCCAAACAAATATAAAGATATTAAGATAAAATAATGAATTGTTAAACTTTAAAGAATAAAAGAGAACAAATATGAATAAATAACAATAATTAGAAACACACATACAAACATACAATGTATTTTCTTTGAACAGAGTATTTGGCCGGTTCACAAATTGAAACAGTGTTTAGTCATTTCAATTAAATGTACAATTTCTATATTTCCTTTTTGCCATATTTATTCCTCATCTATTTTTGTAAAAAACCAATATTACCCTTCATCCTCATCTCTAATCTTAATCAAATTCAGTTTTTCCCTTCTATTCTATTTTATACCCCTTCCCATTGTCATCTATTTTTATATCCATCCTCACATTGGTTAATTATTTAATATTAGTTGTTTAATATAAATTCAACATTTTAATATAAATCAATTAGTTATATAACTACCTTTTTTGTATATTAATCAATATGAACATGAATATTCCAATTATTTCCATGCAATCCAATTTCTTACAAATCAATTAATTATATTTACCAATAATAATAAACCAAATAATTTCCCCCATATATTACTCCAAACCACAACTTAACCATTTCTGCTTTCAGAAATATACAATTAATAGTATCTCAATTATTACAATTCCCTAGTTAAATAGAGCTTTTTTTCTTTTGTGTTTTAAAATCCTGAACTCTCCCCTTTTTCCCTATTGTTTGCACCTACCTTTTTTGGTGAGGAAAAAGAAAAGAATTCTGCCTGCCTAATTTTCCAACCTTGCAGCAACAGCAAAGCAGTTTCAGTTTCGTTTCTCAGCATAGATAGGGGAAAAAAAATCAACACTCTTTGCACGGAAGCAGAAGAGCCCTGAGCAAAACAGCTGAGACAAATCAGCTGAGAGCCGGGAGGCCAATTAGCCTATGCTGAAGCTCCGGGGGCCAATAAAATTACAAAAAACCCACCGAACTATTTGTTAAATTGCTGGCTCCCCCGCCCCTCGCCCACCACTATTGATTGGCAATTAATAGTGATGCAGAGGGGCGGGGCAAGCCAGCAATTTAACAAAGGGTTCGGCTGCACCACTGGCTCTAGGGCAGCCCTTTGAAGCAAGAATTTAAAGTTTTTTTTTCCTCTAGCCATCGGAGGCAGCAATAGATGGGGAGTGGGCGGGGTAAGCGAACGGCAGGCGATCCAACAGAGCAGAGAGTGAGGGTGAGTGAAGGCGTGGAAGCTGCTTTCTCCATCCTGCTCTCTTGTGTCCGGAGCCGGTGGGGAACCACGTGGCAGCCCACGTGGATCCCAGGCAGCGGAACTCAGGCTAGGGAAGGGGTGGGCAATTGTGGCTCTTTTACAACTTGTGGCCTTCAACTCCCAGAATTCCTGAGACAGCCAAGTTGCATCAGGAATTCTGGAAGTTGAAGGCCACAGGTTGTAAAAGAGCCACAATTGCCTACCCCTGGCTACGGTAGGCTGGCGCCGCGCGGGTGGGAGGCGAGGGGCAGGCGGGCCAGCAATTTAACAAAGAGTTCGGCCGAACCCCCAGAATCCCATCACTGTGTAGGCCCCTCTTGATCTTGAACCCTAGGCTGAAGCCTAGTTAGCCTATAGGAAAATCCGGCCCTGAATGCAGTCCTCATCTGAAGTGCAGTAATGATAATCAACTGCCATGAATTCAGATTGTCAGTCTCTGATGCTAAATGTGAATACTGGTTTAGTCTACAGTCTGCATGAATTAATTTGAAACAATAGAGTGATAAGATCAATACCAGATGTGTGCAGGATGCAGTATCATTTGTTTCTAAAAGGTCTGCAATTTGCAAAACAGGATTTGGTAAAGGTGAAAAAAAATTGAGAGTAATAAGAAAAAGGAGAAAAACAGAAGAATCATAAGGTAGAAAATAGAGCTTTATTAGTAATTTTTCATATTTGTTAATATGAAAAGACAAAAGGAACTAAGTGTATAGCAGAAAAAATAACTGGACAGAATGTAGCAATTGCCTATATTATGTGTGTGGATGAAAATTGCTTCTTTATGGTACAAGAAAATATTTTTCCTTCAACTTTTAGAGTTAGTAAAAGTAGCATTAAAAAAATCAGATGAATTATAAGATTATAGTTATATACAATTTCAATATTTAGATGTCTCTGGGGTTCCAGTTTCTAGGCTAAGGAAGATAAGAAGCAGGGAAAAGCTGTTGTCTTGATATACCTCTAGTAAATTTCATCAAGACATCTCTTTCTCTCTCTGCTGGAACTAATATGATGGAATATATAAGCTTTACTCTAAAATTAAAAGAAAAAGATTATGAGTAAATTAGCAGCCATAAAATGTGATCTTGGTGGGCCATGATCTTTATTGATTCTGAAACTCAGTTACCTGTGAAAAATACAGTTAAAAGGATTATGACAGAGATAACTGTTTTACATTTTACACTTTGATAAGCTTACCTTCTTATAACAACTGTAATTCAATACAAACCTTTATGATTTCTAAATGTCTTCATCAAACAAGTCCTTTCAATGTCAAATGATTGCAACAACCGGGTGATTTTTGTAGGACTTATAGTTTTACCTTGGCCAACAAGGAGAAAGGGGAGGAGCTACCTTCAAACTCTTGGTCTTATTTCTCTGCCATCTGTTGGGCGATCAGATCTCTCTTCTCCTCAGGACGGCACAGTGGAGCTTATGTTCAGGCCAGAAGAATAAATATAGCATGACTATCAAAATGTGGATCACTGGGAAACCTTTAACTTGAAAAATAATAGGAGGATCTTCCTTTATCTTGTTCAATGGAAAAGGAGGTAAGGGGGAGGAACATTCCTCCTGGGAGTCAATTTCTCTCAAGGTCAGAAATCACTCCTAGAATGGGAGTGAGGATCTGGATGCATCTCAAAGTTAGCCTATCTGGAGTTCATTTAGCTTAAAGCAGCGGCCCCCAAACTTTTGGACACCAGGGACCAGTTCCGTGGAGACAGTTTTTCCACAGAACAGAGAGAGGAAACTTCCTGCATCCTGCGGATGGGCCTTTGCTTGTTTTTCGTATGCTGTGGCATGCTGTGGCCTGTGGCTGGCCATGAACCAGGGTTTGGGGACCCCTGTTTTACAGGATAGTGTCTTTTGAACATCTCTTTCTTGGCTTTAGCAGATTTTGTGAATATTGCTGGAGTGGAACTCTTAGACCTCTCAGTGTCACTTCTACTGTTTGTGTGAATAAGAAAGTCAGAGTAGTTTTACTGTTAGCACATCCATGTTAAAAGGGAGACACTGATAAGAGGTGATTTTGGAGGTTCACAGCACCAAAGAAAACTGAATTTGAATGGACTGTGTTTTCCCAAAAATAAGACCCAGTCTTATTTTCTTTTTGGCCCCAAAATAAGCACCAGATCTTATTTTGGGGGGGATGTCTTTTTTTAAAAACAGTTTATTTATATATTTTCACATTACATACACAAGTACTTAATGAACAGCATATTGTCTGGATCAATTTATTTTTATACAATAATACTCTTCGCATTCTTAATTTCTATCTCTACCGTCCAATCATTTATAAAATAAGTACCATGTTCGAAAATAGTCTGTGTCTTCTTTTTCTTTTCTTTTTAATGTCAATCTATCCATTTCTGCACAATCTAAAAAAAATTTAATCACATCATCTGTAGCCGTTTCATAATTTTTCCAGTACTGTGCATAAACAATTCTTCCTGCTGTCAAGGTATGTAATATTAAATATAGATTCCCTTTATCATACTTTTCAGGTATTATGCCTAGCAAGAATATTTCTGGTTTGTAATCTATGTGTTGTTTTAACATTTTCTCCAACCATGTGTGTATTTTTTCCAATATTTCTTTGCTTTTACATATGTCCAAAGGGGTATGTCTTACCTACTTACCTTAGAACCACTGCAGCCACAGCTCCTATGCCCTGACACCTGTTATGCTGCTGCCTGAATTCTTCTCGTGGCCAGATGCTGTGTGGCTCATGGCCAGATGCTGTGTGGCTCATTGCACCGGTGGTGCCACTTGTGGCAGGAGGCTCAGTGGTGCATTGTGCCATTGCGTGCATGAGAAGTGGCACCAGTGCAACAGGCCTTGTGGCATTTTGCTATAAGCAGCAGCACCAGTGCTGCTGCTTATGGCATTGCGGCATTGAGGGTTGCAGCATCCTACAGTGAGTGATGAGGCTTGCAGCTGCAGAAGAAGTTGGGCAGTGGTGCAACAGGTTTCGGGGCCTGGGAGGCCTGGCTGCGGTGGTCTTAAGGTAAGTGGGTGCGGGGCACATGGGGTAGCTCCATGCCCCAACCCTATCCTAGCTTGATTTTTATGCCTGTACCTCACCTCACCCTCAGATGGTGGTGGGAGCTTAACTAGGGATTATTTTGGGGGTAGGGCTTATATTAGGCACAGGCTTGAAAATTGGGCTAGGGCTTGTTTTTTGGGTAGGTCATATTTTTGGGGAAACACAGTATTACTTTCTCTCAGCTTGGGCACTTTTCATGGAGCCTTCTGATCTTCAACATCAAACAAGCATCTCCCTTCTACAACCTACTTTTGAAGCATTATTCCTAATGAAGAGACTTAGAGATTCAGAAAAAAATGTGTGAAACTTTGGTTAACATAACAAGGATATTGTCTAGTGATATATGTGGTTACAACATATGGATATAACAGCTGTTTTGACCCAGCTCCCAAACACGCAAACCCTCTGATGTGAACTGAAAAGATTCCCTTATTAGGAATGCTGGCAGCCCTGGCAAAAAAATTATCTTGCAGTCTAACAAGTCTATCAAGCTGGAAGATGAATAGTTGTCTGCCACACCTATTCATCTCTGCCCCTTGCCTTTTATTCTCATAGCTAGGATGAGGCCTCATTAGCAGCAGTGGCTCTTCCTTCCACAGGATCGGCCCACGGCTTTCTACTGCTCTCCCCTTTGTTGCCTTCGTTGCAGCCGCCTGTCAGGCACTGGACCCAGCAGTTCCTCCTCTTCATCAACCACCTCAGACCTGGGGACTGTTGACTCTCCATCTGAGGGCTGACGGCTGGCCCAGGCTCCGCCTCTGTCTCTCTCTCTCTGCCAGCTCCATTCCCTCTTCCCCCTCAGAGCTCCAAGGTTTCCCTGATGCTGACCCTGATTCCCACACCTCTTCCTCCTCTGATTCAGCTGCTGGAGGGGCCAGTGGCCAACAGGCCACAACAGCAGCTAAGAAACTAAGTCATAATTTAAATGGGTCAATTTCAAAATTGTAAAAATTAAACTTTCAAACTGTCCAGGACTATTCCCCCCCCCCCCTCTCTCTCTCTCTCTCCGTTCCTCCCTCCCTTCCCCCTCTCTCTGTGAATTTTATTCCTAAATATGTTTGAAGATCTTATGATCAAACACAACCTGAGAATGTTGTTCTTTAAATTTTGTTATGCTTATCAATCCACCTCACCTCTGTCGGTTGATTAGGTCTTTCTTCAGCTTCTTACTCCCAAACTGTAAAAGCTATCTCTCATTTTCACAAACAGTAAGGAATCAAAACAGGAATGAAAAGGGTGTTTGCTGCAGTGCAAACTTGAAAAATGATATTTGTCATTAGCTTTGGGTGGTAAGAAGATCCCTTGCGGTTCTTTCTCAGCATATGTTATTTCTCATGCTGACACTCTGGGGGGTATCAATCATATACTTCTTCAAAGGTGGAAGAAATATTTTTGCTTTTTATCATGCTTGAGAGAAATGTGTATTTTATTGAATATGTGCTGCATTTTTATACATACACATATTTTTACCAGCATTTCAATAATCCACCAAAATTTCTATATTTCAGTAGCCTAGAAACTGAATATTTCTTGATGTGTTTAAAATAAATGAGAATAAATAAATAAACAAACAAACAAACAAACAAATAAATAAATAAATAAAATCAATGGAATCAAGGAGGATACAGAATACCTTTATATCTTTCTAATACTTTCCTGTTGCCTGGAAAAGATATGCTTTTGCACATTTGGGGGTAAAGTTTCTGAATAGTTTCTCCAGGTTTATGTCCCTGTTTTCCTACAAAGGATGAGGAACTGAGATAAAAAGAAGTTTTATGTGTACTTTTTCTTTTAGAAAGTGGAGACTTGTCATTTATTTGTAACTTAATAATGAAATAATCATTTGTTATATTAAAAGCAAGCCAAAGCAGCAGAAAACAAATGTTGTATGTCCAATTTTTAACCAAGAAGTCTGTCAGACTCTTCCCTAGTTGAAGATGGAAAGATATATTTTATTTAAAAAATGTGTGGGTGGTAGTGGGAAGCTAGTGTTGCAATGGTCAGATGATTATGAAATGGGTGGATCTGTGTGGGATCTCATGGTAGGATGAAGACAGATGAGCTGTCTTAAAATCTGAGTAAACCAAACTTTAGGACTTACTCTATAGTTTATGTGTATTTCTTGCTTCAAACAAGAAATATACACATTATGGGGAACTGGGACATCAGTCCCAGTTCAGTGTCAGCATTGATGCTACTGAAGTCTGATGGCATCTCAGAAACAGTGCCAGGGACAATAAAAATATGATTTGTAGACCACATATTCACAAATATATTAAAGTCCCTTTCCCTGTTTTAGAATAAATATCCTTATTTTGGAAAAGTGGCCCAGATGTTTGCGTTACTAGAACTATTGACCACTTAGGGGATTTTTAATGAAAGTGGATTCAGTTTTTTCTTTGAATCATTTTAATTTTCTTTTTACAATTTATTGCAGGATTAAAAGTCAAGATGACTGTTGAAAAGTTAATTGTACATGAATAATCCTAGTACTTCCTGTTCCTAGCTTCTTTGCTGATTAACTCCTGCTAAAAGATGATGTTCTTCTCAATCTAGTTAATCTTCCAATCATCTTCTATAAGGAATTGTAGTTCCATCAGCAGCAAATTAAAAATATTAGCTTTGTAAAAGCAAACAATTCTGAGAATTATTAAGTTATTAAGTTTAATTATTTTAGTAGTGACTGTGCAATTTTACTTAATGTTGTTAAACTAAATTAGGAATGGTAGAACTATGTCAGAAAAAGACCAAAGTAGAGACACATACCATTCAGTGGTGGGCTGCTGCTGGTTCGAGCGAACTGGTAGTTCTGATGATCAGCTGGCCCCTCCCACCTGTCCCCACCCTATCTCTCCTATATTTCCTTCTTTCTGGCACAGCTGATTTGCGTGGCCCAGCTGATTTCTGTGCCTCTGCTGTTCTACTTACTGGGGCTGCCTTAAAAGGTAAGCAGCTGAGCTTCAAATTGCTGTATTTACAGTAGAACGCTGCGTGCAAGAACGTTAGGCACATGCACGAGGCTCACAGAAGCCAGTTGTTAAACCTGTTGCAGCCCACCACTGGTGCCATTCCATTGCCATTTTTGTTCATTTGCCTTCGTTGTAATCTCCAAATTAAATCCACTCTCTCTAAACAAAATTAGAGGGTTTATTTGAACCATTAGAATGCCTCCAAATCAGTGGTGTCTGCAGGGTGGAATTAAAAAAGTAAAGATGGTTGTCACAACAATATGATCACATATGTGCCCACTTTTTTTTAATGTATGTCACCTACCCCTGATCCAAAATGCATGCCCAGAAATGGATTTTTCTGAGTGCTTTGGAATCTGAATCAAATCAAAACTTTTAGACAATATAATCTGAATGTCTAAAATTGGATCAATCTCCTACATAGTTTGAATAATCAAACCAATTTTCTGAATGTATTTTTCATTTAAATAATTTTTGTCCACCTCTCATCTCTATGTTTTCTGCCATTTATTCATCTCTTTGTTGCTTCTCCCAATCACCACCACCAATTTTCTCTGTCTGCCTTCCACTGAGTTTATTCTTAGCTGTACCAGACAAAGAAGGCAGGGTATGCTTCAGAATCACTTTTTCTTTCCTTTTAAACAGGTTACAGCTATACTTCAAAAGACAGTTTCATAACCCATTTTCCATTATCTTTTGGAAAACCTTCCAGATATAGAAACAAATCAGTACTAAGGCTGATATTCACACATACTTTCTATTTGCTTTCTCACCTAATCTCTTTCTTCTTCATCACTAAGTTTCCATCGTAATTGTTTTACATTTAGCATATCTGAACCAGAAAACTGATTGAACAGTCTCCAATTTAATTTAAGTTAGAATTCAAGATTAAACCCATTTCCCAGTTTAGATGCAATGAAATCCTATGGCTTCCAGGTCTATAGCTTACAACCATTTGCTCAGTGACCAAAGTTATAGGTGGTGCTAAAAAAAATGCACATATGAGATCCTCAAGGTTCACACAAGGCCATCACAACACCCCTATGGTAAAATGATTGCAATCCAGGTACCCAGTTCAGGATTATACTGTCATATGAAGGCATGGTCTTGTGATTGCCAGTTTTGCCCTTCCTTGCCAGCTTCCCACTTACAAAGTCAATGAGGAAGCTAGCAGAAACAGTTGCAAGTCCCTCCAATAAGTTGCTTCCACTTTCTCTCTCTCTCGTACAGTCCTCTCCCCCATTCCCCCCACCTCTGTGCAGCCTCTACCAACATTCCCAAGCCCTCCCTGACCTCTTGTGACTCACACATGGCCTGTACTGACCCTCCCCTGCCGGCCCTCCCTCTCAGACTTTCCCCTGCTAGTGGCACCCTATAACATTTCCTGGGACTTCTGCCACTTCCCACTGAATGACCCACTTGTTAGGATTACTGTGGCAACTGTGCGTGCCTGGGATTGCAGCCCCAGTTCCAATTGCTGTCATAACTCAAGGATTACTGGTATAGCAACTATAGTACAAACAGTTAAACTGGCAAAGGGGGAAAAATGAACAGAAAATATATGGGCATGATGATTATGCTTTGTTTATTAAATTACTGGTTCCAGATATGATTACATACTGACTATTTCTTTAAAGGCTGCATTCAGTTAAACAACAGAGTGAAAAATTCAGTGAAAAATGGTTGAATGCTGAATAATACTAGACAGAATTATTTTTATATCTCTGAAAGACCTCCAACGATCACAGATTTATAGCTAAAATTACAGGGAGCAATCATTTCAAAGATGCTTGGAAACAAGCTAGCTATGTTTTCAGAACATGGCCTGAAAAACAGAAACATTTTAAAAAAAATGAAAACTATAATAGAAAGAATCCTGTGATGTAAAGTTTATCCTGCACTGCTTGCTAGAGAGAAAAAGCAGCCAACCTAATATCTATAATCTTTCTAAAAATACCAAGATTGGACTATATGATTCAATTAGAACTTTTATGAAACATTTATTCATGAATCATATAAGTACTTCTCTATTTAATTTCCCTGTTGGTTACTTTATATATTTAATTGGTAATACATTTTGGGGATATTATATATGGGGTCTATATAAATTGGATATGCTTTCTTGATTTTTTTTAAAAATGTAGATAAATGCAACATAAAATTTTAAAAATGTGGGGAGAAACTGATTCAGAGCCTCTGTATTATTAAAATTCTCCGTATACAAGTACATGTATATAATTTATATAATTTAGTACCAGTGGTATTGTGTGCCGGCCCTGTTTCTATTTCAAATAAGCTGTAAAACTGTGACATTAACAATACTGCCACCCTACCATTTACAATTCCATCTAAGTGTTTTGTCCTGATTCATCCATTATCTTTGCTCTGTGCCTCTTGTCACAAAGCAGAACCATTTGTCTTTAATATAAATGGTGTGAACCAATGAAGAAACAGAGACACCACAGGTATTTTTACAGTGCAATGCTGTGGAAACCAAGTACTTAAATTTTACTTAGGTAGATAGTGTGGACCCATATGTAATCCTAGAGAAACAGCATGTAATAAATATATGATCCAAGTCTTACTCTTAAGGCATGAATGAATTATTAATGTCAATTCTCTCTTCTCATCCCATATACAGTAGATATCATTACAGTGTCCATAACTGGTAAACAATATATTTTTAAAAATCAGTTTTAAGAAAGTATTCAATACCAAGCACTTTCGTTCTTTCTTTATCACATGATTGCTGTCAGAGATATTCCTATCCACAGCACTCCATACATATCTCAGTTTTAAAAGAAAACATGTTCTATTAGCCCTATTCTAACCTGGTGTGATTTCAACTGAAATCATTTATTTTCAGCATTATTGTTTTCTGTAATATCTGAGTGATGTGTTCAGAAAGTTAATCTACGTAAG
Source organism: Arizona elegans (assembly GCA_022577455.1). NCBI lineage: Eukaryota > Metazoa > Chordata > Lepidosauria > Squamata > Colubridae > Arizona > Arizona elegans. Next base: position 18,270,375 of record JAKOOJ010000007.1, read on the forward strand.
AATTATGATTTTCAGACAAATTTGTGACTATCATACAGTATGTTCTTCTCTTACAAGAAGATACAAGTATAAAAAAATCTCCATAGGTCTCCATAGGATAACAAAACAGTGTGGTATCTTCTTCTGCAGAGGTATGAGATAATAAGAGATATATTATTTATTGAACCAGTAGAAAAATATTAGTGAAATGTAGTGCTTGAGAATGTTGGTAAAATATTGAAATTTCTTTCTTTTTTTCATAGAAGTCACATTAATGATAGAATTAAAGCTTGGCTGTTTCTTTTTAAATGTGATTGTTTATCCATATCTTAGAGAAGATTATGGATCACTTATGTTAATATGATGATGATATATTTACTTCTATTGGTGGCTGAGAATAACAGCATAGAGCTCTGTCCACTTCAAAAACTCCTCAGAAAGTATTTTATACTTTCTACTTTTTATGAAAGCAGCCCAGCCCAATATTTTTTTTACACTGCTGTTTTTAAGAGTTGCATTTACTTTAAAGAGTGGATTCTTTATTGCAGCTTCATCCTTTTTCTTTTTCTTTAGTTTTGTGTCAAGGTGTGCTTTCATGAACAGCAGAAAGATATGCATATGTCAAGTTTGAAGCACTCCTTCCAAACTGTTTTTTGAAGTTTGTGCAGTTCTGATAGTGAGCACCTATGACAAATATTATTTTTAGTAGTCAGGGTGATACATGAGCAGCTCTTCAGATTGCTTTCATAAGTGGAACAAATGCCTTTAAATTGGTATATTTTCTGCCTCAGGCAAAATGAGGCATCTGGAGGCCAAATAATCAGGGAGATGCAGTCAAGTCAGTGCATTCATAATTGCCACAATTCTCTTGGTCAGTTCTGCATACAAGTCACAAAAAAGAGTTCAAAGTAATAATGTTGCAAAATTTAGGATAGTAACTAGGCAGCCTGTTGCCCTGGGTCATCATTTCAAATATTAAAAAAAGCAGTGGGAGAGACTTCAACTTCCTGTTGGCTTCATTGAGTTTTCTTGTGGGAAGCTGACAATGAATATTGGAAATCTTCTCCCTGTTGGAGATGAGCATTCAATCTTAAGCACTTTTTTGTGAGATCATTTGTCAATTGCATAGGGCAGTTGCACAAATATATAAAAAAAAACCCACAGCTTTTTTAGTTCTGTAGTAGTATGTACACAGTGTGGTCTCACATATAAATAAATAAATGCTAGCAGGTATTGTTCAGAATGAATAAACATATCCTAATGATGATGATTATGTACCATCATGTTGGTATTGACTATTAGTAAAAGGTAAAGGTTCCCCTTCACATATGTGCTAGTCATTCCTGACTCTAGGGAGCGGTGCTCATCTCCGTTTCAAAGCTGAAGAGCCAGCGCTGTCTGAAGACGTCTCCGTGGTCATGTGGCTGGCATGACTAAACGCCAAAGGTGCACGGAACGCTGTTACCTTCCCACTAAAGATGGTCCCTATTTTTCTACTTGCATTTTTTTATGTGCTTAAGAATTGCTAGGTTGGCAGAAGCTGTGACAAGTAACGGGAGCTCACCCCGTTATGCGGCACTAGGGATTCGAACTGCTGAACTGTTGACCTTTTGATCGACAAGCTCAGTGTCTTAGCCACTGAACCACTGCACCCCTCTATTGACTATTAGTGACCACATAGATTTTCTCCAGGATGACCTGTCCCCAATCTGGTGGTTTTCTTGGCAAAATACAGGAGTAGGAATATGAAACGAAACAGCCTTTGCTGTTGTTATTAAAATGATTCTCCCCTCTTAAAATCTTCCTATGTAGCTGCTACCCAGGATAGGTACTTGTTTGCTTTAGCTCGACATCTGGGATGTCGAGCTTGAGTGAATCAACTAGCAGTATATACGTTTGGCTCCTGATATTCTACATAGCTCCCAGGCTTACCTCCTACCACAATGAGGCAGCAGACTCTCAGAGCAAAATGCCATTCTCCAACTAAAACATAACTAGAACTATTAGTCTAATTTCCATCTGGAAATATTACACAATTTGGATCGCTTATACTTAGAATATCTTCCTTCTATCAGAAATAATAAATAACATCAGTTTCCCACCAGGGAACAATGAGGGACCATATGTTTCTATATCGTGTGACATGGGTTTTTGTTTTTTTTGCTATATTTTTAAGAGTTCATATGATTATCTTAAATAATTATCACATTTTTCTGGATAATTTTTTCTTACAGTTTTCTAAACTCTAAAGTTGTTTAAATTGATTTATATGCCACCAAATTCTTACAAAAATAAACATAATGTAGTAAAAATTAAAGCATCTATGGCAAATTTCAAAGCACCTCTCAAACAGCGTACATGCACACACACACAAACACACACACACACACACACACACACATACACCACATAATACACACACCAACAACTACACTCTCCAGATGGCTGAAACATCTCACATTGATTGGTTTCATAAGAATATGCAATATTTTTCTTTCTTTTTTTTAATTAAAAATTTATAAATTTTTATTAAAACACAAATTAAACATTTACACAACATACGACATATAAATAAATAGCATCCTTCTTAAGCATTGTTTCATAGTGGTTTTCCATCTGATACTTTATATTTCTTCCCCTTTTTCTTAATCTAATACTTTTCCCCCCCTTCCTCCTGTTCATCTTTTCTTTTTTTCCCCTCCTTGTTTTTCCCCCTACAGAAATCTATATATTTTGATTATATCTTTACTTTTTTACATTTCTATATTCATATTATATACCTATAAAAATATTTATATACATATTTACATTTTTATTCTTTTCTTCTTGTATTTATGTTTCTTTATTGATGGTGTTAAGCCAATTATACCATTTGTTCCAAGGAATATGCAATATTTTTCATACCACAAGACTTCATTTTGAAGCAGGTGCACAAAGTGTTGTCATCATGGCAAAGTAAAGGAATTTAATGCAACACTCGTCCATTTGGCAACTCTGATGTCTGATTATTGGTATTCTTATATTATTCATTTATAAGAATAAGGTAGATATGCTGCAAATTACACAATTACAATAGGGGTAATTAACATAGCTTCAAATGCACGATCCTATCAAAAAATCAGCTCTGAATGGAGAGAATGGAAGATGCAGCAGTGGGGCTGGGTTCTGAGAATCTGGATGTTTTATTGCAGAATGCACCAAATTACATTTATTTTCAATTCTGAAGCTTATTGTTCTAGCATCAGCCATGGCAAATTGAAACCTTAAGATAGGCAAAGCCAAGGATCATATAGTTCTATCTCTTCTTGATCAATTCATCACTTATGTTCTGTATCAGTGGTTAGGATTATAAAGAACATTGATTAAATTCCAGATATTTATTCAGTTTTTCGACAACTTTATCTGGTTACATATATCCTATTTTTTTTTTCTTAAATGTGTAAACCTTGATGTGCAATTTCTATAACATATTTTGTAGTGGGGAGATGGAGGAAGGCCTCTACAGTACACTAATTACTGATGTGACTTCAGTGAATCAAAGTAGAGAATTAAATTTTAATTGGTTCATGGGTTAAATATAATAGATTCAAAATTCTGAACGTATAATACAGCAGAAGTGAATGTAAAGACCTATTTAATATCCTAACGATACCATTAGCAATTGATGTTGATGTTAAATGATTTTAATTCTTCCCAAATCCATATTGTTTTGAAAACTTATATTGCATAAAAATGTTACTTTAATCTTAAACTATTTTATGCTTAGTTTAGTTTCCCTTGATATTTAGTTGTTTCATTGTTTCAGAATTGTATAGCAATCTGGATTCAAAACATAAAAACTGACTTACAGTGTAATGTCCCTGGGTTGCAAGGTATATTACAGAAGAAGGACATCCAAAAGTATTAGCTCTCCTTTATTGTAAGGTGACATTTACGGAACCTTGCAAGTATAAAAGCACATTTCTCCTTATTCTCTTTAGAGCCCAAGAAACTAAGAAGGGTCTCTTCTGAGATGTTTGCCATGTCTACATTACTTTTGTGGGCTCAGCTGCCTCTTAATCTGATTGTTCCCCAAGTGCAGCTCTTCCCCCTGTCTCCCACGGTCATTTTCACATACCATTACACTGAGCATGCATATTGCCTCTGTCTTTGCCTTCTAAAATGAAACATTCAGGGTTCGCTCTAGGCTATGGCCAAATAGGCACTTAGGGACAAAAAATTGGGGGAAAAAACTTGTGAAAAACACAACAGAAAACCTAAAATGTAGTAAAAGTGCAGTCTAAGACAGCAGGCGTGCTTGAGGCTTAAATAAAATTAAGACACAAGAGGGTACCACATTGTTTCATTTGTTTATAATATGTTTATGACTGATATTTTTCTCAATAATCAGTAACGATTCATTTAAATTGTGTTGTTAATATATGTGTGTATTTCAAATCACTGATAATTAAAAGTACCATATTTTTTGGTGTATGAGATGCACCCCGTCCCCAAAGAGTGGGTGGAAATGTCTGTGCATCTTATAGAGTGAAAATTGCTGAAGCCCCGCCCACTTGCCAACCTCCACCCTTTGGTCTCTGCCTCCCAGCAATTTGCCTCCTTGCAGCAAACAGCCTGGTCAACTTCAGCACAGCCTGATTTAGCATGAGCAGCTGATTGGCAGTTGGATCTGCCTCCCGGAATACCACCTATTAGCTGTTCCAGGCTGAAGGGATCACCACCGCCCATCATCACCATCGCCGCCATAGCCCATAGTTGCCCATAGCCGCTGCCACTTATCACCGCCTCTGTGTGCTCCATTTTTGGCCTCTGTGCATCTCATTTTCGGCCTCTGTGTGCCCCATCTCCGTATGCCCCATTTTCAGCCCATTCCAGGCAGCGGGGATAGGTGGAAGCAGTGGGGATCTCCACTGTCTGGAACGAGCCAAAAACAGGACGTGTGGAGGCCAAAAATGGGGCAGGTGTAGGCAAAAAATGGGGTGCGCAGAGGTGCTATAGGTGGCGGTGATGGATGGCGACGGCAATGGACGGTGGCAATCCATGGAACAGCTGATAGGTGATATTCCGAGTAATCTGGTATTCCAGAGGTAGATTTTTTTTCTTGTTTTCCTCCCCAAAATCTAGGTGCATTTTATAGTCCAGAGCATTTTATAATCCGAGAAATATGGTATTTAATTATATAAAATTATATAAAATATTGTAGCTAATTAGTTATAATTATGGTTCAGCCAAATTTATTTAATTAGTTTTATCTCTATTTTAAATTTTGTATCTATATGTTTTATTTTATGGCTGTTCACCGCGCTGAGTCCTTCGGGAGTAGAGCGGTATACAAATTTAATAAAATGAAAATGAAAATGAAATGAAAAATAATTGCTGTTTATCAATCTAATGTTCATCTGATAGATGATATAATTAATTTCAGAATTATATGTTTGAAATATCATATGCTTCGCATTACAATATACCTATATTTTCTATTTCAGAAGTTAAGTAGAATACAAAAACTAATAGATTCTAAGCAGTGATACAATTTTTAAAATCCAAAATGCTCCTGAACACATTGTTGTTACTAAATAATAAAGTATCTGGCACTGAATAATAAGTACAGCATATTTTTATTTATAGTAAGAAGAAAACCCATAGTTAATATTAGAACATTTCATTCCTGCAAGGTTTTGCTTCCCAACCAGTGTTAAAAACTGAAAAAAGTGACATGCAATTATTTATAAAGTAATGATCAAGCAATAAATCAGAATATTTATAGAACCTTGTGGAGTTTAAAACTTTTATAAAAATGGGATGATGGTGAAGAAATTGTTTGAAAGGTACACTTTAATTTACAGATCTGTATATATATAGTATTTATGATACTGTGTGTGTATATATTTCTGTATGTGTCTGCACTTCGAAACTTGTGTTACATTTTCATTAAAGTAATGCTACTTCCATTTGATTTAGAATATTGAATTCTCAGGCTAAACATACCAAAATACAAGGCCTGTATTTCAGTAGTGGGTTTCAATTTTGTTTGTTACTAGTTTGCTTGTGGTGCATGTGTGCGCGTGGCTTCTGCACATGTGCAGTAGCTTCTGCACATGCGCAGACACATCTGGGTGGGTGGACGGAGACTCCTGCCACTGCCGCTACCAGTTCGCCCAATCCGGGATGAACTGGTAGCAACCCACCACTGCTATATTTCCATCTTTCTCTCTCTCTCCAACCCTCTCTCTCACCTCCCCCCCCCTCCCCTTTATCATTTTTATAAATAATTCTATGCAGCCAATATCCCTTTTTCCAACTATTTTCCAGGGGTGAAATTCAAAAATTTTCCATACCGGTTCTGTGGGCGTGGCTTGGTGGGCATTTCCTCCCCACTCCTGGGGGAAGGATATTGCAAAATTTCCATTCCCACCCCACTCTGGGGCCAGCCAAAGGTGGTATTTGCTGGTTCTCCTGAACTACTCAAAATTTCCACTACTGGTTCTCCAGAACCTGTCAGAACCTGCTGAATTTCATTCCTGCTATTTTATTTATTTATTTTTTTATTGGTTCGATTTATATGCCGCCCTTCTCCAGAGACTCAGGACGGCTTACAATGCGTTAAGCAATAGCCTTCATACTTTTGTATATACCTGCTTAGTAGGGCTTTTGCGTCCCCCCCCCCAGCGGTGTTCTTTTTTTATACAAAGTCAGCTTATTGCCCTCACAATCCGGGTCCTCATTATTGCCTCCACAATCCAGTTTATTTCCCCCACAATTCGGGTCCTATTTTCCCAGAAAAACAATCCTGTGACTTGAGTTGGCTAAGATCTCCCAAAGTCTGCCAGCCAGCTTTCATGCCTAAAGTGGGACTAGAACTCACAGTACCTTAACCATTTGATTAAAGTGACTCTTTCCTCCTGTCTCTTTAAGAATAAAATAAGCAGGCATATACAGCAATCTGGTACATGTGTACATCCATTTCCAGTGGATGTAGGCAAAATGGTTAAATAAGCTCTGAGTTCCAATATAGTAAGTTTATTGCCATGTACATTGACAGAGAAGTAGCAGGTTGAGAGCAGGCATCATGGAGTTCCTGCCTTGAAGCATGCAAGAGAATTTTTCTCTGAGTAACACTTTCCCATGGTGAAATTAGTCACCTTTTCTATGGGAAAAAGCATCTTGTCCTTTGCTTCAGGCATTAAAGTATCTCTATAATGCTCAAAGCCTCGCATAGAAAATGCAGCATAACCTTTAGCACAACCCTATAAGGCAAACGAATAGAAATATTCAAATAGAAATAGAAGAGCCTTGGTGGCGCAGCAGACTAAAGTGCTGTTAAGTAGCACCAGCTGCCTGCAATTACTGCAAGTTCAAATCTCACCAGGCTCAAAGTTGACTCAGCCTTCCATCCTTTTGAGGTAGGTAAAATGAGGACCCGGTTTGTGGGGGCAATAAGCTGACTTTGTATAAAAAAGAACACCGCTTTGGGGGGGGGGGGCGAAAGCCCTACTAAGCAGGTATATACAAAAGTATGAAGGCTATTGCTTAACGCATTGTAAGCCGCCCTGAATCTCCGGAGAAGGGCGGCATATAAATTGAACTAATAAATAAATAAATAAATAAATAAAATATAGCATTGTTCCTGAAATGTAGGAAGTAAATGCTGGGAAATAATCGCTGATCTAATACTGTCTTCTGAGTTTGTGACAGAGATGAAATTCACAGTAGCAGAAATGAGAATCAACATTGTTGTGTAGAAAGTGGCTTCGGTATAAAAACAGACTCAGAAATGCTGCCTGTAAATAAATGTTACAAGCCCTCATTGGACATCATGACATAACTAAGTACTCTAAGATTAGTGTGAAGGATGGATACACTTACTCCATTAACTTCCTGTGTGATCATTCAAGTTCCTATGCTTCAAATTTATCTCCACAAAACACTTTTTGTTATCTTGCAACTTCTATGCAACTTCTATGCACTCCCTTTTGGCACTAGTAAAAGCCTCCAGATGCTTCTGCACAACTGTTGATCATGAGCAGAAGCCTCTTCTGTTATTACCTGACTAGAAGGGATGATGCAATTCCTGCATATGGGGAGTTTGTAGCAGAAGCGTGTTCTGGTATTGAAAGTGCTAAAGAAAGCTTCAGAGGAGGTAGGTGACCAGACACGCAAAGCAGAGCAATCTGGCTGCTTCACTCTATCCATACAAGTGAGGGGTCCAGGTTGCTTTATAAAGCACTTTCAAGGGGTGTTTCCAGGGGTGGATTTCACTTACCTTTGCTACCGGTTTGCTCGTGCGTGCTTGCTTCACTCGCATGCGCACCACTTCTGCGCATGCACAGAGCATATTTGATGACATCTGGGTGGGTGGGCAGAGCCTCCCGCCGCCACTGCTACCAATTCGCCCGAACCAGGGCGAACCGGTAGCAAACCTCCACTGGGTGTTTCATTCAAGCTTTCATTGAAGCAAAACCTCCATCTGAAATGTGCACTACTTTCTAGCCATCTAGACTCTGCTTTTGTTCATATGAAAATAAGTAGAAATCTTTGCAGGCCCTAATACTTAACCCACATTGCTTAGAAATAGGAGCATGTGTTGCCTGTTCCTTTATTCAGGTGAGTATCTTCTGACAGTCTGATACCCAAACAGGATCATCTGTAGCATCTTCTCTCAATATTTTACCTACAGACAAATAAGATAGAGCTAGGTGACTGAAGCTGAGAGAGGCCAACTTGTCCAATTCTCAACGGCTTGTCAACGGCTTGATACGAAATACTTTTTTCGTATCCGTATCTCATTATAGTATTGTGTTCCTATTACAATTTAAAAACTATGTGGATTAGGTCTGTATCTTTGTTTTAGTTCAGTATTTTCTCTGTAGGTCATTTCAGCTTTTGACTACCTCCTGTAAATCAAAAGAGGATTCCTTGCCTGAATACCGAGGGAGTGGGTGGGTGGAGGAAACATATAGACAAAGAAACATACTAATTGCTTTGCTTGTCAAAGAGTGGTGTGCTGATTTGATTGTGAATGTAGCAGGAAGTCTGAACTGCATTTTTATTTATTCCTACTACTGTTCTTCATCACAGGATGATGCCCAGTTCAGTTGCGGTGTGCTGTTTCTCTTGTGGTAATGATGTTTCTCTTATGACATCAAAATCTAAGAAAACAGCTATTTAGGCACTGTGTAAAGGTAAAGGTTCCCCTCGCACATATGTGCTAGTTGTTCCTGACTCTAGGGGACAGTGCTCATCTCTGTTTCAAAGTCGAAGAGCCAGCACCATCTGAAGACGTCTCCGTGGTCATGTGACTGGCATGATGAAATGCCAAAGGCACATGGAACACCTTCTCACCAAAAGTGGTCCCTATTTTTCTACTTGCATTTTTATGTGCTTTCGAACTGCTAGGTTGGCAGAAGCTGGGACAAGTAACAGGAGCTCACCCCATTACGTGGCACTAGGGATTTGAACCGCTGAACTGCTAACCTTTTGATCGACAAGCTCAGCGTCTTAGCCACTGATCCACTGTGTCTGTGTAGGATATTATAACTATGATTATAATTCCTGTATTATTATATACACAACAATACGAAAACACAGCGACCAGTTCTTTACTGGGGGTTGACCTTCATTCACATCAAGTTATTCCTAAGAACCTAGGATGTCATAATGTATTAGCATAGTATATGTGCTGTTCATAGCAACATGATATTTTGCATTTGACAAGTGGAAATTTTGTCAATGTGCAAATTTTCCAAGTGTCATCCAAGGCTTTTTGGTATGACACCCAGTCTTCCAATAACAATTATTATTTTCATTATTCCCATTATTCCCAAAGTTCCACAGAATTCACTATGTATAATGGATAAATATTTGCAACTTCTCTTGATCTACTCAAAGGAAAGGGAATGGATTTCTTAAAAATCAGAGCATCTTTAGTTGTAATTAAAAATTCTAAATGAGATAACGTTCTGTCCTTCCTTCATCACTGTTCTTAAGAATTGATTTTCTTTTCTATGCACATATAAATTTAAGGAATGATTGAAAGATTAATTTTTTTTCAGAGGCTTAACATTTTGGTAATGAAAAGAGTTTCACGTTTTCCCAAAACAAATGTAGGCAATTTGGGGCTCCGTTCCTCCAAAAATAATTAATCTGTTTACGTGTTTGGTGGGATGTCAGAAAGGAAAAAGTTATTATTTAAGTATTATTTAAATATATTTATTTTCAAATGTATGACATCATGAACACCAAAACATCTGTGATTCTTAAAGACATGGAAAAGCCTGGATTCAAACAGAATCCAGATGAACGTTGGATATGAAGGTTGGATATTGAACGTTGCTTGGACATGGCATATTCTAAAGTGGAACAAATGGGTATATAAAATATAGTTTTATTTTATATATGATAATTACTGTGAGGTTGTAATATGCACAAAAATGAAAAGACTTTAAAATACACACAATGGAAGAATGACTGGTGAAGGTGACAGAATGGGTAGGAGTGGCAAAATTATTTTATGAAGTAGACCATGAAACATACCATCTCTTTCCTTCTCTTCCTGTGCTTATCTATCTTTAGTGTCTGTCTGTCTCTCTCTCTCAGACACACACACACACACACACACACACACACACACACACCTATCTCCACACAGACACACCTCCAAATAGTACTGCATTTAAAGTGCCTATATTATTGTTATTTTCCTTTTGTCATACCTCTACTGAAGCCAGCTAAGGTTGTAAGTGAAATCATTCTAACTCTTTCCCATACTTGGCTTAGCTGCACAACTTTAGTTTTAGCATGATAATTTATTGCTTTAGCCATTTAAAAAGTGTTAAAATTCTCTGCAGAGATGTTGAGTTATATACAGCATACTAATGTAAGTGTCCTGCTTAGTAACTTTAAAACCGGCTCTGCTATACAAGATATTTTGTTAAACTATTTCTTTTAAGCCAAACTGAATATTTTAAAATTATCTTTACATATTACATTCTAAAGAAGGGCACAGCCTTTCTAAATGTCATTTTATCTGTTTCAGTTTTGGGAGGAGGGGATGGAGGAGTCGAGAGAGAAAGCTGAATACATCCAGTGGAATCAATTCTTCACCAGTCTTTAAATTTTAGGGCAAATTTTTCTGACGAAAGACTTGGTTAGGTAGTGTTACCACTATACTATCTTTGGGCCCTGCAGCCAGAATAAACAAAGATATTTTCTCTAATATTTGCCAATATAATGAAAATTAAAATTATTTTATAATTGGGGTGATCCAGAGGTGGTATTCAGCTGGTTTGGACCAGTTCACCCGAACCGGTAGCAGAAATCGCAAGTGGGCCCGCCCACTCATCCACCTGGCTCTATGCCATCCTATTTAAGCACATTTTTGAGGCTGGGCACATGCATGGGAGGTGCGCGCATGAGCAAAGCTGGCACATGTGCAGAAGGCAGGTGGGCATGCAAACTGGGCACGTGCTGCTGAAGCGAGCAGGCATCTACACGGCGAACCTGTAGTAACATAATGTGAAACCCACCGCTGGGGTGATCCTGTTTGAGGCTCCAGGAATAACCAACTTATTCCTTTGTTCCATGCTAATGTCCAAGCTAATGGAAGTTGGGACATCAGGGAATCAAGGAATTGCATAGAAGACTGGAATTTTTAAACCTTGGCTGGATTTGATTGTTCTTATGGTATATCAATTGTAACTACTGTGTAGCTTTTATTGATGACTATACACAACTTTAATAATATGGTTGAATAATGAATACAACTGAATTAATAATGTGGTGATTAACAGTTGTAGTAGGCCTGAGTATAGATTCCAGAAGAAGAATGCAGATTTGAGACTTTATTGTATCCACCAAAATATTTTTGCCATAAAATGTATTCCTACTATATTGTTTTAATAATTCATACTGTTGAGCACTATACAATAAATAATGACATTAGATAGAATAGAAATTAGATGCAATGAGCTTAACAAAAAAATTGAAGCATTATGCACTAGTACTGCATTTGCAAAGTTACAATTTTAAACTGTTTTTTGGCTTGGTAGTCTTCTCTAAAGCCAGATTTCTATTTTCACTGTAAACTGGGCATAATGATTAAAAAAAAAGTAATGAGTAAAAAAACCCCTATATATTACAGCTTTTCTTTTATTATCCCCTTTTCTCCAGGTGGTGTCTGCATTGCTCAGTCCCTAAAAATCCCTCGTGAACCAAGACCAGGGGAATTTGAGAAGATTATTAAGCGTTTGATGGAGACTCAAAATGCTCGTGCTGTAATTATGTTTGCAAATGAAGATGATATAAGGTATTGACTTTTTTTTTTTTTTTTTTGCTAGAATAGGTAACATTCAAAGTCATGGTTTTATTTATCAATGTTACTCACACTAGATTTCAGTTTTGTTGCTCGTTCCAATTTTCCAGCAATCCTTAAACACAGGAAAAAGAAACATTTGATTTTCACAGAATGTTCCTGCTTCAGTGGAACCCAGTAAAAATAGAAAAAATAACATGGTGAATACCTAAGGTTTTAGAGGGAAAGGATTCATTTTGGGGTCAATTTTCTTTGGCACTCTGACTTCTTGCCATTCCATAGAATTCACTTAATACTCTTCCCTCCCTTGAAAGTTGAGTAACAATGGAAGGTACAAGTGAAATGAAAGCATTCAAAAGGAAGCAAAATGACAAGTCCACATCTTTCCCCTTTCTTTTCTCATAATCACTTGAACTTGTCCCTTTGGAATACTGTTATTTAAAAGTTCAGGCGACTATGAAAGAATTGTGTCTTTCATAGTCACCCAATATTTACTAAAAAACCAACAACAACCTTTGAGTGAAGCTTGACTTCAACTGAAGACTTCAAGTCTTCTCCATGTAGTTATTTTGACAATGGTAGGGATCAATTTTGCTATTTTACTTGGAATATTCTTTCCTATCTAACCGATACCTCTGAATTGCCCTGGAAGTCACTCAGCCATGTCCTAACAGGTCTGAGCTTGCTTAGTTTTGGAAGTTTAGCTAAAGTTCACTGAGTGCTGCTATCTGAGTTTAAGAAAACAAATTAAGCAGAAGATTCAGGTAACAAAAAGTAATGGCAAGAAAGAAAGAGTCTCTTCCTCCACAGACATTAATAATAACCCCTGCAGCACCTGATAACCAGTAAAGCAGAAAAGAGAAGGTATTGGATAGAGAAGGCAGCTGAAAGAGGCGGACAGAAACTTGAAAAAGAAGTCAGCCTTTCTTTTTTTTAATTTCTATTGCTTCATTGCCATGATACTTTTAAGTATTGTATTGTGAAGGCTTTATATTGTAATTTTTTCTGCATGAGCTGCTGAGAATGGCTTTGATTGTATAGAAATATAATGTAAACAAATAACTAAATGTTACAAATGAATAAATAAACATTACAGAATTTTTTTCTATACACTTTTTTGTACAAAAGCCCCCTAACATGTCTCATTTAAAGAGCTGTGTTAGTGCAGTGGTTAGAGTACAGTACTGCAGGCTACTTCTGCTGCCTGCTGGCTTCCTGCAATATGGCAGATCAAATCTCACCAGGCTCAAGGTTGACTTAGCCTTCCATCCTTCCGAGGTGGGTAAAATGAGGACCCAGATTGTTGGGGGCAATATGCTGACTCTGTAAACTGCTTAGAGAGGGCTGTAAAGCACTGTGAAGTAGTATATAAGTCTAAGTGCTATTGCTATTTAAAATGTTTGATGAATTGACAAAAATAACTAGTTTTATGACTCTTAAGGAGGAACCTTTATAAAAGTTGACTTAAAATAACTGGTTTTGTTTTTAAATTATTGTTTACAGGAGAATACTGGAAGCTGCTAAAAAATTGAATCAAACTGGACATTTTCTTTGGATAGGCTCAGACAGTTGGGGTTCTAAAATTTCACCTGTTTATCAGCAAGAAGAAATAGCAGAAGGGGCTGTCACCATCTTGCCCAAAAGAGCTTCCATTGATGGTAAGACTCTGTAATAAATCTTTAGTTGGATGAGCCCCTAGTATATATTTGTATAATTCTGGCACATCATACAATCATGAAACTATTTCATGATTTTCTTATGACGACGCCAAATAACTTTAAATGGTATTTTCATTCCATCTTCTGTAGGTGAATGATTGTTTGGTTCCCATACTCATAATTATCACGTAAAATTTTTTCAAGCCCACTCTGTGAAGCAGTACTTTACAGGTAGTCCTTGCTTACCAACAATAATTTGGACTGGAAATTCCACTGCTAAGTGACAAGGTTGTAAGGTACAACATGATTTATGACTGTGACTAGCCAAATCCCATGCAGTCATAGAGATCTGTGATCATGTGATTGCCATTTGCATTCTCATGCCAGTTTCTGCATTGACTTTGTTGGAAGCCAGCAGTAAAAGTCACAAATAATGATCACATGAGGATGCCCCGACGGTCGTAACTGTAAGAACAGCTTGTAAGTACCCCTCATTCAGTATGGAATCAGTGGTAACATTAAATGAGACTTACCTGTATTGTGCATCCAATTTATGATGTTTCTGAGAAGAACATATTATGTAAACAATTCAATTTATTTATACCGAAGAAATTCTAAACTGAAGGTTTCTTGTACAACAATGACATCATTTTGTGCCATTGCTATTTGTACCTTATTTATTTATTTATTTAAATTTATTGGCCACTCAACTCTGGATGATGTACAAAAACTAAAAAACAAACAAACCATAAAAACAACTGGAAACATAGAATCAGACATATGGCCCATTCTAAAATAATCCAATAAACACAAAACAATAAATAAATAATAAAAATTAAGCTCAGACCTGGGACCAATTCAAAGTTTCCTTTACTTATTTCAAATGTTTATTGACATTATCTAGTTGGTGAAAATATGCTCAATAGTTCTGGTTAATATTTAAATTATTTTCCTAAATACTAAATTAGTACTGTGATTGGTAGAAAAATCTACATGTCAGGGTTCCAATTAACACCCCCAACAGAAGTAAAATTCCAAGGCAGGCATTTTCCTCAAAGTTCCATTTTATTAGAGATGTCATATGGGCACATCTGGGAAAACATGGGTTTTCCCACCCAAGTAAAGTCAAAGTTCCTTCTCCTGCACCCACATGTCCATCACCTGGTCCAATCAGGTCCCCGTCCCATCACGCCTCTCCAGGTGTTGGCTGAATGTCCTTGACTCCAGAGAAAAGAATGTTGTTATGGCTATACAACTCAGCCCGTCTCCATCCAACCCCCCTCCTGTTTCCCACAGCATGCCCATCCACCAAGTGTGGCAGCCCTGAAGATCCAAAGTTAAAGATGGCTTCCAGGGTTGACACTACCATCTAGTTAAATACGCAATAGCTTTCATTTATTGATATCAGCTAATTGTCTTTATATCAGGGAGGGTTTTTTTCTCCATTGCCAATATACAATAATCACTGGCACAATATCTAGAATCACACATCATGTTTATCCATTGTGTTAGAAGAGGACCTTGACATCTAACAGGTTGTGGGCTGTCTGCAGGTGGCTGGTAAGGCCTATGCAGGCACGAAATGTTCTGCCACATGTCGGGCAGTCACGTGTGGGCACCATTGTTGCACTGTTGCATTGCATTGTTGAATCACTTATACAGCTGATTGGATCTAACAGCTATAGGATTATGGGTAAATGACATAATAAATGTAGAAAAAAGGTTCCAGATTCAGTCATAGCAGTTTAATTAAAAGAAAAGAAGGGACTATAATTTGATGTCTTTTGGGAGTTGGCAGATACCACTCAGAGTTGATAATACTGTGCTACTATAACTTGTATATACACTTGAGATAACTATTTTTCAGGCATTCAGCTTTATTAAGTAATGAGTCAGACTTTCCAAGACTTCTTGTATGTAACATGAGGTAACAGCAAAGTGAGATAAAGGTGAAATGGAGGAGTATGAAAATTGCCTTTTGTCAAAAATATTGAGACAGAGAACTTGTAAAATACCTTAATACCTCTCTGAATTGCTGAATTAATTTATTACAGTTATGATGATGCACAGTAACAATGTTCAGTCATTTCATAAATATATACATAGGAAACCAAATACAAAGTAAGCTTTTAAAAAAATTCTCCCAGTTATTTGCTGCCTACTCTTGTTGATCTCAGTTTATATTTGAGATCTCATGATATTTCATGAATGAAAGCAAGCTACTTTATGATTGAGCAAGGATACTTCTTTTCAACAAGCAATTGGATGCATTATTTTTTTAGGATGTCACCCAAACTCTGCATTGTATTAACATAATAGTAATAAAGATAGGCTTTAAATTGCTCTTGTGTTAACTGGGTAATGCTATAAGATGTTACAAATCACCAGTAGGGAAATTTATATACAGAAAGAGTCATATCATATAAGGCCAAATATCTTTTCACGTTCAGCACTTTGTTCTGATCTTCATGTATGTATATCTTGGACCTTGGAGTACTCATCTCTAATGATCTAAGTGCCAGAGCCCACTGTAACACCATTTGCCAAAAAGGCATTAAGAGTTGTTAACCTAATCTTGCGTAGCTTCTTCTCTGGTAATAGTATACAAAACATTTGCTAGACCAATTCTTGAATACAGCTCATCTGTCTGGAACCCACATTAAATATTGGACATTAATACAATTAAAAGAGTCCAGAGATATTTCACGAGAAGAGTCCTCAACTCCTCTGCTCGCAACATAATACCTTATGCCACCAGGCTTGAAATTTTGGGCTTAGACAGCTTAGAACTACACAGCCTTCGGTCTGACCTAAGCATAGTACATAAAATTATCTAATACAATGTCCTACCTATCAATGACTACTTCAGCTTTAACCACAACAATACACGAGCACACAATAGATACAAACTTAAAGTAAACCACTCCAAACTTGATTGCAGAAAATACAACTTCAGCAACAGAGTGGTCAATGCCTGGAATGCACTACCTGACTCTGTGGTTTCTTCCCCAAACCCCCAAAACTTTAACCTTAAATTGTCGACTGTTGACCTCACCCCATTCATAAGAGGTCTGTAAGGGGCGTGCATAAGCGCACCAATGTGCCTACCGTCCCTGTCCTGCTGTCCCCATTTATTCGTATCCATTTCATGTATTCATAAGCATGTTTATACTTATATCTGTTGTCTTATACATGCTTGATGAAATAAATAAATAAAATAAATAAAAATAAATATCTGTATTTTCAATTAAGGTTTCGATAGATATTTTAGAAGTCGAACCCTAGCAAATAACAGAAGGAATGTGTGGTTTGCAGAATTTTGGGAAGAAAATTTTGGATGCAAGCTGGGCTCTCATGGAAAGCGGAATAGCAACATAAAGAAATGTACAGGTAACTGTTTGAGCATGCACTTTGTTCAAGTTATTTTCTTTTTTGATGGATTTTTGTTAATCTGGCAGGCAGTAGCCTGACTTTGTCTTGGCTCAAGAGTTAAAGTGTGGCTAAACTGGCAAAAAGAAAGTAGCAAATCGCATCCATACTGTTTTCAAGAAAAGTGCAAGAACCTGAGCATGACTTGAAGGAGACTTTAACTTTTAAAACTTACAGTTTTTAAATTTTATTCTGATAAAAGTTTTTTAACTCTCTGAGTTAAGTAGGCTTTTAGGTATTTGTGAAGATTTTATATTGCTAAATTGCTAATTAGATTGATGGGAGGAATTTATAACTGCTGAAAGTCTATTGGTGATGACTTTTAATTATTTACACTGGCAATACTATAAATATTTATTTGATATGTGGCTAGACTAGAGGACTCTGTCCTGTTTTATTGCTTGAAGTTAGCCATATTGTTTTTCATGGGCCATATAGAGTGTGTTAATGGGAAGTGACTCTGATTTCCATGCATAGTTCACATAGTCTTTTGCAATGATCAAAAACTAATAATGGAAAAAGCGTATTATTTTCATTTACTTTGCTGCTGCTAGAATTAAAAGAAACATCAGTGAATGATACTTTTTTTTTTTAAAAAAATCATATTTAAGTTTCATTATATTTACTAGGTTTACTGGGTTTAAGTGTATCAAGGCTCCAGTCTTTGAAGATATTTTTCATCTGTCCACTGAGAGTTTTCTTGGTAAT
Organism: Arizona elegans; assembly: GCA_022577455.1. NCBI lineage: Eukaryota > Metazoa > Chordata > Lepidosauria > Squamata > Colubridae > Arizona > Arizona elegans. The sequence goes on from JAKOOJ010000007.1 coordinate 18,288,459, forward strand.
ATACAAATGTATTCATGTAATCAATGAAATTGCTGTGAAAGCACATGGTTAATCCATAATCCATAATCCAATAGTCCTAATAATTTGCAGTATTTTGTAGCAAATCCTTAGTAATTAAAATAGTTGTAGGCTAAAGATACAAGTTAAAAGATCAGTACAGGGCTGAATACAAAGTGTGTCCTCATTCATTATTAATGAAAGGTGTGTGTGTGTACATGTATAGACATAGCATCTCAAGATGTACCCTACAAATAGGTTCATGTCCTCATCATGTCCAATAGGTTCATATCATCGATATGTTGTATGTTGTATGACAGGCTTTTGTATTATGTTAAGCATAGTAAATGGGAACAAGATTGGTTGAAGTATAAATAAGCCTTACTCCATTAAAATTATGGTTGCATTTTCAATCTAATAGTGGTCCTATAGACTTATTTTATGCTACTGTTTAAATGTTAGGGTATAGAAATGCTCTCCTCAAAATCTTATCTAAAATGTTAATTAAGATTACCAGGTCTTGCATGTCTTTTTACTATAAGAAGAGCAGCTTATATTTCTTATGTTAGCATTTTGTTTAACTGTTCAGCAAAGCTAATCAGCCTTTAAATGCTTATAATCACTGACGGCAGTGTTAAAAATAGAGATGGGAGAAGAGATTTCATGAGCCATGTACAGCAAGTTCAAATTTGCCTAATTTGCACAGGTCATGAACAAGCCATAATATTTGTTTCTATGGAAGACATTTATGGTACTTTATAATGAACTTAAAAATGTATTTGAAGGTTAGAAACCTTTTGGTTGCAATGTTTAAATAGTTTCTATTTTACTCCTGGATATTAAGTTTAAGGTTTAAAAAGAAAGAAATATTTACTGTGACTTTTAAATACACTGGGGCAATTTTATACAATTTAACTTACATCATTGTTTGGATTATATTTTTATTCTTTATATATCAAGATCACATGAAGTGTTAATACCACTTTATAATGCCTTGGTAAGGCCACACTTGGAATACTGCATTCAGTTTTGGTCACCATGATGTAAAAAAGATGTTGAGACTGTAGAAAGAGTGCAGAGAAGAGCTACAAAGATGATTAGGGGACTGGAGGCTAAAACATATGAAGAACAGTTGCAGGAACTGGGTATGTCTAGTTTAATGAAAAGAAGGACTAGGAGAGACATGATAGCAGTGTTCCATTATCTCAGGGGCTGCCACAAAGAAGAGGGAGTCAAGCTATTCTCCAAAGCACCTGAGGGCAGGACAAGAAGCAATGGGTGGAAACTAATCAAGGAGAGAAGCAACTTAAAACTAAAGAGAAATTTCCTGACAGTTAGAACAATTAATCAGTGGAACAACTTGTCTCCAGAGGTTGTGAATCCTTCAATACTGGAAGTTTTTAAAAAAGTTGTTGGATAACCATTTGTCTGAAGTAGTGTAGGGTTTCCTGCCTAAGCAGGGGGTCGGACTAGAAGACCTCCAAGATCCCTTCCAACTCTGTTATTCTCTTCTATTCTATAGTTGAATTCACAAAAATAAGCATTGGATTTGGAGTGGGCAGAGTTCTAACCCTGTCTGGGCAAGGAAGCCAAGTAGGTGACTTTGGGCCAGTCATTTTCTGTCAACAAAGATAAATGTGTTTCTGAAAATGATGCCTTGTCTATTGCCAGCAGTCAAGATTAACTAAAAGACAAAAGTCAAAATACAATTAAATTAGTTGGAAAGAGGGGGCCATAATGGCATTTAAAACATGATAAGCAAGGAGAACATTGTATAATCTAATTTCGAGATTAAATGTTTTTTCTGTTACATTTATTTTGTAGCCAAAAGTAAATACAGTGGATTACATCAGAATTGACAAAATAGTAAAATAATTGGACAATTCTAATTGATCTGGTGGGAATAAGCAGTCACATGGTTTTTGTGAAATTAGCACTTTTATTATTCAGAATTATTAAATATAAAATAAAGGTGACAATTCTGTGCTCAGTAATTATCCCATCAATACATTTGTTATCATACACAGTGTAAATCATCGCTGGCCTTAGATTTCCTGCTGCTTTCGTCTCTTACTGATCTCAGGACAATCATCTCTTCTTGGTCTTGTCTTCAGCTTTCTCATGTTAAAAATCTCAATACTTTTAAGATAACATGAAAAAGCAAACATTCTATGTGCATAAATAGCATGCTCCAGCATATATTTGAATGGCCTAGGCATAAACTGTTCATGCATTCTAAGGGTGGCTTCAGAAAAGACATTAGTGCAAGCAAAGCATCCCCTCCTCAAAGCAACAAGGCAGCTGCAATTTCTGGAATAATGGCATGATTGTGACATGGGCTTTCCCAGTTGTGTTCACATCTGGGTACATGCATAATTTGCTTCAGATGAAGCTTCTGCCCAAATATTTTATGTGCCTGGAACTGGGAAAGCCAAGACAGGTCTTCTATTGTATGAGGCTGGCTTGAAATATTTTACACTGTCCTACTAATAGGATATTTATGTTTTCTCTTTAACTGCCCAGCTTTTGTTACATCAGATACCAACAAGTTTAGGGACTACATTTGTTTTCTTTCCATGATTCATATTTTGTCATTAGCTCAGAACATTATGAAGCTATGTAGATAAATTCAGTTGAAGCACAACATCCCATATTATTTGATGTAGCATTAAATCAGCATGCCTCTTCTTAAAGTAAACTATATGGGTGAATAACATTGCCTTTTACATGATAGATCATGTCTAATATAAGAATAGCAAAATAAGATACATATCCATTTACCACTGATTTGTTCAATTTCCATGTGTTCAATTTTTGTTAAAAAAGAAGTCTGACAGTTTGATGGAGCAAATAGGCAGCTTTGTGTTATGAGAGTATTAGAAGCAGACTTAAGGCTTTTTTTTTAAAGTACCAGGATAGCCAGGAGTTTTTTGAGACTGTTTCTGAGAGTCTCTATCTCTATATATGTTAGGACTGATTTCCTAGAACCGTGATGGCGAACCTATGGCACATGTGCCACAGGTGGCATGTAGAGCCCTTTATGCCGGCACGCAAGCCGTTGCCCCAGCCCAGGTCCACTGCACATGCGCGCACCTCCCATCGGCCAGTTGGTCTTCCGGTCTCTGCTGCGCATGCACAGAGGCAGGGCCTTCCCCGATCTCTGCAGGTTCTACCCTCTGAAGATGCCTCTCCGTGGCAGGAAAGCAGGAGAAAGCTAGCACGCGATGGGGGGAGAAACTGCAAAGATCTGAGGAGGCACGGAAGGCAGGAGGCACTCAATCGGGGGAGAAACTTTGGAGATTGTGGAAGGCAGGAAAAAGCTAGGATTCCATGGGGAAGAAACTTTGGAGATCGCGGAAGGCAGGAAAAAGCTAGGATTCCATGGGGGAGAAACTTTGGAGATCGCGGAAGGCAGGAGAAAGCTAGGATTCCATGGGGGAGAAACTTTGGAGATTGTGTGTCGTCTCCTGTTTTTTCCAGCTGCCAAGTGCTCATTTAGAGAAGAGGAGCTGGGGAAGCAGGCAAGGCGCAGAGCCAGTAGGCAGGTGTTGGGGAAGCGCTGAGGGCAGCATATGCATCTGGGATGCCCCTCTTTGGGCTTTCCACTTAGGTTCCACTTAGGTGGCGATAGGTGCAGCCAGTCCCCATCCACCACCTGCTCGACCTGCAGTTCCTAGTGGGAAGGAGCCCAGGCAAGCCACGCACCATGCTGTCTCACCAGGGAACGGGCTGGTACCTAGTTGTCCTCTGGTAAGAGGTATGCCGGCCCACTTGGAAAAAGTGGGGGGGCGCGCATTGGGGGGCACAAATGCGCAGTGTAGGTGCATGTGTAGAGGGAGCATGGGGGGTGTCGTGCACACATGCGTAAATGGGGGCACGCATTGCATTATGGGTTCCGGCACGCGGGAGGGCGACAGTGCTCACGCGCTCAGATTTTTGGCACGCAATGCCAAAAAGGTTCGCCATCACTGTTCTAAACAAAGAACATAATAGATGCACTAGAACAGAGGTCTCCAACTTTGGCAACTTTAAGACTTGTGGATTTCAACTCCCAGAATTCCTCAGTCAGCTGAGGACTAGAACTAGAACACAGGTCAGGGATATGCTATCTAAATTAGGAATATACAAAAATGTCTGTTCTGGTTGCACTGAGTTTCTTATTTTTCTGTCTTTAAAATTAATTTGTCCCATTCCTACCTCAACTTGTTCTTTTGTATTGAATTTTTCCATTTTTTTTGTGTGTGAATTTTTCCTGACACTGTTTTAAAACAAAATTTGAGTAATGGATGCATTTTTTGTAAGTTATTTCCCATAATGTAACATATTTTTATGTTCCCTTTTTAAAATGAATAATACATTTTTGTGTTCCTAAAAAACATACATTTAAATGCATACTTTAATTGAACAAAGCAATGTCAATGTTTCTGAAAGAAGTTTGACTACTTAAAGATAACTGAAATGTTGAAGACACATATTCATACATTATTTTTTATTAAAAGACCTAATCTATTCTAATGCCACTGAATGTCTGATTGCACTCAGAACATATTTTCTTTACTGTTATCCTTACTGTGATTTATTTCTCTTTCTGAAACACATTTTTAGTGGTAGATGGTCACTCTTAAAAAAATGGGTCTGTGTGTGGAAGATATGGATCTTCAGTTTCATCTTTAGAAAACTCATTTTAAAGTGACTACGCTTAGGGGTGGGCTTCAAAAATTTTAGCAAGGGGTTCTCTGCCTGGTTGCTGGGTGGGTGTGGCAATAGTGGGTGTGGCCTAGTCAGCCTCCTGCACCAAGGTATGGGGGTGTTTTTACCCTCCCCAGGCTCCAGAGGCTTTCCTCGAGCCTCTGGGAGGGCAAAAACAGCCTCCCCAGGCTCCGGAGACCCTCTGGAGGCCAGAAATGGGTCCATTTCCAGCCTTCCTGAACTTCTGGTAGGCCTGTTTCTCCCCCTCCCTGAGCCTCCATGTGCACCCTGCACGTACCTACATTCAAAATGGGCCACATGGGGACTCCTGGGAGAGGAGGGGAGGGATGGACAGGGCCAGCCAGGAGTGAGATTTGGGGGTTCTCAGAACTGCACAGAATCTTAGCTAGAGGTTCTCCTGAACCCCTTCAGGCCACCCCTGACTACGCTGTTTTTGACTATGCTGTACCTTACTTATTCTCTAAGTAAGCAATATAATGTGACCATTTGATGAGCAAATACACACTGTATACACTGTATACAAACACATCATGAGTGCCAGGACTTTAGCTCAGAGTTTTTGACCTCAACTTTGACTAGAAAGACTGTATTCTAAGATGAATAGAACAGGTTTAAAAGTAACTTCAACTTTGAAAGAAAATGCAGAAAAACAAAATGCTGCTGTTTTGCTTCTATTTGTATGAACAGAAAAGAATCTGAGCATTTTTGTCAGCAAATGGTCTTCTCTCTCTCCCTCTCATCCCCCTCCTCTCCCCCTTCCCATCTTATGACTCATGCGCCACTTCATGTGTATTAGGAAGACTGTTTATCTTCTCAATTTAAAAATAGTACATTTGCTGAGACAGAAGTTGCGGCTCAAAGCCTATCAAACATATCTATCTACATTTTCCTCAGGAATGAATTTTTGAGTTTTCTGCTAAACCTGTATCAGTTGTTTGATTAAATAGGAATTGCTTTACTCTGTCTATTTTAATGTTTTTAATGTTTTAAAGTATTTTAATGTTATCTATGCTGGCTAATACTGTCCAGTGCTTAGATAAAAGCTTTACTGAACAGAGTCTACAGCTGAACTAAGAACTATTTTCTGCAATGCATGCACTCTGCAGGTGAGCAATACAAATCTTTGCAAGAACTCTTGCTTTTCAGATTGTGCAGACAATGTATTGTTCATTGTTCAAGCCATAGATGACATCTTGAAGTGACCAGGTTTTCCTGTTGACATATTAGTTGCCACATCCCAGGTGGAGGTTTATTGATACAGTGAGAGCTAAATGAAAGAGAGCATGCACTTCTATGACCCTGTGTCTATAATATACCAAACTAGGTTGAGGAGAGGGTTACTGTGACATGAGAATAGCATAAAGGAACATTTATCTCAGTCAACTGAGCCCTGTGGGAAGTTGATTTAGCTCTAAACAAATCAGGCAGTACAGTACACAGTCAAACTAACTCCACCCACTCACTTGTGGTATCTGATGAAGAACAGGTTGTTGAACCCTTAAATTGCTTTCTGACATTTGTGTCAATGGCTACAAAAGATTATATACCATGTTCTAATCCTTCACTATTGTTCAGCACTACAGGTTTCAAATGTGCTCAGACCAACTCTACAGATTAATAATTTGGAGAAGAGGAATGAAAACCTAACCTTCTGCTTATTGCTTTCTGAAAACGTATCTGAGAGAATATTTTATGCTACCACTTCTTCCATTGTTTCAGCTCACTAATGGTGAATTGGAAATTAGGATATACAGTTGATTTGTTTCTGTATTGTAATTTGCTAGTGGTGGCTATAGAAATATACAGGAAGCAATCAAACTCAAAGAAGAGAAAACTCATTATACTTACCCAAATATGATTCTAGAACAAAGGATTTGTGCATTAGAAATGTGAATGTCATAGTAAATTATCTCTCTCTCTCTCTTCCCTCCTCCCCCACTGTCTCCACATCTGTATATAAAGTCTGACTGGACATAGGTGATAATTAAGTACCCTAGGATATTTTTTTTTAAAGTAACATTATTAAAGGTTATACTTACAATAGTAAAAATTAAAAGAAAAAAATAGAAAGAGTGAAATTACCCAAGACCCTCTCTTGGTTGATTGTTTGTATGCCCCTTTTAATTATTAAAACATCAGGTTTTTTAAAATGTATCATGTCTTTGTGTGTCATTCTTCTGACCTGTCTTTTCTAAGTCTATTTTCAACTCAGTCTTGGTCTTGTCAGGTACAACCTGTTTCTTTTCAATAATATCTTTTAGACATAGGATATTCATAGAAGCTTATTATTATTAATCAATATTTCCAGTTGTAGAATATTTTGCACCATTCTGTAATTATTAGTCAAATCTATGTGTTCTTTTCCTTTAATTAGAAGGAGGGAATCTTTAGTTCCCTCTGTGTTCAACTTTTAAATTATCACATTTTTTTAAAGATACAAAACAAAATTATTTCCCCATGGGAAATATTCTTTATAATTAATTCCAAAATCTTATTTCAAATTCATATGAACCTGTAGTCCTCTTATATCTTTCCAAAAACAAAGTTTTAATCAACATTTTGCTTTTTTCTTCAATTGTTAACAAAAGTTCTTAAGCTTATAGTGAAAACATTCTTTCATTAAGAATTGAAGGCAAATTCACCCAGTGGTTTCAAACTTGTTGATCGAAAGATTTCTGAAAGCTGAAAAGTAGTTAACAAGCAATTTCCAAAAGTGATTATAACAGAAAGTATGCAAATTTAATGTCTTTCTAAAGTGCCAACCATGGTTTCAGCAAGATAATTATTTCTTCATCTCCCAGGGCATTTTTTTCCCCACAAGTCACACTAGGACATTTTCTATATTGAAACAACCTATCAGAACAAACTTGGTTCCAAAAGTGTCACTGATTACTTATGAATAAAAGGAATTAACTACCATCCAATGTTCTGAAAAAAAATTCATGTTCTATATAGCCAGGCTTATGAATAATAATGTGTGCCCTAGAAAAAGGTAGGTTTATCATTTCAGTTTTGTTTTATTGCTAACAAGAAAGCTAACTTTATTCACATTGCACTTAAAATATAGATTACATTACACAATAAATATTAAAAATATATCTCAGCAGTTTTCTACTTTATGTAACCTTATTAATTTGTACATTATCTGCAAAGTACCAGTATGTCCCTCAAATAAGCTGATTTGCAGCAAAAATGTGACAAAAACAACACCCTAGAATGGTGATTTAAATTTCATGGCAGATCATTTTATTTGACCTTAATAAACTACAGCTATCTGTAATACTATTTGCAGTTTGGTAGGAATATATTTGGAGGCTCAAACAAACTTTGATTTAAATTATGTTATACTAAAAAAGATAAATAAAAATCCATTTTGCATGGATGATTTACATGCAAGGATATTTCTCAAAAACCTATAGAAAGGATGCTGGATTTGTAAAATTTGATAGTGAAATGATCATATCATATATGAGATGTAAGTAATTTATTTGTTGCTTTGTTTTTTGCCTATGGTCAAGTTCTAGTAACAGGGGTCTGACTGGTGTCAAAGAAAAATCAAATGAAAAAGAAAGATTTACTCTAAGTAGCAAGCTTACATTTAATTTGGGTAAATGAAATGATGCAAGCCCCACTAAGATATTAATATGAGTAGATAAATATTACTTATCTACTCAAATGTTGGTCAATTATATATATTCTACATATTCCTCTAAAAGCACCTGGTGGCCTCAAGGTAAGCAATGAAGTGAAATCAAAGATCCCAGAAGGAGTATTGTCAACAAAGAAGAGAGAATAATTATTGGCCCATGATCATATATTCTACTGTAACTGGTTTTAGAAGGCTGAGATATCTTTTACATAGTTAATAACGGAAAAAATGATCCTCTGTTTAAATACTTTGATAGTAAACCAATCTAGTATGTGCATGGGATATGACAGGAATAATTTCTGAAAGTTCAAATTCCAACCTAGACTATCCTAATTTGAAATTCCAACATCAAATTGTAAGTGATATTTGAGGCCACTTTGGGATCCATGCAGGGGTGGGTTCTACTTACCTTTACTACCGGTTCGCAACAGGAGAGCGTGCATGCTTCTGCACATGTGCAGATCACTGATGATGATGTCGTGGTGGGTGGGTGGAGCCTCCCACCAGTTTTACTACCGGTTCTATAGAACCGGACTGAACCAGGGGCAACCCACCACTGGATCCATGTTCCAACAAATTCCTAAAGACTTCCTTCCTTCCTTCCTTCCTTCCTTCCTTCCTTCCTTCCTTCCTCCCTCCCTCCCTCCCTCCCTCCCTCCCTCCCTCCCTCCCTCCCTTTTAAGAAACCAGTACGTCTTTTAAAAACTGGTATCACTGAAAGTAGTGGCACATCATCATATTGGTATCAGGATAACAACACAAGTTAACCATGTTTAAAATGTAGAAGAAATTTAATTTTTATTTAATAAGCAAACCTTTTAATGTGACTCAAAATACAACATTAAAGACTTTGGGGATAATTTCCTTAAAATATAGAATAAGGTTGTACACAATTTGCACAATTTGCATGTTATTACTTGGAGTAATTCTAAGATTTACAAAAATAAAACAAAATAAGAAAAAGAACCTTGAAAGATAACTCAATGAGCAGCAAATCCTGAGTTAGGTGGGGAAAAAATAGAATCAGCTGACAGACTGAAAATAACTGATATACACTATACATGAACTCTACAAACAAAAAGGTAATAATTGTAAAAAAGTAAGATAGAGAACCCAAAAACAGCCAAATGTTATCTGAGCATGCTCAACAAATAATGAATGCTGATTATTGGCCAGAAGAGAAAGAAAACTAGAAGGAATGGATGATGTCATACCCTCTCCTATAAAAGGGCTTGGCTGGAATCTTAGGGAAAAAAATACAATGTGGAATACTATAGTTTGCTGACAGTATTTCTGATAAAGTATAATATTTATTCACCCTTCTATTAAGACTTTCATGATAAAAATAATGTTCAAGCTACTAGACAGAATAAATTATTGAAATATAATATTTGTCAGGAAAAATAATGACATACATTATATTAATTATATTGGTACTGATTCTAACTGCAATGGACTGGACAGTATTTCAGATTTTTAAAAATTCTCTTCTACCTCTTCAAATGGTGGTGCAGTGGTTAGAGTGCAGTACTGCAGGCTCTTCAAATCTCACCAGGCTCAAGGTTGACTCAACCTTCCATCCTTCTGAGGTGGGTAAAATGAGGACCCAAATTGTTGGGGTAATAAGCTGAGTCTGTAAACCACTTAGAGAGGGCTGTAAAGCATTGTAAAGTGGAATATAAATCTAAGTGCGATTGCTACCTCTTCAAAGTCTGGAATAAAGTAAAGTGACTATTCTGAAATCGAGGATGGTGGTGGAAAGAAGGAATAGCATTGAACAGAAATCATGGAAGGTGTGTTGCATCATTTAGAATGTCTCAAAGTACCTGGGATGCAAAATTCAGAGCAGAAACAAATTTGTACGCTGTTTAAAAAAATATTCAGAATTACAAAAAAAAAAAAAGGAGTTATCTGAATAAACTTCTGCTGAACTAAGCCAGATAAATGTTTTTTTTTTAAAGATAATTTACAATACTTACAGGGAAATCCTAAACCCTGCTGGATAAGAGTAGTAAACATGGAATAGAAATGCCCTTTTCCTGGAAGGTGCATCAACCCTATGGCTAGATGTGAAGAACCGTAGAGTTAGAAAGGGTCATTTAGGTGATCAAGTCCAACCCCCTGCCCAGTGAGTAATCAAAATTAAAGCATCACTAACAGATGGCTCTCCAGCCTCTGCTTAAAAAAGCATTTAGGGAAAGGAACTCACTACCTCTTTGCATAATTGATTCTGCTGTCAAACTGCTTTTACTGTTAGGATTTTTTTTCCTAATTAGACTCTGCCTTCCTATACAGTAATTCCATGAACAGGTCTTATTCATGTGACATCCTTTCAAATATCTGAGGAAGGCTAATAGTTCCCTTCAGCCCTGATAATTAACACCAAATGCAGAAAATTGATGTCTCTTCATGGAACTTGTCCTTGCTCATCTTTTTTTTACTCTTCACCTGTCCCTGATTTCCTTTTTATGGCCCAATGATCAGATTGAGATACAACAGTCAAATTGAGATTTGACAAATGCAGGGAAAAAAAAAACCTGTAACAGAATGCCTCTATTGGTTTGGAAACTATTTTTCAGTTGATGCAACCTAAAATGGCATTTGCATCTTTTTCAACAGTGACTGCAGACTTATATTCAATCAGCTGCTGTTCCAAAATTTTTCTCACAGTTATTTCCAAGCTTATTGTTGTAACATTTGCATTTGGTATCCCAATTGAGGAATTTTCCATTTGTATATGTTACATTTCATTGTGTCCCTCAGTTTATTTTTCAAACCTATCAAGCTAATTTTTTTTTTTAAAATTTGATTTATATGCCGCCCTTCTCCGAAGACTCAGGGTGGCTTACAATGTGCTCAGCAATAGCCTTCATCCTTTTGTATATTTTATACAAAGTCAGCTTTTTAATATTAATTTTAATATTATTTAACCCTTTGAAGGCATTAAATATCGTGCCTAATTCTGTGTTAACAGAGGAGGATCTGATTGAATCATATTTAAAAGATTGTTCTCAAGAGACTTATGAATGGGAATGGAAGAAGTGGATAAATTATGTTCAGCATAAATATCAAACTAGGAAGTATCAAATAGCCTTTATTTAAAAATGTTATATAAGATAGAAACATTTTAGGGTTGAGGATAAAAATTTGTTAGAAAATGTTATATTAAGATAGAAATATTTTAAGGTTAAGGATGAAAATTTGTTAGAAAATGTTACATTATGATAGAAATATTTTTAAGGTAATCAGGATGAAAATTTATCTGAAAATGATATACCAAGATAGAAATAGATTAATGTAATGAAGATGAAAATTTGTAAGGGGGAGGGAGGGGTTCAAGTTTTATATACAAAGGAGGGTTTTTTCCTTTTATCTGACATGAGCATACTTGGAAGTCTGGGGGGAGGGGAGGGTTAGGGTGGGCTGGGGAGGTTGGGAAGTTTGGGGGTGTAGTGGGGGGGGGAAAAGGGGGTGAAAATGTAATTGTAAAACTTTTGCAATAAAAAAAAAAGAATCTATCCAAGTCTGTAATAAAAATCTTAAACCAGATAGTAGGCTCAATATCCCATGACAATATGATGTGTGCAATTTTCAACCCCAGCTCATAGTAGACTTACTAGCTTATAATTAAATAACTCTAGTAGTTTAGAAGGTACCATGTAATTACCAGGTGAGATCTATCTCTACAGTTTATGATAAGAGGAGAGATTACTTTTCAATTATAATAACCACAGCATTTCAGATGCATGTGTCTTTGAAATTTGAGTAGACACTAAATGCTCTTGGTAAGGAACGTCATTAAGTATTCCCAACAGTACCATTGTTAGAAAAGCATCCAAGTATTCCAGTATAACAGGCCCCTAAGGTAATGGGCAAATAAATGATAAAAATATTTAAGATTGATAAAAGGAGGATGTGAAAGGTAATTATAATAGAGGCATGCATTTTCAGTTCTATCTCTTTGAATATTGTGGTCAAAGATTTTTGCTTGAGTTTCTCCAAGCTTTACACAAAGCATGGACACAAATCGGTGGGTGACCCCTCAGTAAACTAAATTGGCTATCATGTGTTTTGTCAATATTAATTGGGTCAAAGCTTTTCTTATGCCAGTACTTTAAGTAACAGAACTGTAAGCAGGTTGCAATGTATCTCCCATGTTTCTATTAGTAATGATCTGAGGTTTTGCCACTCTAATGAATTTTGCACTCCCCTTTCCCGTTTAAGATGAAAGTAGTTAGAAACTGCCTAACACTGGATATTTTATCTGAAACACTTATTAAGTCACTGGATAGATGGCTTGTGAAAATATCTTATTAGATATTTAAATGTGAATGAATCATATCATTTTGTAAGAAATCCAGAAAAACAAATGAAGTTGTGCAACAGAGCTTTTTTGTTTTGTTCCCACTTTAACTTCTTACCCTGTTCAAATATTTCAAAAATATTTGGAAAAAAATAGGATTGGAATACACAGTTACAGATTTGTTTATGGCACCAAGCATTTTTAAACTAAGCAACTTTCCTATCATCCATTTTCTCTAGTTTATTCATGTGAATAATATTCTTACAAATATGAATGGCTGACGTATTACTAATGTTTGAGGCCCTATTCAATTCATTCATACAATTTGTTTTGCCCAGCTTGTTCTGTTATAGTTGAATTTAATGAATTTAACTATCATCAATTTGCACTGGAATGTATAATTGTCTACACTAAAATAATATAATAATATATTATAATAAATAATACAGACATGACATGACATGACATGACATGACATGACATGACATGATATGACATAGCACAGCATAGCAATACAACACAATATAATCAGTTTGGACATTTTATTTATTGTATGTTCCAATTTGTCAATTCTGTCTTTCTATTGAAGACAAAGTAATTACAAAGTACCAACAACATATTCATATTTATAGCATTCAGTAAAATAGTAATTTAAATGATAGAAAATGGATATTGAGGGATATTATTCAATGAAATTTACCAGATTGAAGTTCAAGGTTCAACCTGATTTGGTTGACACTTTGTGTAACATAGCTGTGCTTTGGAGATAAGTAACCAGGACACTGGGAGAAGTAGCAGTTATATCATTGCCACCTCTGCCCCAGTTTATACTTTGACTTTGGACTGCTAGTATGGAGTGGAGGTTTGCTGTCAGTTTATATTCTAGTGGTTTGCCCTGTCAGTATTGGTGAGAGTGGTCTTGGAAGTTCTTTGGTTGGGCTATTTACTGTTAGTTTGTTTGGCATTTCCTTGATGGGGTATTGTTTATTTCTTGATTGTTGGTTGGATGTTAATCTTGGTGTTAATCTACGCTCATTTGGGTGCTGATTTCTAAAGGGAAGGTGTTTTGGTCTTTTTATCACCTTTTTTTGGCTCGTCTCTTTTACATAATATGTAGATATTGTTTATGTCTATATATCTATTGATGGCTAATTTGTCAGAGTGGCAGGTTTCTAGAAATTTCCTAGCATTTTTGGATTTGGTTCAGTCTGGGATGGTCACAGTTTTGTCAATTGAGACTATGATTGAATCTGTCCATTAGTTGTGAAACTAAAGAGTTTTCATCATGTTTTATGACTGTTATGGTAGTTGATGTTCATGAATTCTGCTAGTCTTCTGCCTGTTTGTCCTCTGTAGTAGCTGTTGCAGTCATTATACTGTATGTTGCAGATGACTCCTATTTTTTCTTCTGCTGCTCAGTCTTCAACCACGTGGAATCAGTGTAGCACACAAACCAACTAAAGCCTTTTAAAACATCTGAAGTAAACTAAAAGATTCAACAGCCCCAGAATATAAACTGAGAGGAAACCCCACCCTTTACTACCACTCATGATGTCACCTAGTTTGAGTAATGAATTGTCTGCAAGAAAATAACCAAGCTTAAAGAACACCAAGGATTCCTAGGTAACATTATCACTGCTTTATCAGTAGATGGATATTTACAAGAAAGGAAGAAGTGGCATCTCAATGTACATAAAGTTGCAAAATATCAGCATCTTTCAAAAGGTGTAACAACTCATCCAGATTCATTTTGAGTTGTTTATTTTGGTTTTTCCCTTGCTTTTTCTTTAAGTCATCAAAGGTTAATGAAGAACATAAAAGCAACAGCAGCTGGAAATGACATAATCTACTCTTTGCCCTAGAGAGAATGAGAGTAAGTTTTTAAGTCATAAGCCCAGGGGGAGACATGCAGTGCTTATAAAATACGAAGTTACAAATGAAAAGTTGTGCAGTTAATTAAAGGCAGTCTTTCTGTATAAATAGGAATTGTACTAATGGATAATTTGGGGTCATTGTGATGAGAATTTAAACATTAACGTGTGCACCCAGTTTTATTTTCACAGAGGAAATAAAGGTGACCATGCTCAGCAAAAACTGCATGTAAAATGAAAGGTAAAGACTCCCTTAAATCAGATTAAACTCCTGATGATGGCATTTATGCAATTTTATTATCAACATTACCAAAATGTGGTTCCATCGCCACTGGCTGCTCTTCCTCCTTTTTAGTTCCTTTAACTGCAGAACTGAGATAACTCCCAGCTTCTCATTTTATCTCCTCTGTCAATTTGTTTGTCTCTTAATAAAAAAAAAGTGGGGGAGAACTATAGAGAAAGAGAGGTTAAAATGTCTGTTTGCTATTTTCTTTCTTTATTCTTTTATGAGTTCATGTGCTCTTGTTCAAACTAATTGTCAGCTGAAGTGAATTTTTGGAGACGATGCAGTATCATTATTGTTTTTGATTGCAATGTTCAGATGCTGTGATTTTCCTGGACTTACAAAAATTAGAATCATTCCTGCTAACATTCTATGGAAATGAAAGTTGGACTGAAGAATCAGGATAGAAAGAATATTGATGCTTTTGGAATTTCATGTTCATTCTTCAAACTCCTGAGAATAGAAGTGGACAGAAAGCAAACAAATGGATCATTAAACAAATCAGCCCAGGAATTCTGACTAGAGTCACAAATGACCAGGCTCAAATTATCTAATTCAAATACATTATGTGACGAACTAGCTGACTGAAGGAGCTGGAAAAGGCAGAAGTAAAGAGAAAGTGAAGATAACCAGAACAAGGTGGAGAGAGCCAGTTGTAGTGAATAAATTGTTATAATATCTGAACGACTAGATTAAGAACAGAAAAAAATCTATGTGGTTACTGAGAGTACACACATGAACACACAATATGTCAATTTGTCATTAGGGATTTTACTTCACAAACAATATTTCAATGTGGTATTTAAAAGGAGATGCATAATATTGGACAATGGAAAGACATTGTCATGTTTATTTTACCAGGAATAATTTTTACAAGGTTTGCTATAGCTGAAGATCACCACAAAGTGACTCAGTGTAATCAGAGCAGAATTGTGCTGGGAAAAGGTCCTAACCTTAGAGTATAGACCATTTATTCAGTGATTTATGTGGTGATATTCTTTACTGATTCACTCTGATTGTATATATTCAAGAACAAGGATTTTAATGCAGTTATTTACTTTCTGTACACCGTGTTAAAAATATTTATGTTACACATTAGTTAGCTATGCTCAGGCTTTATTCATGATCTTTGTGTAACCAAACTCAAAGAGGAAATATTAAAGACTTGGAAATTAAATTCAAAATGTATCTGTCATAAATGTCCCTGTCATAATATTTCTCACATAAACCCTGTAAGAAATTGGGCCTGTTGTCTTTCTACATAAAAACAGCTGAGCATCTGAAGCATCTCTTTCTTTGTAACATGATGGAAAATCAAATCAGTGGACAGGGCTTTTCAGATTAAGGACCTGAAAGACACATAAGAGCTTTTGAAATGGTCCCTTATAATTTAAGCAAGTCTTAGTTTAGTAATTAACAGCATTGATAAAGAAGAGTATATTCTTTACCATTTGATTGTTTAATTATGATTATCTCTTTTAGATTGAAAATGTGAAATGAAATATGATAAGAAGTCCCAAACAATTTTACTAAAGGAAAATCAAAATCATACTAGCAAAAACTTTTAGTGGGTTTTGCTTTTCTATATAAACCTTTGTTGGGAAAAGTGCAAGGCTGAATAATTAGATGCCCTCTAGTAGTAGGAACTTGTGTTCAAGTGGTGTGTAGCAAAGGGAATTTTGCATTAGAAAGGATGAGTTCTAATGAGGTTAGTGAAGGAAAGACATTCCTTCACCATGTAGTCTAATCTTGTTGATATAGCTTGTTAGTGTGATTGATTAATGAACTGTTTAAATTACCTGTTTTATAAACTTTATGATACTTTTTTATTGTATCATTATACATTTTACTTCTATTCTTATCAAATCTATACCACAAATTTATAGCTATTATACTTTTTCCCTAAGAAATAAATGAATTGGAAGTTTTAATGGTGATGAACAGGATACTTAACTTACATAGAGATGTAACCATCTATGTTTCCTTCTCTAGGAAGTGCTGAGTGTGTTTCACTTATAGTGACATAATTTGACCTTGTATGTTAATAATTATTTTAATATTTATATTTATTTATTTTAAATATTAGATGATTATTGATTTGTTTTAGTTTAATAGTTATATTTCTGGTTTCTAAGTAATTTCTAATTTACAAGTAAAGCATTTAGCGTTTAGTGCAATTTTCTTAAACTTGAACTTTAAAATTTAAATTTATCTAAAGGACTAGCTTCTGGTTGCACCAATGGACAGATATTTATTTATTTATTTTTATGAGGTGACCTAGGTGCTCTCTGAGAGCCCAAGGACCACTCATTTCAACCCTGAGCTACACATATATGCCTTTATTTATATTTATTTATATATCAAATGTGTGTGTGTGTGTGTGTGTGTGTGTGTGTGTATGTTTTTCTTTTAGCCAGGTTTTTCCTACGTAACAAATATTTTTTCTGATTTTTTGTTACGTAGAAAAAACCTGGTTAAAAGAAAAACACACATAAAACCTACGAAAAGTAAGAGAAAATACACACACACACACACACACACATACAGTATATATGGGTTTCTCTCTGTCCTGATGTCCCTTATCGAATTATACTTTTAATTTTATTTTCATGGAACCCATTTGCTATTAATACCTCTGTGAGAGTCTGAAGCTCTGTTTGTACATGTGCCTCATCTGCTAGACGTTTAGTTCTAGTGATTAAAGTTTTTGCTACTGAATTTATTTGTGAGGGATGATGGTGTGAGTGTGTGTTTAGGTATCTATTTGTGTGTGTCTTCTTTTGACAGACACTATGTCCTAGGGTGCCATCAGTTCTCTTATATATTAATACATCTAAGAATGGGAGTTGATTTTCAATCATAGTGAACTGTATCTTCGGATGCATGTTATTCAAATGTGCTAGAAAATTGTCTAGCTTGTCCTTTCCATGGGGCCAGATCACAAACATATCATCTACATATCTGAGCCATAATTTTGGTTTATAAGTAGTTTGTTCCAACGCTTTAATTTCTAATCCCTCCATAAACAGATTGGCAATAACTGGGGAGAGCGGTGATCCCATTGGTGCCCCTTGCATTTGTTTATATCTTTGCCCTTTGTACATGAAATAGGTGTTAGATAGGCAATGCTCTGCCAATTTTATGATGTGGTTTGGTGGGTGATATTTATTTTTGATCGTTGTTAGAGCTTCTATAACGGGTACACATACATACATACATACATACATACATACTCAGGAACATAAAAACATACAAACCATATAAAAATCTTTTATTTCACTAAAAGGCAGTTAAGACAAGGATAGAAGAATTAAAGTTAAAAGAGTCATGGGAGGACTTTCAAAACACTAATCAATTTCAAGGTTGTATGCTCTTCTGTGACACCCATGCAAGTTGACAGAGCCTGGCCTTCAATCCTATATCTTCTGGATTTGTATGCTCAGTGTAACTAGCCATTAAACATTTAACTTGAATGTTTAATTTCAACTATTCTGTACACATTTTGAGTTTAATTTTTTTTTTTATCCAAAGGTTTTGTAACATTTTTATTACAGCCAAGGCCAATAATTCTACCAAAGCTAAAAAGCCCAAACAATGATGCAGAACACAAGAAAATAGGCAGGGATCAGAAAATTATGACTATGACTGGCAGGATGACTGAAGTACCAATTATACTGACATATCCTTGGTGTCACTTGTCTCGTTCCGCAAAATGGAAAATGTACTAAAGTTCTAAGTACTGCCAAGCTATGTGTCATGAACTACGAGTCATGCCCAAAATTAATCTGGGGGACATGGGAATTTTACTAAAAAGGGTTTAGTGAAATACTACAAAGTTCTCCAAAACATTTATAACAGACCAAAATATATTCAAATATTCTGATTGCCCCGAGCCATAAAGGCTCAAATACTTCTTGTGTGGAATCTTAAGTGGAACAGATGGAAAAACATTAAAATTAACCATGGATATGAATGAATTTGGTTTTTGTGAGTAATTGCTGATGGACTGGCAGATCTTTTGCATGCAGATTCAACTGACCTGCTTGGAAATAATAAGGCATAAAATACTAGATTCTTTAGTAAAATCTTCCACCAAGAAGCTGTGTTTTCATTTATAATTTGGATTGAATTTCATAATAGTTCATTGGCTCTGTTTTGAAATGGCACTTTGACCCCTTTTTCAATCTCTTTTAAACTGGATACAGTGGATGGATTAAGAAACAAGCCTTTGGGGTACTGTAGGTCAGCCTTTCCCAATTACCAGAAGTGTGGACTTTGGCTCCCGGAATTTTCCATAACAGCCATTAGAACTATCTGCGGTCGACTGAATCTGCCTTCATGCTGTAGAGGTGACATTAAATCATCTTATTGAGAGGCTGAGAAGGGATACATGTTATCTCAATGAGGCAGATCACTTTGCTGCCTTAACTCAGTACTGTGTAACTCAAAGAAGCAGTAGAAGAGACTTCTGGGCATTTCGAAAATCTCTTTGGTATTGGAATTATATAAGGAGGCGCCAGTTACTATCCCTTGAATTTTCATAAGGGGCAGAAAGAATAGCTTTATAAACTTGGAACTCTATTGCTTTATTTAATCTTCTAAAATATTATATACATTTTCAGCTTAATTGGATTTGAGCAACTTTTAGGAACTGCTGGATACATATGAAACTTTGAGAGCATATGATGGCTATGCTATAAAAATTGGTGTCATTGTCCTTGTCTTTGGCTATACGATGATGGATTAGTATAGATGAGTATATTTACAAATAAAGTATTGGGTTGTAACAAGTTACCATTGTTATTTCTGAAGAAAAGTATATACTTAAATAAATATGAATATGAAAGGTATAAAGTAAGTTCAGAGGTATTGAAATAATGATATGGTGAAGGCCGATGCTTTGCTTTATAGGATGTCAGCTTTTTAATTATTTTTTTAAAACATTAAAGTAATATTCAATTAAAACTAAGTGGGACAGGATGCTACCTGCTGCTATAATGATAGTCAAGGATGCAGCTTCCTCATGATCCTAATAATTTTTTTCTTCAAAAATAGCTGGAATTTTTCCTTATCACCAAAAATTCATCACATGGCATGTACTACTAAATATGCATCAAAAAATATCCCACAATACATTGTTATAGAATAGTTTAAGAATATATATTATAAGCATAGGATATATATTTTTTCCAATCTCACACACAGGAACACACCTACTCAAATTTATCATTCAATATATATCTAAATAAGAATATATTGTATACGAGACTGAAAACTATGGCTACATCTGGCCTCAAGTCTTTTGCTTTTTAGAGTTCCTGTGTTTATCAGTGGCTGAAATAAATTCAGTGGGATTTACTTCCATTAGTTTTGCATTTGGATCAAGACATTATTATAATACTTTATGATTCAAATGTGTATTAGTTTTCCCTGCAAAATCCATTGGATAATCTTAAATTTTATTTGAGACGGCAGATCTTCTAATTTTTTTCCCAAGTGATTTACTCCTAAGTGTAAATATATGGCTACTGCATTTTATTTTTGTTCTGATTTAAATAAGGAAGAAAAGATGTATTTTAAAAATCTTATTTAATTTTTTTAGGGCTGTTTAAAAACCCAGTAAGTATTTTAATGGGTTTAGAATGGTGTGTGCGTAGGGTATAAATCTTCAGAGAAGACTCCATGCTTAGCCTTTGGCTTATTCATCAGTAAAAAGCAGCTGAGAAAATGTAAATGTGTGATCAAAAATAGAATCTGATTCAGCAAAGTAGAATGAGTTTTAGGGCTGCACATTTGTCTGCTAAACTTTGAGGGAACAGACAACAACTACAAATACCTTGTTTATTTAACCTGGGGGTTTTTTGGGTGGGGGGGGGAGGTTGGTTTTGATAGCTCTTCAAAATGTATGTATTATAGGCTTTTTAGTTCTGCCTACTTAAAGAACATCAGTCCAAATAATTTTAGGATACTAACTAAACAGCAGTCTGGTCTAGTTTATTGTCAACTGTTCTGCAGTTCTAATTGAATCAATTTGTAAGTGATTTGTGGTGAGCAATTACATGCAGATTGTATACAGCAATGCCAGAAATCTACTGGAGCATTAAAAAGGGAATCCTCTAACCTTAAAGAAGTTTTAATGTTGTGTAATCTACAAATAAAGTTAAAAGAATGAACTGCAATGAATAGAGATAACCTCAGTCTAATACCAGAATTAGTGTTGTTGTAGTGTTTCTCTAGAAGCAAATAGAAGTTGCCAAGAAATTTTCTATACCACACTGAAGGGGGCAACAAATACTGCGATAAAGCCAGATGAGATAAATCTAATCACATGCTGATACAATTTTTCACTTGTCTCGGGACCATTGTAATTGCAGTTACTTTTGGTTTTAACTAGCCAAGTTTCTGGTGTTCTTTTCTTTTGTGCATGTGTTGTTAAACATAACAAAACATAGTGTGATTTAGTGCTTATTTTGCCCACTGATATACTGAATACATGTACTGTATTCAGTTTTCTTCTCCCAGAGTTTATTTTCCATTAGAGAAATAGAAATGAGATGGGACCTTTCAGGCTTTTCATAACTTATACTTCCTTACTATTATGCATTCCTACTAGAGACCTTCACTTTGAGACTTAAATGCTGGTGAAACTATTTTAATTTTGTGAAATCTTGAAAATGAGAACCAGTTTGCCCTAGTAGTTAAAAGTACTAGACTAGAGATTGCAAATTCTTAGGCATGGAAACCAATAATTCTTTCTCAGCCCTGGGAAAAAAAGACAGGAGCAAATTACACACTAATCAGTAATGGGTTCCACTTACCTTCACTATGGTTCAGAATCGTGAGCACACACGTGTGTGCGCTTGCTTCACTCATGCACGGTGCTTCTGTGCATAGCAAACCAGTAGAAACCCACCACTGGCGCTAATGTGCTCCAAGAAAACTGCATGGAGTTGTTTATACACCCACCAGAAGTCAAGCATTCCTCAACAAAAAACAAAACAAGCAAACAACAATTTTGAAGGCACACAATACAGTAATATTATCAAGCAACTTTGTTCCAGAACAGAAGTTCAGATCCCATGCACACTATTAAATGCCTTGTATATTATTTATCCATTCTTTGTAAAGAATTCATGTTTTGCTCTCCAAGTATGTGGGGAATTCCTAACTTTGGAAGACAGACTTACGATTCAGAAGGATCTTGACAGACTTAAACATTAGATCCTATCCAAAAAGATGCAGCTCAGCGGTGAGAAAAGTAACCAAATGTACAAGTACAGGAGAGCCTATATTTGG
This sequence comes from Arizona elegans, assembly GCA_022577455.1. Lineage (NCBI taxonomy): Eukaryota > Metazoa > Chordata > Lepidosauria > Squamata > Colubridae > Arizona > Arizona elegans. The sequence continues at coordinate 18,310,568 of JAKOOJ010000007.1, forward strand.
CTCAACAATCCTGCCTGGGAGAGGGATCTAGGTTTCCTGGTGGAGTACCACTTAAGTATAAGTCAGCTATGTGCTGTAGCTCTAAAAAGGCCAAGGCTTTATACTGAATTGGTAAGACCACACTTGGAAAACTCCATCCAGTTCTGATCACCATGATGCAAAAAAATATGCTGGCTCCCCAGAACAGGGGCGGGGGGGGTTTCAAATTCATGGTGTCACAGCGGCATCACGTGATGTATCGGGACTTCGCTAAACTGGGAGTGGTCACGGCCAGTGTGTGATGCATACAGCTCACGGGCCACAAATTTGATAGTTCTGCCCTAGAAAGAGTGCAGAGTCTAGCAGCAAAGCTGTTAAAGAGTAGGGAGGAAGCTAAATCATTGATGAATATCTAAGAGAACTAGGTATGTTTAGCTTAATGAAGAGAAGGCTTAGGAGAATAATGAAACCCATCTTCCAATACTTAAAGGGCTGTTACAGGGAAGAGGGAGTCAATTTATTCTTCATAGCACCTGAGGGCAGGACTAAAGCAACTGATGAAAGCTCATCAGATCCAACTTGGATTTAATGACAATGAAAATGATTAATCAGTGGAATATCTGGCCTCCTGGAGTTGTAGGTGCTCCATTGCTGGAGGTTTTCAAGAAAAGATTGAACAAATATTTGTCTTGGATGGTATAACGCAGGAGTGAAATCCAGAAGGTTCTGACAGGTTCTGAAGAACCAGTAGCGGTAATTTTGAGCAGTTCGGAGAACCGACAAATGCCACCTCTGGCTGGCCCTGGAGTGGGATAGGAATGGAAATTTTGCAATATCCTTCCCTCAGGAGTGGGGAGGGAATGGGGATTCTGCAGTATCTTTCCCCTGGAATGAGGTGGAAATGGAGATTTTGTAGTATCCTTGCCCTGCCACACCCACCAAGCCACACCTACCAAGCCACGCTCACCGAACCGGTAGTAAAAAAATTTGGATTTCACCACTGGTATAAGGACTCTTGTCTTGGGCAGAGGTTCAATTAGAAAACTTCCAAAATTCCCCTATAGCCCTATAATTCTATGATTAAATATAGATGTTATTATTCCAGTCCTCTAAATATTTATTCTGGGTTTAATAGTGGGTGTAGTCCAGTTGCACATGGGCATCCCTGGATTGGTGAAGATTGCTTTATAAAATTCCCTGTTGGCTAGTCCCCTTAAATACTGTATGTTCAGTAGAAAGTGTCTGATTTTCTCCATCTCCATAGAAGAAAAAGAAAATAATCATTCAGATCACAAAAGCTAAGAAACATTTTTTGCTAGCCATTTAATTTACTTCTCATACGCCAAGCTCTTTCCATTAGTGTTGTCTATTCCAGATCCCAACACTTTGAAATGCCATTGTTGACTTTTTCTTTGTAAAAATTAATTTCCATGAAGCAATTGGGACATTCTTATAATGTCACAAAATGTGTTGTTGCAGTGTTATAATGTAGCAACCCCTCATCGACAACCTGATTGATTTTGTTTGCCAAGTGAGTTATTTTATTATTTTCAGAACCTTAGCAAAGGCCTCTCAAATCAGTAAAAAAAATATAGTAAACATAGTCCACCACGGATGCAGGAGGCAGCCATTTTTCTCCTAATAACATTAAAAAGGTGGTTTGGGTTTTTTTCCCTGTCCAGGAATGAAGGTAAAATATGGCTAAATTCTTTTGGATGCTGTGGTATATTTTCTCATTCCATACTAATTCCCCATTTCTGCTGAGTGTTATTTGGCAATGTATCAGAATGTGTGCAGGCAATGATTCAGATATCCTATTGTGAGTGAGTCCATCTGTTTGCTCCATAGGTCTTAAGTGTTTGATCCTTCCCAGGCTGCTTTGCTCTTTAGAAAAGACATAGACAGATGTTTTGTTTTGTTTGGTAGGTTAAAAAAACAAAGAAGGGGGTAGCGCAGGACTGAATGGACCATCTGCACTTGGGCAAATTTCATTCAGCATCATCAAGTGCATAATTCTCTGGACAGAAAACATTGGCCCACATTTCTATGCTCTGACTATTATTTTAACCTTTCAATAGGCAAATATTCTCCAAAAATGAAACATGTTCTGTCTATCTGGGAATTGCTGGGCTAACCTACAACATGAGCATGACTTGAAATGATACCTTAGCATACAAACTAAGTGCACTTTCCTATGTGACAAAATTTTAAGGAGAAAATAAGATGGTGGGAAGAGAATCTCAAAGCCCAAATCTGAGTTAGAATGATACAGTGTTTATTTATATGTGCTATTGTCAGTGTTCATTTACTCATCACAGCTGCTTGGTAAAAGAGGCAACATGTTTTTAAGAAATCTTTGGAAAATAAGAATTAACTTTTATAAGCTGCTAATTAAGGATAAGGATGAAAATAAGAAAATGGCAAAGACCAAAATAACATAAAAATACCTATCAGCTAAATAAAACCAATCTTTATACGGAACAGAACATATTGTACAGAGGCAAAACCAAATAAGGCTGCAGCTGGAAATAGTATTCAATTCATGACTTGGAAGGAAAGAAAACAGAGAAACATTTTCTAGAAATTCTGTCAAATATAATTGCTACAGTTTTAGAAATAATATGGCGGATCAAGCAATTATGTGATCACTTGATCAAACTAGACATGATTGGTTTAAACCAAAGGTGTGAATACATAAAACCACTCTTCATGATGGAGACATTCTTATAATTAGACTGTAATTATCTTCACAGTAATTGTGAAGCACATAAAAGAGTTGATTAAAATAATAATAATGAAAATAATATTCTCTGTTGCACAAACCATAGCTGATTATCATTAATTGCTTGTTAGTGTTGTGTTACCGTGGCATTATTTCATACCCCTTTATGAAATTTGTGCTCATGAGTAAAAATTAAATTATTTTATTTCTTGAAATTAAACATTCTTTAATTATTTAAACAAGTACCTCTTTTGATTTCAGGTCACAACCTGGGAGACCCTGATTGAATACATACTTATTAGAACTAGTAAGAGGTGGTGCTGGAAAAATGCTGTTTAGATTTCCAGACAAGTTTGGATTAGTTGTAAATTTATTGTGAGTTACGGCACAGCAATGCTTGCTTGGGCTTCTTCAATTTGATGTGAACAAGTCACATATATGTAGCACCTAAAGAAGGGCAGAGTTTTGATTGCATAGTTGGGGCCACCATTTTGTCTGTACTCTATGGCCACAATTGTATGAATTGGAATCTTACATTTTTCATTTTACATCTCAGTAAACCACAGCTTAAATGTACATGGCATGTAAACATGGCCATAAAATGTAATACATTCCCTAACATTATACAATTCCAGAATAATAAGTAGAGGCTGATTATACTGTGAAATAAATGTTTTATCACAGCCAAAGGCCAGCAAGTTAAATAGTCTTCGAGCATTAAAATCTCTAGACAATAAGTAATACATAATAAAACTTTACTACAACTGTTGAGAAAGATCAGTTCCCAGTTTTGCTGATAATGCCGGATTATCTATTGGCAAATCCTATATGCTGCTGCACAAAATTTTCATATTTCATTAGTTATGGTAGGCTGACTCATCACAAGTAGCAAGGTGGGCAGAAATTAATCTGTGGGCCTTGGAAATTATTAACAAGTATATAATACATTTACTGAAAAAATAATTATATAAATTGCACAATAGCAGAACATCCCTAACTATTTTGACCATGCCTGAGTGAGTAGGAAATATTTATGTCTTATAGGGGGAACTTGTTAAACTGTTGTTTTTTTTTTTTTTTAAAAAGCAGATTTAGGGATTGATAAAGGGACTGAGAGAAGAGTCAGTGATGGTTTTGCAATTTCAAGTCACAGAGATATTTGGTTGGCTGTGGGTTTCAATTTAGACACAAATTCTGGTTGTAATCTAATTCTTAATTTAGCAATCCCTGAGCTGGCCAAAGGCTGTGCTGAAGCCCTGTCCTAGTGCCTGGAGACCATGTAGGTCTGGATAAGAACTCTGACTTAGATGTATGAGATGACCAGGCTGAATTTGAGGGCAGGAACAAATGGGTAATCAATTTGGAATTGGTCTGCTCCCACAAGAGACCTAAATGCAGCCCCCACCCCCAATTTCTGCTGACTTTTATTTAGCTCCCATTTGCCTTGACTGTTAGTAGATCAGATTCTTGTGTATAGGTAGCATGTAATAAACTTGGAGTGCTTTGAACTAAACTCTTGTTCCTGGTTATTTGTGTCTGACATTAACCCTACTAAAACTGAATTAGTGGATCTTAGGACATCCCCTCAATCCAAGAATTTTTCATCTTAAATGTTGGATTATACACTTCTTCAATCAAGAACAGTAAGGAATCTGGGAGTTGTTTCAGATTGACAGTACCTGCTCAAAGAACAGGTTGCAGTTGTGGCCAAGGAAGTCTTTGAACTCTGATTTGTCTGCCAGTTGTGCCTTTTATGCATTATCCACATCATGACTCAACTACTGTAATGCATTCTACATGGGCTTGCTCTTAAAGACCACTCAGATTACTTAGTTGGTCCAAAATGCAGCAGTGGGGATAGTCACGGACATGCCCTAGTCTGCCCATGTGACATCTTTGTTTTTGAACTATAAAAGTTGCCAGTTGGATTCCTGGTGCAATTAAAGGGACCTGTTGTGTTTACAACGAATAAAATTCTCCCTGAAATAGTGTCAGGTTATTTGAGAGACTAGCTGTCACCCTTATAGTATGAGCTGAAAGAAACTATGCATTCAGGTTCCTTTCATTAAACAATGCCATTTATCAGAATCCAAGAAGCATGCCTTTTCTATTGTGGTTCCTGCCCTCTGGAATAAGTCATCCCTCTCCCCAATATCTATGTGGCTCTTACCCAGATATTCTGGAAAGAGAATGAGATATGCCTGTTTTCTCAGACCTTGGGTTAGGTGGATGAGGTCCCCTTGGTGGAAGACTGTTTAATTGCATTTTTATTGAGTAGATGGTATCATTTTGTTTATCTATATGGTATTGTGTTTTTAATGTTTTTCAATTGATTTTTTTGAACTTCCCAGGGTCATTCTGGCACCTAAATCCAATAAATATTATTAATTAACTAATTAGTTTATTAGCTAAATAAAATAAACAGATCTAAGAATAAAATATAGGTTAGCAATAGCACTCAGACTTATATACTGCTTCATAGTGCTTTATAGCTGTTCCTAAGTGGTTTACAGAGTCAGCATCAGTGGTGGGTTCCTCCCGGTTCCGCCCAGTTCCGCCGAGCTGGTAGCGGTGACAATATGATGTCACCCAACCGGTTCTGCCCCCACGCCCCCCCCCAGTCAGGACCTAACTCCTGCAGTGGATTGAGTCAGCCTCCAATACTGCATTCTAATCACTGCATTATCACAGCTCTATTTTGCTAGATTTTCCAAGATAGAATAATTGTAATAGAGAGCTACAGTATTAGAACAATTAATATGCTGTAATAAATGAGAAAGCACATTTTTCAATCAGAAAATAAAGTTAATTTTGTAATGAAACTTGATCATAATTACTGTATTTAATTATTATATTTTCCTCCCAATGGGAGTTGGCCTGTATCCTGTCTTGGATTTTATCATCTCTGAATTTAAGACAGTGTCTTTATTTTGTTTTTCTAATAAGTGCTGGGGTTCACTCATGTCATTAATTCATAACATGCATTGTTTAGTTTTGGCTCAGCAGAATCCATCCAATTATGATTTACTTCAATGAACCATGATTAAACTAACTGCTGAAAAGAAAAGAAAAGAAAAACATTCACATCATTCCAGCTAAAGTCAAAGTGTGTATTATTAAGAACAATTAGCTTTGAAAATTATGTTGGTATTTGTGACATAATTGAATGTTGCCTTACATTCAAAGTTCAAAATGGTTTGTATACAATTAAGTTTGAAAAGAGATACTTCAGACTAAATTTCAACATTTTTGTAACACTTTATTTTCTCCCCAATAGTTGAAATTAAAAAAAAAAAAAACTGCAAGAATTTCAGATTTTATTTTTTGCAAGAAAACCCTCCCTAATTAGGAACAAAGGAAAAAGTATGTGTATCCATATCAAAATAAAGGTTAATTGTTCAAGATTGATTTGTGCATCAGTGAGCAATCATTTTTCTAGAATCTGAAAACAGCAATTATTGCATATTTGCATAACAGAAATGATTATTCTTTGAGGAAAACTAATGAGGACTTATTGCTACAGTAGATTTTTTTATTCCAACCTATTGTTGGCTATACATTTTTACACTGTTTTATTTAGAGTTGGCTTTCATGGTTCTATTATCTTTGAAAATAATATGCTGCCCTTTCCAAATTTTAAATCAGCTATATGAGACTTTGATTTTCTGCAGTGCTGCTTGAGAGATGGAGATAGCAGGTTGTATAAGAGCTAATGAACTAAATGTTCAATAGTTCATCACCTTGGTTTTGTACCAAAAACATTTAGAGATATGGTTGCAAGATCTCCCTTTAGCTGATAGAATGAAATATGCAAAACATTCAGACAACTCTTTGCTACAGAGAAAACATTAGTATGCCTAAAAGTGGGAAAAATAGTACAGAAATGCAAAAAGTGTGAACAATCTTCTTGTGGTGCCCAGACCTCCAGATTTTTAGGAGCAAAATGGATGACTTAAGCCCTGCGGGTGTTTTTATTCTTTAAACTCAAAAAATCTGCCTCAAAATTAATCCCACTTTGGTTTTGATTCTACCCATTTTAAAATGACATACAATTTGGAGCTAATTTGACTGGCGAATTAATAAATTGCCTTTTCTTTAGTGTAAGTTGCATAGTAGTTACAAAGATGTGTTTGCAATACTATTTAGTAACAGACAATTGTTTTTTTTTTTTACTAACATACTCAGACAGTAGCCTACTATCCCCAATCCACTCAACTGTTATTTAGTCAAAACAAGAAATTTCCTTTCATATTTTATTCTGGTTTCAATGGTTGGTGGTGATTGTACTATGAATGTATTTTAGTGGAAAACAGCAGAAAATATATTTATAACGTACATGAGATATCTGCGACTCTTCTAAATATCATAATGTTCATGAAATGACTTGGACTATTTCCAAGTCATTAAGAAGAGTTAGGAGACGAGAAGGCTTCTCTAATCTATACAGCTTAAATCATTTTAAAACAATTTAAACCCAAATCACATTTTAAATGAAAATGCAACAACTTGCATTTAAGCAAGGTTACATTGGAGATCAATCTGCAATGAATAGGCAATGAGCTTTACTTGAGGAAAAGCCTTGTAAGTCCATTATTGATGGAGACCTTGACTGGATGTATTAAAATACAATTGCTTCTTCTAATTTCTGAAATGCCAGCATTGTTAACGACTGTAAAAAAAAAATAGGGGTGGTTTACAGACATACTATATCTGGAAAGTTGACCAAAGAGAAATAGTTGACCTCTATTAACAATCAGATGAGTAGGGGTCAGTAATTCATAAAGATAATTTGATCTCTGTTTCTGGAGTACTGTGTGGGTCAACGGAATATTTCATAAGAAATGGAAAATGTTGAGTGATGATAATCAGTGCAGCAAGATAGAATTAGGGTCACTTATTTGCGCTCCTTATAATCAGTCAGAATCTAAGGTACTAAATTCTTTACCAGCTGCATATAGCAATCGTACAAGTTGAAATGTCAGCAAGAAAGGCATTTGTATGTGGCAGACTGTCAAAGAAATTAGAGTGAGTGCTATCTGTGGGAGTCTGAAATGACCACCTAAAATTCTTCATTTATTCATTAGGCAACGATTTTAATGCAGCTTACTTCCCAAAGTTTTCCTATTGTTGAAGCTTTTTCAAAGATGCCTCAGGGTGGAAAGGATTTTTTATGTAACTTGGATATGCATTTGGTCCCCTAACTTGCTTCTAGAAGTAGCTGCTCATTAGTAGCCACTGCTAATGAGGGAACTTGCTGGTAGCTTAGCAAGCTGCCCGTTTCCTTAGCATTTGTTGATGTGGCATATCACACTTCCAGTGGAACCTTGGTTTCTGATAATAATAGGAAAATTTTGTCTGGAGCTCATAACACTAAATTCAAAAAGGGATGCCATTTAATTTTTAACCGTCTTGAGTGTTAAATTAATTGCAGTTTAATGCAGTTGAGGTTTTAAAGGAGTTCCTTTGGTGAAGTTGATTTACATTCAAATATAAAACTTATACAGACAAACAATTGGTACCGAAAGGATGAATCTATTCTTTTTTAACCAACTTTGCTGCTCAGTGATTAATCCTATCTATCAAAAAATAGATTTAGCACATTTATTTATACACTAATTACGGAAACATTTCATGAATCTGGAGAGGCACTTTAATGATGAGAGTGAGCACAATAATTGTGCCAGATCAGTGGTGAGATTCAGCCGGTTCTTTCCGGATCGTGCGAATCAGTAGCAGCGACTGCGGGAGGCTCCGCCCACCCGGCAGGACGTAATGCGCGACTACTGCGCATGCGCAGAAGGTCATGCACATGCACACGCACACTCACATTTGACAACCGGTAGGGAAGATAAGTGAATCCCATCTCTGTGCCACATGCATGTGTACAGTACCATTGAAAAAATAATGTTGGCATGATGGCAGTGAAAAATGTATTGTGATACCACACTTATTTTGCAATGCAAAATTTTATGAGAAATTGAAAACTTAATCTCACAGCATAATCAACCAATTTATATTAAAATTTAACACCAAATAATTAAAGTGAAAAGTCCCTTTTGCAATTTACAGCATCTAACTTTTTGTAAGAGATTAGTGAGGCACAGTTCTTTTAGAAAAATGGAGCCTTTGAAAAGTAGAGATATAAAGAAAGCAATATGCATCATGGATTTCTTTAACTTCAATATACCATGATCTACTAAAACATTATTCATTGGAAAGCAAAAATGGACAGAGTTTAATGCCATTTGTTGTTGTCTAGAGACATTTGTAAAAAGAATGGATAATTTTTGTAAAGCTACAGACAATCACTCAAATCTTTTTGGAAAGTTGGATTTTAAAATATGTGTTAGAATTAACTTGTGTATAGTTATATGTTTGTATTTTTGTGTATGTTTGTGCGTGTGTGTAGCATTAAATATTTACAAATTTATATGCCAGAATGGGAGACATAAAAAACATAGCTCTGTTGCTCTGTGAAAACAAGTCAAATATATGATCCTAGTTAAAGCAAGGGACAGAGAAAAACAAATAAGTTCAAAAACTAGGCCAGAGATATTAACCACATGATTTTCAATTCAAAGTTTTCTCCAAAATGGAGATATTAGATTAGATTCATTGCAAAGTAACAGTTATTATTGGTGCAAAATTATACATGAACAGAAACAATTGCTTGCTTTTCAAAACTCAAAAAACATAAAGGTCATTAGCCCCAATTATTTCTTGTCCAAGCTAATTATTTCTTGTCCAAGAAAGGTCCTTGATTGGCAGAGGTGATGAAATTAAAAAAAAATGTTTCCACTTTATATCTGCAAAGCTTGAAAATAATGGTTAAATAGCACACCAAGTTGCAAAAAATAAACAAAAAGGAAAATGGTGTGGTATTACACAGCCATTTCAGAGAATTTGTATAAAATTATTGTCCTGTGGAGGTAGAATCCATTGTAAACAGTAAAAATCTTAAAAGTTAGAGAAGAAAAAAATATATAAGCAAAATAAGAATTTAGTGGTATAAGAGTAGTTAATTTGTTATAGAAAACCCAATTAAGCTTTATGAAAAAATTCCAGCTACTGCTTTATTTCAAATCCAGACCAATTTACAACATTCCCCCCGAATGCAAAGTATTTATAGCTTTTAATTTTTTCTTCGTGAATTGCAAAAATTAATATCTGAGTGCCTGAAATGCAGGTGGATAACTGTGAGACTTTCTTTTAAAATTCTTATCAGAGAAGACAGGATCTTATCATGGAGAAGGACTGTTTATCTTTTCTTTAACTTTATAAAAAACAAAACAAAAAAACAACCCACCTAATCCATCTTGGAACTCAGGTATCCTCTCCTGCCTTCTGTGGTGCAAACTTTTAAATAAATTATTTCTACAGCTTCTCTTTAATTTTCATATCACCTGTACAAAACTGGCCAAATTGGGTCAGGTAGGGAATTATATAGGAAGTTTAAGAATATAGTTTTTCTAATGCATCAACAGACAAAAAGTGCTGCTGCTGTAGGATATTCTAACACACTGATTTTGAGCATCCTGGATACTTATAATAGAGTTAGTTTCCCCCTTGGTTTTCGTCTTGACCTTTAATTAAGTTCCCCTAAGCCTGCTGTTACATGGACATTCCACATTTCTGTGCAGGGAAAAATACAAGGCATTATATTTTTGACCACCCAAGGCTCATTTTCTGTAGAAGGAGGTCACTAGAGACTTACAGCATTTATTTACTCATATATCCACACTGTGCATAAAATGTTGTTTCACAGCATTCATTTCTAGAGGACTAGTAGCACATTGATTTCCTGTGAAATGCAAAGACGGTTCTTTTCTTCTCAGATTCAGTTCCAGAATATTCTATCTTCCTCTGATACATAAAATCTCCACCAATAAGTTTTTTTTTTCTTTTTAATGTAATGGAATCATTACCTCCACTGCTTAGTGGTCAGTGCAATTCCTGACTGAAAAGATAAAGAGGATATAAAATATAATAATAAAACAGCAACTAGAAAATATAATCATAAAACAGCAACAAACAAAGAACAGTTGAAGGAGCACATGAAAAGAACTCAATCTTGGGAATGGTCTCTGTTTCCCCACACAGCCAGATTCTACTTTATAATCAGTCTGATAATCCCAATAAAATGTTCAGTTCCTCAGTCTTATCTTCTGATTGCTGGTAGAAGTGAATAATGTAAAAAGCTAAATTGAGTTCTTGAAGGTGATAGGTGTCAGGCTTGTTAACTCTTGAATTTATTCTGTTGAAACAGCCTGCATATATAGTTCAGCAATAAGATAGTTGGAAAGTATTTTCAAAATAATTATTTTATATTTCTGGTGCTCCAACCAGTGGTGAAATGCAGCTAGTTCTATCTGGCTTGAGTGAACTGGTAGCACTGGTGTGGGGAGGCTCGGCCCATCTGCCCGGACATCATCATGTTCCATTTTTGATGCTCTGTGCATGAGCAGAAGGTCCTGTGCATGCGCAGAGGTGTTGTGAGCGAAGCGAGCACAAACACGAGCACTTTCCCATTTGCGAACCGGTAGTGAAGGTAAGTGGATTTCACCCCTGGCTCCAACCATTAGGTTGTATGTAGACTTAAACTCAAAATACATCAAGCTATCTTTTACCAGCTTGAAGTAAAAAAATCATATTCCCAATTTCATGGTTCTGGCCCAGAAATTACTCTTAGAAAAATCCAAGGTTTGGACTCCTGTATATGATTTCCTTCCTTCCTTCCTTCCTTCCTTCCTTCCTTCCTCCCTCCCTCCCTCCCTCCCTCCCTCCCTCCCTCCCTCCTGAGAATTTAGCATAATGGAGTAACACAGGATAAAATCAGTGCCATGAAATCAGAAAAAACTAGATTCCTTTTTCTACTAAAATAAATATTAACATAAGATAACCTTTATTGTATTTTTTTCTGTCGACACTCTGGCACACATTAAAAATGAAATTCTGATTATAATATTATAATAATCCTTTAGATTTGTGTGCATGTGTAATGCAGAAATGCAGATCCTGAATGGGTTAAATACAAGAGTTGCATTGTATATACATGTGTGTTTGAATAACTTATCTGGGCATCTTATTTTATTTAAAACAATATGTTTATAGGATACTTTCCTCACATTCCTGCCATTAGTTTCTTTGGTTCTCTTATGAGTTGAAGTGGTGCTAAATATTTTTATTTTACAATCTGAACATAGTTTAAAATTATAAGCATATGCAGTTATGTGAATGCTATTTAGCACAACTTATATATGATCAGTTAAACTTTAACTTTATTTGTTTTTAATGGCATCGGCTGAATTTGAACTTGCTGTATGCAGGTTGCAGGAATTACCACTGAGCAACACCTCCACAATGATAAGGGACCCACTCCCCCAAGAAAGAAAATGTGATATAGGAAAAATATAGATTGAGATGATACTCAGTAATATATTTTTAGAAAACTTGCAAAATGCCACTTTTTAAAAACTGGATTTACAGCACGAAATTTCCATTTAAAAAATAAATTAGTTTTGCTGATCATAAACATGCATGGTTGGGTTGTGCTACTAGTGAAGAAAGGAATATAATTCTTACAGTATTCCAATTACATATCAGAACACTTGAGATAGAAGGCCTTCAAAAACCATTAGCTCATCACAGATGAGAGATGGTGCCTACAGAATGGGAGTTGATGGACTACAGTGAAATGGCAATTTCACCAGAAATGAGGAACAGATTCTAAGAAGCGGCAGGACAGCCTGGAGCTGGATAGCAGACTAAGGAAGAGACTCAAGATAGCCACTCCCTTGTGTGTCTCAGAGTATATCCATTAGGGCAGGAGACTTTAACCTTGGCAACTTTAAGGCTTGTGGTCTTCAACTCTCAGAATTCCTCAGCCAGCAAAGCTTCAGACATGACAAAGTAATGTATATTGTTTTGCTTTTTCATTCCACACTGAACACTTATGAAGTGGTAACCTGCTTTTGAAATTTCCTTCTGTTTGGGAAATAAAAGCCAAAAGCTCATTTTGAGTTGAGCTGTTTTTTGGATTCTGGTCAATGGTACCAAAGCCAAAAATACCTTCACAATTTTGTAATTGTTGGTGTTCGAATAGTTATTAAGGATGCACATCTAAATATCTAGTTTTCTATTTTGTATTTTATGTCAGGTTCAGTGAGAGATGGGTAAGCTGAATTTAATAACAAATAAGGTGGTAGCTATTGAATTGTATAAAAAATATTTCTTGTTTCTTGTAATGGGCAGAAAAAGTAACCATGAGGAAGAGGAGTGCAAAAAAGACAGTGGTTAGATAAATGAAACCTGAGCCTAGGCTAGGTTTGTAACTCAAGTAAACAACTCAGAGAAAACCCTTCCTAGTTCTCTCAAGATAAAGGGAGAGAGGGAGAAATCACATTCTGATTTGCAAAATACTTTATTATAAAAGAAGGATTTTATGGCTTTGATTTCCTAGTCTGTTCTACCTTGGAGGGCTGACAGTTTTGCTTATACATCAGTTTATGTGTGCATTTATTTGTTTCTCTAACTACAATTCTTGACACTTATTCAGGATTGAGTATAAATCTGGTATCAAATGCATTACAGCAAAATACAAAGAGTTTGCATGAGTTGAAGCACCTTCTGGTGATTTAAGTCTCTTTTCAACAAGTTAGTTGAAAAATCGAATACAATCCTGCCATCTCACTCTCAGGCCTTGGCACAATTTTACATGTGTTGTATGTTGCACAGTGAAGTAAAGGGACCATCTCATCAAAGTCCTCAATAAATATTTGCAAAAGCTATTTAAATGTCTTTAAAACTGACTGTTATGATTCCTGTTTCCTCTATAATAGAGTTGGTGTCAATTTGTGTACCTACCTGTGCCTCTGCACACCTGTGTGAATTTCATTCCAACTCTGAGTCATTATTTCTAAAGTTGGATTTCAATTTATTCCATAAAGCTCATTATCTGAAATACAGCAGTTTGAGCATGTTCCATCAGTCAAGTAAACGTTATTTTATGCACTGATCTTTATGATGATTGGATGAATTAATCAAACAACTGGTACAGTAAACTAAAAACAGACTCATACCTTCCTCTATTAGCATAATCACATTATGTTTCTTAAACAACATTCCAAAAATCTTCACATTCAATCTGGTGCATTGGGGAAGTGATTTAATTAAAATCCAAAAATAATGTCATTAAAAAATATGGTCAGATATCTAGTAGAGTTATTATAACTGAGTGTCAGAAATGCTAAAAATAGAATACCTTGGGGGACAGTCTGATAGTACATTTTTATGCATGTTATTGTATATAAGAAATTGATCTGTGTATCAATGTAAAAAACAAAAACAAACTGCCTCATTCTTTTGAATTCACTTTTTCACTCACATTCTTTTGAGTAGAAAAGTTGGAAATACTTAATCTGTTATCCATGTAATAGTACATGGAACTATTATATACAACTTTCTTTTCTTTATATAATAAAGGCTCTTTCCCCCCTCCCTCCTCAGCTCTATCTCCACATTCATTTTTAAACTCAAATATTTTTAAGCCCTAGAGCACCCCTTTTTATTTAAGTGGCTCAGAGTCCCCCAGTCTCTCTCTTTTACACACAAACACATACACACACATATTTGTATATAATTGCCAAACTATGGAAGAATTGTGCTAATGAGTAATGTTACTTATGATAGTGATGATTGGCAAATTATTTTCTTTGATTCTTAAAACGTCACATGGAAATAATTCATTCGCAACGAAATCTATGGCCAATTATTTTATTTTAATAGAGAATGGGAAAAGTTGGTTTGTAAGAACTGATGGCATTATAAAATAGACAAAGTAATAAAAAAATTAAGAAGCTAAAGTGTTCTAGGACTTCAGAATTCAAACAGACAAGCATCTTCCACCCAATGCCCCAGTCTTAACAAATGTTGATAAGAAAGACCAAAAAAAAAAAAACCAATACTTTTTCATGGATGTTGTAGTACCTGAAGGTAGCAAAATAGAAGAGAAATAATGGGAGAAAATCACAATAGGCAAAGGTTTTCAAATAGAAATAGAATGCTGCAGCAAAAGAAAACAAAGATAGTACCAATAGTAGTAGGTTGTTTGGATGCAATCTCATAAAATTTTGAACATCACTTGAATACCATCAGCAATGACAAAATTACCAATTGCTTCATTTTGAAAATATACTGCTCAAGGAATACCTTTAATATTATTGAAAACATTTGCTATCCAGGACTCAGATGGACCTGATTTCAATCAAGATCAAGTGTGGTACTAATAATGTGGTACTATAAAGCCTTAGTAAGACCACATCTAGAATACTGCATCCAGTTTTGGTTGCCACACTAAAAAAATAAAAGATGTTGAGACTCTATAAAGAATGCAGAGAAGATCAACAAATATCAGGAAATTTCTCCTTAGTTCCAAGTTGCTTCTCTCCTTGATTAGTTTCCATCCATTGCTTCTTGTCCTGCCCTCAGGTGCTTTGGAGAATAGTTTGACTCCCTCTTCTTTGTATCTTGCAACTCCTGAGATATTGAAACATATCTTTGCTATCATGTCTCCCCTAGTCTTTTTTTTCATTAAACTAGACATACCCAGTTCCTGCAACTGTTCTTCATATATTTGTATATGATAAAATGAAAGTTTCATATTTGTATATGATAATTTTAAATAAAATTATTTTTTTTTAAAATAATATCTGCCTGTTCCAGGTCCTTGGGAAGGAACTGATAGATTGACAAATATGTCAAATCCAGTTTAAATATTTGGCTGACTGTGTGACCAGCCCAGGGGTGAAATGCTACAGGTTCGGGCAAACTGGTAATAATAAAAGCTACTGGTTCGAGCCAACTGGTAGTAAAAAAATGCTACCGGTTCAGACGAACCGGTATTTCCGATGATCAGCTGTGCCAGGTGATTTATATTCACTAGAAAGCAGGAAATACTGCTTTCTAGCAAATCTAAATTGCGCTGCACAGCTGTTCCACCCCTCGCTGTTCTACGTACCTTAGCAAAGGCTTCTTAAGCCTTCTTTTTCAGTGCTGCGTGGTAGGGCCTGTGGTGTGCATGCACGCTTTTGGCGCACACCGTGCATGCGTGCACACCGCAAACAGGTAGCAGACCTCAAATTTCACCACTGGACCAGCCATAATAAAAAATAGTCATACCAATATGTGAATGTGCTAACTACATAGATTCTATCTTCCTGATTTATACATATAAGGACAAGGTAGCTAATCCTGTTTTTACATCCATTATTTAAAAATAATCACATAGCAGTTTATCCTTGTGTATATTCATATATGATTTAAATTTTATTGCCCTTAAATGAGTCACTCCTCATTACCCAAGCAGTAACGTCTGTCAGCTTCTCATGTGTATTTATTGAAGAAGGTAAAACATTCTCCCGAGTACCAATCTGACACTTACTTTCCTGTAAATGTGATAGCATAGCTGAAATAGAAGCTTTTATGCCTGACTGTGAACAACACATGGGGAAGATTTGTTTGTATTTTAGACGCTTCAAAAAGAAATTCGGAAATTCTTAATTTATAAATCCCAAATCTTTTGTATAACAGGATAACAAATCTCTCCATATCGCTTCACCTACAGTTTATGGAGTTGATTGATAATTTTGGAGGGCACCATGATAACTAAGGTGGTCTTAAATGTAATGTGATTGATTGTGCCTCTATATTATTTGGTTCCAGAAAGTTTCTTTGGAGTACACCTGAAGGTGGCATTTATCCTCTGTTTTAAGCAGCTATGCAAGGTCAGCTGCATAACTTGGGAAAAAGATGATTTTCCTTTAAGCCATGTTCATCCTCTGAAATGCTTTTTCTGGGCTCCTTAATGATCCTGTAATCTCTTTCATCATGCAAATTATTCCTCTTTTCCCAAATTACTTTACTATATTCTCTGTGGTGTGAGAATTTGTATTCTTGTTTTGCTTCTGAGATTTTTTCTTTCCTATTCCTTTTTTTTTCTAGTATATTTCCGTACTTTTTTAAAGCAAGTGTCTATAGATTCCTTCCAACACTGCATTAAATCATAATTTACTTGTTGCCTTCATATTATTGCAGAAGAACACTGAATCGGAGATAGGACACATTATTTTGAAATAATATGGCTGAAAAGAGAATATTGACAAATTAAACCAAAATGTGTGAAGAATTATGATATTTTGCTTGAAGGCATAGTGCTGTATTTACATTTGTGTGTGTGTCTGTACACACATATGTATGAACACACATAGTCTTGAGAAGTGCAATTTTGTTTCTAAATATAGTCCATTATTTGCATTAATTCATTAGACTATGAACTATTATTTACCTAGGCCTAATGGTGTTTTTCTAAAAAGAAAAAAAAATCCTTTCTTCAAAACTAGTTTACTAAATTTTTGAGTCACAAAAGCATAATAAAATTCCCAAAAGGACACATTTTGACATACAGTTAAATCCTTGTCTAATTTGGCTGGTGGTAATAAAGTTATTTTTTGTAATAGCATGTTTCTTGACTATTCTTGACTTCAGTAGATATGTATGGGACTGCACCGTCATCCTATTGAGATAATCACATGGAATTGGTTGATGATAAATGAGAATGGGAGTTATGTCTGAATAAATTACAGACCAAAAACAATGACAAAGAGTTTGCATGAACTTCTTTCTTTTAAATACAACACCAGATGATTCATGAATCCATTAGATTCCTGTACTTTCAAAAGGAAGGTCCTGCTTGGTGCTGTGACTAAAACCAAATTGTTCAGCTGTTCCATATTTTTCACTTTAATTGGTTTCATTTAGAAAGAAAATTGAGAAAAGATGTGAGAAAAGAAGAACGACCATAAACAGAATTGTCCTTGGGATTTCAACTAAAATTCAGTGAATAAGGCTCCTTCTAAAAGGATACATTTTCTTTCATACACCTTATCTTCTTATCCATCACTTATCAAAACACATGCATTAGTCTTCCTATTATATCCCCGTTTCAAACAGGTACATTTCAATTTTAGGCTAAGATTCAGATGCTTTCACTTAATTTCTCTTTAGGTCTGTACATGTCAATGTCTCTAACTTTAAAATAGTAATGGTGGTCTCTCATTTTATTTAAACTGTTCATACTATTATAATCCCTTTATAATAGAACTCCTGAGAGAAAGTGAAATTACTATTGCCAACATTTCTCACCATCACAAAAGTTTACATTTTGCCAAACACTTGATGGCTATAAAATCCAATTCCTTTTTACTTCAAGTATAAATGCTGTCAGATATTTTATAGCTTTAACTTTAAATAAATGTGATTTTTCTGCAGGAATGGTAACTAGTGTGTTATGAAGTGTTGTTCCATGATCCAGATAGGTTCAATCCAGCCAGTATTAATTAAAGTGATATGAAACCCTAGATTAAATATTGAATTAAATGGCTATGAATCGTTAGCTCTGGAAATTTATATGATACAAAACTGGAAAGACTAAAGTCACGGAATTATATTTTTATTTTGATGGAGTGTCCTTTGTGTCTTAGAAATGGAAATGGATATTTTGGACATCTGTGTTCATGTTTAAGAGATTGCATATGGATTATGTAGTTTCATGTAACAATCATGATCTTTTACAAGATTTTCATGCTCCATAGAAAAGAGGGCTAGTGAAAAATAGAAAGTAATGAAGAAATGAAGAAGGCAAGGATTCAGCTTTAGATATTTTTCCTACCAAGATTTTGGACTAGCCAATCAATCAAAACCCTTTTGGGGTTAGCTGATATGTATTTCAAGGTATCAAACAATTTCCAGTAAGAGAGTCCCTTTAATCCACTGAGAAATTAATTTTTCACTCCTTTATAATCTTTCAAGGCATTAATTTTATCTCAAGCAAAGTATCTTGACAATGGCTATAGAAATTGCAAGATATATAGCGGTAACTAAAAGTGAACTAAGAACTAGTGTATCTGGACCTAGTGGCTTACTTTAAATTAGGAAAGTTAGAATTTGGTTTCCTGAGTTCAGCACAAATATATTTAATGGATTAAGACATAAATATATTTAATAAATAGACTGACATAAAATACATTTTTGTAGCTGGGTTGACTTATATTTATGGCTTTTACAATATGCATCATTTTATAGCTATATTTATTTATAACAATTATATTGAAGAGTACAGCTATAATTAAATTTTACAACCAATTAGGTTGATGTGTCACTGTCATCCAGTTAAATTATACTATTTTAGGTTCTTGAAACAACTAGATAGTTAATATTCTCAGTAGCTTTTTTTCTTGTAAACATTTAGAAAGAGGAATGACAGTCAGTGTCTTTGAGAAAGTTTAAATCTTTCAGCTTTTCTTAGGAGATAGGAAGCCCAACCACATTTTTGCAATCATTCTATAATTAGAGAAGGACATATTGTGTTAATTAATAAGTTTGTTTTATAATTGATATTGCAATATAACTTATGGGTACTGCAAGGGATTCAAAAAATAAAAGATTATGTTGTAAATAAAGAGGTTAGCTATCCATTAATTGTATAGTCAAGAAGTAGACCTTTGAATAATGAGTTCTGACTTTGACTGAAAAGTAATCCTAGAAACTTAATATAATTTCCCCTTAATTAGACATCATTAAAGATTCATATCCTGCTTTTGTATATTTCTGCAACGTTCAGTTTGTAGCAATGCTTGTCAAGAAACTTAATTTCAGTTACTTTAAGTATTATTTTTAGTATTTAACTTCCAGAAAATGTATTTTCCAATCTAAGCAGGGTCAGATCTGGTTAGTACTTAAATGGAAATCACCAAGGAATATCACTTCAATAAAATGGGATGAAGGTAAAGGCCAATCACTTCCACATTTTTGTCAATGAAATTACTTGGAAACTATATTGACCATTCATAAAATTGCCATTCATGCATAAATCAAAGAAGACATAACTTTTAAGATTTTTTAAAGAGTCCCAACAAGTGGCAACACCATCATGACTTGCTGATTTTGAAAAATTGCTTTAAAGGAGTCAAATCTAGTTAGTTTTAGATAGGAGATAATAAGAAAATTCCAGGTCTGTAGACTAGATTTGGACATTAAAACCACATCCCAAGAAAAATAAAACAATGTAAAGGCAGTTTCTTATTGTAAAAAAGAAAACCTAAATTGTGCCAAAAGTCAAGTTTGGGGCATGAGTACTTGATTTGAAGATGTATCAAGCGGTATAGATGCTTTTGTTAAACAATGTGAGAATAGAATAGAATAGAATAGAATAGAATAGAATAGAATAGAACAAAATAGAATTCTTTATTAGCCAAGTGTGATTGGACACACAAGGAATTTGTCTTGGTGCATATGCTCTCAGTGTACATAAAAGAAAAGATACATTCATCAAGAATCATAAGGTACAACGCTTAATGATAGTCATAGGGTACAAATAAGCAATCAGATCATATTAGGAAACAGTCAATATAAATCGTAAGGATACTAGCAACCAGGTTACAGTCATACAGTCATAAGTGGGAGGAGATGGGTGATAGGAACGATGACAAGATAAATAGTACTGCAGACTTAGTAACTAGTTTGACAGTGTTGAGGGAATAATTTGTTTAGGAGAGTGATGGGCATTTGGGGAAAAAAATGTTCTTGTTTCTAGTTGTTCGGGTGTGCAGTGCTCTATAGCATTGTTTTGAGAGTAGGAATTGAAACAGTTTATGTCCAGGATGCGAGGGGTCTGTAAAAATTTAACAGCCCTCTTTTTGACTCATGCAATATACAAGTCCTTAATGGAAGGCAGGTTGGTAGTAATAGTTTTTTCTGCAGTTCTAATTATCCTCTGAAGTCTGAAGCAGAACCAAACCAGACAGTTATAGAGGTGCAGATGACAGACTCAATAATTCCTCTGTAGAACTGTATCAGCAGCTCCTTGGGTAGTTTGAGCTTTCTGAGTTTGTGCAGAAAGAACATTCTTTGTTTTGCTTTTTTGATGACATTTTTGATGTTAGGTGTTGAGATACGGTAGAACCTAGAAATTTGAAGGTCTCTACTGTTGATACTGTGTTGTCTAGTATTGTAAGAGGTGGTAGTATGGGAGGGTTTCTCCTAAAGTCTACCACCATTTCTACCGTTTTGAGTATGTTCAGTTCCAGATTGTTCTGGTTGCACCATGAGGCTAGTTGTTTAACCTCCTGTCTGTATGCGGATTCATCATTGTCTCGAATGAGACAGATCACTGTTGTGTCATCTGCGAACTTCAGTAGTTTAACAGATGGATCGTTTGAGATGCAGTCATTGGTATATAGAGAGATGAGAAGTGGAAAGAGCACACAGCCTTGGGAGGCCCCTGTGCTAATTGTACAAGTATCTGATGTGATTCTGCTTAGCTTCACCTGCTGCTTCCTGTCTGTTAGAAAGCATTTTCGGAGTATGATTTCTGGAATTCTTTTATATTAACTCCATCCTGTATCACTTGGCAAGGAGGAAGGATTTAAGAATGGAGCAGTCAGTCTGTAATCTTGCAAGGTGCTCCCCAGCTGACTCTTCCATATGGATGCATTTGAAATATATTTTTCTGCCTGATTTGCTCTCCTTTAAAATCTCCAGAATGATCTGTCCTACTTTCTTTTGCCTATTTTTCTTGCCATACTGAAATTTGCTCCTGTATTGTTCAGTTTTTATAGCACTATCCTGCTTATAGAGACGTCCTGAGCTCATTAGCATAATTTATTGCTCATATTCTCTGCTTACCAGTGTATACATGCACATAACACAGAAATGCAGTATGTTACTTGATATAGGATCAGCAAAATGAGAAAAAGGGATTGGTAAAACTTCTAGAAGCTATGTTCTGATTTAATATTATATATTAAATCCAGGGTCATATTATATTATAATATTATATGTTATATTCAGGGTCAAGGTTAATTCAAAATAACCTAAAGCTACATCTAATTCTGATCTCATTCTGACAACCCTTGTCCCTCTTGCATTTCTACTTCCATTCAGATAACTTCATTTTTGTTTTCTTTGAAGGGTTTACTGATGACATTGGGAAATAGCTCTGATTTACTGTTACAAATGTGTTGAAGCTTTAAGATTTACAAGATGCATGTTTATGACTAAAAGAGGAGTATTTACTGAGGAAGTATTGGAATGGAACATTACATTCCCGATATTTTTTGTAGTGATAAAAAACAAACATGATTTTCTTCTGGATGATTTTGTGTCTATTAAGTAAAAACATTTAAAGATGACATTGAAAATGGAGGCCTAATGTACAAAAATGGATGCAATATTTATGGTGTTTAGTCATATCTAGATTTTAGTGTATATAGAAAACTGGGAAGGGACTTCGGAAATTTAATTGTCCATAATGTCAGTGATTCATTCCTCTCTTTTCTACCTCTCTAATTTGAGAAGTTAGCTACTTTGAATGCAGTGGGGTTATCAAAGCCCTACCCACTTTACATGCATGAGATGTGTATGTCATGTGTTTAAAAGGGGCTGAACCAGGGGTGAAATCCAGCAGGTTCTGACAGGTTCTGGAGAACCGGTAGCGGAAATTTTGAATAGTTTGGAGAACTGGCGAATATCACCTCTGGCTGGCCACAGAATGGGGAGGGAATGGAGATTTTGCAGTATCCTTCCCCTGCCATACCCACCAAGCCATACCAAGCTATGCCCACAGAACCGGTGGCAAAAAAAAAATGGATTTCACCACTGGGCAACTTGATTACCCAGTTGTTCTGTCATTTTGACATCATTGAACCCTCAATCTGGACCCAGAAAGTACTTATATGAAGAGAACGGCTGTCTAGAGACAGTTATTTACTTGGCAAACCTCAATCTGAAAAATAAATGAGTTGCAACTGCCAAGTGCAATGAAAAAATACACTTGTGCTTTTACAGGTCTGCTATTCATTTCTTGGCTTATGCCTTTATTCTCAGATCTGCTTTTAAAGCCCTGATCGTATGCTGAATAATATACTGTAAATAGTAAGGTTGGTGAGCGTAAAACACATGACTTTTTAGAGTAGCAAGCAGTCCTGGAAGTCTTTTTCAGTTCATTTATGCTTAGCCCTTTTAGCAGTTAACTCTAAGAAGAGCTTGAAGCCTTCTTCACTCTTTAGAGTGAAGTTACTCTTCAGAGTTAATTAAGAATGTGATTAGCTAGGATGATTCAGAGATAAACACTTACGGCTTCTCCTTAAGTGTATCAAATATTTGTCTTCCTAAATTTCCTTTTTCTGGCCTCTGATAATTATACTTAATGTTAATCTGTATCAGTTATGTATGACTAATTTAATTTTTGTGTGAGAATATCAGCAACTAATGCCATAAATGGAATAGTACTAGGTGGCCGAATTATTCAAAAATCTTACTATGTGAGCAATCAAGATCATCTTTAAAACAGCTGTACGTAGGCCTTAATTTAAATCTATAATAGTTTTTGTTTAAAACAGTGTTTGTGAAACTTGGCAATTCTTAGATATGTTCTTAGATACTGTATATGGACTTCAACTCTGAGAATTTCCCACTCAGCCAATACTGGCCTAGAAGTAGGAACCATACACCATTTTATACAAATAATGGCTCCACATGGAAACACACCTTCCTTCTAAAGTGCTTTGTCAACCATGGGAGTAAATGGGAGAATATAAAGGTAGTCTCCCCATTTAAATTAAACTTGAATTGTACAAATGCTGTAAAAACTGTTTAAATAGTCAGTCAGCTATTCTGAAAGAATTAGTTAGCTGAAAACAAAGAGTTTGGAAACAGCATCCTGAGTAAGTTCTTAAAATGTTTCCTCTTTCTACACCTAATTTATAAGACAAAGGTTGGAAAACTAATGGCAAATATGCTAATCTTCTAACAGGTACTCCTTTGTGATTAAAAATTAAAGCATTTTTTTCATCCAATGGCCTGAATATAACCATGTGCATATGTAAGGGTGGTGTAGATGTTTATTTAGTTATATTTAGTGTAACTAAGATTTACTTCATTTAATGTTCTCTTACTTCTCTACCCAAATTAATGTTTGAATGAAAACTTAATAATTTTCTATTATCATACTGTTTTATTTCTTGAACTTTCTATAAATTTTTTGTTGAGAAAGACTTTCTAGCTTAGATTTGCGTATTGTTTTACACCAATGTTTTTCAAACTTGGCAACTTTAAGATGTGTCAAGTCCAACATCTTAAAGTTAGCAACTTTTAAAAAATACTATTTTACACAACACTGAATGATGAGTCCATCCAGAAGTATTTAATTCCAGTAGCCTCATAGGATTCCTTTTCATCTGTTTCCAAAATAAGATGCCACTTTCCCCAGCGTCGTCTTCTTATTTCTCCAGCTGAAATATATTGTGAATATCAACTGTGTCGAAGCATTCAATCTTCCAGGGATGTGTAATTAATTTTGAGTTCACAACCTTCTTGTACAACACAGAATATTCAATACATAGATTTGCCTCAGTGTCTACGGTAGTAAAATGATTCTTCATCTCTCTTCTTTTTCATAGGATTGGAACGAATTGCAAGAGATTCTTCTTATGAACAAGAAGGAAAGGTTCAGTTTGTCATTGATGCGGTATATTCAATGGCATATGCATTACACAACATGCATAAAGAACTTTGCCCTGGGTACATTGGACTCTGTCCTCGCATGAGTACAATTGATGGCAAAGAGTTGCTTAGTTACATCCGGGCAGTGAATTTCAATGGTAAGTTCATACTATTTTTATCTGTGCTAGATTTTTCATTTGCCACAAAGTACTTTGAAACTCTTTATGGAAACATTTCTCTCTCTCTCCCTCTTTCCCCCCTCTCTCCCTCCCCCTCTCCCTCTCTCTTTGTTTCTCAAAAAGAACAAAGTGAAGGAGCACCTTTTCTTCTTTTTAAGTTGATGTTAAGTTTTGCCTGAAAAATTAAACATAAATTTATGTCAAGTCAAATAGACAAATGGAAAATTGCTCCTCTAAAAAAAAATTATGTAATCCTTCTATAACTGTGATAGATAACATACTAATTAAAGAAGAGACAGACAGAGATCATGCACTCTTTAGTTTTAATTGTCTTTAAAATAGCTTAACGATGTCTCTATAGATATAGAAGGTTTGCGGTTAGATGTATAATTGTTGATAGAAGCATCATCTTTTTCTGAATATTTCCATTATGATACTTCATTGTTACACATTTAACATGCTTGATTTATTCTAGGTTACTATGGATAAAATGTTGGTTTAAGTCCATTCTTTGCATGAGCACTTCAAACTATTTAGGAAGGAATGATATTTAATTGGTGGTAGAGTTGGTTTATTGGTGGCTTAAAAATCTCAGCTTGTTTAATGTTTAAAGTTTAAAGTAATGACTCAAGGATTCAGGAATTCTACCAAGTAGACTTTTTCTAGTTTGTTCTATGTAGTTCAGGGCTGTCAAACTCATGGCCCAAGGGTTGGATGCGTCAAGCGCTGGCCATGCTCACGCCCAGTTTAGCCAAAGGGAAAAAAGTCCCGATACATCACGTGACACCATCATGACAACCTGAGTTTGACACTCCTGATGTTGTTACTTTTACTTGCTTACTCGATGAGAGGATTACAGGCATGAATAGATGATATGTATTTGTGTGTTGCTTATTCACAGTAAGTCTAAGTAACTTGGTTATTGTTACTGTTCTCTACAAAGAATTATGTTTGACCTCAGCAATTAAGCAAAAAATGATACATACTATTGAGTATCTTCTCTTACTTCTAAGCCAAACTCTATGAAATGTTGTAGCATTTTCCATGCTGAGAAAATATAATTAGTGTTCCATTGGCATGATCAGTGGAAGTTTCTAAGTCAAAGTTTAATGTTCAATGGGTCTTAGGATGAAGAGAAAAAGGGGAAGGGGAAATAAAAGTTTTTCAAAGCACCTGCTCCCTCCTGAAAATTCATTGTCCTGCAGTTGGATTGTGTTTTACACATTTTTCAAAGGGAAAGACGGAATAATCTGTATAATATTATTCTTTTTGCATAATGCCTGCAAACTCTAGGCAGATCAGCACTATTAAACTATACTCTAGTGACTTCAGCTGCTAGCCTTCCTTTAAAAAGCACAAGGTCATTTTCAATTTAGCTTCCAAATGGAAACTGTTTGTATGTTTCTGGTGCTTTTCCCGAAGCCAACCAAACAAACAGGCAAACCTCCAAACATTTGTTCAATAGGCACATTTGCTGTAGTAAAAGTATCTCAACTTGTTTTGATTTCCCTTTCCTTGTAATATCCACAAAAGGAATGTTAGACTTTACATACCAAATAAAATAATAGCAAGAATGTATTGTTTATTTTTATTTTATTTTTTTCATATTTGATTTCATTCAAAATATCGTGAGTTAGATGCAAACATAACTGAATTTAGAGAAGGACTATTAATTCACGAATCCCTTAATTGATTTTACTGCATATTACTGTGATTTTGAGATTGTTATATTCCTATATAGAGAGCCAGTTTGCTGTAGTGGTTAAGACATAATTAGCTAGAAACCAGGAGACTATGAATTCTAGTCATGCTTTAGGCATAAAGCTAGCTGAGTGTCCCTGGGCTAGCCACTTTCTCTAAGCCCTAGGAAGGAAGCAATGCCAAACCACTTCTGAAAAAGAAAACTACAGGGGCTTCCTCTATGACAGGGGTGTCAAAATGGCGGCCCACGGGCTGGATGCATCACCCACAGTACATGCCCACTCTGGCTCCGCAAAGGCAAAAACCATTGTGATAGGTCATGTGATGCGATCAAGTTTGGCACCCGTGCTCTATTCAATCTCCAAGAATTAGATATGATTAATGGAAGAATATCAAATTTCTATATATGTTTTACTGCATTGGTTTATTGTTATTTGTCTATTGACTTCCTAGAATCTTTTAATAATAGGCAGATCTGCCCTATCTATCTATCTATCTATCTATCTATCATTTATCTATCTATCATCTATCTATCCCTCCAATGGTTGTGTAGACAAATTCAGATTAGAATCATTGGGATAGGGACTAATAATTATCTGACGTTCCTAAAGTTAATATATAAAGAAAATGTTTTCATTTGGTCGCTATAAATATTATCAAAATCTTGAATTGTTTATTACTGATATATGAATGAGAATTACTAACCTGACCACAATAGATTACTAGCAATATTAAAAGTAATTAACATTAATTAACTGAACTCCTGTTTTACATTAAAGATACCAAATCCAAATACTGTAGCTGAAATAACTATTATGGACAGCAATTAGTGTTGTTGTATTCAGACATATAAACATTTAAGTGGATACTTTATCTTTTTATATTATCAGACATGGGGGAAGATACTGTTATGTTTGATGAGTTGTGGAGTCCTTGGTGCTGGGTGCGGTTGTTTGCTTGCAGATATTTCATTACCCAACTAAATAACATTATCAGTGAGTATACAGGTTGTCCTTGACTTATGACCACATTTGAGCCAAAAATTTATGCTAAGTAAGACATTTGTTAAGTGGTTTTTGCCCCATTTTACAATCTTTCCTGCCACAGTTGTTAAGCGAATCATTGAAGTTGTAAATTAGTAACACGGTTGTTAAGTGAATTTAGCCTCCCCATTGACTTTGCTTGTCAGAAGGTCACAAAAAGTGATCACATGTTCCTGGCAAACTGCAAGCATCATAAATATGAATGAGTTGCCAGACACCTGAATTTTGATCATGTGACCATGGGGATGCTACAATGGTCGTAAGTGTGAAAAATGGTTATAAATAACTTTTTTCAGTGCCATTGTAACTTTGAATGGTCACTAAATGAACTGTTGTGAATTGAGGATTGCCTATATGTGGGGCTTGCTCCATGTTTATATACAGATAAAATTATCATGAGGTTCTATTTTGAACATGAAGTACACCAAGACAGGGGTGGGCAACTGTGGCCCTTTTACAACCTGTGGACTTCAACTTCCATCTCAGGAATTCTGGGAGTTGAAGTTCACAGGTTGTAAAAGGGCCACAGTTGCCCACCCCTGCACTAGGAGACTTACTGTTTCACCTTTTGCTTTGAGCAACCAAATTTCTTAGGGTCAGGTTCTGATTCCAGTGCTGAGAGGATATGCGATAGTTTCTCCATGGCATTGTACCATTTATTTCCTACTAGAAGAAAATTAATGAGCTACCAAAAGGTTACAGATGGGATTTATATTTACCATACAAATCTTCCACAGCAATAGAAGTGATTTCTGTTTACATCTGAGAAGATCTGGAATGCTTCAAAGTTTTTTTAAAAAACATTTATAATCACTGGTACATTTTCCAAGTCTAATTACAACTTTACAAAATTAAGGAATTTATTTAAAGGTATTAATGAGCTGTGGTGGCTCAATTGTCACAGTGCAGTACTGCAGGCTATTTCTTCTGATCACCAGTTGCCAGCAGTTCGGCAGATCGAATCTCAACAGGCTCAAGGTTGACTCAGCCTTCCATCCTTCCGAGGTGGGTAAAATGAGGACCCAGATTGTTGGGGCGATATGCTGACTTGTGAACCACTTAGAGAGGGCTGGAAAGCACTATGAAGTGGTATATAAGTGCTATTACTATTGCTATTAAAGAATGACATATGATCACCTGAACATTTGTATCATGCCCAGATTGGCATTTTTGAAAATTGTTCTTTTTCCCACACTTTTTTTCCATTCTAGCAGGTATGATGTTTACTGTTCCACTATTATTTTCCAATCCCTTGCAGTGATCTTAAGAAAAACGTTCCTCAATCATAGGATAATCATATGCAGTGATAGCTATCTATGCTTTTTATTACTTTGAAATTTGTATTTAAATTAAGTCTCTTTTTACAATTGGCCGGTCCTGGAAATTGCTCTTTTTAGCCTATTAAAAATAAAACCATAACTTTGTTATGGACATACGTCAGTACTGTTTCTGGGGAAAATGCAGCAGATTAATAACAATCTAATTCTATTTCTAAATGAAAAAAATATATTTTGCATTCATTTTGGTAATCAAAGTGCAACTATTTGTTTTTAATACCTCTTTTGCATTGTAAAGAAAATGTTATTCTGTCAGTGGCTTCATCTGTATAATGTTCTATGACACCTTCATGACAGCCCGGTGATCTTTTTCTCCAAAACACAGTAAACCCATATAATTGATATGCCACTGAAGTTTCTTTAGTTATGTTTCCAGAGCATGCAGTTTAAGCCAGGAATAGCTTCTCACTCAGAGCAAGCTTAATGGGAACAGTACATCACAGCTTGTCACAAGATGAGGGTTATTTATCATTTCCAGAAGTAAATTCAGACTTTTATGCTGTTACCTTTCATTCTGGGGCATTACACAGTCAAACCTAAAACAAGATGTATTCAAAACAGAATAAATTCTCCTGGTGTATGAAAGAATTTGGGGACTAATTCTGTTTCGTCATGGAAACATGGACATTTTCACTCTCTCTATCATTTTAGAGCATATTTGTATGCTCTTTGTATTTATTGAAATACAAAGCATGGTGATACAAAATACAAAAGTGATTGCAATGTCTTACAATCGTATCACATCTCAGACCATTTTGAGATTTAGGGGTTGGTAGCAAGTGAAATAATACAGTATAAATAAAATTGGCTGCTGATTTGATTCAGAAATGTATTTGGTCTGCTGATCTTGTTTTAAATGTAACAACAGCTACAGTTTCAAGGAAATAAAATTTATGCCTGTGGATTAAGATCAAATTTATAATATATATGATTATTTTGCAGGTGTCTGCTACATCTATCAGGAAATACAATTAAGATGGGCAACAGCAGCAAAATAAATGTTTAGAAACTTCCAGTTTTGTCTGGTGAATATAATTGTCCATTGTCCATCATCATTGAACTTTTCCAGATTGTTTGGAAAAGACTACATATTACATTGATTTGAATCTGCATAAATAATTATTAGATATTAATGACCTGCTTAAAAATACAGTTTGAAAAGTAAAATGAAATAGCCAGATTGACATAATGACTTTATTTAATGCAAGATACTTGACTGATAGTTCCTTTCAGGGGTGAAATCTAATTTTTTTTGCTACCAG
This sequence comes from Arizona elegans, assembly GCA_022577455.1. NCBI lineage: Eukaryota > Metazoa > Chordata > Lepidosauria > Squamata > Colubridae > Arizona > Arizona elegans. The sequence goes on from JAKOOJ010000007.1 coordinate 18,340,346, forward strand.
TTCTGTGGGCGTGGCTTAATTAGTGGGCGTGGCTTAATGGTAAGGTGACTGGGAGGGCGTGGCTTGTTGGTCGGGTAGGCGTGGCTAAGTCAATGTCACTTCTTTGCCCTATTTTAACCTACAAAACACAACACAACACAACTGGCTCACCCACAATATAAAAGCAGCTGTGCTAGACACAAAATGGCCCCTGCAACAAGCAGGAACCTCACACAGCCACAAAAAGCCCCCCCAAAAAACAACTTTCACACTTTACACACACACAACACAACACAACACTACTGGCTCACCGACAATGTAAAAGCAGCTGTGCTAGACACACAAAATTCCACATACAGCTTTGTGAGATTTTGTGTGTTTATGTAGTTAGAGTGAAACACTACAGAAACACACAAAATCTCAGAAAGCTGCACAAATATTATTTTATTTTATTTTATTTTTATTTTTATATAAAATCAACTAAATTTAAAACTTCCTAAACTTTAAATGGCTAGGTCTAAAAAAAAGAACAACTAAAAAAATCCCTAATTAACTATTTTTTTTAAAGCTCCCAAAGGGGAAAAAAACTTACCCAATAGAACAGGGGTCTCCAACCTTGGCAACTTTAAGACTTGTGGACTTCAACTCCCAGAATTCTTCAGCCAGCTTTGCTTTGCTGGCTGAGGAATTTTGGGAATTGAAGTCCACAACTCTCTGCCAGCTTGATTGCAGGCAGGGAGATACAGTTGCTTGCTGATTCAATCGATTGCAGGGATTACAGCAAGGCGTGGCGACCAGCAGCTAAGGTAAGCAAGCTAAGGGGGGGAGGGAGAGGGATTTTTGCTACCGATTAGCAGGCAACAACTGGGATTGTCAGAGCTTGACTGGTCAGAGCCATTTAAAAGAAAAAATTTTTTTTTCTTTTACATGGCTCTGGAGATCCAGGCAACTCAGCTGGGATCGGCAGAGCTGGGCTCTCAGAACCATTTAAAAGAAAAAAAAGGCTCTGATGATCGCGTGGCTCAGCTGGGCATGGGGGGAGGGGCAGGGATTTTTGCTACCGGTTGTCTGAACTGCCCGCTGCCATCGCTACCTACTCGCCCGAGCCGGTCCGAACCGGGAGCATTTCACCCCTGGTTCCTTTACAAATTTGTTGCTTTCTCTAATAAACCAGAATCTAAAGTAAGGATAATTTTTTCAATCTTCCGCCTTTTGGCACTTTGGATAAGGTTTTAGTAGGATTAAGACACAAAAATGCTGTCTTAAATTTTGTAATGCATTTCTCTTGAAACTTGCTAAAACCTTCTCTGATAGTGGGTATTAAGATTGGCCCCACCTATTTTTAAAGCACCGTTCTCATTATGGTACACATAATGCTGTGGCCTTTATACCATTAAAAGGTAAAGGTAAAGGTTCCCCTCGCACATATGTGCTAGTCATTCCCGACTCTAGAGGGCGGTGCTCATCTCCATTTCAAAGCCGAAGAGCCAGTACTGTCCTAATACGTCTCCGTGGTCATGTGGCCGGCATGACTAAATGGCAAAGGCACACGGGATGCTGTTATCTTCCCACCAAAGGTAGTCCCTATTTTTTTACTTGCATTTTTTACGTGCTTTTGAACTGCTAGGTTAGCAGAAGTTGGGACAAGTAATGGGAGCTCACCCTATTACGTGGCACTAGGGATTTGAACCGCTGAACTGCTGACCTTTTGATCGACAAGCTCAGCATCTTAGCCACTGAGCCACCGCGTCCCATTAAATAATACCATTAAAATTGTGCATTTCAGCCTTACATGTTGCGGTATTTGTAGACTAATGTATAATTGCATGCAGTCAAAGTCTGGACTACTTAGGTTATTACTGTATGAAATAAGTAAGTAAGTAAGTAAGTAAGTATTATTTGGATTTCCTTCAACAGCCTGTAATCTCTCTAGTCTGTTCTTGATCTTGCTGAATACAGTTGTTTTAAAGTGGAAAGAACATGCAATAGGCGTTTCTCTGGAGGCAAACCAATGTTTTTGAACACAGTGGGTCCAGAAAATGACTTTAATCCCAACTCTAACATATTATTTCACATTATTACTGATAAAAACAATATGGCACTTGGATCTCTGCTTATTGATGCAGGAATCCAGCTTTGGATGTTCCATCTCCCACAAACTCCAGTAGCATAAGTACTGATTCACAAGTATTTGGTCAGGATATGCTAATCATCTTGAAAAGGGTAACTCAGATGTGTCAGCATTCTTGCAGTTGGACAAATACAAACATGGTCAGCTTTGTGTGAATACTCTCTAATCCCATGTAATAAAATATATGCTTTAATAAATACATGGCTTAAAAAGAATAAAAGGAACAAAAAAGTCTAGTGTAACTTGATTCTGGGAACATTGGAAGTATTGATAAGAATTAATGAGAGAAAGTGAAATAAAATATACATGGACTTTTCAGCAATGTTCAGCTTGTTTTTTGTTTGAAAAATCAGAGCTCCACAGTTTCAGCTGTCCTGGAGCATTTGTTTCTGCTTTTCTGCCAAAAAATGCTGATCAAAAAGAGTGGAGTATAAAGCATAACTGATCTCTGAGACGTTGGTGAGATCTTTAGCATTCATTTCTTTCTGCAGACTGTATTTCTCTGAATTCAGGCAAACATTAAATCTTCCTTCAGACAGACATATATTTTTTTGCATCAAGAGACTTTTAATAAAATGATTAAACTGTCAACCACTTTGTGTGCCAAGGATAAGTAGGCAATGTAGATAGACTAGCCACCACCTTGTGGAAATAATAAAGCAATTGTAGGATTGATTGACTATCTACTGCTAAAGCTGCTACTCCAACCATGGAGCAAATATTATTTGTCTGCCTTAAAAATAATAATAGAAAACCCTGACTTTTATGTACCTTCTTCAATCTTACTCTTAAGGACTTGCTAACAACTCCAGCTCTTTCTACTTTCTGGAATACAGGCTATCCTTTCTGGAAGAAAAATTGACTGATTTATGATTTGGTCAATGTGTAATGCTAAACATGTTATATGCATGAGCCTAGAGTTGACAGATTCATCTAATCTGTGAGGGTTTTTTTTCTGCTGAGTCTGCAATACGCTGAATTTTGACTTCCATTTTAAAAAGCTCTGGATAGCCATTGCTTCTGATCTCAGAGAAATCATGCCAAGTTTAAAATTCTGTTCTGTTTCCTTAAACCATAAGCATGGTTAGTATGCATCAAACCATTTCCTTGTCTTGTTTTCTTAATTTCTAATCACAGTTTTCAACCCAAGCTGCCTCTTACAAAGGGCATAAAACTTCTTTTGATTTGTTCAGAGGCTCATAGAATCTTAAAGTTGGAAGGGGCGATTTAGCCCATTATTGGGCTAAAGGTTTAGCCCTTATTGGTAAAAGAATAAGTTTTCAAATCTCCTTACTGGTGGTTACCAGCCTCTTCTATCAACATTACTATAAGTACCTGATTAAAAATGACATAAGTTTAATCCGTTAAGACAGTTCTTTAGAAAACCAAGTAAAATTCTAGGATTCACTTAATTGTTTACAGAGAGTTGACATGAATTAATTAGGTTTTCCTGAACTCATTTTTCCTGTCTTTGTTCAATCAATAGAGTTATTGTTGTCAAGGTAATTAATTGTTGTTTGCTTAATAAATTTATGTCTCACTTTACCTAATTACGGATATCTATGGTTTATAATAAAATACAAATAGTGAATTAAAACAGTGAAAATAACATTTAAAAAAAGCATATAGAAAAAATAAAATTATGAAATAACAGTTCAATTCATACATTGTTATAATTCAACAGTGAAGAAAAATTTTAAGTGATAGAAGCAACAGTATAGATCAGTGGGGACTTCTGAGTTTAAGAATGTTATCTTCAATAAAGTAGCTTTAGTGACATCAGAGGATTAATTCCTGTGTTTCATGTTCAGCTAAATGGAACATTCAAGGGATGTTCCGCTAAAGATGAAAAAGTGAAATGGAATCACCTCTAAGGCAAAAGAATAATTGTTATGTGTTGCACTGTAATGCACTTTGTAATTATATTATTAATGAAAATGATGAATAATGGATCAGGAGAAAGAAGATAAGCAACCTAATCATATTCAGAGTATATTATTCAGTGCTAACAAGACATCCCATTCATGTATGGGTTTGTGTTATTATTTACAAAGAAATATAATTTAGTCTCAAAAGAATTCTAAGTGATCACTGAACCTTTATTTACTTATTTAATTCACTGATAGATTGCTACCACCCTGATGGAATCTGGAATTAATGTCACCTCATAATAATCAATGATCAATAATGCACAAACTAAATTATGGGTGAAGGACATGTTAGAAGAAACTGCTGCAGCTTGTTTGTGAAATATTTAGATCCTTATATATAGAATAAGTCCCATGTAACTTGTATAGATACCTTGAAAAAAATAAGTAGTAACATTAAAAACCTATTTTACATTTTCATTTCTAAATATTAAATATCAGTTGAGAAAGATATTCTAGTTAGTTGAAAACTCATAATGCTAAAAGTTAGCTCTAAGATGTGTTACCCATTTCTGCGAATATGATATTCAGAAAGGAGCTTATGAAATAAAAGAGAGTAATTTATTTAAATATATATTGCTCATGGAATAAGAAATTCTACAGCATCAACTCTGAAATAATATTATTCAAAGAATAAAAAAAAATATGTCATGCATATTTGAAAATTACATTATAACTTTCTAAAATGGAGAAGGTGCTTGAACCAACAGATTATTGGACATTTTTTAATTGTTTTCCTTTGGTTAATCCTTTTATTTATATATTTTTAAATCATCTCAGAAATCATTTGAAGTAATTCAATTAAAGTAGAAACACAGCGGAAAATAATTTTTTATCCCACATATTTTCAAGTTCTAAGGTCATGAGCCTTTGTGTGTATTGTTTGTGTGTATGTATATGCACTGAGTCAGTTTGGCTGGCTAGCCTGGAAAAATCTCTTCAGTTTTCTGGACATGCGGATTTCAGAAGTGGATTGCTATTGTTTTCTTCCTAGGACTGAGGGCCGTCGACCATTCCAAGATCACCCAGCTGGCTTTGTATTTCTAGCCTGATACCCTAATCTGTACCAAACTGGCCCTTTTAGTAAGCCTGCCACTTTAGAAATTATAATTGATTTACAAAACATCTTTAAAAATTCCTCAATATTCTATGCAAATTGGTTGTATAGTTATTAATTCCGTGTGTGTCAGTTGGATAAAAGGTATATTGAAATCATTTTACGGCATTTCACATATATAAATCAAAACAAACTTTAGACTGTTCTGATCAGACCCAGACTGCTCCCAAGAGAAGCAGAGCAATGTAAAGTTTATATATTTGAAAATGGGAATAAAAGGATATTTATTTATTTATTTATTTATTTATTTATTTATTTATTTATTTATTTATTCATATTTGTATACCGCCCTACTCCCGAAGGACTCAGGGCGGTGAACAGCCATAATAAATACAAATACATATAGAAGTTAAAAACTATTAAGAAACAGATTAAGTAATTTAGGCTCAAAGATTAAAAACATCCAAATTTATCTAAAGAGGTTTAAAACCCAATTTAAAAGCCAGTTTAAAAGCCAATTAAAAAGGGAGAGTTAGGCCAGACCAGCTTGTTGGAATAGAAATGTTTTCAGGGCACGGTGGAATATGCGTAAGTCTTGGATGTTTCGTAACTCCGGGGGAAGCCCGTTCCAGATGGTAGGTGCCCCCACAGAAAAGGCTCTCCCCCTGGGGACCGTCAGTCGACATTGTTTGGCTGACGGCACCCTGAGGAGTCCCTCTCTATGGGAGTGAACTGGTCGGTGAGAGGCTATTGGTGGCAGGAGGCGGTCTCGTAAGTACCCTGATCCTGAGCCATGGAGCGCTCTAAAGATAGTAACCAAAACCTTGAAGCGCACCCGGAAGACCATTGGGAGCCAGTGCAGCTCGCGCAGGAGGGGGGTTACATGAGAGCGCCACATTGCTCCCATTACCACCCGCGCGGCCGCATTCTGGACCAGTTGGAGCCTTCGGGTGCTTCTCAAGGGGAGCCCCATGTAGAGAGCATTACAATAATCCAGGCGTGAGGTGACAAAGGCGTGAGTGACAGTGCGTAACGAGTCCCGATCCAGAAAGGGATGCAACTGGCGAATCAGGCGAACCTGATAAAAAGTCCTCCTGGCTACGGCCATCATATGCTCTTCAAAAGACAGCCGTGAGTCCAGGAGGATGCCCAAGTTGCAAAAATATGTGGTAAAGGAGATAAAATTATGTAATATGTGATTATGGTTTCTTTCTAGAAGGGAATTTCATGGAAGAAATTCTATTTGCAGAATATTCCTCCATACCAAGGTGTCTATAAATTGTTTCTTATCAGAAAATGGCTAGTGTGTGAACTAAATTTTCATTTCACATTTTAATTAAAATAAACTCAGGACATATATTCTTAACTTGTCCAAATCCTAAAGTTAATAAATATTATGAAAATAATTCCGCAGAAGGTACTGCAGTATTCTTTTTTCGCCCTTGATTTTTTGATAGCAATGTTTGGATGGATGGATGGATGGATGGATGGATGGATGGAAGGAAGGAAGGCATACCAAGATGACCAGTGAAATAAGGAAATGAAGAAAAGAACATATCTATAAGCATTTACAAGCATGTTTAAAAACACAAACCATTTATCCAGTTGTAATAGAAAAGCATTAAAGAATTTAAAAAGCTCATGTTTTATTTCATTGTGTATTGTTATTTTGGTTCTGATATATATTTTCCCCTATTATGGGATGTTCTTTCTGTTTCTGTATGTCTATATACAGAATGTATCTGCATTGTGTGGTGTTTTAAGATATTGTATTGTTCTAATTGTATTATATACAGAGTTGGTTTTGATTTGAGATAATTTTAAAAATATAAATGATAAATAAAGAGTTCACAAATTTGTTACATTAATTCTGCAAATGCTAAACCAGCTTCCTACTTAACGGAGGACCAAAATTCACAGCCCCTCAGTCTCTCTCTAGTTCAGTACATAACCAATTTACAAAGTGACCCTTTCATTATAAATCAGGTATTGGAGTTTGTCAGTGACTAAGATACAGTACATCATAAACTTTATTGAAATTATGTAGTTTTCATGCAGGGAATTGTGTAGGTAGCAGATAGGCTTGATATAAATTTCGTAAAAATGTTTTCCATTTGTTCTCAAATGAAATATAATCTGATTCACAGCATAACTGTGCCACACATGAACTAATTTAAAATTCCTTTTCAAAAGGCACTGCTGAATTTTTATGATGAAGGATCAGCGGTGCTAGAAATATTTTGCAAACTAATCAAAGGGTTAAACAAAAACATCCAACAATAACAGTGCAATAAAGCCCAATACATTTATTATAAATGAGCTTTCACATTGTACATGCTATGTGATGTACATGAGTACATCACATAGCAAAATATTTTTCTTTTAAATAAAACCAAAATAGATTCTCTATTTCTGCTGTTGAATATTAGTTCAGTCACCCACCTTTTATCTGTTTGTATCCCTCATTGTGTTGCTTGAGATGCATTGTTAAACCCCTGATAGGAGACATATATCACGAAAATACAAATTCAGATTTTGTGCATGTGTATGGAAAAGCCATATCAATTATTTTAAACTGAATGCAATTGTATATTGTTTTGATGAGTACTAGCTTATTATGTCCTTCATTTTGTAGATAATTTGAGCAGATAATTAGATGATATGGTCCAAGTTGAAGTATATTAAATCTTTTGGTAAATCTAGCATTAATCTACAAAGCCTTTTGAAAAAGTCATAAGGCTGGAATGAAGAATCAGCTTCATAACTTATACAGCATAACACTGCTTGTTTGCTTGTTATTTATTTATTTCGCTTGTGCAAAGAGATGTGATCTGCCTTTCTCTTACCTTCAAGTTTTGGAATGAACCCAGTCTGAATCATTGATTAAAATGAGGAATTGAAAATAACATGTTCCACCTTGTGATCAATCCAGGTTTGGTGTTTGTTAATCCATCCTTGACATTGATGTAGTATATGTCTTCATGCTCAGAAAACTACTGAAGGTTCAAAGAAGCAATGAAAGCAAAATGATTTAGCTCCCCAGTAAGGATTAGACCATGTTTGAATCCAATAATTCCAGTGAAGCTTTAGTAGTCAGCTATTTATTCCTTGTTTTTGGATTGACAGCACATTCTCAAACAAGTGGGTTAATTAAAATTATGATTACATTTTACTCTAAATTTGTATGGTTTTAAATTCTTAAATTTGAAATAAAAAAGTGGTAGAAAATACAGAATGTCCTTTAAAAGATATGGAGTCATAGAAAGTGCTTTCCTCTATAGTACATATGTAATAAGAAAAATACTGGTTGATTATATATACCAATAAAAGCCATTCTTCAGACAGATCATAATAATGACAAACTATCTATATCTCTCATGAAAAAAAACCCCTAGTTTCTAAAGATTCAGGTAGACATAATTATCTAAAGAAACAATTAGAAGAACTTTGTAATTAGCAGACAAGGCACATTTAATTAGCACTATTCTACAGATTTTGGATTTTGAAGACCGAAAGGTATTTTCAAATAGGTGCCCAAGAATATTAGGTCATATAGTCAAAATCCAATATCTTTTTTAAAGAACAGAAATATATAATATCTCATATACTTTCTTACATATAATTTAATATTTTCTATTGGAAAACAGAAATACAATATGATAGACTGTTGGACATTATTTAACTGAGCTATGATGCTAAATCAAAAACGTTAACCATTAATACTCTCAACCATGCAAATTTGTTGTAATGGGAAAGAAAATACAACAAACTCATCTATATTAAAATAGCTGTTTGGATGAAGGTTAAAAAAAAGACAAAAAATAGGAAGACATAGTCTTGTTTTTTTTGGACTTTAAGTAGATATAATGTGTGATCCAGAATATTCCCCTAACCCCCCCCCAAAAAAAAACCTTCACCAAAATTAGATTAACAAAACCAATAGACCATTAGATGCAGTTATAAAATGTTTTGCAGAGGTTTTCTGAGACTTTAGATAAAAGCCATTCACAACTCTATATTACATATTTCAATCAATCATTAATGTGGCTTCATTTGTTTAGAGTATACAGATTTAACCCCAAGATATAAGAAATCAATATTAGTTGAATACTGCAACTTGTGAATGGTGTATTTTAATAAATAAATTAGAAAACTACTATTGTATAGTATGATACAGTTTTAAGGTAAACTACTTTGTCTCTTCTGTACAATTGACTTTCTTCACCTGTTTTATAAAGGAAGTCCAAAGTGATTCTATTTTATATACAACACATGATTAGCCTGCCATTAGATTGATTTAATTCATCATGGTCAGCAATTGGATATGTAGTTACATTTTCACTATATCTAAAAATCATTTCTTTAGAGAAAATCATGATTACTTTTGAAGCTAGGTTCACAAGGCACTGTGGTTTATTCCTCCTTACAAGGGAAGAAAAAGTCTCAGGTATGAATGTCTATGGAGATTCTCAATCATCCATATGATTGTCCCAAAGATGCTTTTCCAAGAAGCACTGAAGAAGATTCTTCAGTGAATGGTGGAGAATATAAGGATTTATGTTCCTTGCAGTCATCCTGTTGTTAGCACTCTCTGAGAGTCATTGAGAAAACTGTAAACAGAAGATAGGTAGTATCATATCCTCTCTGTTGCAAGAGGCCTATTCACTCTTAATGTGTGTAGAGAACTTCTTTAAACCCTCATTCAAACCAAGATTCCACAGCAATCCCAAGAAGGTTCCACATCCATTTGCACTATTCAAGTGACCTGAGAGCACTGATAAATCTTCAAGTGGCCTCAATGACCACCAGATGCCAACACCAGATGACTGCAAGGAAAATAAGTTTTTCCATTCTCCACCATTCACAACTGAAGACACTTATTCGATGAAAAGCAAAAAGTCCAGTTGCTTTTTGAAAAAGCACTCTTAGGTATGAAACAATGATGCTAAGGAAGCAATTAATTAACTTCACTTACAAAGTAGGACTTGTATTTGTTATCTTTTTAAATTTATTCCTTAATAGTACCTCCCAAGCCAATAATTTATTATTAATTCTATTTCTGCAAACAATATCCAGAAAACAAATATTGAAAATTGATTGTACAATTTATAATTTATTACAAATTACAAAGAAACTAAAAAAATAGAAATTGCAGAAATGGAAAAAAAAGAAAGCAAAATAGAAAAGAAATAATAATACCATAAAAAAAGAAAATATTGTAGTTTACAAACGGTCTTCCTAGGTACCCCCATGTAGAGTGCATTGCAACAGTCATAGTATGAGATAACCAGGATTTGAGTGACAATGCAGAGAAGAGAATGTTTGTTTAAATGAGAAAATATTTCTGTGTCACCCAATCAAGGACTACTTAAACAGTTTTGTAATCTTTTTATTATGAGTTCTTAATATTAATATTAAGATGAAACTTTCAGTTTGGATGTCTCAGCACCTTTTACTTCATCCTACTTAACCTACATTTTCATTCATTCATATTTGTAAAAAAAAGTGGATAGATTTTTTTTTTAAGGAAAGGCAAGCCATAAAATGTATCTTCAAATCATGTTTTGGGATAGTTTTGCCATTCTTTAATATTATATGTTTTTCCTATTTTTAAAGTATGAATTTCTTTAACCATTATTGAAAGGAAATTATTACTTGATTTGGTGTAAAACAAACATGCTATTTCCAGAGAACTCTTTTTAATGGATACTCATTATTCTATTCACATAGTTGCCATTTGAAAAATAATAATTAAAGGAGACAAAAAAAGATAAACCAGGAATACTTACACAAATCTAAAACAAATCTAGGGAAAGGAGAACGAAGGAAGCATAATCTGTTTAGCTTTATCTGTTAGACTTTACTATGAATTTTAAAGCCTGCCTATGCATCACTCAGATTGATTCTCCAACCACTTCAGGAAGCGGAATTCTAATTTGTATTTCTCGGTTTTGCTCCGTTTAACAAAGCTTTCTGAATGCTTTGTCACATGATTTGTTCTTAAATAGATGCCAGATAACCAACACATTTTCAAGCAAAAATCCATAATGCAGTTAGTTTATTAACAGAATAGTGCCATATCTCTAATATTAAATAATCCCAACCACATAAACATAGAGATGTAGAGATAACCCATACAAATACCAAAAAACAAAAAAACCAGTAAGTCCTATTAACCTTAAAGCAATATCTATGTTGGATTGCACTGTAGTATTTCACATAAATAAGACTCCTGAATGGGAGAGTTCCTGTTCAGAGTAAACAGATATATGTATACATAGAGATATAAGTATGCGTATAGATATATGCATACATATATCTAAAAATTCTTATATAAAGTGATGTATTTCAAGAACAAACACTCTTCAGATATAGTACTTTCAGATAAAATAAATTTCCACCTAGCTGAAGAACTAAGAACTATATTGTAAGTCTCATTTTATCCTCAAATCCTTAAAGTTTGAAGTGAGGATGTACATCTACATTTCATGTCTGCATCTGAAATATCTCTATAAACAGCAACACAAAATCTGACAGAAGGACTAAAGATTAGTGTATTTTTACTGTGAAGAATATAAATATCCTACCAAGGAAAGAAAAGTTGTATCACAATATAAAATGTTATGTGGTCGGAAAGAGTGCTGCAGAGTATATTATGAAGAGCCATGTTGGTGCAGTGGTTAGAAATGGAGTATTGTAGTTTTTTAGGCTAATTCTGTCAACTGCCAGCAGTTTGATTCTCACCGGCTCAAGATTGATTCAGTCTTCCATCCTTATGAGTTCGGTAAAATGAGGACCCAGATTATTTGGGTAATATGCTGAGTCTGTAAACTGCTTAGAGAGGGCTGTAAAGCACTGTGGAGCTGTAGATAAGCCTAAATGCAATTGCTATTACTTCCTAAAAGAATGCCCTAAGATTATATGTACGGTTACCTTATTTAATGTATATGCAGATTATACCATGAAAATGGAAGATTTTCATGGGAAGTAAAATCAACAAATCCAGGTATGTTTGATGACTGGAAATAAAGAAGACTTAAGGAAATGTTTTATTGAACATAAAAGAGGAAATTGCAGAATCTAATTTGCCACTCAATATTTACTACAATAAAAAACTCCTAAAATGATAATGGTAGGAAATGTCAATTTAAAGCAAGAACAGAAGAAATTGAAGTAGTACCACACTTTATCTTCTTGAGCTCCAAAATTCACAGAAATAGCAACTATAAACATGATTAAAAGGGACATCTACTTGGGAGAAAGATTATGACAGATTGAGGCAAATCTTACAGTACAGAGATGCCACCATACCAATAAATGTATGTACTGAGTGATAATTTTCCCAGTTTTAATATTGAGCTGTCAGGGCTGGCCCATCAGAAAGGCTGGACAAAGAGAAAAATGAATAACTTTGAACTGGCCCTGGATAAAAATGTTAAGAATACTTGAACTGAAATCTAAACTAAACTGAAAGAAAAAACTGCTCACTGGAAACAATGGAAAAAGAGCCCACCAGAAGACAAGGTAGCTTGACATTATCATTGATGACACTAGTATGACTTACAAACTTTCTGACAGTTCTGGCAAAATTGTGACCCTGTGTCTCATGAAGCATGAGAAGTGACTGAACAACTGAAAAACAATAACAACCTTCAATTTTTATTGTATCTAATTTTGTGTATGTTAAGACATCATGGAAAAATGGACTACTATTAAATGGTCTAATTGAAAGATATGTTTTTACAGTTGAAAACAAATCTTCAGTTATTTTCAAACTATTCTTTCTAGAGTCCCTTTCTAGATCGGGACTCGTTACGCACAGTCACTCATGCCCTCGTCACCTCTCGTCTGGACTATTGTAACACTCTCTACATGGGGCTCCCCTTGAGGTGCACCCGGAGGCTCCAACTGGCGCAGAGTGCGGCCGCGTGGGTGGTTATGGGAGCGGCGTGGAGCTCCCATTTAACACCTCTCCTGCGCGAGCTGCACTGGCTCCCGGTGGTCTTCCGGGTGCGCTTCAAGGTTCTGGTTACCACCTTTAAAGCGTTCCATGGCTTAGGACCTGGTTACTTACGGGACCGCCTACTACCACCATCAATAGCCTCCCACCGACCAGTACGCTCCCACAGAGAGGGGCTCCTCCAGGTGCCGTCGGCCAAACAATGTCGGCTGTCGGCTGTCGGCCCCTAGGGGGAGAGCCTTCTCTGTGGGAGCACTGACGATCTGGAACGAGCTCCCCCCAGAGATACAGAGGATTCCGGATCTGCGCACCTTCCGCCGCGAGCTGAAGACTCTTTTGTTTCATCAAGCTGGCCTCGCCTAAATCTTCTCCCTTTTAAGTGCAAATTTTAAATTTTAACGTATTTTACAATATGGGTGTTTTAAATTATGGGTATTAATTCAGCCAAATTTATTTAATTCATTTTATTCGATTTTAAATTTTGTATATGTATGTGTCTTATTTTATGGCTGTTCACCGCCCTGAGTCCTTCGGGAGTAGGGCGGTATAGAAAGTCAATAAAATAAATAAATAAATAAATATTCTTTTCCGTCTCCTGGTCAGATGAAATGAAGTAGTTGGCTACTAGGAGAAAGAAAACTTCTTGACAGCAGTCCCATAAATAAGGAATACATACCCCAAGAAATTATCCTTGTTTTCCACCTAGTATGGGCTTGTTTATCAGTTCTATGTGCGAGCTTGGTTCTTCCTGAGCATTCCCCTAAAATATAAGTAGAATGTGCATTGGATTCAGCAATAAACAGAAAGCCCATTCTCTTGTGATAGTAATGTATTCCCCAACATATTGAGGCTTCAAATCCTAGAATAGAATAGAATGAATTGGAAGGGGCCTCCCATCCACTAGGAAAAGGAGCAGAAAGTAGCAATAAATTATATATTTAAGGCAAAAGGCAATACACTATACTGCCAACATATTTATTTTCTTTGTTCATTTTAAAACTACCATATAATGCATTCTTTAAAACAGTTTTTAAGATTACACTTGTATAAAAAATTTTGTTGCAGTCATTGACTAGTGTAAGGTACAACTAAGTTTGCAATATAAACAATGTACAGTAACCTAGAAACTGTAGGAAAGTAGCTAAATATTAGAATTACTAGTAGAAAAATAGGAACTTATTATAACAATAAGATTTCTATAAAACCTTTTAAGGTGGCAGTATCAAATAGGTCCAATTTTTCTCCTGCTTATAAAAAAGTGTATGAAGCTGCAGTTTGTGGAAATTTAATTGCTGCTTTTAGAAAGCTACTGTACTATATGCTTAGTTTTAAGAATTTATTAAAAGTGCACTAAAATGAATCAGATGAAGGATCATAAAGTATCAACATCTTTATTCATGGTCATGGATAAACCTGCGGGTGCTTTAATGAATACCAGAGAAGTACTGTACAGTATTCTTGCCAAATTCCGCACAATATCAGTGTGAGTTAAAATTGGATGTTGAATAGTAAAATTATGGGTTTTTCAAGGTTGATGCAACTAGGACATTTTTGTTTATTTACCTTTAAGTCATTTTTTATTTCTGGTGAGGACAATTATAAGTGTTTTGTTTTGTTTTTTTGCAAGATTTGAATAGCGGTTTGCCATTGCCTGCTTCCTAGAACTATGAGAGAATGATTGACTCAAAATCACTCAGGTGGCTTTGGATGTAAAATGGAAGTCATTTTCTTCCAGTTTCTAGTTCAGTGCCTCAAAACACTACATCAAACTTGGTCTTGCAACTAGAACATGCTTATTCATGATTCATCCATAAAGTTGGTTGCTGGTGATTTTCACAGAATACCCCAGCATTTATCATTTCCAGATTATGGGTGCATCATCATCATCATCGTTGTCATTGTCATTACCACCACCATCATCTACTGCATTATAAAACTAGACTTCTTTTACTGTAAGAATTCAGGGAAAACAATAGGATAACATTTCATACCAGAAAGTAAACAATAAAGTTGTAAAATACAGCAGTATAGGGGAGCTATACCGTCATCAGGAATTATCTACTTCTCAGTTGACCTTTTTCTGAGGTAACTTTTTAAATACCAGGATCCTAAATAGTACAAGACTTCATAAACTAAAATCAACATTTTAAATTGATCCTGATAGCTCGGAGCCAGCGTGGTGTTTTAAATACCAATGATATTTATTTCCATTTAGCAACATATTAAGTCAAGCAGCTGTAATTTGCACCAGTTACAACTTCTAGAAGGTTTATAGGGTACTTTGTTCAGAGGGCACTGCAGAAAACCAAGCATAAAATTATTAGGAAATAACTCCCAACTAGTATGTCAATGAAAGGCGAGCATAAGTTCTTTTTGTCTCTTAATGTCCCTTTCATTCAGAGAGTCTTACCTCATATAGAAAAATGCCTTTTGTTTTTCCCATTTGAGAACCTGATATCTAGAATGCCTTTCATCTTGTCTGACTTCAGTTTATTTTTTGGCTTTACCTAGCCTATGACTGCCTTCAGACTATTGTCAAATGCTGTAATGGTATGTGGGAATGGCCTTGAGAGACAGGGATGCAAGGGAAGAGATGTTGCCTGGCAAAAATGAGATAAGAGAGGTAGCCTGCAGCTGAATAACTGGCAGAGAAAGAAACGTAGAAAGGAATATCCCTAACTTAGAAGAAACTGGGGGATTTGTAACTTCAAACTTCCAAGATTCTCTTAATGTACCCTTATAATAAAGTAGAATTAACTCATATGGACTACTGGAAAGGCTAAAAGGTGTTTAGCTTTTCCTTATTCTGATGAAAAAGGCAGATAAAAATTAATGTCCTCTGCATACTGATAACATCTCACTTCATCATTTAATAAGTGTTCCTAGTAGCTTTATGCGGATACAAATTAGTTGAAAAAAAAGAACAGTATGTTTTGGGAAACTGGAATGCAATGGAGCCAGACAGAAATTCCCTACTGGTGCTCTGTAATTACTGTAATACTGCAATTCAAGAGCCACTCCTGAAATAATTAAATAAGGTTAGAGATTGCAAACAGATCCAGAAGTATCAAAACAGCAATATTTTCTTATGTCTCTGCCAGTAAAATGATTAATCAGGGCAACCAAAGATATTTCAGTGTTATATTCAAGCCTGATTCCAGACTGAAATGACTGATATATATATATATAAAGATTAGTAGTAAATGATTTTTACAACAAGGTAAAGGTAAAGATTCCTCTAGCATATATGTGCTAGTCGTTCCTGACTCTAGGGAGTGGTGCTTATCTCTGTTTCAAAGCTGAAAAGCCAGTGCTGTCCAAAGACGTCTCCGCGGTCATGTGGCCAGCATGACTAAATGCCAAAGGCGCACAAAATGCTGTTACCTTCTCACCAAAGGTGGTCCCTATTTTTTTTACTTGCATTTTTTACGTGCTTTCAAACTGCTAGGTTGGCAGCAGCTGGGACAAATAACTTTATACATAATGCTATTTAAATAAGAAAACACAATAAAGTGGCCTCTTGCCCAGTGAATGACGTGTTGTACAGTGCCATAAATGTTAAAGATGTTAGCTGTGGTTACATGTTAACATAGCAGTCGTGGAAGCTTATAATATATTTATAATATATTTAGAGTTGTCTTGAATAATAATGATAGCTAATTATTTTACCAACCAATTCATTGTGTTAAACTGACAATGAAATAAATGAATTCAGATGTGAGTTTGATTTTCAAATTTGTTTTGAGGACATTTTTTTATGAAAGACACAATAGAAGGTGCTTCAAGATTTTTTTTTTATTAAAAAGTTTTATCAAATATTACAACAATTTTTTCCCCATCCCTCCTCCCCCCCATCCCCCCTCTCCCTCCAACCCCCCTCGCCCCCACCCTGGACTTCCCAGAGCAAATACAGGGTATAACATATAACAAACATAAACTAAAATATGCTAACTTTCTGTAGGCTCTTAATTCCCTCTTGCTCTTTAACTCCCCTTTCAACTAACAAAACATAATTCAAAAAGAAAAAGTTGGTTTCATTAATAAGCTATTTGAAGCTTTTTATCCGATATTTGTTTTGAATATAGTCAATCCATCTTCTCCATTCCGATATATATCTTTCATTTGAATGGTCCTTCAAATACGCTGAAATTTTAGCCATCTCTGCTAAATTCACTACTTTTAATGTCCATTCTTCAATAGTAGGCAAGTCTTCCTTCTTCCAATACTGCGCCACCAAAAGTCTGGCTGCTGTTATTAAATTTAAAATCAACCTAGTCTCTATAACAGTACAATCTGTAATTATACCTAACAAAAAGAACTGTTAAGTAAATTTTATCTTCTGTTTGAGAGTATTTTGAATAATCCACCATATTTTTATCCAAAATGCCTTAATTTTTTTACATGTCCACCATATATGATAATATGTGGCATCATCACATTCACATTTCCAACACTTAGGTTGCACACTTGGATACATACAGGCTAGCTTTTTAGGATCTAGATGCCATCTATAAAACAGAGCTCCCGGCACTTTTAGGAACAATAGTCTTTATTTGTTTTGAAGGCATTTTTAGTTTCCAATTTAAATTTATTCAGCAACCAGAACAACAAATCCACCAAATCCAGAGATTTCCAGTCTTTAAATGATATCAATCCTTTTTTTTTTTTGAAGGTGCTTCAAGATTGATGTGTCTCTTATACATGCTCCACAATTGCACTCTTAAAAAGCATTAGAATTTTAAGGTTGAAGTTAAGTTGGTCAAGCTCGGCATATATTTTCTCCTTCTTGCATTTGAAATATTTTCCAAATAGAGAACTAATTTCAGCATCTTTCTACATATTTACTCAAATTTCTGCATATTTACATTAACATTATATTTAATAATTGTTTTATTTTATATGATTTTAAATATTTTAATAAACCAAATATCAATAGAAATCAACAGTCAATGTGGTACAGCGATTAAGATCTTGGCCACCACCCAGGGAACTATTCTCTACTTGTTCATGGAACTGAATGGGTCTTTAATCATTGATTAATGATTAATCATTGATCATATGAGACCATTCTCATAGGATTGTTGTGAAAATGAGCACTGAAAAATCTTCATGTACATCTGCTTGAATCAGAAGAAGAAGAAGAGGAAGAGGAAGAAGAAGATATACATTAAAAAATATCTGTGCTTTCCAACTTCTGCATACCAGATTTTTTTCACAACAAATTTCTGAATTGATTTATGCTGTCAGTGTCATTTGGAAGAATCTGTGCAGGAAGCTCAGTTCTCCTGTAAACTTCTCTGAAAAGTATTTACTAGGTTGGATCCAGATTAAAAATACATGGAACAAAATAAGAAAAAGTTAAATGACTTTTTTTATATTTCCTTGGTTAATGTGTTGTATAACTTTCTCATCTCATACCAGGCATACATTTGTTGGGGAAACAGCAGCTATTTCAGAGAGAAAACTAATAAGAATGGGGATTTGTTCTGATGGCTTAATTCCTCATGAAGAGAGCTCTAAAAATTATTGCTTTTCTAATTCAGTTTCCAAATCCCAATTCAGAGTGTCACATCCATTTTAGCTATAAATAGAGTAGATAGGATTTTTTGATAGTTTTACTTAAACATTTCTTGTCCAGCACATAATTGTCAATTTGTGGGTGTTTTGATGGCTCATGTAGAGTGTAACAGCGTGAATTTCATCCATTACATTTTTTTTTTCTTTTTACCCTTCTGTCTTCTTTTCTTCAGGGGTTTGAATTAAATTCCAAGATGCTGAGGATGTTATGACTAATTATCTTCAGCGGGCAGTAAAGATAGTAAAAACTGAAGTAAAATTGGAAAAAAATGAATAAAACAAACAAAATAGAATAAAATGAGACACCGAGAGAGTGGATTGTCTAACCAACTCATCAGTTCCATCTTCTCTTCTCTAATGTGTTTATTTTAATTGAGTTTTATACAGGAAGTTGTAAACCACTAGAAGGCCTTGTGAATTCATATGTATATGAAAGAAAGAAAGAAAGAAAGAAAGAAAGAAAGAAAGAAAGAAAGAAAGAAAGAAACCTTTTAAGTGTAAACCAATTGAAAGTAACAGACTAACAGAATATCAGATTTGTTAGAGACCTTGGAGATCTACTAATCCAGTGGTGGTGAACCTATGAAATACCTGCCAGAGCTGACACTCAGAGCCCTCTCTGTGGGCACGTGTGCCATTGCTCTAGCCCAGCTCCATCACATTTCTCCATTGCGTTTCTCACCCTCATGTGCAGGGAAACA
Organism: Arizona elegans; assembly: GCA_022577455.1. NCBI lineage: Eukaryota > Metazoa > Chordata > Lepidosauria > Squamata > Colubridae > Arizona > Arizona elegans. The sequence continues at coordinate 18,359,679 of JAKOOJ010000007.1, forward strand.
AAAGTTTGTGGGACTAAAAAAAAAAAAAGTTAACTCAATCAATTCCAACTTCTTGTGAAAGAAAAAGATCTTGCAAAGTTGGAATTGATTGAGTGAACTTTTTTGTTAGTCCCACAAAGTTTTGTTTCCCTGCACACGATGGTGAGAAATGATGGAGAAATGCAACAGAGCTGGAAATCAGGTAGGCAAAGAAATGCTTTGGGGAAGCGAGGACATCTGGGTGGTGATGGGTGGGGAAAGCTCTGTGGCGCGATGCTGTGAAACAGGCAACAGAGTGGCCCTCTCTTCTCCCTTTTCCTCCTCCTTCCCTCGTATTGTCCATTCCATTTCCCATTTCTACATTGCAGCGCAGAACCCATTGATAGCAGGGGGATAATTTGCCTGGCCAAACTAACCGCACAATCTCCCCTACATTGGGCTTAGCTTCAAACAGGTCGGTCGGTCAGTCAAACAAAACAGTCCTGTCGTGCCACGCTTCCTCCTGCTGCCAAGTGCACCCAGCCATGTGTGGCCTTTCCTCCACCTTCCTTTCCCTCACGGTCTGCAGTGGACAAAAAAAACAATGAAGCCACCCCCACTGAACAAGCAGCAGCCATGGTGGCAGTGGCGACAGAGTATAAGATGGAGAAGTGAAGGATATAAATTGGTAACTACCCATGTTGTACTCTTTAGCTCTAGACAATCATAGTTTTTGCAGATTCCTTGGGAGAAAGGTATTGGTGGGGGTGGGTGGGGGGAATAAGTATATTTCTTTATTGGAACTACTCATCAGACAAAGAAGCGGAACAAAAAATGCTATCTGTTCCCCACACAGTGGATTCAAAGCATCCCTAACCTTGCCTTTTCCTGCAAGATACAGGCCATGTACCAATAGCTTTCCCCTTCCCCCTTTCTTGTTTTGAATTTCCTGTCCAAAGGTAATTGGATTTTTTGGCTTTAAACCAAAGGTATCTAGGCTCAGACTGTCCCTTCTTCTGTCCCGGACAGGACAGTTTATGGTGACATAATTTTCTTCCAGATAAATAATTAATGGGCATTTAGTTATGAGGAAGGTGATGTCACTTTCAGTAATAGAAATTAAAACCATTTTATTTAACAAGAAAAGAAGTAAAAATATACAGAGAAAATTGGGATCAGAAAATGAAGAGAAAAACCAAGAAATGATATTACAAAAGTTTTTTCTTTTTTATTGTTGCTAAATGTAATATTGTAAAAGCAGGGGAAAAAATGAAGGGGCATAAAAGTGCATTTATCACATTTTTCTTAGAACAATTAGCTGAACTCTGCCTTGTTTAGCATTATTTTAGATAGTAAAACTTCAGTATTTAGGTTAAATTGCCGTGTTGGCACTTTGCGATAAATAAGTGGGTTTTGGGTTGCACTTTGGGCACTCAGTCTCTAAAAGGTTCGCCATTGCTGTTCTAGCCCAATCCCCTGTTCAGGAAGGAAACCCTATACCCGTGATGGCGAACCTATGGCATGCGTGCCCAAAGTGGCACACAGAGCTCTCTTTGTGGACATGCACACCATCACCAACTGGTGTTCTGGTTTCCGGTGCGCAAATGCATGCCGGCCAGCTGATCTTCATGCATGTCAGAGCCCCAGAAACCCAAAGACCAACTGGCCTGCCAACTGGTCTTCAGGCTGGCATATGCAAAGATCAGCTGGGTGGCATGCATAAGCATGCTGGAAACCCGAAGATCGCATGCTGGTCTTCTGGTTTCTGGGGCTCCAGTGTGCACATAGATCAGCTGGCTGGCGTGCATACAGGCGCCAGGAGCCAAAACACCATGTGATTTCTGGGGCTCCAGTGCATGCATGCACGCTTGTGCACATGCACATACACGGTTCACTTTGGGCACTTAGTGCCGAAAAGGTTCGTCATCACTGCCCTATACCATTTCATACAAATAGTTTTCCAATCTCTTCTTTAAAACCTCTAGTGTTGGCGCACCCCTACAACTTCCGAAGGCAAGTTGTTCCGTTGATTAATTGTTCTAACTATCAGGAAATTCCTCCTGTGTTCTAAGTTGAATCTCTCCTTGATTAGTTTCTATCCATTGTTAATTGTCCTGCCTTCAAATACTTTATAACCAACTCCATCTAGAATTATCTTGAATAACTTAGGAGCAAGGCCCACCTATTATGTTGCTAACAGTTCTGCTGTTCCATAGTGAGCTGAAAATTACAGGAAACAGTTATTGATCAGATTCTTCAATATTACAATTATTTTATGGAATTACTAATTAAAAAGAATTTCAGTATATGTTTATTTTACTTTAAAACCCTGTTGCTATGATGGATTATTTAAAAAAGCTGTAAAAGCTATTTGTCTACTGTGTTTAGTACTGTACATCTAATAATGCTAATGTATTTCCTCACCTGTAAGACCACTATATATTGAGACCCTTCTAGTGTCAACTCACAAAGCATCCTTGGCCTTCTTTCGAGTTGCCATAGGCAGGAGGGGGAAAAACTGACAGAGCAGCATGGCAGCCACAACCAGAAGCACATTCCACGCATACCTTTCTCAAGGCTGTATCCCAGGTTACTGGCAACAGCCGAAAGGTGTGATCTCTACAGCCTGTGAAAGTGCTCTGTTGGAGAATGTGATTTAAGACACACCCTGGGAGGAGGGGGGGAACAGGGTCATAATTGGGCTGTAAATTACATGGGGTTGAGCTGGCTTCATTTGGGTATGTGCTGACATGTTGCGCCTAATAAATAACTGGATTTCTTTTGAAGCTTGGTTCGAGGCTCATGGTTTAATTAGGGCATTCGTCGGAACTCTGACATTTAGTTTCTAAAGATATTAAACATATTATTTTAAAGTCACATCATATAAATGTTGCTATACATTATTTAATTTTATTTTTATTTGTAGAAGAGATAGATTACATGGCATCTGTAGCTATAATGGTTTTTAATTTGTTGATGAAACAGTTAATGAATAGTTAACTGTCATTAGAGAAAGTAAAGGTTTTTCATTCTTCCTGTACAATTTGGGAAAAATCTTTAGTTCAGTAGTTAAAGTTCATTTTTGCCTATATGAAGTTTTAGGCTGATCTGAGAGCATCGATTGTTAAAAAGATAAATTTCTGGAGAACTGTATCAGCCATCAGACTGTGCAAAAGCAAGGTATTTCATGATTTGAAAAAGAAGCTCACTGCTATAAAATTACACATCATACTTCTAACATCTACATACTAATTAGAATTGCCAACCATTTTTTTACTATGCCTTTGGGAGTGTAAAATATTGAGTTTTTAAAATAAAAATCTTTATATAAAAATATTTTACTGCAAACTCTAACATACGTTTTGTCTCAAGGAATATATCAAAATTTATTTTACAAAGGCAAACATTTAGAATATAATCTTAGAAATGGAAACAGCCATTTAGCTAGCTGCCAATTTAGATATTCCAGGGCTGTTGGGTATATTGGAAAGATAAAAATCTGCATAAATACAGTTTCCATGCATCTGGCTTCATCTGCATTTTTTTTTAAAAAAAGTTAATTAATGTAGAGGCAAAACTTACACATAGAAGTTACCCAAACAGACTGAATATTTGATTATGAAGATGATTAATAATATCATAATAATGCAGCAACTTTGTAGTAAAAATAAAAGGAAATTTAATGCTCCTCAGAAATTTTAGAAGGAAAATGCAATGAAATAAAACAAAGCAAAGCATAAAACCCTAAGGAATAAGATTCGAAAAATAAATTGTGTAGCACTTTCTATACAGGAAACATCTGAAGACATGATTGCAGAACAATTATGGCACAAGACAACAAATAGTGATTCTAAAAGCTATATTGACACTCTGAGCCCAAAAATGGTCAGGTAATATAGAAGATGACCAATTGTTGACCAGGCAGAGTCCAAAGGTGGGGTCAGATGCATCATTAGTCTACACTAACCAAAGAAACCTACATCTAGTTCCTCCACACTCTGACTCTTATCTGGTGCCAATTTGCCTTGACTGTCAGTAGATCAGATTCTAGTGTATAGATAGCATAAACAAAACTCATAGTACTTTTTAACTTTATTCTGGCTCCTGATTTCTTGCCCCTGACAGATAATTCTCAATCAAGGCCACTGAAATTTCCATGCTTAATATGGATATGAATATTGTATCCAGATTTTAAATATAGATCCAAAACTCATAAATGCAAAAACAATTTTTGCTTCATAAATACCCGAGAGGAGGTCCTGAGTAACCAATTAACACTTTACACATTATAGCAGTTACCAATCATTGACAAAATAACAATTCCTTTCCACTTCTGATTTTTTAACCTCTGAACTTTTAAAATAACTTTGCTCAAACAAATGAACCTTATAAACCTTTATTGAAGTTTCTGAGTTTCTGAACTTGAACTTCTCAATATTGAACAAATGTTCCTAACCATAAACAGCTTTGCCTATTTTATGGTAGGTTCACATATTTTTATTAATTCACTGTATAAAATGTACATTCAATAATATTTATCCTATATGCTGGCTTGGGCAACTCATGAAGTGCCAATTCATATTTTTGTAGGCAAATCTAATATTTAGCAAATGGAATCTTTGAAGGTGATACATTCTCATTTTCTCATCAATGTTGTTTATGCCAACTAAAAATCACCTAGCTCTATAGCTGAAAAGTGGATGATGAAATATCTATTAAAAGGTAGGAAAGATAAGAAAAAGAAACACCATAGTGGTTTTCACTTTACATTTAAGCAATCAATTTGCTGAAATACCTTCATCCTACATGCAATAAAATAGCTAACTGCTCTATTAAGTATGTGGATAATTAGTATCAGGATAGAAACAGTTATCATGAAAATATTATTCCTTCCTGGTTGAGTTCAGATTGTCCATTATATAGTAACTCCCCATATTTTTAATATACTTAACTTGCTTTCTTACAATGTCTTGATTCTTTTTTCCTCCTTCTTTGGAGGACTTACTATGAAAATGGATGAAAGATTGTGTAATAAATGATGCCTAGAAAGAATATGATGTAGGTTGATTCTTTTCAAGCTGTAATCAGACATAATTCAATAAAATCAATGGCCTAAGAAGATTCAAAAGCCAAAAAACATCTATGAACAGAAGAAAGGTAAATTGTGTACTATATTAGTGTGTGTGTGTGTGTGTGTGTGTGTGTGTGTGTGTGTGTATATATATATATATATATATATATATATATATATATATATATATATATATATGCATATTCTTACTAGCCAGGTTTTACCTACGTAAACTAAGTTGTTCTGCAGCTCTGGTTGTGTGAAATCTCATTCACAAGCTTCAGAGCTTTTTTTCTGTTGACAAACTGCAACTCTGTGTTGCTCTCTGGGTAAGGTCACCAGATTTTAACATTGGTAAAGAGGGACATTGTGGGCGTGGCTTATTTTGGGGGCGTGGCTAGCTGGTCATGTGACTGGGTGGGCGTGGCTAGCTGGTCATGTGACCGGGTGGCCATGGCTATGTGTATAGGGTAAGGTGAACAGATTTTAACATTGGTAAAGAGGGACATTGTGGGCGTGGCTTATTGTGTGGGCGTGGTGTGGAGGCCATGTGACTGGGTGGGCGTGGCTAGCTGGTCATGTGACCGGGTGGCCATGGCTGCGTGTATAGGGACTACTCAGAGGGCTGAAAAGTCATTTCTGACAGGTCCTCACACTTTTGACTGGTCCTCACACTTATGACCATCCTCACATTTATGCCCGTGCAGCATTCTTAACAACCATGTCACTCATTTCACAACTGCTTCTCTTCACCATGATGACAAGATAGGGCAAAAATGTAAAATGTGAGGACAGTCGTAAGTTCGAGGACTGGTCAAAAGTGCGAGGACCAGTCCAAAATAACTTTTTCAGCCCTCTGAGTAGTCCATATGCACAAAAGGACTAACCAGAGGGCTGAAAAAAGTCATTTCTGACAGGTCCTCACACTTTTGACTGGTCCTCACACTTATGACCATCCTCACATTTATGCCCGTGCAGCATTCTTAACAACCATGTCACTCATTTCACAACTGCTTCTCTTCACCATGATGACAAGATAGGGCAAAAATGTAAAATGTGAGGACAGTCGTAAGTTCGAGGACTGGTCAAAAGTGCGAGGACCAGTCAAAAATAACTTTTTCAGCCCTCTGAGTAGTCCATATGCATAAAAGGATACAGTAATAGAGAGGGATGAAGGAAGGGAAGGGAAATTAGAGTAGGAGTGACGGTTAAGAGAGGTAGGAAGAGAGGAGGAGAAGGAGAAAGGAAGAGGAAGTAGGGAGGAGAAGAAGAGGGGGAGGAAGAGAAAGTAAGAAGGAAAGAAAAGAGAGAGGTGGTAGGTTTGAGGAGAAAGATTGCTGTACAATAAAAAAGATGAAAGGGAAGAAAGCCAACCCCAAACAAATATAAAGATATTAAGATAAAGAATGAATTGTTAAACTTTAAAGAATAAAAGAGAACAAATATGAATAAATAGCAATAATTAGAAACACACATACATACAATGTATTTTCTTTGAACAGAATATTTGGCTGGTTCACAAATTTAAACAGTGTTTAGTCATTTCAATTAAATTTACAATTTCTATATTTCCTTTTTGCCATATTTATTCCTCATCTATTTTTTTAAAAAAACAATTTTACCCTTCATCCTCATCTCTAATCTTAATCAAATTCAATTTTTCCCTTCTATTCTATTTTATACCCCTTCCCATTGTCATCTATTTTTATATCCATCCTCACATTGGTTAATTATGTAATTATGTAATACAGTTGTTTAATACAAATTCAACATTTTAATATAAATCAATTAGTTATATAACTATCTTTTTTGTATATTAATCAATATGAACATGAATATTCCAATTATTTCCATGCAATCCAATTTCTTACAAATCAATTAATTATACTTACCAATAATAATAAACCAAATAATTTCCCCCATATATTCCTCCAAACCACAACTTAACCATTTCTGCTTTCAACACAGTATACAATTAATAATATCTCAATTATTACAATTCCCTAGTTAAAAAGAGCTTTTTTTTCTTTTGTGTTTTAAAATCTTGAACTCTCCTCTTTTGCCCTAAATAATTTTCCATTGTTTGCACTTACCTTTTTTGGTGAGGAAAAGGAAAATAAATCTGCTGCCTAATTTTCCAACGTTGCAAGCAAACCGCAAAGCCAACAGCCTGTTTTACTTTCAGTTTCGTTTTGAGCTTGGTTTGCACAAAGAGGAAAAAAAAACTGAGCAATTTAGCAAGAGCAGAGCCCTGTGCAAATCAGCTGAGAGGGGGAAGCCGAGCTAATTAACGTAGGGCGGCCCTTTGAAGCCCCGCGGCAAGAGTTTAAACAGGTTTTTTCCCTCTAGCCATCAGCGGGGATTCAGGAGGCAGCCGGGAACCAGGAGGCAGAATGAAAAATTGGGACTCTTTTAAAACGCCGCGGGACGCGGGACAAATTGCTCAAAAGCGGGACTGTCCCGCCAAAAGCGGGATGTCTGGTCACCTTATCTCTGGGAGACTCAGATAGCTTTACAGGGGGAATATCTGAGAAGTGGGTGTGGCTCACCGACGAAGCCTTATAAGGCAGAAATAGCTATCTGAGTCTCCCAGAGAGCAACACAGAGTTGCAGTTTGTCAACAGAAAAAAAGCTCTGAAGCTTGTGAATGAGATTTCACACAACCAGAGCTGCAGAACAACTTAGTTTACGTAGGTAAAACCTGGCTAGAAAGAATATGCACATAAAAGCCTACGAAAAAGAAAAAGACACATTGTACCTTTACAGGGGGAATATCTGAGAAGTGGGTGTGGCTCACCGACGAAGCCTTATAAGGCCTTATAAGGCTTTGTCGGTGAGCCACACCCACTTCTCAGATATTCCCCCTGTAAAGCTATCTGAGTCTCCCAGAGAACAACACAGAGTTGCAGTTTGTCAACAGAAAAAAAGCTCTGAAGCTTGTGAATGAGATTTCACACAACCAGAGCTGCAGAACAACTTAGTTTACGTAGGTAAAACCTGGCTAGAAAGAATATGCACATAAAAGCCTACGAAAAAGAAAAAGATATGTATATATATATATATATATATATATATATGGAAAAGTATTACACATAAGAAACCAAATATTTGAAACTAAGCTTGGGCAGGATGGGATATACAAGAAAAAAAGACATCAACTTGCCAAATAATATTTGTGTATGTAATTCTAAAAACAGGATATTTTGAACATAGTATACAGCTCTGAACTTTCTATTGTTTTTTCCCAACCCACCTAATCATCCAGCAACAAAATAAGAAACTCTCTGAATATGATCAGAAGTGAATTAGAGTTAAGACCAATATGGCATTACGTTAGAAAGCAGAATTATTGGAACTGTCAACTGGATACAAAATATTGTATCCCAAAATATTATTAGCTTCCATAAATATGTCTTAATTGAGCTTATTGTGTGGTGGCTTCTCCAATGTAGATTATCTGCAATTCAGCTATTGTATAAAAGAATAAAAATAATACTGCATTGTGAGATATATGGAGTCCTTAGGGCTTTCTGAATTTGGTTGTTTACTTGCATATGTTTCAGTACCCCATTAGACAACATCATTAGTGCTAGTGATCCTAGACCAGTGACGGCTAACCTTTTCCAAACCGAGTGCCCAAAGCATGCGACTGAACCCCCAAAATGCAATGCGAGCACGCTCCCCGGGCATATGCCCTGTCCCCAGCGCATGCATGCGCAGCCCCCTGCATGTGCCCTGCCCCCCTCCCGCATGGGTGGCAGAGACCTGAAGACCAGCTGACTGGCGGGAGGAGTGCGCGCATGCACAGCGGAGCTGAACTGGAGCGACGGCTCGTGTTGCCCACAGAGAGGGTACTGTGCGCCACTTCCAGGATGCATGCCATAAGTTCGCCATCATGGTCCTAGACCAAACTCACCTGAAGGTAGAACAAGAAACAATGAATGGAAACTAATCAAGGAGAGAATCAAGCTAGAACTAAGGAGAAATTTCCTGACAGTTAGAACAATTAATCAGTGGAACGACTTGCCTTCAGAAGTTGTGAATGCTCCAACACTGAAAGTTTTTAAGAAGAGATTGGACAACCATTTGTCTGAAATGGTATAGGGTTTCCTGCCTGAGCAGGGGTTGGACTAGAAGACCTCCAAGGTCCTTTGTTATTCCAAGGTCCTAGACCATTTTAGGCCAAACTAAATCCAAAAATCCAAAGAAACTCCTGAAAGCTTGGCACTCAAATCAGTCATCACTAGACATATATAGATAAACCACATTTATACTCCATTCCAAGAGCTAATAAAAGAGCTAAGAAGAAAACAAAATGACCAGAACACATCCCCTACAGCAGCCAATGCTATAAGCAAGGATTGACACCAGACAAATGCACAAGCAGAAAGCAATACCCTATTCAAGGACTTGCCCAGGATAAGATCATGAAGAAGAGCAGGGCAACATGCTGCATTTAAATGGCAAACTCCACACTCACTAGCACCTAGTCTAGTGACAAAACTGCAAGCAAATAATTAAGCTTAAAAAGAGGACCAAGGATTCCACAGTTTAACCCAGTGCATATATATTCTCTTCAATGGGTATTGTGAGATATGGCAGAATTACTTCTTCATCATTCAACTGCTAATCTCTTTAAAGAACTTCCTCTGAAATCAATAACAGCCAAATTAAATACAAGAAATGCTTCATAAAAATGTTTTGTCTTTATGACTCTGATTTGTTCATAATGATTTTCTAATTTAACTGCATCAAGCACAATGTTGTTTACAAATTACTTCATTGTGATAAAGAAAAAGGGAGAAGAATGATAGCGAGGCAATGAAACTGGATAATAATATGGAATGGTGGGCACAGCACAAGAATGAATTATAATAAATATGACATCCATAAACAAGATCACTGGCTGGTATTTGAATCTCATTGTTCAAGTCATATAAAAATGAAATAGCAATGTTGGTCACACAAATACTAAGAGATCCTGGTTCAGCAATGGCATATTTTGAAGAGAAAAAGAAGAATATAACTAAATTAAAAGTATGATAAAACTTATTAATGCCTTGTTTATGCAAGTATTTCAAAAATTGTTTGGTTATGTTTTATATGGATGGTAAAAACTTAGATTCTGTTGTGCTCTTAAGACTGTGTCTCCTAAGATGGTATGGAAATAAAGCTAATTACTTAAAATTAAGGAAAGTTATATTTATAATTACATACTACTATATTTATTGGTCTCGACAGAGTAGAGAATTTTATTTCATTTTTATTGCAAATAGCATGGCATTTATTCAGCCCAAATAGTCTAAAAAAGGAGAACCTGATTATATTTCCTATATTTTGAAATTCACAATATTTTTCTCTATTCATATTTACAAGTTTTACTTTATATGGTGATGATGATGACAACGATGTCTTGTGAAACATTTCAAATCAGTTTTGATTGACATAAACAAACAATAAGGAAAGTTGTACCTGACTATTACTTAAATGGGAGTATGGATGAAAACTGTTCATCAGGGTGGTATCTAGCAATGATTTCTTAAGGAGGAAAACCACCACTTTCTTAAAAGGCCTGAAGCACCACCCACTCATTCAAAGTCGGTTAACCATCTTGCCAAGTTACTTGGCAAGTGTGATTTAAAATGAATTATCTAGAGAAATTATAATGAATTTTAGATTAAGAAAAGGTTTAGCAATAGCACTTAGACTTATATACCACTTCATAGTGCTTTTACAGCCCTCTCTAAGCGGCTTACAGAGTCAGCAAATTGCCCCCAACAATCTGAGTCCTCATTTTACCCACCCCAGAAGGATGGAAGGCTGAGTCAACCTTGAACCAGTGAGATTTGAACTGCTGAACTGCAGCTAGCAGTCAGCTGAAGTAGCCTGCAGTGCTGCACTCTAACTACTGCGCTACCTCAACTCTGATTTTACTTTTTTATTTGTATCCGGCCTTTATTATTTTTACAAATAACTCAAGGCAGCAAATATATCCAACACATCTTCTTATTTTCCCACAACAATTCTCTGAGGTAAACTGGGCTGACAAAGAATGTCTGGTTTTCATGGCTAAGGATTGAACTCATGGTTTCCTGGTTTCTATTCTGCTAACTTAACCACTAGACAAAACTGCTAAATTAGTGCTGTTACTAAAAATGTCATGCCTTTTTTCTAAACCACATGATTTTATTTGAGTTTGTTAGATCTCCTGTTGCAATGACACTATCCAGTATGGATGGCAATTAATTTCCTAATGAATCCTTACAAGTATGTCATTCTAAGTAGTAATATATGAGTTATGTTTACAGATGATACATATTCAGTAGCCACCATGGATCCTACAGTAGTTAGTAATAGCTCAGCCAACAAAATCTAATTAATTATAGCTCAAAAGTTATACCTATGAAGGGCATTTTCCTGAGCACTATTAAATATTAATGATGTTATCATTAGAACAAATAACAATCTAAATGTAATCCTTACTTTCTGGATCTCAAAGTCCTTGATTCTAATGTTTTGCAGTATAATAAATTTTACTTACCTCATTGCATAGAAACATTAATATTTAAGTTTAGGTGTAATATTGGTTCAGTCAAGCCTTTCTTGACTTCAGGTAGACTGAGCAGGTAGACAGTAAATAGCAGCTAGTGGACTGATGGCAGGGTAGACATTCTAGGGCCGTGATGGCGAATCTATGGCATGCGTGCCACAGGCGGCACACAGAGCCCTTTATGCCGGCATGCCAGCCATTGCCCCAGCCCAGGTCCACCGCACATGCGTGCACCTCTCATCGGCCAGTTGGTCTTCCAGTCTCTGCTGCGCATGCACGGAGGCAGGGTCTTCCCCGATCTCTGCAGGTTCTACCCTCTGCAGATGCCTCTCCGTGGCAGGAAAGCAGGAGAAAGCTAGCACGTGATGGGGGGAGAAACTGCAAAGATATGAGGAGGCACAGAAGGCAGGAGGCACTCAATCAGGGAAGAAACTTTGGAGATCGCGGAAGGCAGGAGAAAGCTAGGATTCCATGGGGGAGAAACTTTGGAGATCGCGGAAGGCAAGAAAAAGCTAGGATTTGAAGGGGGAGGAACTTTGGAGATCGTGGAAGGCAGGAGAAAGCTAGGATTCCATGGGGAGGAAACTTTGGAGATCGCGGAAGGCAGGAAAAAGCTAGGATTCCATGGGGGAGAAACTTTGGGGATCGCAGAAGGCAGGAAAAAGCTAGGGTTCCATGGGGGAGGAACTTTGGAGATCGTGGAAGGCAGGAGAAAGCTAGGATTCCATGGGGGAGAAAATTTGGAGATCGCGGAAGGCAGGAAAAAGCTAGGATTCCATGGGGGAGAAACTTTGGGGATCGCGGAAGGCAGGAAAAAGCTAGGATTCCATGGGGGAGGAACTTTGGAGATCGCGGAAGGCAGGAAAAAGCTAGGATTCCATGGGGGAGAAACTTTGGAGATCGTGTGTCGGCTCCTTTTCTTTCCAGCTGCCAAGTGCTCATTTAGAGAAGAGGAGCTGGGGAAGCAGGCAAGGGGCAAAGCCGATAGACAGGTGTCGGGGAAGCACTGAGGGCAGCATACGCATCTGGGATGCCCCTCTTTGGGCTTTCTACTTAAGTGGCGATAGGTGCAGCCAGTCCCTGTCCACCACCTGCTCAACCTGCAGCTCCTAGTGGGAAGGAGCCCAGGCAAGCCGCGCGCCATGCTGTCTCACTAGGGAACGGGCCGGTACCTAGTTGTCCTCTGGTAAGAGGTATGCCGGCCCACTTGGAAAAAGTGGGGGGCGCATTAGGGGGGCACGCATGCGCAGTGTGGGTGCATGTGTAGAGGGAGCGTGGGGGGTGTTGTGCACATATGCATAAATGGGGGAGCTCATTGCATTATGGGTTCTGGCACACGGGAGCACGGCAGTGCTCGCGAGCTCAGACTTTTGGCACACAATGCCATAAAGGTTCGCCATCACAGTTCTAGGGAGAGAAAACAATATATTCTTGTAAAGCCCTCTTTTTCTTAATGCTCAGAGATGATACACCAAGATCACATCAAAAAGTGGAAGCTCTAGGATCAGATTCCTGGGAATGAAGTAAATGGCAGATTCTCTTATGTATGTGTTGCCAAATGAGTTGACTGACAGATAGAAAGACAGATAGATCTTGATTCATTTGAATTGATGACAACCTTCTTAGCTCTACAGCTGAAGCCCATTGCAAATGTCAATCTACATATATGAATCTGGGAAATCAAAGTTTCTTATGAATGTTCCATACTTCTCTGAAAAGCTACCAATATGAGGAAAAGTTTCAGTGTATTTCTATATGTGTGTATTCACTTGTGAATTCCCTTGTGCATTGTTATATTTGTATTTTAATCACAATAGTCACATATTGTAGGACTATTTTAATTTTGTTGTTTATTTAAGTTAATTGATTTCTAACCTTCTGCAAAACACTTTTTATTTCTTTGTTTAGGACAATTGATATCTGAACTTTTTACTAAAAATAAATATGAAAGGCATCTAGCAATAATTGCATTAAAAGATAAAAAGCAATATTCTCCTTCAAATCTTAAAAAAGGGAACAAGTGACAAATAATTAAAAGCAAGTGAAAAATCATAAACACCTCACAGAAAAGAAGTGGGAGGTTGAGAATTATGGGAAGATTACCTAACAAACTAGGTAACAAAGTCTGAAGCAAAATGGAAATAATATTTGTAATAGTATTAATAGTATTAATTAGTTAGATATTAATTAGATATTTAGAGTAACTTAAAAGCTTGATGCTTTAAAGAACATTACATTAAAAATAATATTTTAAAAAATAACAGCAGAAATGTAATCATGATTAATTTATGTAGTAGTAATTGGGTATTTAGTTGTGTAGGTAAATGTAGTGTATAGAAATATAGGCTTTCATAAAGGCTTGTGTGGCCTGCAAAATTAATTTCAGCACAGGAATTGGTTGCAGAACAGTACTGGAGATCTTCATTCAACTGAAATCTGAATTGAATCAGATTAATTTGGAGTGGTTTATCCAGACCAAAGCAGGAATCTGTCTATATAGAATCAAAACCAAACATGAACCTTCACTGAATTTCATTGAGTGTTTTTTAATATTCTTTTTGTTTATTTGTTTCTGGAATATTCTTGAGTTCTTGATGGTTTATAGTCTTTGACAAAGCAACTTTTCTTGAAGTAAATTGGCACTGAGTGCATATAATAGCATTCAAAGAATTTGGGTAGATAAAAAGGCCTATTTGTATCATATCAACATCTTTGCTGTTATTGTCAGCTTGAATTGAAAACGTTGTAAGAATGAATAGAATGCACGATATGTCCTTTCCATTACAAAGCCAAACCTGGATTGGCTAGGTTTGAATGATGTAGATCAAGGCTCTCCAACCTTGGCAACTTTAAGACTTGTGGACTTCAATTCCCAGAATTCCTCAGCCAGCTTTGCTGGCTGGGGAATTCTGGGAGTTGAAGTTTACAAGTCTTAAAGTTGCCAAGGTTGGAGACCCCTGATATAGATAACTAGGAACATGATTACTACTTTTTTATTTGCTGGATTTAGAATTCCATCTTTCCTTAGATTCTACTTTAAGCCTTCTAGCTTAAAAATTACTATAAAGTTGTCCATTAATCCAAGTTAGTTTCATGCAGCCTTGTTGATAAAAGCTGCACTGCATGTTATCTAAACTCCATATGTTGTTAGTAACTTCTCAAAAGAGTCAAGGCAGCTATCAAAATACAAAGCATATTATTACAGAAACACTAGAGTATGAAATTATTCTCATAACAAACATTCCTCTATTGATCAATCATACTTTAATGGATAATCTTACTCTAGTGATTTAATCATACCCTTTATATCTTAGTTCTTTAAACAAAGAACTAAATTGGATTAAAGAGCATGAAAAATTAAGCCTAGTGGGAAATATTTTTTTGAAAAGATGCCAAATGATTTTATAAATAATATTCTTATCATTAAGTAACTTTTTAATGATAGAATATCTTATAGAACATTTAAACACAGATTAAATTAAATCCTCGCTAAGGTGAAAGAACAGCATATTTTAAACACAAAGACTTTTTAGTGCAAACTCTACCTCGGAAAACAATGTATTATTGATGTAAGGTGAAAGAGAAATAGGAATGTCACTCAGCCATCATGATAGCAAAATTGGCAAAGGAGATGTATAGGGCTTATGATATTTGAAAGTTTAATTTGTTAGCAGGGGTTCCCCTCAAAATTAAACATTTTCAAGATCAATTACAATGTATTTATTACCTTTGATCTACTGTAGATTAACCAGACATAGCACTTTAGAGCAAAAATTGGGTACATGACTTTTCAACAATGCACACACATATGCATGGGGTGGGGGGAGGGAGGGAGAGAGAGAGAGAGGGTTTTTTTTCCAGAATTCCATCTTTTAAATTTAAATCTGAATAAGGGATATATTTGCATGAGTCCAGTATATGTAACAGAAGAGATCCTAGGTAATGAGTATTATATGACTGGGAAGAGAAATTGTATTCACTCAACCCAAGAAAAATGAAAAACTAGGTTGCCTTTATCACAAAAGAAATCTCTCATGAAAGTGTGACTTAAGGCCTGCTTTATGTTCAATTCCTACTCCACCACAAATAATCATTTCAAGATTAGAGGGAAAATTATGATCTTGCAGGCTGGAGGAGGAGATAAGGAAAGATTTAGAATAAGCCTTCTCTACGTTCATCCAACCATCCATTTCTTATGGCAATTTATTAGAGATAAATTAATAGAGTCTTTGTAGATTTCTGCCTATTCCTTGATATACTGTATTTGCATTAGGTAGATAAATCTTCTCCAATGTGGACACTAAAAATTATGGACTTCCTTCCCAGGATCCTTACAATGACAGTGCTGGCAGAGGATTCTGGGTTTTGAAGTTTATATAAATAAAAGACATTCAGGTTGGGGAAGGTTAAAATAGCACAGCATTTTATTAACTTACAGAGCAAGACTTGAGTTTGATAGTCTGAATTTTCACTGGCTTAATAAAAGACAACCTGTATGGTAGCATGCTTTTTATTGAAAACAAATCATCCTTAGTCTACTAGAAATGAAAATAGGGCAAAACCAATCAACAAACAAACAAATATATGGTTTATTGCTGGGGTGAATCTTTTTCCTTCTTCCTCAATATTTTTTGTATATTATTAATAGAGCAATAGGCCTTAGATTTATTTTATTTATTTAGGTGAGAAAATTTATATGGCTGTCCAATTCACGTCTATTGACTCCAGGTGGCTTACAAGGATAAAATGCCAATACAAAAATAATACTAAAAGCAATAACCCCTGCCCCTCTGGTGACAACAAATTTATTTATTTATTTATTTATTTATTTATTTATTTATTTATTTATTTATTTATTTATTTATTTATTTTCAATTTATATACCGCCCTTCTCCCTGAGGACTCAGGGCGGTGCACAGCCAGAATGAAAAACATGAAATACAAATATTAAAAACAATTAAAATCTATATAAATTTGGGCCAAAAATTTAAAAAAACCACAAACTAATTAAACATTTAAAAAATTAAAAAAAATTAAAAAAAATGAACTACTTGATGGGCTCCATATCATTTTCGGATCCCCAGGCCCATTACCAGAACCATGTCTTCAGGGCTTGCGAAAAAGTGTCAAAATGGGGACCACTCCTATTTCTGCATGGATGATATTCCATGCCTTCTTCTTTTTTCCATGAGATGTACTTCCTTAGGAGAGGGACATGTAGCATTCCCTGCATCCCTATTTTGGGGTTTGGGTAGATGTCATCAGGAAAAGACAGTCCTTCAAATAACCTGGCCCCAAGCCATATGGGGCTTTGAAAGTGACAACAGCACCTGAATTGGACTGGGAAGCAAATTGACAGTCAGTGCAGTTCCTGGAGAGGTGAGACATGTGGAAATCTAGATCTGCACAAAACCATGCAGATTGCTGCATTTTGAACCAATGAAGCTTCCACTTCATTGGTTCATGAACCAATGAAGTGGAAGCAATGAACCAATGAACCAGTGAAGCTTCTCAAGAGAGCCCTATGTTAAGAGCATTGTAATAGTCAAGTTGGGAGGTGACTAGGGTATAGGTAACTGCGAGGAGGGATTGTTTCTCCAGGAAATGACCTAATTGATTTACAATCTTTAAATATGCAAAGGCCCTCCTAGCCCAAGTTAAGCAGGATTTGTAAATTGAAGAGAATCCCCAGACTATGCATCATGTCTGTCTGGGACAGTGCTACCCCATCCCAAACTAAAAATGGGAATTTTCCATGTACCCAAGAATCCCAAATCCATAGCCATTCCATCTTGTCAGGGTTCAGTTTCAGCCTTCTGCTCCCCATCCAGTCCTTAAGAGCCTCTAGGTGTGCTAAGATGTTTAAGTAAATAACTGTGAATGATGATATACTATATGTCAAGCTTATAAAGTTTTTTTATATATAAGAAGCACTTTCTAAATAACATATATTTTTATTACAACGTTGCTATGGCCATTAATACATTCTTAATGTGTCTTACTGGAGAGCTTTTATTGAATTATTTTATTTTCCTGCTCTCTAAACTTTCAGCATAAAAGAGTTAGAAATTGTTCTTGAATATGTGGTATCTTTCTTTTGTCATTACTGAGAATTAAGTGGAGGCCCATTTCGTGATTCTGTGATAAACTACATCCTCCCCCGCTTTTTTTTTAAAAAAAATAATCAACTGATCACTTTCCAGAGCTTTGTAAAAGTCCATTAAAACTATATTTAGAAGTATATAGCTTGGACTCTACCAGAGGTCAGTACAATCTTCCATCGCCATAAGCAGCAATCATGTAAACTGTAACTTCACCCTGTAAAGAGAATTTAATCCTTTTTTCCTCTTCAGTTGTAAATATTAGTACACTGAAAGCCCTTGTTACAGAAAAATTCACATGGATCTACTACAGCACTGTACCATATCCCATTCTGTTTATTTATAGTCGCCTCATATCTCATTCATCCTTACTAAGGGCACTTTGTGAATTCATAGATGCCAGTGACCCAGGGGTAATTGTTCTGTTTCATCTGGACCAAAAGTTAAATGATTGCTTTTGTCTGGCTTTTGCTTTGAACTAATCTGCCAAAAGTCCATGTAAAGCTTCCAAATTTATCTTTATATCTTCTTTTTT
Source organism: Arizona elegans (assembly GCA_022577455.1). Lineage (NCBI taxonomy): Eukaryota > Metazoa > Chordata > Lepidosauria > Squamata > Colubridae > Arizona > Arizona elegans. The sequence continues at coordinate 18,377,894 of JAKOOJ010000007.1, forward strand.
CATCAATATGGATTCAGAAAATGACCTTTTCTTTGAAACTGCATTAACACTTCTATCAAAACTTAATCAGTAGTTTTGAAAATAATAGTGGTTGGAGCCCTTCAAAACCATTTCTCCTATATTTATTCACTGCGTGCTATTATAAAGGAAAGGAAAGTGTTTTCCTTTATGCTATGTATGTAACTTGCTATTTTGCAAGCCACCTTTTTAATTTTTTTAAAGCAAAATAGAGATTTTTGTGAAAGCAGATATATTCTTCAGGATACCAACGTTATACAATTTTTGCATCTGTCCTGTTCAATTGTATTGTTCATCTGTTCACTTCTATTTCTTCATAGTTAGTGCAAGTTTCTTGTTCATAATGTATGGATTTCATCTTTATTAATTTCCCATCCAGCATAGGGAATTAATAGCTGGGGAATTCTGGGAGTCAAAGTCCACACATGAAGTTGCTAAGGTTCAGAAAAATGTATTATAGAACATATTTTGAAATGTGTTTGTGGGGATATTTTGTAAGAAATATTTAAAACAATATTTAAACAAATTTTGAAGAATAGAATAGAAGAATGTATGTATGTATGAAAGCATGCATGAAAATTGAGGCAGGCTGTGATTCTTCTGACTCTAATAAAAAAAATATTTATTGATGGAACATAGAAACTATTTGAAGGTTACCTACAGACACATTCACTCCAAGTTAAAAAAAAAAAAAAGAAGCTTGTGTTCCTAAAATCTGAATTAATAATTTAACCGGAATATTTAATGAAAGTGGATTATTTGGAGCTCCTTTAGCAACTTGGCTAAATTCCACAGTTTTGTTCACTATTGTGCAGCCAATGTTTGCTTATTTGTTTGCCGTTGGGATTTCTCAGTTGTAATATTATTGAAACTTTGTAGCAAAGAAGACTTAAATTACAGCTGAATAATACAATAATATAGGCAATTACTACCTGCCAACTGTCAGAATAAATCAGTCATTCAAGGCATATTAATTAGTAGTGACATACCACCCTTAATTGCCTCTGGATAGCAGGAAAATAATTTAATCCCAGTTAATTGCATATCAGTTTAAAGTAATGAAGAAACATATTCTTTTTGGACAGAAAGGAGTGTAGATGAAGCCCGCGGTACAAATTTAGAATGCTGTTATGTCTTGTTGAAATGGTTCATATCATGTCTGTCAAGCAATGTGACAGACAATGCTGATATAACTGAATGTGAAATATCGGCAGCAAGGAAATGTGACAAAATTTGTGTAAAGTAATTTTAAGAAAGAGCAGAATCAATTACTTTTTTCCAGTTGTCCAACAATTTCTATTGCTCAGTACATTGGAAATAACTCTGTGTTTAGATTTTCTACCCTATTTTCAGTTTGCTACAAATTTAACTATTGTGAACTTGGCCAGTAATTCTGGAGAGATGAGGATATTCAGAAAGTGCTAGAATCTGCTGACCAGCAGCAGAGATATGATTGACCCTCACTTTGACACACTTTTACAAGGCCCTGAAGATCTGGCTTTTTCAATGGACCTGGGCGGGGCGGGGGGGGCTAGATGAGATAGACCCCAACCCTTTGTTGTCACCAAAGGGATGGGGGATTATTGCTTTATTATTACTTTTTATTTTTTTTATATTGGGTTTTTATTCTTGAAAGCTGCCAAGGGAACTGAGAGCAAGCCATAAACAAACAAACAAACAAACAAATGTAGCAGACTTTTCTTTTAGTTAACATGTTGAATTTTATCTTTTCTTTCATATACAATTAATGGAGCATTACCTTATGTGTAGATATATATAATATTAGAGAGCCTTGGTGGTGCAGCAGACTAAAGCACTGTTAAGTAACACCAGCTGCCTGCAATTATTGCAAGTTTAAATCTCACCAGGCTCAAGGTTGACTCAGCCTTCCATCCTTTTGAGGTAGGTAAAATGAGGACCCGGATTGTGGGGGCAATAAGCTGACTTTGTATAAAAAAGAACACCGCTTAGGGGGCACCGAAAGCCCTACTAAGCAGGTATATACAAAAGTATGAAGGCTATTGCTTAACGCATTGTAAACCGCCCTGAGTCTCCAGAGAAGGGCAGCATATAAATCAAATCAAATCAAATCAAATCAAATCAATCAATCAATCAATCAATCAATCAATAAATAAATATATTTCAAAAGGAATATTTTAAATTTTATTTTATTCTGAAAGATACCTATGTTGAACATTCAAGACGTTGTTGTTGTTAGTTGCGAAGTCATGTCTGACCCATCATGACCCCATGGACAACGTTCCTCCAGGCCTTCCTGTCCTCTACCTTCCTCTGGAGTCCATTTAAGCTCACGGCTACTGCTTCAGTGTTTCCATCCAGCCACCTCATTCTCTGTCGAACCCTATCCAACAATTTAAATTCAAGACATGCTATTCAACAATTTAAATACTCGCCAAGGTAATTCTAAAAGAATTGTTATACATCTTTCTTAATTATTTTATGATTTCAGTATTTGTAGATGATAGCTGGAAAGTCAGTTTGGTGTAATGTTTAAGGCATCAGGCAAGAAATTGGGATACTGTGAGTTCTAATCTTGCTTTAGGCACAAAGTCAACTGAGGGACTTTGGACCAGTAATTCTATCTTAGCCCTGGGAAGCAAACAATGAAAATGTTGCCAAGAAAACTTCAGAGACTTGTCCAGGAAATTTCCAGGAATCAACATTGATTCAAAGGCATCACACAAGCATCACTTATACAAAAAAGTGATAGCCGAATACCCAATATTTTGCTGGTGTTATTTGTTATTTTATAATATCCAGGTTTGTCATGCAGTGTATCAGTGTGTCTTACATGAAGCCACACACCCAGCCTTCTCCAGGAACATTGGCTGGCAGCTGCTGGAGGGATGGAGCAGGAAGGAAGTGCTGGGATCTGCTGGCCAGGAGCACCATCCGCCTACCATCCTTTACCAACTGACCTGGCACTTTGGCTATCAGATGCTGGTGGAAGGAACCACCCAGGGATATTCCTTGTCAAAATAACTAGCTTTCCACTCTCCACTTCAGCACCTACTGGACAGGAATTTAGCTAGAGGGGACAAGAGGATTGTGAGAAGGCTGTAGTAATCAAGTAGCTGTGAGAAAAGCTTCAGAGGAATCTTCTTCTGAAACACTGGCATGTTAGTGGTTTGCGGCCATCGTATTTGCTTCATTAAGGCAAAACTGGTGACCGCTTTACTTCAACAAAGCTAATCAAGTCCCCTCAAGTAGTTCAAACCACATTAGCAAAGTGACTTTTATTCACATTACACGAGCCTGTTTGATAGCATATGATAGATGATATGCAGTATGCAAACGTGTTGTGAGCAAAAGCCTTTGATACGAAAACATGAATACTTCATAGGGGCAAACTATTTTTCCTACCTAAAGCCTGCCGTTTTTCTGTTTCATTGGGATTCTTCATTACAGTGTACTTACAGTAAGACTAATAGCCAATCAGTCTGACACTGCAATAACATCACGAAGCAATTGTAAACCATTTAGAGTGAGGGCAAGGTTTTCTCTATGACACTGCCATTCATCTGGATGGATAGGTGAAAGAAGAATGTCAAGCAAGAAACATAGGAGCTTGTCTTATTCCTAGGCAATGTAGATGAAACCTTATAGCTCTGTTTTCCAGCAGTAAGATCCTTTTAGAAAAGTGTAACAATAGCTGGCAATTATCACAAATGAGCCCCAGTGTTGAATTGATTGCCATGGCTTGGTTAAAGTTTGTTTTAGTTTTTCTAAGAATAAGAGACCATGGCTGTTTCTTTCCATGCCAGTCACCCTTCACCAGCTTCTACCCTTGCTTGCCTGAGTTTCCAAGAGCCTACAATGAAGCAATGACTTTTAATTGCAGGGGCTCAATGAATGATTGTTTATGTCACTGTTGGCGAACCTTTTCGGCACTGAGTGCAGAAAGAGAAGTGCGTGTGTGGAAGAGCAGCCATCTGGTGTGCATGTGCATGCTGGGAAGATGATCTTCCAGTTTCAAACATGCGCATGCGCACCAGCCAGCTGGTCTTCGTGCACACATGTGCACCAGAAACCGGAAGACTAGGTGGCTGGTTCACATGTGCATGCCGGAAACTGGAAGATCATCTTCCTGGCATGCGCATGAGCACCGAGCGGCTGCTCTTTTGGTTTCTGGCGGTCCCGCGTGTGTGAAGACAGCAGCTGATGTGCCGGAACCTGGAAGAGCAACAGGCGATGGCTCGCATGCCTAGAGAGATGGCTCTGCAGGCCACTTCCAGCACGTGTGCCATAAGTTCACCATCATGGGTATATGTCCTTTCTGCTCCTCAGATGCTACAAAATCCTACATGAGCCTGCTTGCCTAAACCTGCTTGCCTGGACATATTACTTCAATGTACAAATCATTCCAATTTGTAAAGCTTTTAATTCACTGGGTCACTTTTTCCTTATCGACCTGCTTCTTTCTGTGCCCACAGTATTATCTGCTCCTCAAAGGTCTACCTGCCTGCCTTGCAAGCTGCCTGCCACATATGTCCTAACTGGGCACACTCTTTTATCTCTCAGAGATTGTCCTGTGTATCATACTGCCCAAGTTAACACAGACAGTTAGCTGATAGAAAATCTGGCACTAGAATATTGTTTTTATATACTAAAAATTCTATTACCAAGGAAACCAGTTTTGTGTGGTAGTTAACAGACCAGGCTAGAAACCAGGAGACTGTGAATTCTAGTCCTGCATTAGGTAGGAAACCAGCTTGGTAACCTCAGGCCTCTCTCTCTCTCTCTCAGCCCTAAGAAGGAGGCAGTAGTAAACTACTTCTGAAAAATCTAGCCCAGGCAGTTTCCTGGAATCAACTCTGACTCCACAACATAATAAACAAACAAAGGGAGGAGGTCATCTCAGAAAAGAAAACCTACAAATCACCTAACATGACATTGTGAAGAAGATACAACTTTAGAGCATAAGGTAACATTATAGGCCCGTGATGGTGAACCTATGGCACGTATGCCAGAGGTGGCATGCAGAGCCCTCTCTGTGGACACACATGCCATCGCCAGCTGCTCTTCCGGCTTCCATCGTGCACATGCGCACTGGCCAGCTGGTCTTCGTGTGAACCCGGAAGAGAGCAGCTGGCTGGTGCTCATGCATACTGGATCAGCTGCCAGTGTGCATGTGCATGATGGAACTCGGAAGAGCAGCTGGCCACCACACTCATGCACACCAGTCAGCTGCTCTCTTCCGGGCTCCGGTGCTCCAGTTTTGGCACCTGGTGCTGAAAAGGTTAGCCGTCACTGTTATAGGCCTTCCCAGAAGAAGTAGTATGTGCCAACTTAAATAAGACTTGCCTGAAATGCTAGCCAAGAAAATAAGTTATCAGAGGATGGAAGAGTAGATTTACATTATCTTTAAAAACTTGGTTGTTGAAACCTGCAGAGGTTTCTCTTCCCAAGAAGTCATGCAAAGCTCTTCCCTACTCAAACCACTGCCAGCCTACCAGCAGGGATAGTTTTAGACCTCAAGTGAACAGGAATTGGATGAAAAGGTACACAAACCTAATAGGAGGATCTTTACATATTGAGATTTGAGCTGTGAATGAGGCCATCTCTGATGCTTTTGCTAACTGTTTGACTGCTTAGCAGCAAGAATGGTTGTTTTCCTCATTCCACATTTGCAAAATGACAAACGGGGTGGCAATGAAGCTTTGGATTTCATTTGCTGTATTAGCTATCCCTCCCTTTATCTTGCCATAATATTCAACTTTATTTCTAAAGCAACCTGTCACTATGCTGATTTTACAATAAGGTGGAAGTTCAGTTCAGTTCTTAGCTCTAGGCATATGGGTTCAGAGCTGACCATTTCAGGAATATGTATGTACTTTTGAGTAGATATTGTACATTTACATTCTGTGTGACTTGGGAGGTTATAAGACTCTACATTAGAGTTGGTGTAACTGTGCCAAATAAACATTGTTAGGCACCAGTCCAAGCACTTATTGCTTTAAAGAATGGAGACTGGGAAAACATTATCAAAGCTACTAGTTTTGTGCCAGACTTTTTTTTATATATATATGATCTGCCTATCTCTGTAGTATTAAATTTCACTTTGTTGGCTTGCTTTTGCTGCCTCTGCTAATTAAGTAATACTGTGTAATCGTTTGTTACAATGACCCTGGGAGACAGGAGGTGAGCTGTAGCCAGAGGAATTGTCTGATAAGAGGCAGTTTAGCTTATACAAGGAACGGAGGCATGGTAAATATTTTAGAAAGTACCCTCCCTAGTTTCTTGGACTGTAAAGGCAATGGGGAAACTGTACTTTCAAACTTTCAAAATAGCAATAGCATTTATATACCACTTCACTGTATTTACAGCCCCCTCTAAGCAGTTTAGGGTCAGTATATTGCCCCCAACAATCTGGGTCCTCATTTTACCAACCTTGGAAGGATAGACAGCTGAGTCTATCTTGAGCCTGGTGAGATTTGAACGGCCAAATTGCAGGCAGCCGACAGTCAGGAGAACTAGCCTGCAGTACTGCATTCTAACCACTGCGCTACCATGGCTCGTAACCTTATAATAAAGTGGATGTAACCTTATACTAATCTTATAATAAAATTGAATTACTGCATCTGGTGATGCTTCCTCTTTGGATTACCCCACTAGCTAACACATTAAATCTTGTCATCAAACCACACATCACAATATTGAGGAGGTCCATTCCTCGAGAAAACAAGCTTCCTAATCAGCATGGCCAATTATCCCAGCAGTCCAAAAAGTAGATTGCAATTTAAAAGTTTGAGTTTTTAAGTCAGAGTAGGATATACATTGGCTCAGGCAATCAAGTATCTTTAATAGAAATTAAACTGTTTGGAGAGGTGTTGATATGCTTTTTCATCCCTGATGGCAAAAGGAAGATAAGGGAGATCCTTAGCCATATGAAGGGAGCATGACTGAATTTAGAAAGAGATAAAACACATTAATATATTTTTGCAAACACAAAGCTACATATCAAATGTAGCTTGTAAAGAAATATCCAATATTCCCAATATGGAATATTGGTCTGAAATTATACAATACATGCACAAATGTATAAGCATGCTGAGGTCTAGGAATATTTGCTACCTTTCTTTTCCATATCACAGCTTTTATAAGTACAATTTGAAAGATAAATGGTATAGCAATAAAGGTGTTGGGCTTCAGGGACCCTGGTTTGAGTTCCTATTTAATTATGGAGCTAATGGGTAACAGTGGGGTATTCCACTGAATCATTTAATTAGTAATTATTTAATTAGTAAAGTTGCTTAATAGATCTTAAATGAGAGAATGGGGGCATTTTCACAAATGACATTTCATTTTTGAAGATAAATCATTTAACAAAATGAATTTGAGCAGGGTGGCAATATTTTACTTTTCAATTTCTTCACATCTGTTTTCTTACAGATTTTATCTTAAATTTTTAATTAGACTGGGTTCTTTCCTGATATTCCAACCGTCTCTTTTAGCCCACCTGGCATGCTTCTTCCTTGTGTCTTTCTCTAAGCAATATGACTAGCTTGGCTCCTTTGAACACAGAAACAGCTCAGTTAATGACAGGCATAGTATTAGCCATTCCCTGCAATCAAAAGAATCTGCCCTGTTCTTCTTCATGAAGACATCACTAGAGATAAGACACTGTGGTTGATGTTTTTAATAGATGCAAATGTGAACCTAAAATCAGAAAATGTTTTGGCGTGAATTGAACAAAACCTATTTATGAATTGACTTTCTATATGGAAAGGAACTGCAGTTGATCTTGTTTAGCCTTAATTTAAACTTTTCTAGCATAATATTGAAGTTGGATATGTTTTAGGTCACTTGATAAGATTTCAAGCAAATTAGTGGATTTTGTGTGCCCTTCTGTTTTCTGTTTTATATAATGTTTGTTTCTTTTTTTGCCTTAGAAATATTTATTGACTTCAGTTAAACTCACTCTGCTTTGAAAACCTAGGAAACCGTTTTTAATGAGCTGATTTTCCAAACTATCCTACATCAGTAATAAAGAGGTGGGACAAAGTAGTATACTGAATGCATGCACAACCATACTTTGCAACAAGATATTTAAAGTAAAATACATATATATGCACAGAGCCACACTTACATTCTGAACAGTGGTGGGTTTCAAATTTTTTTACTACCGGTTCTTTGGGTGTGGCTTGATGTGTGTGGCTTGGTGTGCGTGGCAGGGGAAGGTTACTGCAAATTCCCCATTTCCTCCCAATCAGTTGGGACTTGGGAGGCAGAGAATAGATGGGAGTGGGGCCAGTCAGAATTTTTACTACCAATTCTCCGAACTACTCAAAATCTTCGCTACCGGTTCTCCAGAACTGGTCAGAACCTGCTAAAACCCACCTCTTATTCTGAATGAAATGAGTGGTATACATTTTAGGTTTTGTTTGGGTTCATCTAAAAATGGACACTTGTTCCTTAACCTGAGAACATACTCCTACGAATCTGCATATAATTAACACATTAACCCTGTAACTATTAAGGTATAACATAACAAATGAAATAACATGTGTTCTTTTTAATTCACTTCCTTTACTACTATACAAAGTCTAGGCTCTTCTTGTATATGGACAAATGCCAGGCTGGTTGAACAAGAATGAATGGAATAAAATTGGGGAAACAGAAAATTAGATATTCCAGCCATCTAACTATACAATGTCTCTTTTCTTTTCTTAAAACAGATGTGGGCCAGATCCAGCCCATGATATGCTGTGGAATTGGTCCGTGGGTCCACCCGGAGATGGCAAGGGGCTGGCCCCTACTGCCCTGGGCTCAGCCCCACCCACCCAGTCATCCATGATGACCAGGCCACACTGACCCTGGCCCCCAAAGGGCAAACAAACTCCTGATGTGGCCTGCGATGGGATTAAGTTTGACACCCCTGCCTTAAAACATTCCTTTTCATGATGAGGGGGAAATAAGTGAATGTGCTGGAGAGATAGGATAGCCATAGGGATACTCCTCTGATTTATCCTGAAAAATGGGGAAATTATGTTAAGACATTACAGAGCCTTGCCTCTGTAGACAGAGGGCAAATTCCAGGAACCAGAAGGCAGGCTGAGATGGGAGTTCCTGACTACTGATATTCCTGATATTCCAAACTTGTAATATCTTAATGGGACATTTCAAAAATTTCCTCTGGTTCAAGAATTCCTCAATAATTGTCTTAGTATAATAATTGTCACCTCAAGCTACTGTTCCCTACTTACTTCCTTTCTGGTTTCTTCACTAGCATACCTTGGAAGATTTTTAGAGCAGTTCAATTCTTAGAAAGAGCACTTTGTATTGCCAGGACCTTGATAATCCCTTGCAAACATGGACAGAAATCACTGTTAGTGAACTGTAAGAACCAATCCAGGTGAACAATTCTTGTCTCAAATATTCATCAAACTGGAGCTAAGTGATGCACTTAGGTTCAGAAAGAGTGATATGCTTTCACAAAGTGAAACACTTTTGAGGTGGTAGATCAGGGATGATATGTATATTCAACTGGTTTTTGTAACAGAATGGATTTGTGTCTCACATTAACCCTGCAGATTTTTGAATTAGGATTGCACTGTATTGCAGCAACAGTAAAGGGACCAGCAATTCCATTGCTTCACTTGGGACCAGCAATTCCATTGCTAAGTACAGTGGTTCTTAAGTGGAAAATCACATGATTGTGACAGACATATAATGTCACTTCTCATTTGGTTATTGAGTGAGCCATCACAGTCATTAAGCGAAACATCATAGGACTGTGACTTACAATTTTAGTTCTGTGGACTCCATTAATTCAGCTTTTAACAAGTTGATTGGGAAGCATGAAAATGTGATTGCAGAGACACTGCAATAGATGTTGAGAGGATTGGTCACAATGCTGGTTTTTTTAAAATTTTATTTTACACCATTGTAACTTCAAATTAAACAAAGCAGTCAATAAGCAAAGATTATCTGCACTGAATTTTCTGCACACATTCCTCAGTAAGCATGCTATAGGTATTGTAGCTATATTTCCAGAATACTATTCAGATATTTTTTATCATTTATACAACAAAGACACTGAGTTCATGATCTGAGGACAAGTTGCAGGGAAGGAAATTAGATTCTGAGTTCCAGGTATATTAGTAAGAAAAGAAGCAGACATACTTATTTATTTGTTTATTTATTTGTTTAAATTTCTATACCGCCCTTCTCCAATATAGGACTCAGGGCGGTGAACAGCCAAAGTAAAAACAAGACATACAAAATCTAAAAACTGTTTAAAATAATTAAATAATTTGGCCGTAATTAAAACAATTCCAATTTAAAATCAGTTTGAAATTTGACTCAAGCCAGCCCAACTAGTTGAAATAAATGGGTTTTCAGGGCTCGACGAAAAATCCGGAGGTCTGTTATTGTACGTAACTCTGGGGGGAGGTTGTGAACTCCAGAACTTTAAGAGTTTTAAAATTTTAAAAGCATTAAAATTTTATTTTACTAAGCTTTCGTCAGCCATCTGCTGACATCGTCAGAGTATTAAACTACCATTACAGAGATCTCTGCCTTTATATGTCATTAATCAATTTAGCCCTTGCGCGTCTAATAGGCCCTTCCAGCCATTTCCCACTTGTAATCAACTGTGTTGTTTTTGCTGTTGTCATGCTGGATGATGGAGGCTTGATTCCTACTGTTTCCTCCCTCCTAGCTTGCTTATCAGTGGGGGGTGATGTTAGCCTGTCTGCTATTGCGATTTGCTGCCTTGTCTGTGACCTCGTGGTCAACCAGGTTTGTTTCTCATTAATCCTATCTGCTGCAGTTTGAGACAGCCCTGCCGGGTTGCTCTGTGTATGGTTAGGATTAACTGTGCCTTCATGAAAGTTTAGTAAAATAAAATTTTAATGCTTTTAAAATTTTAAAACTCTTAAAGTTCCAGAATTCACAGTATGTCTGCTTCTTTTGTTACACACACACACACACACACGTGTGTGTGTGTGTGTGTTTCTTCTAGCCAGGTTTTCCCTATGTAACCAAGGTTTTTCTGTAGCACCAGACCTTGGTTACGTAGGGAAAACCTGGCTAGAAGAAAACACACATAAATCCTACGAAGAAGTAAGAAAATGTGTGTGTGTGTGTATGTATGTATGTATGTATGTATGTATGTATGTGTGTGTGTGTGTGTATATATATATATATATATACCAAATTAATCTCCAAAACTGAACACCTTAACAAGAGAATAATTATGGAAGCCATTGAAATAGAAAAACGCCCCCATAACATGAATAAACATGATGATACTGCCCGCCTACCAGATATCTGGAAACTAGTCCTTGTCATCAAACGAGTCCCAGCACCCACAGACAGAAAAATCTACACCCCAGAAGCTAGACACACACACACCGAGACCTCCAGCCAAATCACATTCCAGCCAGGCACCTGGTGGAGAAAAGCCAACCATACACCTGAAGCCAAGCCAATAGACACAGACTGGGACTTCCAACCAATCAGAACGAAGAGGTGAGGCCATCCCAGCAAAGCAGACTACCAGTACCAGATTTGAAATAGTAACGACAGTTGCTGCAGAAGACTCCTTGCATAAGCCTGATGATGGCAGATGAGATTCTGCCAAAAAGTTGCCTAAGTGCTCTCAATCTTTATGGAATTAAAAAAAAAAGAATAAAAGATAAATAAGCAAGAAGAAAAAAATTGGAAAAAAGAAAGAAAGGAAAAGAGCAAGATAAAAGTACAAAAAGGAAAAAAAGGACTGTTAAGGGAATATAAAAGTAATGACTTCTGACTTTCTTTGGTACAGATATAGATTAAAAAATACACCAAACTGTTATTCTAAAGTTCACAATTTTCTATATTATTTCCATAACCCCATGTAAATCTAATAATCAAATCCCAAAAATCAAATTTTCATTTCTTTCAATTTTTCTCAAAAAGCCCCAAGATGATTTCCACAGAAAAGTAAAATTGCTGAAAGTCTTTTCTTTAATCAAAACTGTCCATTTTGTCATGTCCTCCATTTCCATCAGCTTCACCTGCCATTCTAAGTATTGGTAAGTCCTTCTATCTTTGTGCATATGAAAGTCCTGCTGCTGTTATCATATATAACAACAAATTTCCATTAGATCTTTCAATCTGTTTATCTACTAATCTATAAGAAAAATCTCTGGTTTCAATTTACTTTTAACATTTTATGAAACAAAATACATATTTGATCCCAATATTTTCCAGCTTTCTTACATGTCCACCAAAGTTGAAAATATTTTTCCTCGGTTTAATTACATTTCCAGAAAGTATTTTAAATTTCATTATAGAGCAGTGTGGTGGCCTAGAGATGAAGAAACTCACACTCAGAAGGTTGAGAGTTCAATCGTAGGCAGCCAGAGATTTTTCTCTATCAGGGCACAAAGAGCATAACTACTGCAAACTCCATATAGGTGTTAGGAAGGGTGTCTGACCAGTAAAGCTCAGCTCCATTCAGTTTCCCTGACTCTACCCCAAATCAAAGAATTACAGGGTCATTAAAAAAAGAAAAGAAAATTTCATTATATATTTTTGACAATTTATCTGGTGTAAAATACAAGCAATATTTCATTTTATAAAATGTCACTTTAAGGTTATGATTCAGGTCAGGGGTGAAATTAAAAAATTTCCCCTACCAATTTTACGGGCATGGCTTGTTGGGGGGAGGTCATGTGACTGGGTGGGCATGGCCAACTCGGCATCACTCACATCGAGGGGCTCCTCACTGACCCCTCCCCTCCCAACCACTCCTTGTCATAAATGGCAGGAAAATGGGGAGGGGAATATTCCTGCCTACCATCTTTCTCTCAGTCTGTGCTGAGATTGAGGAATGGATGACAGGCAGGAAAATCTCCTTCCCCATTTTCCTGCCTTTCACGAAAATGGCTCTATTCCAGCTGCTCCCCCCTGTCCCCTTCCCTCCTGGGGACTACCTTAAAAGGGACAGCTGCAGCAGCTCCTTTGTGAATGGAGGGAGAAAAGTTAGCATTCTCTCTGCTGCATTTAACATTGAATTCTGTGGAATATCGAGTGGCTGGAAGAGGTGAGCAGCAACCGGCCGGGCGTGGGTGGGGCCAAGGAGGGGTAATTACTACCGGTTTGGTGAACTGATGCCCATAATCCCTAGAATTCCCCCCCGATTCAGGTTAAATTTCAACCATTTATTCCACATATTCCACACATCATTGATCCAACTATATATTATATCCAATTTTTGTCCATTTTATCATGTAGTCTTTAACTTATTCATTCTCTCTTTCCATTTCAGTAAAAGGTTGTATATTGTAGAAATAACATGATCATCATTTATAGACAATTCCTCATCAACTTCAGTTTACCATTTCCAACCTTATAATTCTTATCCATCAGCTGAATACAGGAAAACCAATGACATATATAACCTTTCAACTCCAAATCTTCTCTTGTTTTTAACTTAAGTTCTCTTTGAGAAAATATCAGTACACCAGCATAAATTAACATTTTCCCTTTAACTATAATTTCTCTTCTAAAAACAGTTTATTGGGTTAGTTACTATAATGTGTTTTTAGGAGACAGATTTGCCTTTTACCTCTTCCAAATTCGCAGTATGGAATAAAATAAAATAAAATAAAATAAATAGAATCAAATAAAATTATTTTTAATAAGCCAAATCTTAAATCATGTTCTTCCAGTTTCAACAGCCTCCTTTTTCTCAAAGTTATCAATTCTTTCATCCATATTAAGCAACAAATTGCAAAATACAGTTTCAAATTTGGTAATCTTAACTATCCTCTTTTTTAAATATTTTGCAACAATTTATATTTAATTTTTTTATTTAATTTCCAGTTATTTGTACTGAAGTAAAAATTTGAAAATATTGTTTTCTGATATCACATGATTTTCTTAGAAACCATAATTCAAGGCTTCTGACATGTATATATATTATTTCCTTGAATAAAATTTGCCAAAGTCCATATGTTCTAGAAGTTTTAAAGGAAAAGGCCAATTCAAATTATTGAAAGCATTCTGTGCATTAAAGATTAACATGTCTTGGTTTTCATTATATTGTCATAAATATTCTATTACATCCAATAAAAGACATCAAATTGTCTTTTAATTGTATTTTAGGTAAATAATTTAATTGTTGATCTTCATGAATAAATTCTTGTAAAATGTTTTTACTCTATCAGCCAATATTAATTTAAATACTTTATAATCATTGTTTAATAAGGAAAATGGTCTATATTTTTAATAGAAGTTAAATCTTGTCCTTCATTTGACAATAATATAGTCTATTTCCACAATTCTTGCATTGCATCTCACTGTAAAACAGAATTAATCACTTTCTGAAATGGTTGCAGAAGGTGATCTTCAAAAGATTTATAATAAGAAACTGATAGTCCATCCAGTCCTGGTGACTTTCTATTTTAGTCTTTTTATAGTTTCTGTTATCTCCATAGATAACAGATCTCCAGTTACAGATATTCATAACTTGCTTCTGAGATTGTGAGGGTTTTAGTAAATTCTGTTTTTTAAGGTACTTCTGAATCTTTTTCAGAAAGAAAATTAGATTCTTGAATGTTTTCTCTTCCATTATTTTCATGCTAAAAATCTACCCTATTTTTCCCACTCTCCACTCTCTGCTGGAAATACTGATTTCAAATGAACTTTGGTAACTTTTTCAAATTAAAAACAAAGAGCACAAAGGAAAGGGCCAAGAAGCCTCTTTTCCTATTGAGAGTTTTGTCTTTGAAAACGCTGCCTCAATAGCGATGCTGAATAAAAAGGAAAAATATGTATCCGAAATAGAATTGTGGAATTACATATAGCATGCTGGTCTGCTTTTATCTGTTATACAGTTTTTCTCCATATTAAGGAAAGTGAAAAATGCAATAAGAAGAGCTGATTGTGGATCTTGTCATGAAATACTGCAATGAGGGATGTGACCACTGACCATATAGTCATTTTCTATTTTTTCTATCTTATTCTCCATTTTTGAGATGCACTTCAGATTTATTTTTTTTAAAAAAAAAATTCTGGACAAGAGACACTTCCATACAAAGCACATGGGTACAACCAAGCATCATTTGTGGGTTATATATGCACAGAAACAGACAGACAAACAGAACATCTGGTGATTTTTCCTCTAGAAAAAATAATGCTTAATTAGAGGTAGAAAACATCTGAGCACTCCTATTGAAATGCATCACCTTCAGCTTCAAGTGTCTTTAGACCATTGGCCATGTGAGATACAGTAGATCTGCTGAAAGTTGCAGTGCAGCAACATCCAGAGTGCCACTGATTGTCTATTTCCATGGTAGAGGCTGATACTTTGTTTTACGGCATGCCAGCTCTCTATTTAATTTTTTTAAACTAAGCAGGCATGGACCCAAGCAAGCACCAAAGGAAGGGTTCCTAGGCATCTTGGTGCTGAGAAATAACACATTATATAGCTCTATGTTAGAAAGCAGTAATACATAAGGAGACCATAAATTAAAGCTTTATGAAATTTAAGTATTAAGGGTGGTGGAAGAGGTTAGTCAATTAAATGGTAGGAAGATATGACAAGTAAGATGTGATATAACTTTTCATCAGTGCTGGATTCATAATAGTTGATTTAATTATGTGACAGTGGACTAGACCAGGGCCCCCAAATTTTTTGGGTGCCAATAACTTCATAATAGTTGATTTAATTATGTGACAGTGGACTAGACCAGGGCCCCCAAATCTTTTGGGTGCCAATAACTTCAGTGAAGAGCAGTTTTTCTGCATACCGGGGAAAGGGGTTGTGCATTGCCTGTATCCTGTGGGTGCATGGATGGAGTTTCACTTGCTTGCGTGGCCCAGTTCTTGGCAGTCCATGGACCATGGACTGGGGTTGGGGACCCCTGGAATAGACAATGTACTATTGAATTTTTGGTTCATGATATGATCTTCTTATATTCTCCCTCTCCTCTCCTCTCCTCTCCTCTCCTCTCCTCTCCTCTCCTCTCCTCTCCTCTCCTCTCCTCTCCTCTCCTCTCCTCTCCTCTCCCTCCCCATTCCAAAGAAATGTTACAAAATTGAGATTTTTTAAAAAAATATTATTTTATTTTCTTTCTTAGTTTTTCTCTCAGAGCTAAAGGATATACAGCTTTACAAAAATATCAATATTTATTAATGATGCTTACACATCCACCTAAAGTTGTCTTTCAGTAATTAAACATCTGTTTTGCACTGCAGAAGATGCAAAAGACAAATGGTTACTGTATAGAATCCAGAGATGGCTCTCAACATGATTTTCTGCTTCAACCATTTAACTTCTAAAAAAATTGAACTATTATTGTCAAAGTGCTAAAATAGATCACCAGTGACAACAGCTATGAGTGCCCAAGCTTCTCTCTCCAATTGAATAAAGGAACAATTAGTTTATCACCTGTGATTTATAAATAAATCCTTGTCAATCAGCATCTAAATTAGCCACAAGAAACAGAATTTTGCCAAATGGCAATCCAAGGCATGTGGCACAACTGAAAGTGCTTTCTTAATGTCAATCACATGTCAAAATAGCTATATATTTAATAGATGTTTAATTGCAATATCATGTAATGGATTTTATTTGGCAGAAAAAACTCATGGCCTATAAACTCAGAGTCTTTTATTTTATGCTAAACATTAAATTGGATAAGTAATGAAAAAAAGAACCCTTTGCAAAAGTTGGCAATTAACAAAGTATTTTTTTCAAATAATTCAGAAGAATAAGACACCAAAGATAAGAAGTTTCAAAATATCTCTTTAGAAGGAGACAATTCTTCAACACATCCCATGTCTTAAAATATCTTAATATTTCTAACATAAAAGTCATAAATGTATATTATTTATACATCTTAGAAAGAAAGCCATGAAATCCAAACGATTTCTCCTATTTTTAGTATATATAAGTGTTCTGTTGTATTATGGAAGTTATATGAATTTTACACTGTGATCATTCTTTCCATACTGTCACACAAATGTATTGCTGGTAGCTTTACTAGAATTGATTCTGTGCTGTAATTTTCATTTTGCAAAAGCAGGCAATACACCATAGCCACGACAGTGCCCAAAAGGTAGAAAGGGGAATTTTATTGAAATAATAGTAATAATTACAGCAATTACTATAACAACTTAATAAATTGGTAAGCAACACAGAAATCAGCAAATTAAGGTAGAAAACTAATTTGCATGAATCTCTTCCAAGGAAATTAAATGAGATCCTTGTAGAAGGCAGCTTTGAAGTAAATATTCAGAAATGACTATATAAACAAAGTAAGCATTATTTAAGTCATGAGAAGGGAGATAGTACTAAGAAGTGACTCACTCTTCTGCTTCAAGGATGATTTCTCCCTTACTTTCTGTTATTATAGTTTACCTCAGTAATGAATAGTTCTAGTCTTCCAATGGAATGTGTTTCCTGATCTGGTCTATCTCAATCTTATCATAAAATATGCAACAGAAGAAAAGATTGACATCCCCTCCTCCAGACCAAGACTATTGGCTGGCTAAGCATGGAAAATAAACATATTTCTACATATAAAATAAGCACAAAGTCATAATGTGAAAGGGTTCTGCATCTAGAATAAACAATGGAATCATGTACTGAGTATATACTGCCCCTGGGACATAATATTTGCATGCTTACCATAGACATCTTCAAAAGATTATTGATATCACAAGCTCCTGTGCAGTCTATGTGATTAGAAAAGCTACGTATGCTTGTCTCTTAACTATCAATCAATCAATAGATTTTTATTATGGTCACAGACCACCAAAATGCATCTTAACTATACATGGAATTCTGCTGCCTCTGGTCAAACCACTTACCTGAACTGATATAATTGGAATATTTTTAAAAAATTAAATTGTCCACTTTGAAATGACACTAGAAGAAATAGAAGAACTAGAAAAGATGCTATTTCTAATTTAAAAGATATAATGGATCAAGTCAGTCTATGAAGAGACTAGATAGCTTTTGTCTTCCACCTGCATATAAATGGAAGACACATTTGCCACCAGAATCTAGCAAATAGCTCTTGCATATTGTGCCTTCCAGGATGGAAGGATTTATAGACATTAAGGGTTTCTCTATATCTCCCACAAATGAGATACTTAAACTAAATATACAGATCTAAATTGAAAGTTCTTTTTTTCCCATCACGTAATTTTCCTTTCTTTTGCTGGCAGTTTAAATAAAATCATAGATCTTTTATTTTAGATGCAAAATGGATATAACAAAGTTGGAATGACTAAGGTCATTTAAAGTAAAGATAGTTGTTTCTTTTTCCATTTTCCAAACAAAAATGCTTATTTGTTACTTGATGATGCATTACTTATAAAGTGCACTAGGCTTAAGATGAGATGTGGAAAAATGCTTTTAAAAACATTTATATTGGGTAACTTCCACTATAGATATCCTTTAATATACGGTCGCTTCCATTTTTTTCTGTTTAGCAATTTGGTATTTCATTTGTTGGCCAACAAGCCATGTTTGCTAATGTAGCACAAATGCTGTTACAACCTTGAGGTTTTTAATTGATTTATGAAGTACAAATCGGTTTTGTTGTTATTCACAAAGGATATCTAATTTTTCTTGGTATAAGAACTGAAAGCAAGCTTTCTCTTGTTGTAAAGCTAAATTATTTTTTTCAGTTTCTGGAACTGTAGGCATAAGAACATCTAAAGAATTCTATACTTAGCTGCTTTTCGTGCATTTTTCTGTACATGACACAAATAATTGATTACTCATATGGCATATATTGCATTCTCTGGAAAAGGGCCAAAGGTTCTGCGTAAAGTAGAGGCACTGGACAAAGAAAATATATTTCAATATTATATTAATATTTCAGACATCTATAATTTGTCTAGTTTTGTGATTTCTAAGCTTATGGCATTAAATACAACTTTAACTCAGTTCCAACCAGAATTTACTGATAATTTTTTTGCAAATACCGCTTGCATATTGTTTCCTTTCAGAATAGAAAGATTGATATTCATCACACATTTCTATATCTTTCACACAAATGAGATTCCTAAAGTAAATATACAGATATAAATTGAAAACCTTTTCCCCCCCTTAGCAGTATTTCCCCATTTCTTTGGATGGCAGACTATATAAAATTGTGTGTGTGTTTATGTATTTGGGTATAACACAAACACAAACACAGAAATACAGAGACACAATAACCACAGATGACTTAAGCATCTCTCACTCATAGCTCATAGAATGGTGATAGGATGAAGGCAATCTCATTGGCACAGCAGAAAAATATCAAAAAGACATTCTTTTGCTGTGGTTAAGTGCACAACTTTAAGGTGAGAAAATATTTTAATGTTAACAATTCATTTCTTTCTCCCTTTCTGATGTATTCATTTCTTTAAAAAATATATAAATTAAGTCGCCTTAAGGAAATATGTGATTTTCCGGTAGGACAAAGTTGAGGAGAAACCCAGTGCAAAGGTTTTCATTTTTTTATTGAATTTAAAATATGAAATGAAAAGTTTTCCTAATCCAAAGACTTGGATTAAGGTCAAGTGCCAACTATAAAGTTGCATAGTTAGAATAGAATTCTTTATTGGCCAAGTGTGATTGGACACACAAGGAATTTGTCTCCGGTGCATAGTAAGATCATGATCACAGTTATCATAAAAATACATTCATCATAGATGATAAAATACAACAGTTTGTGATAGTCATAGGATACTAAATAAGCAATCAACATAAATCATACTAGGATACTAAATAAACAATATAAATCGTAAGATGAATTAAGAGTGAACAAAGTTGTTAGCCACTTTGCAGGAATCAGTTAAGGATCCTAAATTAATAATCTTTTTTTTTTTGTAAGAAACTGAAAACATGAAATTTACTACTGTTTATACATTCTTTAAAATATCATATATTTTTGTGAACCAATTAAAGATCCCTTTAAAGCAGCAGTCCCCAACCTTTCCAGCTTGGTGGGCCAGGTGGGGAGGGGGGAGAGGGAATGATTCCATGCGAGTGGCAGGTGTGCATGTAAATGCACACAGATCTATTTGTGCAAACAGCAGGTGCATGTACAAATGGAGCTTCGTGCATGAATGCAACCACCCATCACTCGCACAAGTGGAACTACACACTTGCGGGTATGCTCGCTTGCCGCTTGCATGGCTTGGTTCCAAAGCACAAATGGAGCTTTGTGCGTCATCTTCACACGTGAGCTCCACAAAGGGATCTTCTAAATGGCTGTCAGCATTCCAAGTAATGCACCTATAGAAATCAGAACTCCGAAGTAGGCAGGTTCCTCAAAGAACAGTTTATTGGATACTTCATATTGGCACAACTGGTGAAAGCTGACTCTGAATTTTCCCGCAGCTTTCACCTGGTTAAAACAAAAGTTTTCCTCCCCCCCAAGTCATTGGTCATGATGTCCAATCCAAGTGCTGGCCATTTGCCTGGTTACTTGCTCCTCCTCTCGCCAGCCACCCATGAGAATGTTCTTGGTTCCCACAAGAAAACTTTATTGTTTTGGCTGTAACACCCCATCTAACTATTCTCCCCTCCCACCATTGGTGGCAACTCTGAAGCCTCCTAGATGGCTTCAACTGGGTTCACTTCAGGGTTGACATGGGCCACTGGTAGTGGGCTGCAGCCTGGGGTTTTGGTACCCTTGCTTTGAAGAAAAGGAAAGTCATTTTTTAGCTTAAAGTGAGTTTTATATGGCAGCAAATTCTCTCATAGATAATGAACTCTTCAGAAAACATTTAATAAGTGCTTGATGTTCTTGATGCAATTAATACATTTACATGGTCTAGACTTGTTCTACTATTGCCCCATTTTGAGTTGAAATACAGGACTGTTGACATGACTTTTGATCAATCACTGTTGCTAAGCATTTATATATTATTTCCTGCTATATCTCCATCATAACTTATTGAACTGTTTTCATGTATGTTGTTTTTATGTGTGCCTGTTTATCTGTGTGTCTATGAGACCCTGATCAGGGTCCATACATACATGCTGCTTCTCTATAGGTATACTACTGCTGTCTCCTTGTCTTGTGTATGTGTATGTTTGTGTGTATGTATGCACAAGGCAGAGCCCCTACGGAAGAGAAAACGATCTTAGAAAGAAATAGTTGCTATTATTCCAGCCCATTCTCTAATGCCTCTGCATTAGGGATGGAGGGGGAGATTTTGGAGTGGACATTTTTCTCCACAGTTTCAAACATTTATGGCCCATTTTTGAACAAACTTGATTTTGTTTGTTTGTCTGCTAAAGTATTTTCTTTTTTTAAAAAAATCCTAGCGTCCTTACAGTGCACCATAAACACTATATAATGTTACAATAGTTATCAGTTATGAGGAAGAAAAGCTTTTATGAATGCTGACCTGTGAAAAATAAATGATACGATTTATCTGTGTCTGGAAAGCAAGGTTCTATCACAGTTTGGGATCAACTTTCTCTGATGTATACTTCAGTTGATGAAATATAAGGTACTAAGTAGAATTCTCTCCTAAAGGAATGAGCACTCTTCAATATTGGTGTAACATAACCCTATCAATAAAGTCTTCCTGAAGTTTCATCTGCAGTGCCTTGAAGCTCCAGCATATTGAAAAATATGTGATTGCCAGTCTTGAAGTAGAGGAGGAAAATATTCTGAATACAGAAAATTTTTTGAGATGAATTCTCACAGGTTCGATTCCAATTCCCCCTAGAGTCTAAGGGACAGACTCTCAGTAGCAGAGTGAAAGATGAACTACACAGTGGTGGATGGTGGGTTTCAAATTTTTTTACTACTGGTTCTGTGGGCGTGGCTTGGTGGGCATGGCATGGCTTGGTAGGCGTGGCTTGGTAGGCGTGGCTTGGTGGGTGTGGCAGGGGAAGGATACTGTAAAATCTCCATTCCTACCCCACTCCAGGGGAAGGTTGCTGCAAATTCCCCATTTTCTCCCGATCAGCGGGGCTCGGGAGGCAGAGAATAGATGGGGTGGGACCAGTCAGAGGTGGTATCTACCGGTTCTCCGAACTACTCAAAATTTCCACTTCCGGTTCTCCAGAACTGGTCAGAACCTGCTGATACCCACCTCTGGAACCACAGCACCCAAGCTTTAGATAAGTGTCCAGCTATTTTCCACAGGGAAGCAAATTTAAATAGAAGAGTTTTGGGAGAAGATGGGAAGTTAGAGAAATCATTAAAAGACTGAATTTTACAAATGCAGTTAAGTATATAGTCTTGAAATTTCATGAAAGGTAAAGGCATTAAACTTTCTATGCTATGGAAAAGAAAAAGAAGAAAGGCATAATTAAAGCATACTTTTCATAATAATGGTTTGTAAGAATTCTTATACTTACAATTGGAGAAATAATTGTTTTACCTCGTTGTTGTTTTTTTTACTGACAGATAAGTCTTCCACAGTCACTATGTGAGATGGCTGGAAATATAAATAAAGGAATAATAAAGAAATACACATTCATAAGAACAAAATTTGGATGAAGAGTTGTCAAATGCTCACCACATATATCAAAATTAAATTCTAATCAGTCTGTCTATAAATAATTAGGGTACTCCTTGTTTTAATCATTGAGTACATATTTATTATTAATTTGTATCCCACATTTATTATTTTTATAAATAATTATTGGTGGTGAACAACACTGTCACTTATATAAACAGACACTCCTTAGCCTTGTTAGTCTCATTCTTGGAAGGAATTCTCAACCTTGAATATTGAGGGTCACATTCCTGGAAGAAAAAGTAAGGTACCTTGTCTTCCTTGTTATTAGTAAAATCCAGTGAGATGAGACCATTAAAAAGCAGCTGTACTTAATTATGATTCAGACACTATATAAACTAGTCAGAAACCTCCAGGGAGAGGATTTTGATGGAGATCTAACCAGAGATGCTGCATATTTGCTGGCTTTGAAGGGATCTGCTGATTGACTTTTTTCTCGGGATTGTGACTAACATAAATTTCCTTCCTTCCTTCCTTCCTTCCTTCCTTCCTTCCTTCCTTCCTTCCTTCCTTCCTTCCTTCCTTCCTTCCTTCCTTCCTTCCTTCCTCTTATTGTATTCTTTGTTTTATGTTATATTCTTTAGCATTCCTGTACATTTTCTGATGCTATCTCATATTATATGACTATGTCATTTTCTATACTGACTTTCTGTAAAGCCCTCAATGTATTTTATTTATTTATAAAATTTATAGGCCACCCATCTTACCTCAAGGTAACTAGTTATTGCTTCTGAACCCAAAAGAACCTATGACAGACATATGTATTATACCTCATGGATTTCAGAGCTCTGTTTAAAAGTACATACTGAGGATGAACAGATTCATTTGGTATTTTGCATCTGATTTGCTTTAGCAAAACCTTTTAGGTTGCTTGTCATATGGTGTTCCAGTCAACAAATAAACTAATGATAAATATTGAGTAAAATCCTCCATAATTGGGAGGAAGTTCATGGTAATGAGACTTTCCATAGCTAAGTGTCTAGCATTGCAGCTGTAGGAGTTGCAGATAAAAATAATTCCTGTCTTCAAGAGACATTTTTCCTTTTCATATAAATATCTTATATTTAATCCCAATTAAATGCAAGAGTTCTCCTAATGGATCCATCTAAGTATTACGATCGTCTAGTTTCAGTTATTTTATGCAGGCATTTCTATTTACAATTGAATTGAAGCTGCCGTCAGGCATACCAGGATTGCTTCAGCAAGCTGGGTTTGTTGTATTTTTCTGACTGTTATGGTCCTTAATCTCATTACAACGTAATGCTTTAATCTTTCAATAGGGTTTTTTAATATTTCAAATAATCAACATCCCAGCAAGTATGTTAGTTCTTGCTTCAGCAAAATATCAGTAAATGTTGATGAAACATAAAACTTCAGTGCTTTTAGTAAAAATCTTCAAGAGGATTCCAAGATGATTTTAAAAATATCTTGTTTGTGGGTTGGGTGTGGGTGTACATGTGGGTGTAAAGTAGTATTTTTTTTTTTGAAATATATAAAAAGATATCACTTATTGTTGATTTATTTGTAATTAATATTACAATGAGCATTTCTTCAAAAAAGTAGACTTTTTTTTGCAATCCTATATATAATATGGTTAGCAATAGCAATAGCATTTAGACTTATATACCGCTTCATAGTGCTTTACAGCCCTGTCTGGTTTACAGAGTCAGAGTCAGCCTATTGCCCCCAACAATCTGGGTCCTCATTTTACCCACCTCGGAAGGATGGAAGGCTGAGTCAACCTTGAGCCGGTGAGATTTGAACTGCTGAACTGCAGCTGGCAGTCAGCTGAAGTAGCCTGCAGTACTGCACTCCAACCACTGTGCCACCGTGGCTCATTAATACCAGGGTAATGTTGTAGGATCCAATCTGGGTCAGTCATCAGGACTGGACGTTTACTCTTCCTCTGCTCCTGGTGACCGACCCAGATTTCCTTAGTCTACTACTCTATTGTGATTGTGTATACGGATACACCGTTTTTCATAGTTACAACTGTTCCAATATCCCCATGGTCACATGATCAGAATTTGGATACTTGGCGACTGGTTCAAATTTATGATTGCACATTTATGACACAGTTGCAGTGTCCCAGGATCACGTGATCCTCTTTTGTGACCTTCTAACAAGCAAAGTCAATGGGGACGCCAGATTCACTTAACAACTGTGTTCCTAACTTAACAACTACGGTGATTCTTTCAACAACACTGGCAAGAAAGGTCCTATAAAGGGGTAAAATTCACTTAACAACCATCTCACTTGGCAACAGAAATTTTAGGCTCAGTTGTGGTCATAAGTTGAGGACTGTCTGTACAGTATATACTTTGAAAATAAACCTAACCTGTTATATAAAAACTGGTATGGCTTGAGTGAAGAAAGAAAACAAAAATACTATGCTAAACTTCCTAGGAGGAAATAAATAGAAAAGTAGAAAGACCCCCATCCAAAAACTGAAATAAAACAAACCAAAACAAATGTATTTATTATTTATTTATTTTATTAATTTAATTTGTATACCGCCCTTCTCCCAGAAGGGACTCAGGGCGGTGAACAGCCAAAATTAAAAAACATACAAATACAAAAGTTAAGATAATTAAAAGAATTAAATAATTGGCTACCCAATTTAAAACCCCAAATCCATAAAATTTAAAATCCCAGTTAAAAACCATTTAGGCTAGGCTGGCTTGATGAAATAAAAACGTCTTCAGGGCTTTACGGAAGGTCCGGAGGTCCGGGATCAATCATATTCCGGGAGGCAGCTCATTCCACAGGGCGGGTGCCCCCACAGAGAAGGCTCTCCCCCTGGGGGCCGCCAGCCGACATTGCCTGACCGACGGCACCCCGAGGAGGCCCTCTCTGTGAGAGCGTATTGGCCGGTGGGAGGTTATCGGTAGCAGCAGGCGGTCTCGCAAATACCCTGGCCCTAAGCCATGGAGCGCTTTAAAGATGAGAACCAACACCTTAAAGCGCACCCGGAAGACCACCGGGAGCCAATGCAGCTCGCGCAGGAGAGGTGTTACGTGGGAGCGCCACGTCGCTCCCATAATCACCTGCGCGGCCGCATTCTGCACCAGCTGGAGCCTCCGGGTGCTCCTCAGGGGGAGCCCCATGTAGAGAGCGTTACAGTAGTCCAGGCGTGACGTAACCAAGGCATGAGTGACTGTGCACAAGGAGTCCCGATCCAGAAAGGGGCGCAACTGGCGTATCAGGCGAACCTGATAAAAAGCCCCCCTGGCCACGGCCGTCATATGCTCTTCTAAAGACAGCCGTGTGTCCAGGAGGACGCCCAAGTTGCGAGCCCCCTCTGTGGGGGTCAGTGACTCGCCCCCAATAGCCAGCGATGGCACCAGCTGGCTATACCGGGACGCCGGCATCCACAGCCACTCGGTCTTGGAAGGGTTGAGCCGAAGCCTGTTCCTCCCCATCCAGACCCGCACGGCCTCCAGACACTGGGACATCACTTCGAGGGCATCATTGGGGTGGTCTGGGGTGGAAATGTACAGCTGAGTGTCATCAGCGTACAGATGGCATCGCACCCCAAAACCACGGATGATCTCACCCAGCGGCTTCACATAAATGTTGAACAGGAGTGGCGAGAGGACCGACCCTTGCGGCACCCCGCAAGCAAGGTGCCTCGAGGTCGACCTCTGCCCCCCTGCCAACACAGACTGCGACCGGTCAGAGAGATAGGAGGAGAACCACCGCAGCACGGTGCCTCCCACCCCCAGTCCCTCCAGCCGGCGCAGCATGATACCATGGTCGATGGTATCAAAAGCCGCTGAGAGGTCTAATAGGACCAGAACAGAGGAGCAACCCCTGTCCCGAGCCCTCCAGAGATCATCCACCAATGCGACCAATGCCGTCTCCGTGCTGTACCCAGGCCTGAAGCCGGACTGGCACGGATCTAGATAGACGGTTTCATCCAGGAACTGTGGGAGCTGTCGCACAACCACACTCTCCACAACCTTCGCAACAAAGCGAAGGTTGGAGACTGGACGATAGTTTGCCAAAACGGCCGGGTCCAGAGAAGGCTTCTTGAGGAGGAGCCTCACCACCGCCTCTTTCAAGGCGGGAGGCAAGAAACCCTCTCTCAAAGAAGCATTTATGATCCTCTGGAGCCAGCCTCGTGTTACCTCCCGGGTGGCCAGTACCAGCCAGGAGGGGCACGGGTCCAATAAACATGTGGTTGCGTTTAGCCTCCCCAGGATCCTGTCCACGTCCTCAGGAGTCACAGGGTCGAACTCATCCCAGATAACATTCTCAAGACCAGCCTCAGTCACCCCGCCGGGATCTACCCAGTCAGAGTCCAAGCCTTCCCGAATCTGAGCGATTTTATCGTGCAGATACTGTGCAAAATCCTCAGCCTGCCCTTGCAAGGGGTCTTCCCGCGCTCCCTGATGTAGGAGGGAGCGAGTCACCCTAAACAAGGCGGCTGGGCGGTTATCTGCCGATGCAATAAGAGCGGAAAAGTGGTTACGCTTTGCCGCTTTTATCGCCACTAGATAGGTCTTAATATGAGACCTAACTAGTGTTCTGTCGGATTCGGAGCGACTGGCCCTCCAACCACTCTCTAGGCGTCTTTTCCGGTGCTTCATCCCCCTCAGCTCCTCGGAAAACCAAGGGGCCGGGCAGGTTCGGCGTCGGGTCAGAGGCCACAAAGGCACGACTCGGTCCAGAGCACCGGCGGCTGTCCTATCCCAGGCAGCCACCAGATCTTCAGCCGAGTCGTGAGCCAGAGTTTCAGGAACTGGCCCAAGCTCCCTCTGGAACCTATCAGGATCCATCAGGCGCCTGGGGCGGAACCACCTGGTCGGTTCCGCCTCCCTGCAGTGGGGTGCAGCAGTCGAAAGGTCCAGTCTCAGGAGAGAATGGTCCAACCATGACAGGGGTTCAATAACTATATCCCCTATATCCAGACCACTCCGCCACTGACCAGAGATAAAAACCAAGTCCAGAGTGTGTCCTCCCACGTGAGTGGGGCCATGAATTAATTGTGTCAGGTCCATGGCTGTCATGGAAGCCATAAACTCCCGAGCCATCCCAGACGCCTCACCGGTAGATGGCAGGTTGAAATCCCCCATGACCAAAAGTCTGGGGGTATCAACCGCCACCCCAGCAATAACATTGAGAAGCTCGGGCAGGGCCGCTGTCACGTGGCAGGGAGCCAGGTACGCGATCAGCAGGCCCACCTGCATCCCATGGCCCCACTTCACCAGGAGAGACTCACATCCGTCTATCTGAGGTACAGTGGCCTCCCTCGGATCAAGACCTTCCTTTATAACGACCGCCACCCCCCCACCCCTGCCCTTGGCCCTTGGCTGATGGAATGCGTGGAAACCTGGTGGGCACATCTCTACGAGGGGGACCCCCCCTCTTGGCCCAACCAGGTCTCTGTAATACCTGCCAGGTCCGCACCCCCCTCCTGTATTAGCTCACAAATGAGGGGGGCCTTATTAACCACGGACCTGGCATTGCACAACATCAGTCTAAGGCCTGGGCTCTGAGACTCTGGACAGCCGGGGAGACGAGAAGAGTCATGGGGGCCGAGGCATGCCACCGCTTGGAGATAGCGGGTGCGTGCCCCCACCACCTGATGTGGCCCCCTACTCCCGCCATATCTGCCCCTCCCAACCACGGTCCTGATAGAAATAAACAATTACACACAACTAAAACAAAGGCAAAAACAAACAGACCTAATTTTTATTTAATCTGAATTCATCTCCCTTTTAGCAGTGTAGATACTAAAGGAATATTGTATTGCTATTGTGGTATTTCTCCATATAGCAGCTGGGGTTTGATTTATATTATTTTATCTCACATTTATTATTTTATAAATAATTCCAACATACCTAATACTCCTTCCTCATCTTATTTTCCCTACAGCAGCAACCTTGTGATTGGTTTGGGCTGAGAGAGAGAATGACTGGTCCAAAATCACTTAGCTAGCTTTCATGCCTAAGGCAAGATTAGAACTCATGGTTTCGATCTGGCTGTCTTAATCACTAGACCAAATTGGCTTGCTGTATAATGTTTTATAAGGAACGCAGTGGCTCAGTGGCTAAGACCCTGAGCTTGTCGATCGAAAGGTCAGCAGTTCAGTGGTTTGAATCCCTAATGCCGTGTAATGGGGTGAGCTCCCGTTAGTTGTCCCAGTTTCTGCCAACCTAGCAATTTGAAAGCACGTAAAAAATGCAAGTAGAAAAATAGGGACCACCTTTGGTGGGAAGGTAACATTGTTCAGTGAGCCTTTACCGTTTAGTCATGCCGACCACATGACCATGGAGACGGCTTTGGACAACGCTGGCTCTTTGGCTTTGAAATGGAGATGAGCACCACTCCCTAGAGTCGGGAACAACTAGCACATATGTGCAAGGGGAACTTTTACCTT
This sequence comes from Arizona elegans, assembly GCA_022577455.1. Taxonomy (NCBI): domain Eukaryota; kingdom Metazoa; phylum Chordata; class Lepidosauria; order Squamata; family Colubridae; genus Arizona; species Arizona elegans. Next base: position 18,406,797 of record JAKOOJ010000007.1, read on the forward strand.
TATCTTATAATGTTTTAAATCTATTTGTTTAGATTTTGGGTGAAACTGCTCAAAGGGAGGAGGAGAAGGAGGAGGAGAAATAACATTATACTATATCAAAATTATATTTCTTAAGAGTTGTGTGTGTGTGTGTGTGTGAGAGAGAGAGAGAGAGAGAGAGAGAGAGAGACAGAGAGAGAGAGACAGAGAATGGAAACAAAAGGCATAATATTGTAGGAAGTACTAGCTTTATTTTTCAAAGAATTCTATGTATCATCTTAAAACCGAGTGACCAAATGCTGGATGGAAACATGACCTATCAAGAGCAACATTTGCTCTTATTTAAAATGGCAGGTCACATCAGAAATTCTATGGCTAGAGTTAAAAGTTAAAATGTTAAATGTTAAAAAAATCTATTTCTGCATTGTTGCCAAGAAACCTGAATGGATGTGTCCCTTTAGTCACGGAGAGCTAAGACTGAGTGGAAAGAGTTAAGTTCTTTACTTAGCATTTAAGAATGAGAATCATGAGCAGTATTTTGCAAACTGGACTTCTCTTTGAAGAATTGTATCTGGGTTGTTATCTTTCTGAACAGTTTAGAGGCTTAAGCAGGGATAATACAGGCAAAATACTTTATTTCAGACTTCAGGTAACAAATGTAGCTTGTAACTGTTTACATCGTCTACAATAAACCATCCCTTTACCTAAGAAACCATCCTGCTATTAAAAAAAAACATGATTGGCTGATGTATTTGCAAATATGAACTATATTCATGCCCCTGTTTGTGCCAAAGCAATATTTTCACAACCTTTGGTTCTGAAGTTCTGCAGAACATTATTACATGATGTTCTATCTAGAGCTAATCTGTATGGAGCAGTGGTGGGTTTCAACCAGTGTTACCACCAGTTCGCATCATGCATGTGCTTTGCATGCGTGCGGACACTTCGCTCACATGCACACCAAACTTGCGCTCTGTGAGAACTGGTTCACTCTCAGCTCACCATCGTCGCTACCCGGCTCGGCCGAACTGGACCGAACTGGTAGAAACCCACCACTGGTATGCAGGCCTGACATTTATTTAGAACTTCAAATTAAAATACAAACGTGAGAAGAAAATCTAACACACTGAAGATCCTTGGTAAAGATAGGCAGCTAGGTTGTAAATAAAGCAGTCATAAATAATACATTTTATTTGTACTCTATTTTGTCATGTAAGATGAGAGATTATACACATATGATGTATAAACCAAAGCACCTATTTTGCAAGATTGCAGGACAAGGTTCTAAACAATGCAAAATGTTTATTGTATTGTGCAAGCATTTCTGTTTTTGTCACCATCCTGTGTCAAACGCAGGAGGAAAAGGGTGTAGGAGAAAGGCAGGAGGACAGGAAAGGCCCTGAGAAATAAGTAGTGTTTTCAATTTTACATGATTAATTTATTAAATTCAAATTTAATTCAAATCCCATCACTACTGGTTCGCTTGTGGGTGCGCGCACACTCATGCACGTGCAACACTTCTGCGCCTGTGCAGAAATGTCCGGGTGGGTGGGCAGAGCGAACCGGTAGCAATCTACCATTGCTTTGTATCTGAAATAGACTTGGGAGAACTTACCTATCTCTAGCCAGTGCTGACTGTTCAGCAACAGGTAAAGGCATTCCTTTTGGTACAAATTTATTGAAATCAGTGAAATGGAGCAATGCTACTGCAACAACAGAAATAATAGAAAATTGGGAAGTACAAAGACCTGTAAATAAAAGTAGAATGATTGTGGCAAAAGAAAACAAAGGTAGTACCAATCGTGATAGGTGACTTGGATGCAATTCCAGAACCTCTGGAACACGACCTGAATGCCATCAGCATTTATAGAATCACCATCAGTCAATTGCAAAAGGCAGCTTTCATTCAAACAGCTTACATTCTCTGAAATACCTTTAATACCATCAAACAACAACATCCTCCTATGGCAGGTTTCATTGGGAAGGACTCTATAAATGGATAAAATCCAGACTAAACATCTAATTAACTATGCAAGCAATCATAGGAAACATATCCACAGTCTGCTACAGAAGCATTTCAACACACCATACTTGAACAAGGTCTACTTTGATATTTTGGCATGAAAATTACTCTCTGAAATTGTGAAAAGTTAGCATAAAAGCAGATATTTCACTAAATCAGTTTCAATTTTGGTCACTACTGGTTCACTTCTGTGCATATGCAGAGACGTCTGGGCGGGTGGGCGGAGCCTCCTGCCGCCACTACCAGTTTGCCCAATCCGGGGCGAATATATCCAACATACCTCCCTTTTCCTAGTTAAAGTGAGTTATTCTCATAGACTAACCATGCAGTATTCTTTTTTAAAAATGTCTTCCTTTTTAATTCTCATGTTTTCAATTTTATTTTATTCTTTTAATATAACAAGGGGAAGAGACAAATAGAAAAAGGATTGGGCAAGGGAAATAGCATCAGAGGAAAAAATGGCAAAATAAAGATGCATTATATTATATTTTAAAAATTATTATACATCATTAAAATTAATAATTATATAATTAACTCACTTGAAATAATATTGGTAATTCTTTCCATTATGTAGACAGCCAGTTTATCAGCAGAAAACAGACACTGAGAATCCAGGATTGCACATGTCAGATGACTTTATTTGAATTTATTTGAAGATCCTTGCAAATAATTTCCACCATATCAATATATTCCTTAATTATTTATAAAGTTGTTATATACTTATAGTCATCCAAAACATATCCATTTTTAGTAATAAATCTGGACTTTTAGATGCTGATAATGCAATCTGGACTGAACTACAAAACCAGGAATTTTTTAAATTAACTATATTGCCATTTCACAATCCCATGGAATGCAAATTCTTCTTTTTTAAAAAATATTTTATTGATTAAAAGTTACGAACAAACATAGATAGAACAATACAACATACAAAACAAACATAAATCAAGTCTTATGACCTTCTTTTTAAAGTTATCACATCGTTAGACTGTTTTTCTATCCTTATCTATATATCTATAAATTTACATATAAAACGATATGGTAGACTCCATATTTAATTTGTTATATTCCTTAGTTGGTACTCGATTTTTGTCTCTAGGTTGACCCCTCTTTTGTATCCCTATGTTTATATTCTCTTCTTTTTCTCCAACCAGTTATACCGTTTTTGCCATACTAAATAATAGTCTGTGTCATCTTTTTCTTGTAATTCTTTTGTAAATCTATCCATTTCTTCACATTCTGTAATTTTGGTGATAATTTTGTTTTCTGTTGGTATGTCTTCATGTTTCCAGTTTTGAGCAAAGAGTAAGCATGTTGCAGTTAGTATATGGATAATTAGATATTTTATTTCTTTCTCGTAATGGCCTGTAATTATTCCAAGTAGAAAGATTTCCAGTTTCATTTCCAATTTCTGGTTTGTGATTTCTTCTATTTGTGTCCTTATTTCCTGCCAATATTGTTTCACCTTTTGACATGACCACCACCACATATGATAGTAAGTTCCTTTCTGTGATTTACACTTCTAACACACTGGGGAGGTATTTGGAAACATTTTTGCTAGGCACGCCAGGGGAAGGTGCCATCGATAGAACATTTTATTCAAATTTTCTTTGTAGGGTATAGACATTGTTAGCTTATAATTTGCATTCCATAATTTTTCCCATTTGTCCAATTCGATGCTATACCCAAATTATCATATTTTCTTTGACCACTTCTTCTTCTAATTTATATCTTAATAAGTAATTATATATTTTAGTTATCATTTTCTCATCCGTTCCTTGTAAAATTTTGTCTAATTCATATGGCTCTTTTTGGAATCCGAATTGTGCCAGATCTGTTTTGTATCTGGATTCTATCTGTAAATATGACCACCAGCCAATGTCTATACCCTGTTCTTTCAATTCTTGTCTTGATTGTAATTCTCCTCTGCTGTTCAATAGTTCTTTGTAGATTCTCATTTTCTCCATATCCATGGCGTTAGGATAAATCAGCGCCTCCATGGTCGATAACCATCCTGGAATTTTATTATAATGTATTTTTCTAATCTCTTGCCATGTTCTATGTAGTGCTCCTCTAATAATGTGTTGTTGAAAATATCCGTGATGTTTATCTTTTCCCTCCCACAAAAATGCATGCCAACCTCTTTGCAGATCAAAACCCTCTAAAGTTAATGTTCTTTTATTTTCATGGTCTATCCAATCTCTTATCCAATTCAAAGATGCCGCTTTGTAGTACAATTCCCAATCAGGTAATCCTAAACCTCCTTTCTCTCGTGTATCTTGAATGCAAATTCTTGCTGTAACAAATTATTAGAAAAGATGGAATGTAGTGTATTAATTTCTTTCTCATTCATTATAAAGCAAACAAAGAAATCCTATTATTTTTCAAACTCTTATCCTAGAACGTGAGTTTATCTGTGAGTAAGGTTGAAATTTTATTTCCATAGCAGTATCTTCCAATTGTATATTACTAGTCTTTTAACATAGGAAATACAGTAAAGCTATGGCTAAAAGTAGAACCAAGCTCCAACCATGAGATCAGAGCATTTATGTAATAATTTACATATTATGATCATAATGTTTTTTTTATTAATTTATAACTGTATTCCATATAGAATTACATCAAAGCGTAGTGATAAAAACAGAAAATTGGAAATGTTAAAACCCCCATAGTTATATGATAGCCATAAACTACATAAAGAAATTATAGGATTTGTCCACAATTAACTCTTAATATTGTACCAGTCTGCTTGAAACAAATTTAAGCAATATACCCAATAATACCTCTATTATCTCAATCTTGAAAAGATGCTCATTTTTTACATTATTCCTTGACCTTAAACTCATTGCAATTGCCAACCATGCATTTTTGTTAATTTCAATCTGAGATTTTTTTTAAGAGATGATTTAACCACAAAATAATTTTAAATAATTACATAACAATTGAACCCTGATTATTACAAATTGCCATATAAATATAATTATAATTTAGTGATTATATCATTAAATTTTGACTTAGAAATTACTAATAAGATGCAGTCTATAACTGGGTTATGATTACAGTTTCAAGCCAATTTTACTTGATCAAAGATAGAAACAGCAAATATTTCAGTCACTTTTACATACCAACAATGTCAATTTTAGCTGGAGAGACTCATATGAAAATTTTATTCAAAGGAACTTGAAGTCAGCTGTTTGCAGATTTTACCACAGCCCTGTAATACTTGGCAATATTATATATAACAAAGGATATCTTATCTGAGAGAGGCAAATGAATGGAATAACAGAATTCAGAATTGGAAGAAACCTTGGAGGTTTTCAAGTCCAACCTCCTACTCAAGCAGGAAACTCTATACCTGTGATGGCGAACTTATGGCATGAGTGCCCAAAGTGGCACACGCAGACATGTTGCCCGGCACGTGCAGCCTTTCCTGTTTGACTTCCAAGTTTCTGGCACACATGCGCATGCGACAATCAGCTGTCATTCATGCATGCAGCAGTGCCGAAAACCAGTGTGCACATGCACGCCAGCCGGCTGATTGTCAGGTGAACATCAGGGGTGGGTTCTATTTACCTTTACTACCGGTTCGCAGTGGGCAGCGCGTGCACTCTTCTGCACAAACGCAGAAGCATTTTGATGACGTCAGTGTTGGTGGGCAGAACCTCCCGCTGGTTTTACTAATGGTTCTATAGAACCAGTGCGAACCAGGGGCAACCCACCACTGGTGCACATGTGTGCCAGAACCCAGAAGTTCAGCTTTTCCAGAGCGTGATCCCTTTGCGTGTGTGGCAGTGCTGAAAAGTGGCCTGCGTGTGCACATCAGCCAGCTGATCATCAGGTGCGCATGCACGCTAGAACCCAGAAGTTTGGTTTTCCCACCGTGCGGCACTCAGTGCTGAAAAGGCTCTCCATCGCTGCCCTATACCATTTCAGATGAATGGTTGTCCAATCTCTTCTTAAAAACCCAGTGTGGAACACCTAACACTTAACTAAGATATGATATGACAAGGGAAAAATAAGCTTCTTAACTGTTATTGTATAAAGAATAATGGAACAAAACATGAAGGATGGATTCAACCCAAGAACCAGGTCAATCAAGCTATAGAGTTTATTAAATTTCCTCTATAAAACTGCTAAATATAAGATGTTAAACCTGGCTCTATAGAAAAATCTTGGTTGGACGCTGCAGGTTGATATTATTACTATTATGGTTGGTTGCATAATCAGCCAGATGTTTATACTTTATTTTGTCCACCTATGAACTTCTTTCCAAGCACCTGGGATATGCAAATGTTGTTTAATAATATTAAAGATATTGCTACAGGATGTAAGATGTTTCAAGTAAAGCTGTCTTTTGCAATTGACTCAAAGTAATTTTGTCAATGCCAATGATGTTCAAATGTTTATTATTATTAATCTTAAAATACAAGATAAATATATGTTATTGTAAAATTTAGCTGATTATTTTAATTCTATTACAGGGCTAGTTCTAACGAAAAGGTTAATATAAATAGCTTTCAACACAGCAGGCTTCAAATTGAAGGTTATCCTTTCTTGCTTCTTTCTTGCTAGCAGAAAAAATTTAACCTGCCAAGATAGTTTAAGTCTCTTCTCATTTCAGAGACATCTATGTAACCATTCACTTACCCATATGTCTTATTGTTATCAGATCAAATGCAATCAACTGCTGGGCATCAGAAAAGACTTAAAAATTGCTCTATGATAACCAGAATTCTACAGCTCAGATCTATAGTCCTAATGAACACAGTCCTAATCATATCCATGGGGCCTATAGTGCATATATGTATAGACTGCTATATATAAACAAGAAGCAAGCCCACACTCACTAGGACTGATGATGTATCTAATCAGGTAATAAAACTTCTGCAAGCAAACAAATAAACTCAGAGATTACCAAGGAGTCCAGAGTTTGACTCTGCACTAGTTGACGACCTGGGTTTGCCCCTGTCATTTTCTTGGTAAGATATGAGAAGAGTTTCACCACTGCCTTCTGAGTGATTGTTAGAGGAGGCTCTGGGTAAAGCCTGTGTCAGTAATCCAAAACAGAATTATAGAAATTGCATATTAATAAAAACAAATTCTGCCAATGTAACCTAGTTGAGCTGAAACTAGAACTTAGCTGAGCTGAAAATAGAAACTCACAAACTTCCAGCATCTAGCCTAGTGCCTTAACCATTAGACAACTCTGGCTCTCCTCCAGTAAATATTTGGCCAATAAAACATTGAAAATTAATTCCAATTTTAAGTGCTTTATTGATAACCTGAGTATTACCTTATGATTTTGGAGTTGCCATAGGCAAGGGGGATGGGAAACTGATGGAGCAGCAAGGCAGGCAAAGACAGGAGCACATTCCAGATATATCTTTCTCAAGGCTGTCTCCCAGCAGCCACAGCGGCCAGAGGGAAGTGATCTCTACAACCCGCGAAATTGCTCCATTGGCGAATATGATTGATGACACACCCTGGGGGGAAGGGGGGAAACAGGGTCATGATTGGGGTGTAAATTACGTACGGTCTTCATTTGAGAATGTGCCGACATGAAGCTCCTAATAAATAACTGGATTTCTTTTGAAGCTTGGCTCGAGGCTCATGATTTAATTAGGGCATCCATCAGAACCCTTACATAGATACATTCACAGACACACACACACACACACACACACACACACACACACACACATACAGGTGAAACTCAAAAAATTAGAATATTGTGCAAAAGTTCATTTATTTCAGTAATGCAATTTAAAAGGTGAAACTAATATATGAGATAGACACATTACATGCAAAGCGAGATAGTTCAAGCCTTGATTTGTCATACTTTTGATGATTATGGCTTACAGCTCATGAAAACCCCAAATTCACAATCTCAGAAAATTAGAATATTACATGAAATCAATAAAACAAGGATTGTACATAGAACAATATCGGACCTCTGAAAAGTATAAGCATGCATATGTACTCAGTACTTGGTTTGGGCCCCTTTTGCATCAATTACCACCTCAATGCGGTGTGGCATGGATGCTATCAGCCTGTGGCACTGCTGAGGTGTTATGGAAGACCAGGATGCTTCAATAGCGGCCTTCAGCTCTTCTGCATTGTTCGGTCTCATGTCTCTCATCTTTCTCTTGGCAATGCCCCATAGATTCTCTATGGGTTCAGGTCAGGCGAGTTTGCTGGCCAATCAAGCACAGAAATCCCATGGTCATTGAACCAGATTTTGGTACTTTTGGCAGTGTGGGCAGATGCTAAGCCCTGCTGGAAAATGAAGTCAGCATCCCCATAAAGCTCGTCTGAAGATGGAAGCATGAAGTGGTCCAAAATCTCCTGGTAGACGGCTGCGTTGACCCTGGACTTAATGAAGCACAGTGGACCAACACCAGCAGATGACATGGCTCCCCAAATCAACACAGAATGTGGAAACGTCACACTGGACTTCAAGCATCTTGCAGTGTGTGCCTCTCCCTTCTTCCTCCGACTCTGGGTCCTTGGTTTCCAAATGAGATGCAAAAGTTGCTCTCATCAGAAAAGAGAACTTTGGACCACTGAGCAACAGACCAGTTCTTGTTTTCTTTAGCCCAGGTAAGACGCTTCTGACATTGATTGTTGTTCAGGAGTGGCTTGACAAGAGGAATACAACATTTGAAGCCCATGTCCAGGATCCGTCTGTGTGTGGTGGCTCTTGATGCACTGACTCCAGCCTCAGTCCACTCCTTGTGAAAGTTCCCAACACTTTTGAATGGCCTTTTCCTGACAATCCTCTCCAGGCTGTGGTCATCCCTGCTACTTGTGCACCTTTTTCTTCCACATTTTTCCTTTCCACATAACTTTCTATTAATGTGCTTTGATACAGCACTTTGGGAACATTCAACTTCTTTTGCAATTACCTTTTGAGGCTTTTCCTCCTTAGAGAGGGTATCAATGATGGTTTTCTGCACAACTGTCAGGTCAGCAGTCTTTCCCATGATTGTGATTCCTACTGAACCAGACTGAGAGACCATTTAAAGGCTCAGGAACCCTTTGCAGGTGTTATGGCTTACTTAACTGATTAGGGTGGGACACTTTGAGCCTGGAATATTGAACCTTTTCACAATATTCTAATTTTCTGAGATTGTGAATTTGGGGTTTTCATGAGCTGTAACCCATAACCATCAAAAGTATGACAAATCAAGGCTTGAACTATCTCACTTTGCATGTAATGAGTCTATCTCATATATTAGTTTCACCTTTTAAGTTGCATTACTGAAATAAATGAACTTTTGCACGATATTCTAATTTTTTGAGTTTCACCTGTATATACACACACAATAAACAATTATAGGTCCCTTAGTTAGCTATCATCAATATAGAAAGGAGTGTTATTTATTTATTTATTTATTTATTTATTTATTTATTTATTTATTTATTTATTTATTTATTTATTTTTATATGCCGCCCTTGTCCGGAGACTCAGGGTGGCTTACAATGCATTAAGCAATAGCCTTCATACTTTTGTATATATTTTATACAAAGTCAGCTTATTGCCCCCACAAACCGGGTCCTCATTTTACCCACCATAGAAAGGATGGAAGGCTGAGTCAACCTTGAGCCTGGTGAGAATTGAACTCGCAGTAATTGCAGGCAGCTGGATGTTAAATGCTGCCTTAGTAGGAGGCATTAGCCTCCTACGCCACTCAGGCTCCTAATAATTAATAAATAATAATTTAAATTAATTAATTATTAAATTATTAATTTAATTAATAATTAATTGTTATCCTCAATTTCTAATCCATAAATCATTTCTTCCTTCTGTTCCCCTTTGAGTTTATTTCCTTTATCATTGTATAGAATAGAATAGAATAGAATAGAATAGAATAGAATAGAATAGAATAGAATAGAATAGAATTCTTTACTAGCCAAGTGTGATTGGACACACAAGGAATTTTTCTTGGTGCATATGCTCTCAGTGTATATAAAAGAAAAGATACATTCGTCAAGAATCTTTTGCCTTTTGTTCTTTTGTCTTGTGCTATATTTATATTTCTGTATTGTATTTTGTGTTTTAGTGTTTTAACAATTGTAAACCGCTCACATCCACTGGGAGTCAAGTGGTATATAAATTAAATTATACATATATGTATACATAATTTAGCTTTGCATATATCTATCTTTGCATTTCAATAATAATTTAGAAGCTACATGCTCTAGATATGTTATGAAATGAAATTATGTGATAATGAGACAGTAAAATTGCTTTGGTAATTTTATAACAAGTGAAGTGGCAGGTTCCCTTGAGTTCTTTTATTCTGAATTTTTACATAATTTAAAATTAAGAAGGCTATTTAAAGAAAAGTAGAAAGACACAATGTTTCTACAAAGTAACCTTTCTTTGATTAAGCGGGACAATAACTATGCAATCAACTTGTAAAATTAAATAATTTTTGATAGTAACATCTACATGTCCCTAGAGAAATAAGAACAATTGTCAAGAAAGTGACAGTCGTCTCAGGGGGGTGAGAATTACAAGGCACTTTTTCATCTGACTGAATGGTTACATTCCCTGGATTACCATTAATTTTTATGTCAATTTGATTATTCAGTATCTATCAGTACACTCTAGTCCCCAGCTAGTTAAAAGACTTATGGTACGGTAGGTCTTATGTGATCTATCCTACAACAACAAAAAAGCTGAAAAGCTGAGGAATAACTGCCAGGAGGCTTTTACTGTAGTCTTTCTGAACTTGCTGCTTAAAATTTTCTCCTTATTTTGCTTAATTTTATGTTTGAATTTATTTGGCTGACCTTTCTAGTCAGGGCAGTACAAAATCTTGTGAATTTCCCCCTCCCTTACGTTATCCGTTTGTTATGGATAAAAGGTAGCTGATACTCCTGCTCCACAACCTTTGCCTTTTTTCTCTCACTTAATTTTAAACATTTAGAACTTTTTATGTTTTAACTAATCTTTTGGGGTAAGATGATTTTGAATGGTCAAATCACTAAACCTTCATTTTTACAACACATTTTGGAGTTGAAGGATTTCTGACTGTTAAGTTAGTAAGGACGGATTGTTCTATGTGTTCGGGAGAAAGTGATAAAAAGAGAACCTATCTCTATATAAAAATGGATGTGTATGTGTATGTTCCAGCATAACTCTGGAACGCCTTGAGCAATTTCAACCAAACTTGGTATACAGATGACTTACTCTCTGGAAAGAAATACTATGGGGGTAAGACAACCCTAACACCCCTCTGAGTGTGTGTTCTGCTCAGGGTGTGTGTTATGTTAAGATACAGCCTGTTATGTCTTAAAATGCCTTCTACTGTACTGCCTTAAAATGGCTTCTGTTGTATAGCACAGTGGAGTTGCCATAGTAATGGTGCACTTTCCCAGCCCCATCATAGCTGGCCAGGGATCGCAAGAGGAGAAGGAGGGGCAGGAGGAGGAGGGCTGCCGGAGCCTTAGTGCAGGAATGAAGCGGCTCTATACTTGCCTTCGTGCCACATTTGTGCTCAAGGCAGCCTTTGCCTCCTGCCACTTCAGGCTGGAGCTCACGCCCATCGTACTCGGCCTAAGAGCTGCAGGCGGTGGGGATGGCAAGGCGATAGCCAGAGCCTTAGTGCAGGATCGAAGCAACCCTGTACTTGCCTTCGCACCACATTTGCGCTCAAGGCAGCCCTCCCACCACTTCAGGCTCAGAGCTGTAAGCTGTGTCCTGTTGCTAGGGGTGAGTGGGGCAGGATTGCATTGTTGCTCCATGTCATAATGAGCTCCAGGAGGAGGAGGGGATCCTATCAAGAGTGCCTCATGGCATGCCTGATGCCTCATATCAGAATCAGAGAAGGGGGAGAGAGGTACAGAGAGAGACACACACACACACACACAGAGAGATACAGAGGGGAGAGAGAGAGTGATACAGAGAGAGAGAGACACACACACACAGAGAGAGATACAGAGGGGAGAGAGAGAGTGATACAGAGAGGGGGAAAATAGAGGACACACACACACACACACAGAAAGAGAGAGAGATACAGAGAGAAGGGGGAGATAGAGAGTGGGAGAGAGAGACACACACACAGAGAGATACAGAGAGGGGAGAAAGGGAGGGAGAAAGAGATACAAAGAGAGGGGGAGATAGAGTGGGGAGAGATACAGAGACACATAGAGGGATACATGGGGGGAGAGAAGAGGGGAGAGAGACACACACAGAGGGATACAGAGAGAGAGATACACACAGAGAGGGGTGAGCTGGCAATAAATAAATACCCGGGCAATGCCAGGTTATCAGCTAGTGATAAATAAAAAAGTTGGGTTAGGGGGAATCCTGGGCCAAGGAGATGTTAGGTGATAGATTGCTCCTTTAATCACTGAGGACATCTGGCACAGTTTTATTGTCCATGGCTCTTTTATAGGTAGTTTAGCGACTACGTCATTGAGTGACCATTCACAATTATGATGTTGATGAAAAGATAACTTTGCAACCAACCCTCATATTTATGATCTTCACCTCTGTAAAGCAAAGGAAAGCTGAAGTGAAGTAGTCACAATTTCATGTGGCAACCAATTTGTTAAATGAGCAAGTTGCTGTTGCTAATTGTGGTTGATAAATGTACCTGTAAATATGATGGAGAGGAGGAAATCCTCTTTCTTTCTTTCTTTCTTTCTTTCTTTCTTTCTTTCTTTCTTTCTTTCTTTCTTTCTTTCCTTCCTTCCTTCCTTCCTTCCTTCCTTCCTTCCTTCCTTCCTTCCTTCCTTCCTTCCTTCCTTCCTTCCTTCCTTCCTTCTCTCTCTCTCTCTCTTTCTCAAACTCAACACCCATAGAATTGTCATCAGTTTTAATTTTTCTCCTCTTCAGAACAGACTGCAATTCTCCTGATATGATGGAAGATTCTGTCAATCGTTGTAAATAACTTTTTAGAGTTGAATTCTTTGAAGTATTCTTTTTCTTGATTGTTTTAATAGCTGGAGAACAATAATTTTCTAATTTAGATTTTATATTGTTTGAAATGCTGCTCTGTTTCTAGGATTTCACATTGATAACTTTATTTATCAGTGAACTGGATAGAGTAGAGTGTTCAGTTTTATCGCCAACACATAGTCTCAAATTAGAATCCTTTCATCCCGCTTAATTGTTGATAATTTTTGCTTTGGCATTCTTTTTACAAAAGCTCTTATCATTTTATCAGCTCTCTTTTCATTTCAATTCATTTTATCTCTTCCAGTTGAACACATAATAGAGACAAACAGATTTTGTTCTCCATTTTTAAATATACCTTTTGGAGTTTTGAGGACTGTACATTGATATAGATGTTTTTCCCTTTCTATTTTACCCACCTGTGTAATTTTTTTCCCATCTATCTTGTGGCTCCATTTAACTGCTAATTAAAAAGTAAATAGTAAAAAAACAAAAAAAACACCTTTCTATCCATAAACTACCTTGGCACTCAACATTGATGATACAAATTAGTAATAATGACAGGTGAGGCCTCCACCTTACCATTCTCTCAATATGGCTTCATTTGCTCTATTTTTATTTTATATTCTGGTCGAAATACATTCCTCTTTTATGAGGAATTGCTTGCTTACAAAGCTGAAAGGCTTGATCGTGTGTAAGTTTTTTTATTCTCAGAGTGAGAGCATTGTACAAATATAATTGCATTTTTAAGTGCATTTGGAAATGTAGGAATATATTGGCACTATTCCTTTGTTGTAAATGGACATCATTGTATCTTTTTAGAACAATGTGGGTAAGTGGCTAATTGGAGATGTGGTGCTTAGAGTGGAAACAATCACATGTATTATGTAGGTATGTTATTAATTTTGTTCAGGAGACTGGTTTTCTGCTGCCTTAGATATAGATATGAATCTATCAGTAGTTTAGAAATCAACAGGAAAAAAATGATAATGGATATTGCATATTTTTATGATTGCGGAAAAACGATTCTACCAAGCATGGAAGAGAATTTATTTTCCATTAGTTATATAATAGTCTAAAGAATTGACACCTTTTTCTATATAAGAATGAGCATTTTGCCACCAGGAGTTCTAGCTGCACTTAGATTGCATGCATTAATTCACTTGTATTTCCTTTTCCTCACAATTGCTAAATAAACAATTAAAATTAGTTATGAATTGGGTATCTTAGCTATATACAATTTCTCCCCCAGATTTTTGTTATAATATCTGCCTACTGATGAAATTTTATTCAGTAATGGTCAAGATTCATCAACTTCCTTTATTCCTTGTACAGTCCTAAATTTTTTCATCATAGTTGGAGAATTCTCTGGAGCAGAGAGGATTCTAACCAGCATTTGGGAAATTCCAGGCATCTGGATGGAAATCTACTAATATAATGTTGGTGTAATCCACAGACTGTACAAATTCTCTTTCTCTGCCACACCATTTCTTCAAAATGATCTGCGTAGGCTATAAATATAAGAAAAGTTGTATATAAAAGAAAATCACACAAACAATTCAGAGCTCACTGCATTCTACTTCAAGAAGTGATTGTTGTAATTGTAATCTTTAGTTATATGAACACTAGATTCAGAATCTGATATAAACTGATATATTATTTAATATAATATTTCTTATATAGTCACAGTGAGATTTGCAAGAGAGAAGTACAAATACTCAAATTGACTAATAAGAGTTGAACAGAAAGCTGACTGGCTGATAGACTGTTGAATGCGGGTGGAAGAAACGTAAAACAAAGCACTGGAAAATGGAATATTTGGAGCAACATTTATTTTCCAATACATTGGAAAAGTGACTAAAAGCATTTATTTGCAACTCAGCCTACTCTTTTTAACATAAACTCTTATTATTCACATTTCTCTGGGTCCATGAAAAGGTGAAATGATTTAATGCCTAGACTACACTGAATACTTCACTATAGACATATAAAATAGCAATAGAATCACCCAACATGATTGAAGATACCTGTTGCTGAACTGGGATACAATTTGAACTGTACATGCTGACTTGACAAAGTGGCCCCTTATACACCAGTACTAGCCTTTTTGAAATGGTTGATTGACCAGGAGTGGGCAAATGTGGCCCTTTTACAACCTGTGGACTTCAACTCCCAGAATTCCTGAGACAGCTTGGAGTTGAAGTCCACAGGTTGTAAAAGGGCCACATTTATCCACCCCTGGAAACAATCAATAAATTTAAAAACAGTACAAAACTTTTAGGTTATGTCCATCAAATTAATGGTCACTGGTCAATATTTGATATTTGCTTCCAGGCACATTCTTAATAACAAAGGGATTCATTTAGCAGTGTGATTGATTGACTATATATTTTCAGAAGAATAACATATATTTCAGGATTCTTTTGCTTTTCTCTTTTAGTGGCCAGAGTGATGTAATTCTATTGCAGCAATAAGTTAAGATTATTAGGTAAGAATTTTCTTATCTTTCATAGGGAGTGCTGGGACACCTGTCATTTTCAATGAAAATGGAGATGCACCTGGCCGTTATGATATCTTCCAGTATCAAATAACCAACAGAACTGCAGAATATAAAATCATTGGCCACTGGACGAATCAACTTCATCTAAATGTAAGTTTGTACATTTGTTTAATGATGTAATTTCATAAATATGGCTTAACTTAAAGAAAAGCAATGTTTTTTTTAAATATATTTGTTTCTTAGGGCTTCTACATTTATTTAAAACGAGTTTCAGTATTTACTAATTTATTGATTTAGTACTTAGAAGGAGTAAGTAATGCAACTCAGAAGATGCAATTGATGAAGAGAAAGAGCCTAGAAGCCTGTTCCAGAGAACAATACATTTTCTTGGAAGACTGTGGGAATTCTCCAGTTTACTGGCATGCTGTAGCATCTTTCAATCATTTGCTATAGGTAGAACAGCCTTCCTGAAAAGTCACACCTCCATGACTACTAATTCTAATTACATTCTTAATTCATTCAGACCAGTGTTGGACCAGCCAATTAATTGCCATGAAAGGATTGCACATACACGAATATGTTCTTCTATATGCTAATATTCCATCACAAATGCTCAATGACAAACCAACTGATGTTTTAATAAAAACAACAAATTAGGAAATATAATTTAAACAGTGCTTTTTGATTGGCCGAACAGATTCATACAGTGCTGTTTATATTGTAACAGGCCAATGATAAGAATAACAAAAGAACAATAATTTACAAATGATTACTCTTCTGAGGCTACTTTGTCATAATTATTACCATGCTACCAACAGTAATACATAAAATAGGTTCCTCTATCCAACCACTAGACCACTTTATCATATTTGCTGTTAATTTTCTACTCTTTTCGGGCAAGAGGCTATCCAGTTATTACTTTAATTCAAGCAAAAATATGCAGTATTTGGCTAAGAAGTTTCTCATTCTGCCTACAGTGTAAAAATAAAAATATAAATCTTTGATGCAGAAAAATGTAAGAGTAAAATGATAGAAGCCCTGTACAGTTTTTGGTTACATTATCAACATGAAGGCATGGCAGATGAAATGTCTTCAATATTTTCCAGTAATGTTATGGTTCCCGGTCAATTACTATTCCTATCAATAGTAATTTCAAGTACAATTATATATGAATTATGTGGAACTTTGAAAAAAATGTGTATATTGGGAGGGATGGACTAATAATATTTTAAAAAGATTAAAGGAAAAATTTATGGCCCTCATGATGCTACTGAAAAACTGCCTGGCATCTTCCTTTACTTGGATGACTCTTTCTTATATTGTAAGTTGAACTTTAATTATTGTCATTTTAATAAACCTAAGCTATTATGGAGCGATTTTATCGTCTTGACTTTTCCTTTTAATATTGTTTTAAATATTATTAGCCCCTTCCCCCAACATTGGGATTGTTTTCAAAGTGCCATATAATTCCATAGATATTCTAATATTTGTCCTTGGAATTATTATTGGTAGCAAATATATTGAATTAATTGCTTACAACTTCTAAAGTTACTGCTTTTCCAACTATATGATATTCAAATCAGAGAAAATTTTAGGAATCATAGAATGGAACTTTTTGTCCAGTATTTCCCAAAAAATGTGCTCAATTGATATATTTTATTCTTCCTAATCAATTTTAATTGCCAGGAGTTTTGATATATTTGAAATAATATATCAGAAGTAATTGTCAGTAGCTTTTAAATGTGCGCTAGATATGGCATAATCTAACTAAGTCAGCGACTTTTGGTTTCCGTCCTGTGATGTGCAATGTTTAAAATTATTCTAGGAATGTTGTAGGCAAGTTGTACTAAGTAAGTGGGATTTATTCCACAATAAGTGTGTACAGAATTGGAATCTTGAGATATGAAGATTTCAGTTAATGCTAATCTTGTTCTCTACTATGAAGAAATGTTTTCATCCAAACAAAAGAATGTGTTTTTTGCCAACAAATAAAATAATTTCTTTAAAAATCTGTAATGTTGGGGAGAATTTGTGCATGCTTTGTACATCAATTCTCTCTTTTATATTAGGTTACTGTTAAATTTATATTGAGCTTCTTACCTCTTACATTAAAAATGTGTTCACTTTATCAAGAAGAATCTTAAAATAAAACCACAGCAGTTACTGGAATGGTCAGATGATCATATAATGGCATAGAATAAATCCAAGAATATCTGTAGTTAAAAAAAAAAAAAACCTGTGTATAGAGAAAACTCAACCTTCATATCTCATCTTCTTTTCTTATCGGGTTATCCAAACTGATGAACAACATTAAGCTAATATCATACATCATTTTTTAAATCAATTCTTAATACAAGAACTCATTACAGACTTTTTAAAATGAATATTGTTTTGATGTGTATTACACCAATCCAACTTTTGTATTTGATAAGAATAGAATAGAATAGAATAGAATAGAATAGAATAGAATAGAATAGAATAGAATAGAATAGAATAGATTTTTTTATTGGCCAAGTGTGATTGGACACACAAGGAATTTGTCTTGGTGCATATGCATAATAATCTTGGTGCATAATAATTCTAATAGTAGCATTTCTGTATATTATTTATTATTTGTTAGTAACAGAAGACCCACTGCAGACAATTTAGAGTGAAGAACTTTGTTTCCATGGAATCATTAAGATAGCTGAATGACATTTTGCCAGTTTCTCTCAAATTTAAATGCTATTTGACTTTCTTTCTGGCAATTATGCTGTATATTTATTCTAATCTTATTCTAATCAATTAACAGTAATAAAGCTGATACAACTGTTGTGATGGTGAAATGGAATAATTTCAGGTATACTTCCCTAAACCTTATGGAAACACAAAGATAAGGATTACAGATCATGAATATGTAATTATTATTGTTTACTGTTTGTCTATTACTGGCTATGCTACATAACTTACAATCTTATTATTTAATTAAAAGAAATAAGTACTGCATGTAGTGGGTTTACCAATATATTTGCGTAGATTCTAACTATAAAATGCAATCATATACGTTTCTTTTAGAAGTAGGTCCCACTTAACTTAATAAGATTTTCATTAGGTTAAATATTGTATCTAGGGTAGTAAGCATAATATGTTGTTATTGTTAATATGCTATTGTTTTTGTTTTCTTATTATTAAATTTACATGCTGACCATCTTGCCAGAAATTATTCTAGGCAGCTTACATTAAATAAAACAATATGCAATTTTTTTGTAAGACACAGCTAATGAAAATACTGTATCATCATATACATGGTTTCTCAATATTGTTTTCCAATACTGAATTGAAGCAGTGAATGAAAATCCTAATACTAAACCTAACTCATTTTGTACCTGGTCTCACTTGTGGCAAGTCCTATCTCAATGTTCTAGGTTCATAGCTTTAAAAATTCTGACAATTATTAACTCAGAGAAACTAATGTGTATCTACTATATAGTCAACAAAGTAATACAGTACTGTGGTGATTAAATAATAGGATTGTTTAAGCATGACTGTCAAGAATAGGTACAAATACTGCACAAACTCATAATGTGATTCCGTTTTTGTATTATGGGCAAAACCAGCATCATGTAGTTTATATAATATTGTTATATGAGAACCAAATCATTCTAAAACAAACCATGACTTGACCTGTTGTACCAACTTCCTTTTGTTTAATTTCTTGTTCTTTATCTTTTGCTATTTATTTATCATGTAATGTACAATGTAACCAGCGGTATCACAGCGGTAGGGAGATTAAGGGGAACAAATGATGATGAATATGATGATGATGATGATGATGATGATGATGATGATTCCTCAAAAATAAGATATCCCCTGATAATAAACCCAATCAGGCTTTTGAGTGATGTGCTAAAATAAGCCCTCCCCAAAAATAAGCCCTCCCAGCTGCACATGTATTTAAATACATGTGCAGCTGGTCCCTGCCATTTCTTCTGGTTAGGGTTAGGGAGACAGAGCTGGAAATCAGGTAAGATGCAAGAGGAGCCCCATCTTGCTCCACGCGCCCCAAAATAATAAGACCTCCCTGAAAATAAGGCCAAGCGCTTATTTTTGGGTTCAAAAAAATATAAGATGGGGTCATATTTTCAGGGAAACACAGTATTATTATTATTATTATTATTATTATTATTATTATTATTATTATTATTATTATTACTCTTTTTATTGCTTCCACGATTTTTTAAAATCCTAGAGTGTAGCCCTCTCCTAGGGTTACCTCAGTGATTGAAGGGCAAACAAACAAATAAATAAAATGACAAAAGTAGCATTGTCTCATCACTTTGCAAGCTCTACCCCTTTGTACATGCATCATAACCTGTATGAGCAGGGTACCATTTTCATGGCCCAACATAGTACAATTTATTCTGAAATTCAAAACAGGACACTCTTCTGATCCTCTTAATCAGTCACATAATAAGGCTATGGAAAAATGGGGGCAAAGATGAGGTTTTGTTGTGAAAATTTTAATATTCCTATATTAAAATGTGTCAGAATACTGCAAGCCCATTAAGGACTGTAATGGTTTTCTTTTAAGATTCTCAAAACATATGATCAGTATACTTCATTGCAAATTTAACAGGCGGTGCAACTTTCAAGGAATTTTAGTACTAACGAAGAGCTAGAATTGAATGGCTTTCAATTTGTGGTTCAAAGTTGCTGTGATGTGGATCTCAGTGGTGGGAACCTCCTGGTTTAACAATCGGTTTGGTGATTGTGTCCTTTGCGCATGCACACCTGCATTTTATGCACCCACGCTGCATGCACACTTTAAGCAAATCTTCACTTCTGGGTTTCTTCGGAGGAGTAATACAGCTGATTCACATGGCAATCTGCTCTGCTGCGCAAATCAGCTGAGGAGAGAAAGATAGAAAAATAGCACAGGTGGGAGGGTGGGACCATCTGATCGTTGAGGAGAACCGGTTTGCTCCCAGCTGATGGTCAGAGCTACCGGTTCTCCTGAACCGGTCTGAACCGGTAGAATCCCACCACTGATGGATCTCCTTTTCTACACTTTCCTTGCTCTTTCCCTGCTGGACATGAAAGAAAACTCTTAACAATTTAACTTTCTAGGACAATTGGACAATTGAAATATTTATATATCCATGTATTAAATTAACAGACTATGGCTGCAAAAATACAGACAGCCTTTAGACAACAGGAAAGAGTAAGCATTTTTTGTATCTTTTTGGGTTTTATTTAGTGGTCATATAGATTTTTGCAGCTCATATATGGTAGTCCTAGAGTTATAGATATATAGAGCATATACTATAGTATATAAAGTATAGCTGTGTACTGCAGGTTATGACATTTTTAAATGATAGCATACAGACAACTGCCATACTAGAAATATTTAAGCACGTTATGAAATAGAACTCTGACTATGATCCTGGAAAGTTGCAGTGAATCATACTATGCAGTACAATAATGACTGCTTAAAAGAATGAACAAATAATCTGATTTTGCATGCTATATTTGGCATAATAGCAAAGTCTTTGCAACTTGTTTTCATGATAGGAATATTCAAAATATTCTCATGTTAAATAATACAAATATGTCTTTTTATTAGTTAAAGTGACAAAATTTAAGCATCTAATCATACTAAAGAATAAATCAATATCAGTGGATAGGTGTATTCTTGGAGAACAGCTGGATATTATAGCCAGGGCAGTGTTGAGTTTCAAAATTTTTTACTACCGGTTCTGTGGGTGTGACTTCTTGGGCGTGGCAGGGGAAGGATACTGTAAAATCTCCATTCCCTCCCCACTCCAGGGGAAGGTTACTGCAAAATCCTCATTTCCTTCCTCCTTGGACTTGAGAGGCAGAGAATAGATGGAGACGGAGCCAATCAGAATTTTTACTACCGGTTCTCCAAAACTGGTCAGAACCTGCTGAAACCTACCTCTGAGCCAGGGCATAATCCTGAATGTTCACTATCATGGGAATTTTTCTTTTCTTGGTGCTGCATCAAATATTTAGATTTATTTTACAGATAACTATTTTTTCTATGGACATTCGAGTAGTTCCTACCTCTGTTACGCTGCTTCTATTTCTATAGATATGATAGTGGCTCTCCTTTCTGGGTAGAAAATGATAAGTCTGCCTTGCAAAAACATTACAAAATCTTGAAGATATCTATGTCAGCAGATTTTGCTGACATCTGGATTTCCTTTTAGTTACAGAATTGCTTTTTGCCTTTACCCCTCAGTAATGTAAATTCTCCAGGCACACTCAGTCTTCACATTCTTTTCAAAACAGATATAGCTGTTAGGAAGATAGATATTTTTATCAAAAAAAAAATAAAAAAAATAACAGATACCATTCAGATTAAAATGAGTTTTTTTTAACTTTCTGCGAAATATGATATATTTGACACAGCAATAATTTATGCAGAACAACAGCTGACAAAAATGGAAAAAGTCTACATTTAAACAAATAATTGTGGAAATAAAGGAAAGCTGATGAAGCAAAGCATTATCTATTCCCTGGCTATTAGATGCTGTTTTGAGATCTTGCCCCAATTCTCTTGGATGTCCTAATAGTATAGCTTTATAAAATAGACAGGCAGCTATTATTATTTATATTGAATCCGTGGACATGCTTCCTTTCTGCTAGAAGTCATGCAAAGTGAGTAACAATACAGAAATCTGGTTTATGTAGTTAAAATCAATATTGACTAATTCAAAATGAAGAGAGCTGGGTAAAGCAGAAAGAGAGGAAAGAGCTACTCTGGAAGGAATGGACCTCAGAAAGTGAGGACATCTGTAAGAAAATCTGTTATAATGCTCCTATAGGTTCATATCAGGGATGGGCTCCAGGGGATTTGGGAGGGTTTGGGTAATCCTCTAGCCAAGGATCGACAGGGTTCGGTGAACCCCCAAATGCCACCCCTGGCTGGCCACACCCACCCCTGCCCTCCCACCCTTCCCATCCCAGAAGTCTCCACGTGGCCTGTCCATTATTCCAGGTAAGTGCAGGGGCCACACGGAGGGTCTGGGAGGGCAAAAAATGCCCTTTACCTGAAGTTCTGGAAGTCTGGAAACAGGCCTGGTTCCAGCCTCTGGAGGGCCTCCAGAGCCTGGGTGAAGCAGTTTTCACCCTTCCGGAGGCTCAAGGAAAGCCTCCAGAGCCTTGGGAGGGTGAAAAATGCCCTCCACCATGGTGCAGGCAGCCAACTAGGCCACGCTCACCATGGCCAGGCGCACCCAGCAATGGGGCAGCGAACCTGTTGCTAAAGGATCTGAAGCCCACCCTGGTTCATATCCACAGAAAGCCATGTTCCAGATATGGCTGGCTGGGAATTTTAAGAATAGAATAGGACAGGACAGAATAACAGAGTTAGAAGGGACCTCGGAGGTCTTCTAGTCCAACCCCCTGCTTAGGCAGGAAACTCTACACCACTTCAGACAAATGGATATCCAACAACTTAAAAACTTCCAGTGTTGGTTGAGAGTTGAAATTGAAGTTCATACATCTTAAGGGTGCTGAGGTTGAGAAACACCGATTTAGACCTTTAAAGCACAAACACAAGTCCTTTCAACTGTTCCTGAAAAATAATGAGCAACCAATGAATGGTTCAAGATAGTGGGGTAAATAATGATGGTGAAAAATGGGTAATATGATCCTGGTATTAAGCCCAATTTGGCTCCTGTCTTTTGTGTTACCTTCTTACTAAACCCTGAGAAGGACAGTTTGTAAAACAAAGCTAGAATTATCTGTTTCAAAATTGGGTTGTTTTTGCATGCATTCATACACACATTTCTTGCATCAACACTTTTTAATGGGGAAAAAAAAACCAATTTGCAAAAAAAAAAAAAAAGCATGCTTTTGCTTTCAAAATGTACAGTACCTTCGTGCATTTCTAAACGAAAGATATAAAAAAATATACATTTTAACACTAATTTTATTTTAAATTCAGTAACTTCTCTACATTCAGGGACATGTGAAAACCCAAAGGTTTGCTTAGTTGCGATTTGCATGTTAATTTTGGAGATGGTAAACTGGTCAGGTATCTTCAACGTCTCTAGATCATTAGCCGAGGAAACCTACATGGGTGCTTTTGATGTCTGGGAAGAAACAGCCCATTTTAACAAGCTATTTTTCCTTTAAAATTCTGTCCATGTTTTGTCTAAGGAAGCGGAACTTCCAAATTTGCAATGGCATGTCAATTTGCAACAAAAAAACTAGTGTGCACTATGGTCAACATTCATTTCTTAGGCACAGAGAAGTGCTGGTGACTCTAGTTCAGATGTGAGAATAAACTTGTTTAGGAAGACAGCTCAGTCATCATCCAAAGCTAAACACTTATGTAGCCAGGGTAATTCAGTTCATTTCTGCTCCATGGCTGATCTCATTTCACTGCCATAGGTATCATTATTCTTGATGCATTTTAACTTCTCTTTTTCTGACAGCAACAACAAATCATTTAATAAGTCAAACAGGGAGCTTACGTCTCAACAATTATGTTGATATTTGTAATGAATACAAAACATGTGAACAAGAATTTTTTTAAAAAATCATCTTTTATTCACTTAAGCATCACACCTGCACACTGCTCACATACATTGCTTCACAACAAATGTGTGGATTTAGCAACTTTGAATTCTCAGCCATATATTTCCAAAGGAAGAAAACTGTTAAGAACAAGCCTGCAGCACTTGGCATTCATAAATTAGGAAAACAATGTGCCTTTCTGATTAATAATGAATCTCCTTTTAGGGTTGATTCACATATCAGTGAATGTTGTAGATATATGTCTCTAGTTATCAAAATCTAGAAAGTGCCATAAATTGGGAGTATTGTTTGATTTTAAGGTTTGTTCTTCTGTTCTTCAATCTGTTCTTGTATTGGAAATATTACAGACAGCATGGGATGCAAAATAGGGATATAGATATATGATAGTTTGCAGAGGTGGTATTCATCAGGTTCTGACCAATTCTGGAGGACCGGTAGCAGAAATTTTGAGTAGTTCGGAAAACCGGTAAATACCACCTCTGACTGGCCCTGCCCCCATCTATTCTCTGTCTCCGGAGTCCCAGCTGATCGGGAGGAAATGGGGATTTTGCAGTATCCTTCCCCTGGAGTGGGGAGGGAATGCAGATTTTACAGTATACTTCCCCTGCCACACCCACCAAGCCACGCCCATAGAACCGGTAGTAAAAAAAAATTGAATCCCACCACTGATAGCTTGGTCCTGTTGTTTCCCACAAAATGGTACAGACCATTGCTTCACAAACTTGTAATACCCTCCCCACAACTCCTATGAGAGCAGCAACTTAATATGCTGCCTTAGCCAATTTACTCCAGAGAAAGTTCTCTGACACTGAGTCACAACTCTGGAATTGGCTGATGGCTGCAGGATGTATATTTTTAGTTTTATTTTTGTATGAACTTTTTATGTGGATGTTATTGGTTTTTTTTTTAATTTATAAACCATCCAGAGTCACTTAGACAGTAAGATAGACAATCTATAAATTTGATTTCTAAATAATAAAATCCATGGGGAGAAAATAAGGTCGTTGTCATAGGTTTCTTGACTCCACCTTATCAGAATTATCCAGAAAACAATGTGGTTAGATAGGAATCTTTGTTGCATTCTAGACTGATTGCAGTTTTAGTCCAGTGCTTCTTTTCCCCACCTTTCTCCCAGCTTAATGGGCACCTGGCTTTGGGCTTCTTAGACATGGTTTAAGGTGGCAGCAGTTGGTTGATATGATCTGCATTCATCCATGCATGCATAGGATCAGCTTCCTTGAAAAGCCATGCTACTACATTACCAAGAGCTATATTGTTTAGTATTCTACAGAAATTTTTTTAGACTATAATGAAAGGAAGATTATGCAATTTCCTTCCATTTTCTTTATAAGTCTGCCAGGTCAGGAAACAGAGAAAGGATTTCACAAATGCTATTTTACTGTTGTTGAATATAACAACAGAATCTTGAAAGCCTGCCAAGAGTATTCTCAGCCAGCATTAAGACAAGGTTATTTTGGATTTTTTTTTTCATGCCTTCTCATTTTCCAGGACTGAATTATCATTTATTTTCTTTTAAAACTTCTTACATCCTTTAATCAAGGTTGCTTCTGTATTCCTGTTGCTGCAGTGGTATTAATGCAGTGGTGAAATTCAATTTTTTTTTACTACTGGTTCTGTGGGCATGGCTTGGTGGGTGTGGTGTGGCTTGGTGGGTATGGCTTGGTGGGCATGGCAGGGGAAGGGTACTGCAAAATCTCCATTCCCACCCCACTCCAGGGGAAGGATACTGCAAAATCCCCATTCCCTCCCCACTCCTGGGAGGATATTGCAAAATCTTCATTCCCACCCCCAGTCAGAGGCGGTATTTGCTGGTTCTCTGAACTACTCAAAATTTCCGCTACCAGTTCTCCAGAACCAGCCAGCCACATATTCATTCCTATTCCACATATTCATTGATATTCATTCCAGCCAGCCACAAAGATGACATTCTGCTGAAACATTGCCAAAGTGCTCTCAATCTTACACGGGAGAAGACCCGAATACACTTGCATACCTGTACCCATGAAAATCTACGGGACCGGATCGCGCAATCTGGTAGCGATGGTGGCAGCGATTTCAGAGAACTGGTAGCAAAAATCCCTGTGCCCCCCCCCCCAATCATGCCCAACTGAGCCGTATGATCATCAGAGGCTTTTTTTTTTTTTTACTGTTAAAAGCATTTTTTCTACAACCTCTTCCGAAGAAAAAATGCTTTTAAAAGTAAAAAAAAAAAAAGCCTCTGATGATCGCATGGCTTAGCTGGGATCATCAGAGGCTTTTCAAAACATTTTTTTCTGCAACTTCTTGGCCGAAGAGGTGGTAAAAAAAATGCTTTGAAAAGTCTCTGACGATCCCAGCTGAGTTGCCTGATTGGCAGAGGCTTTTCAAAGCATTAGAAAAAATGTTTTGAAAAGTTAAAAAAAAAAAAGTTGGCCACGCCCAGCCAGTGACACACCAAGCCACGCCCACAGAACTGGTAGTAACAAATTTATATTTCACTCTAGATAGATAGATAGATAGATAGATAGATAGATAGATAGATAGATGATAGATAGATACATACATACACACACACAAATTAGGCAGTGGTACTTAGTTTTCTTCAGCGTCAAATGGATGCAGGTGGTAGTTTTTGTTTTGGTTTAGATCTGTTCTTGAGATGCTTCCTCTGGTTTTCTGTGTAGCACAAAGCCAAGTAGCCAAGGGATCAGCAGATTTGCAAGAATCTTGTCAGGCAAGCTTCAATGTTCAATAGGTCTTGCAACCGAGCATGACTCATGTTCTCCTTGTTTGATAGAGTCTGAATTCAACAGGAGACCTCACTGCGAGAAGATGCCAAGCTGAAGAGGCAGATCAATAGTTATGGGTAAAGCGTGAGCTTTTTGTAGGACTTCTCTTCAAAAACAGTTACAATGGGATGGGATAAAATTGAAAAAAACTCAATATCCAATTTGGATAGGAAGTATGGGGAACAGCAAACTTAAAACTGTGGGGTCCTCAAAGTATTCTTGAGTATTGAGTATTCTGAAACAGAATACTGGTAATGGAAGACAGGGAATCTGAGCCTGAACAACTGGATGATTTACTGCCTTGTTTTTACTGAGGAAAACATTGGAGATGGATACGGCATCTAATGATATAGTGGCAAAATGCATAGCAAATTTGTGATCCTTACGAAAATATCCAATAAGTACTCTATAAAGCATACAATGACATCAATATTGCCCAGAGGGAAATATGAGACAATGGAATGTGGATTAGCATTAGACATAGAAATATTTTCGGCTTCCGAGAAAATTACATCTGGTGTAGTAGCTAGGCAAACAAGGATTTTAGTTTTATCATTTCATGCACAAGGAAAGCTGGATTTCTTCAATGAAGCATGAGGATGTTTTGAAAATGCCGAAGCAGTAAGGATGTGAAGGAGAGAGATTGCTTTGAATAAGACATAATAAGACATATAGTTATGACTTGTGCAACAATACTTCTGCATTGTTGTCACTTTTTTCCCCTATGGTCCATTGCACTAGATCCAGGTAATATTGAAGGTAATCAGAAGAAAATCAAAACAATAAAACTGCCTTCATTGAAAAATGGTCTGAAGATACTTTTTATACTTATTGAAAATTGAATTGAATTTTAATCCATTAGTAAAATTATATATTTGATGCTATTGTTGTTAATTATTGTGAATTTATTTTCTGGAACTTTCCTATTAGAAGCAAGTAAAGATTTAATTTTCAATACAGATACTGTGTATAACACATATGCTTGAAAGTTAATTAGTTTAAGGAATAACTCAACCCATATTAAGCCCATTAATCCTAATTATTTTGATAGAGAATGAAGCTTCATTCTTTCCAGTTAAGAAAATTATGATTATGATTTGGGCTGATCAATGTGTACAGTCACAGAGAAAAACCTGAGTGTTTGGGACGCTGCATATAACAGAGAACTTTCAATGCGAACAATCCTTGCACACTTCTCATGTATCCAAAGGATTCATGCCATGTCTGTCTGGGAGATCCCACAATACTGTAATTACTGATGTTGTGCCATGTGGCACAAATGCTCAAAAGCTTCATAAAGAAATGCAGGGCCAAAAGAATACATGATAATTTATTATTTCAAGCACTTTATTTTGCTAACAATATTTGAATATGGAAAACCAACAAAAGCAATCTGAATATATGTCAATACATAAATACAGTTTCAGATTGGTTGAGTGCAGACAGTGGTATGTAGAATTTCAAGGTATATCTTTATGTAAGTCTACATAGAACTTTACATGGAACAATGATAACTTGCTTTGAGTAAAAGTGGGCTATGATTTGGCTTATTCCATATAGTCCAGAATTGAGACAAATCATCATTTAGGAATGTCAAGAGTAGATCTTAAGGAAAAAGTGGACATAGAAGTGAAGACATAAAAACTAAAATAAAAGTAGAACAATCGCAATGGATTTGCCACTGTTGGTGAAGTAAAGCATGTGCAAGGACAAATAGAATACTTAGCAAAAGGTTCAGCATTGAGTAAGCTGGGAATAAGTTTAATATATTTATGAAGGTTCATCGTGGGAATGTGAAGTGGGAACGAGGTAGTTATGCAATTTGTGTGGTAAAAGAACAAAATGTTGACAAAATTGAATGAATGCTGAATAGATGTGGATTGAATTTAGAAGTGAGTATCAAATAACAATACAAAAATACATGCTGAACTAATTTGATTGTATAGAGAAAACAAATGATTAAATTGCAAAACAAATATATAAAGAAAAAGTAAATAGATTGAGAGGAAGGGAAAGATTGAAAAAAAATGTGATTAGATGGATAGACTTGGTGAGATTCTCAAAAAGAAAGAACAGTGTATGAATTGGTGCATGACCATGGTGAAAGCAAAGATGGAAAAGCATAGCAATAGCATTTAGTCTTATATACCGTCCCATTGAAGATACATTTTACAGCACTCTTTGGGTGGTTTACAATGTCAGCATATTGCCCCAACTATCTGGATCCTCATTTTACTGACCTGGAAAAGATGGAAGCCTGAATCAACCTTGTGCCCCATGAGGATCGAACTCCAGGCTGTGGCAGAGTTATTCTGCAATGCTGCATTTTAACCACTGTGCCACCTCTATAGGGAGAGGTAATTAATGATATCAATGTCTGATCAATTTAGCTGTATTTTCATTCCTTTTTTTATCTTGCATCTTTAATTACTTTTGCTTATAGTTATACCTTTTCAGTACTTTGCGTAATGTTTATTTATTATTATTATTATTTTTTAAAATTTGTATACTACCCTTCTCCCTGTGGACTCAGGGCGGTGAACAGCCAAGTAAAAACATAAACTACAAACATTAAAATACAATTAAAAAGATATATTTAAATTTGGCCTCATGGTTAAAAACAATAACAGACAATTAAAAACATTTTAAAAAGTGTTAGGCCAGCCCGGCTTGCTGGAAAAAGAAGGTTTTAAGGGCACAGCAGAAGGCACTGAGGTCTTGGATTCTCCTTATCTCTGAGGGCAGCTGATTCCAGAGGGTAGGTGCCCCCACAGAGAAGGCCCTCACCCTGGGGGTCACCAGCCTACATTGTTTGGCTGATGGCATCCCGAGGAGGCCCTCTCTGTGGGAGCGCACAGGTCGATGGCAGGATGTCGGTAGCAGCAGGCGGTCTCAAAGATAACTAGGTCCTATGCCATGGAGCGCTTTAAAGGTGATAATCAACACCTTGAAGCGCACCCGGAAGACTACTGGGAGCCAGTGCAGCTCACGCAGGAGAGGTGTTGTATAGGAGCGCCATGCGGCTCCCGTGACTACCCGCGCGGCTGCATTCTGGACCAGTTGGCGCCTCCGGGTGCTCTTCAAGGGAAGCCCCATGTAGAGAGCGTTGCAGTAGTCCAGGCGAGAGCTAAAGAGGGCATGAGTGACTGTGCACAGGGAATCCCGATCAAGAAAGGGCCGCAACTGTTGCTTACCTTGAAAGTGAATTGAATGATGGTTACATGTATGTAAACCAATACAAAGGAAAGATAATATATGGAAGATAAATTCAACTTGTGAAATCACTATTATAAGATGCAGGTAGTCCTTGACTTAAAACAGTTTATTTAGTGACCATTCAAAGTTATAACGGCACTGAAAACAAGTGAGTTCTGAGCATTTTTCAGATTTACGACCACGGCAGCATCCCTATGGTCACATGATTAAAATTCAGACACTTGGCAACTAACTCATATTTATGACGGTTGCAGTGTTGTGGAGTCATGTGATTACCTTTTGTAACCTTCTGACAAGCAATGGGGAAGCCAGATTCACTTAGCTACTGAGCTACTAACTTAACAACTACAGTGATACTCTTAACAACTATGGCAAGAAAAGTCCTAAAATGGGGCAAAACTCACTTAACAAATGTCTCACTCCTGCTATGATAGCTCAAGAACAAAGATTGATGCAGTTGAAGACTCTTACCAATTTTTTTTTTTAAAAGTACAGTAAAAACAAAATAAATTTTCTTCTCTTGTTTCCACTTGTTATTTTTATCCTCTGAATCTATGAGCTTGATCCAAAAGACTCATAACCTACTGGTATTAAAGTGTCATTTTATCAATGCTAGCTATTAGGATGGTAAAGAAAGGCTTTAAACAATAGGTAGACACTGTATCCTTTTTGTCCAAAATGAATTAATGGTGCTGCCAGTCCAAATAAGAAGACTGAACCTACCTATCTAAATATACTCTCCAGAGAGCATAATTTATCCATGCATCTTGCTCAACTGATTTGTTATGGGCCTGTCTGAGGTGTTAGTGGCTTTACACTGATAGAATTCTTTGCACCAGACTGATATAATTCACTTTATAGTGGCATTTCATACTGCTTAGAGGCCTCATCCAGCAGTTTTAGCAGCTGTAAAATACCCATTCAGGTACCTCTAATAAACATGCCAGATAAAGCCTTGGATTCATGCAAAAAGGAAACTCTATCTGCTTTACTTTACTTCCTTCACAGAAGGAAGTCTCATCATTTTGCAAACCATGCTCAAAAGCATGTTTAGAACGAAGCATTCCTTTCAAACTTTGCTAATTCAGATTTTTTTTTTTTACAACAATACAAATAGCATTTAGACTTATATACCCCTAATAGTGCTTTACAGCACTCTCTGGGCAATTTACAGTGTCAGCATTATTTGCATATTGCCCCCAACAATCTGAGTCCTCATTTTACAGACCTCAGAAGGATGGAAGATTGAGTCAAACCTCAGTCCCATCACAATCAAACTCCAAGCTGTGGGTAAAAGTTTGCCTGCAATACTGCGCTTAACTACTGTTGGAAGAAATATATGTCTGGTTCAGTTCCAAGCCCGGAGAAAGACACTGGAAACATGGAGGCTAATTGGAAAGATGGTTTAATCATGAACAGAGCCATCAAGCACATGTGATTCTGGTAGCTGACCACATGGAGTTGAGAGTGAGGGGTTTTTATACATTCTATTGGACTTTCCTGTTCCTGTGCAAGAACATGTATTCTATTGGCTATTGTAGGGGTCATAGCTCTGAAGTTGTTTGAGCTAAGTTTGGTTGAAACCTGGAGGGTGATGCAATGTCCCCAGGAGATTGTGCAATGTGGTGAGCTCTGCTGCTAGAAGGTAGAGGGTTAATCCTATTATGTCCTGAGGGGTCATGTCTTAATCCCATCATCCTGGAACTGGAGGTCTTTTGTTTTGTAGATAGGCTGGCCCAATCTTTCTCAATGGGCACAAAATATCTGCTGGGGGCTATTAAGAAAGACTTGGAGACTTTTGTCTCCAAGATCATGTTTCTGTAGTTCTCCTTTAAGGAAATATAATATTTTCCCTTTTCAATATTATTTAAATTATTTCATTCTTCTGGGAGGGGGTGGCTTCCCACACTACTGTGCCACCAGGGCTCCTTATTTCCCAATATCTCTAAAAATGAATGTTTGAAATGCCAACATTTAAAATATTGTTTGACATATGCCAGAGGAAATAAAAACATTGCTTTTATAGTTTGTTCTATGATAATTATTTCAGAAGTGCCATTCTTTAAAGAGTATACGAAGGCAGGTTTAAATTTAGTCATAGCCAAGGATTTTGGAAATAGAAGAAACAATTGATTTTTGGCAGGAATAATGGAAGAACTGTATGAAACTGTATCTTAAATGTATTATTGCTTATTATTATTTAGACCTAATGAAGCATGAATTGTCACACATAGAGCTTCATGCTTGAGCCAGACAGAATCAGTTACTTTTTTGTCTTATTAATTATTACAATATTATCTTTTCCAAACTAAAATATTTCTTATTTTAAATTGAATATGTTTTATAAAGGTTACTTTATTTAGACTTTTTTACTCCTGGATCATGTGCGACAAAATAATATTTCCTTATTATCACTATATATTGCACACCAACCTCATTGAAAGCTTATAGAGTTGAGACAGATTTATTTTTGATGGGAAATACAACTTATTGTAAAAAGCAGCTGATATCTGTACAGTTATCGTGAACCTGGAGTGTTTTTGATACTTGAATTTAGTTAATAGGTGCTGTTTTCTCTACGTATTTCCAATACCATATTTGATGAAAAGATTATAGGGAAATTTTATCTTAATAGACAAGTTGCTCAGACCCAACTTACAGCCAGTTTGCCCACAAAATGGTAAATTAATGAGGCAGAATTTAGAAGAAATGCAAAAAGGAAGGAACAACTGGATAAGAAAAGTAGAACTGAAAGAATAAAATGGAATTAAAAGATCAGTAATTTTATGCTTCTAGGACTTCTATATGTGGAGGCCTCAGTCACATCTGTCACTATTTAATGCATTTACTCTATAGTCTATCCATGAGCTGATTTTAACCTCCAAATGACTAAAACATCCAGCTTTAATTTTTTGGATTTAGCATTGTTTCTTTCTAATCTCTCTAGGATAAAAATTAGAGAGAGAGAATTGGAATGGTGACGCATTTTTTGATGCCGTTTGGGTTGGTTTCCAATATGGATTTGGCTTTGTTTTTCTTATGAACAAAAAGAATTATCATTTTTACAAAAATAAATTTCCTCCAGTTTCCTTTTATAGAGAGGTTAGAGCTAATCATGAAATCTGATGCCAATAGTTTATGGTTTTGTTGTTTTATTATTTTATTTCTAATGCCCCAAACCCAAACTTTTCTATTAGAATTACAGTTATTAATTTTTTTTTTAAAAAAAGATGAAGGCAAAAATGAACAATGAAAACTATAAAGTGCAATTAATAAATAATCCTGGAGAGATATAAAGTGTATAAATCCATTATCTATTATCCAATCAGTATGTGTAGTAAAGGCATTTAAAATCAGATTGGCAGAAAAACTATTAAAAATGTCTGGGACAGGATGAATAATTTAGGTTATTGATAAGTTTGACAACCTGCTTCCTCTCTTTTAGCCGCCATTGTATTCAACAGCAAGGGCATCTTCAAAAATGACCAAAGAGACTAAAAAATATCTTCTTGCAGAACTTTTGGTCTTGAACCACTGAAGGCTTTAAAAATCAGCACCAAAACTTTACTTTGGATCTGAAAATTGATTGCCAGCTACCACAGCTGGCAAAATAACATTTAGTCAGTTCATAAATTCTGCTAAAGACTAAGGTGTCCAAAGTACCTACAAGTTATTTCTATGTACAATACATTGCAGTAAGTCAGGTTAGGATAATCAAAGCATGTTTCACTAACAGGTGAAATAGGTGCTTTGCTTGATGGAATGAAGACTGTGTGCTCTGCCTTATGAAGCATCTAGCTGCAGCCATTTCTTCTTGACCAGAGACCTAGTCTTGAAGAAGATGTGTTGTGTGTATGAACAGTATTACATATAAGCAAAAGTCACTTTGGTTGGTTGGTTGGTTGGTTGGTTGGTTGGTTTGTTTGTTTGTTTATTTATTTATTTATTTACTAATTAATTAATTAATTAATTAATTAATTAATTAATTAATTCATTCATTCATTCATTCGGTCAAGCATGTATTAGATAACAGATATAAGTATAAACATAGTTATGAATACATGAAATGGATACGAATAAAAGGGAACATTAGGACAGGGACAGTAGACCCGCTGGTGCACTTATGCATGCCCCTTAAAGACCTCTTAGGAATGGGTGAGGTTGACAGTAGACAGTCTAAGGTTAAAGTTTGGGAAGTTTGGGAAAGAAACCAGAGTCAGGTAGTAACTCTGTTACTGAAGTCGTATTTTCTGCAATCAAGTTTGGTGCGGTTTACCATAAGTTTGTATCTATTGTACGCTCATGTATTGTTGTGGTTGAAGCTGAAGTAGTCATTGACAGGTAGGACATTGTAACAGATAATTTTATGTACTATGCTTAGGTCGGATTAAAGATGGCAAAGTTCTAAGTTGTCTAAGATCAAAATTTCAAGTCTGGTAGCATAACGTATTCTGTTGAGATAAAGCATTGCAGACCATCTACTGCTTATGATGATGGTTCATGATTTTGCTCTGAGAAGGTGCTTCACTAGACCTAAGTGATATGTCCCTTTAAAGTTGTGCACAACCTCAAAAATAAATGCCTGATGAATGAAATCAAAACCTTGTATACTGTTAGATATAAAAATACAGTTGGTTGGGAGGGAATTTACAGGTCCCAAATTATGAATAGACATGAGTGTGAGATGTCTGTATACCTACAGTAATTCCACTATTTCTGATTATCCACAAATTGGTTGTGTTACCTCATTCTGTTATGCATGTGAGATTTTCAATTAAATACGTTGTAGCCAAAAGACAAGATTTTATTCATGGTCTTCCTAGGGCTTATATGCAAAAGTATATGACAACCATTTCCAGTTCCTTAAACCAAGTATGTCTTTTTCTGGCATCTTACTGAAACCCTTATTGCAGGAAATTCTAGTGGGGGGAAATGAAGCTGCTTTAAGAAATTTCAGTTGATTGCAAAACTAGAGTTTTTTGCATGGTCTGTAGGTCCTGTCTATCTTGAGATCTAGATTCCTGAACCAAGTCAATGTCAGACATCTCCCAATCCCATTTCTAGAAATTAAAGAATCATAACAATTCACCCATGGATAGACTTGGATATTTTATTAAATTAAGCACGCTCACTTACTTGCACATTTTAAATATCACTAAGATATTCTTTTGTCTGCTTATCAGTGACAGTTTGGGAACTAATTGCTATACTAATCCAGCATTTTGCTGAAAAGAATTGACATGTAGCTTAAGAAAAGAGGGAGGGGGGCAAGGGTAGCTTTACTTTTATTAGAATGACAACTGATAAATTTAAAATAATACCAATTATGTTCCCTGGCCTAAAGTTCTGAAATAATTCAACCTTACAATATAAACCAGAACAAAAGAAAATAGGGCTTGAATGAGATTTGCATTTCCAAGTTAGAATTCCCTCATTTGTCTTTACAGATCTCCTGCCTTTTTATTCACTGTCACAATGTTTTCATCTCATTTTCATGACAAAAATTACCAATCAGAATGGGTTTTTCCCCCTTTATGTTCTTTTATATTTGATTTTAATAATGTTGGTAGAACATCTGCTATACATTTTCTTCTGGCCTTCAATCATATTCAGGTTTATGGCATTGCCCATATATCTTTGGTTTTTACACTTTGATTATTGCCTTCATCCAATCCAGGACCAAAATAATGCATGATTAGAATACTCTAACTTCATGTATGTCTCACTCATGATATCTTGTAAAGATAGTGTACAGTAATTCTACAGTAATTAATGGCAAAATTAACCTTGTAAGTAGCATTGTCTTTACAGGGCAATATATTCATATTCTTACAGTATATTCATATAATATATGGTTCAAATTCATAGTGCTGCGTATTAGGGTGAGCTCCTGTTACTTGTCCCAGCTTCTGCCAACCTAGCAGTTCGAAAGCAGGTAAAAAATGCAAGTAGAAAAATAGGGACCACCTTTGGTGGGAAGGTAACAGCGTTCCGTGCGACTTTGGCATTTAGTCATGCCGGCCACATGACCATGGAGACGTCTTCAGACAGCACTGGCTTTTCGGCTTTGAAACAGAGATGAGCACCACCCCCTAGCGTCGGGAAAGACTATCACATATGTGTGAGGGGAACCTTTATCTTTACCTTTTATATTCATATTCTATTCTGTGAACTCCTCAGTCAGTTGAAGTCTCTTCCCCCCAGAGAGAGAGAGAAAGAGAGAGAGAGGGAGGATGGGAGGGAGGAAGAGATGGAGAGATTCATATTCCTAGGAATGGAAAAGGAATAGCCACAGGATTCTTTTATAGGCATGCTATACATGCTATAAACTTCACTATGGCACAAATTGTACAATGTAAAGGAGCCTGCTAATGTTCTTCATTATTACTTCAGAATATTCATTAAAAAGTAAGTACGTTTGAGAAAGAATAGTGTACAACATTCCCTCATATCTGGGGACATTATACCCGGACATCATAGTTGGAATCAGCTGGATTTTCAACTACAGTTATCATTTATGAATATGATCCCATGGGATAACATTTCCAATGAAAAGGGTAATATCTTTCATTATTGAATTAAAAACCATACATATTACGGTATACTGCATATAAAACTACAGTTATTAAGGAATGTTTCATATAAGGTAGGTGCAAAATTCTGGAAGTGCAGTTTTTCACAAAAGCAGAGGTGAAATTTATTGTGTTAAAACAAAATCACAGACAAACTGAAACACTAAAACAATATAAATACAGTACAGATAGTCCTCAACACAGTTCAGTTCAAAATTCCTGTTGTTGAGCGAGATACAGGTAGTCCTCGACTTACAACAATTCATTTAGTGACTGTTCAAAGTTACAACGGCACTGAAAAAAGTGACAGACCATTTTCCACAGTTATGATCATTGCAGCATCCTCATGCTCACATAATCAAAATTTAGAGGCTTGGCTGTTGGATCATATTTATGATGGTTGTTGTATCCCAGGGGCATGGGGAAGCCAGATTCATTTAACAGCTGTATTGGTAACTTACCAACTGTAGTGATTCACTTAAGAAGTGAAACAAAAAAGGTCATAAAATGGGGCAAAACTCACTTAACAACAGTTGTGGTTGTAAATTGAGAACTACCTGTAGTTGTTAAATGAATTTTGCCCCATTTTACAACATTTCTTGCCACAATTTTTTAAATAAAGCACTGCAGTTGTTAAGTTAGTAACACGGTTGTTAAGTGAACCTGGCTTGCCCATGGACTTTGCTTGTCAGAAGGTGGCAAAAGGAGATCACGTGACTCTGGGATACTGCAACCGTCATAAATACATAAATGCATGCCAATTGCCAATTGATCAAATGACCACAGGGATGCTGGTTGTAACTCTAAAAAATGGTCACTTTTTTTTAGTACCATTGTAACTTTGAATGGTCATTTAATGAATGGTTGTTAGTCAAGAACTACCAGTATATAAATAATATTGATAAAAACTAAATTTAGACTGAGCCTAATCTGGACTATTCATAATCATATATACTTTGTTTTAGAGTTGTACAAAACTCTGGTTTCAGTTTAGAAGTACTATTTTAAGATGTGTGATAGGGCTGCTTTTATTAGACAGAAGATGCTGCATTTACACACCCATGTAATCCAGGGCATCTCTTTTGAATTGAATCTGAATATCGCAGCCCTACTCTATAAATTAGGGAGGGACATGGTGGCTCAGTGGCTAAGAAGCTGAGCTTGTTGATCAGAAGGTCAGCAGTTCAGCTGTTCAAATCCCTAATGCCATGTAATGGGGTGAGCTCTCGTTACTTGTCCCAGGTTCTGCCAACCTAGCAGTTTGAAAAATGCAAGTAGAAAAATAGGGACCACTTTGGTGGGAAGGTAACAGTGCTCTGTGCACCTTTAGCATTTAGTCATGCTGGCCACATAATCACAGAGACGTCTTCGGACAGCACTGGTTCTTCGGCTTTGAAACAGAGATGAGCACTACCCCCTAGAGTCGGGAATGACTAGCATGCATGTGTGGGGGAACCTGTACCTTACTCTATAAATATGAATTCTTCATATGGATAAAGGTACTTTAGTAGTTTCCTGGTAAATAGATGGGGAAGAAATGGAGGTAGTGACAGATTTTATTTTCCTGGGTTCCAAGATCACCGCAGATGGGGACTGCAGCCAAGAAATTAAAAGACGCTTGCTCCTGGGGAGGAAAGCTATGGCAAAACTAGCCAACATTCTAAAAAGCAGAGACATCACCCTGTCAACAAAAGTGCATATAGTCAAGGCTATGGTTTTCCCAGTTGCAATGTATGGCTGTGAAAGTTGGACTATAAAGAAAGCTGAGCACCAAAGAATTGAGGCCTTTGAACTATGGTGCTGGAGAAGACTCCTGCAAGTCCCTTGGATTGCAAGGCAATCAAACCGGTCAGTCCTAGAGGAGATCAACCCTGACTGCTCTTTAGAAGGCCAGATCCTGAAGATGAAACTCAAATACTTTGGCCACCTAATGAGAAGGAAGGACTCAGTTGAGAAGAGCCTAATGCTGGGAATGATTGAGGGCAAAAGAAGAAGGGGACGACAGAGAATGAGGTGACTGGATAGAGTCACTGAAGCAGTAGGCATGAGCTTAAATGGACTCCAGAGGATGGTAGAGGACAGGAAGGCCTGGAGGAATGTTGTCCATGGGCTCAAGATGGGTTGGGCATGACTTCGCAACTAACAACAACAATTTTAGTAGTTAGATTCTTAGTGAGTACATACGAGTAGATACATTTTTCTTCATGACAATCTATCCCCAACATATTCCTTCAGGTTTTCCAACAATTTTCATGCAATACTGATTTTTTTGTAGGTATAAACACAGCACCTAAATATCTTTTTTGATGCCCTTAGAGGCTTATGGCAAACCCCAATTAAATAGCAAATGCACTTCTAATATTTCTACATTTGAGGTTCTAAAGAAGCACAAGGCAAATATGTAACTCTTCAGTTGCTTCCCAGATCACACAAGTTATGTTTAGCAATAAACCATTGTACAGATGTAGGAGAAGGAAACAGCAGAACTTCAGGGCAAGACTCAAGAGAGGAATCAGCTTGGAGCCATTTATGTTCCCACAAGTGGTCCAAGCCCAGCCCCTCTGGAATTCCATTAACTCTTATCTAGTGCCAGTTTAGTACTGACCATTAGTTGACTAGATTGTTGTATATAGGCATGAGCAATAAATCAGCTTAACTGGACTTTAACATATGATCCTGATTCTTTACATTAAAGCAAGTTTTCAGGGTTTTTTTCCCCCCAGCAAGAACAGGTGTGTTAAGCCTCTGATAGATTTAAATAATATATATCTAGACTGCAAAAATGAATCACTCTCAAGTGAGCAGCAAAGTGGTAGAATTTTCTCTATTATGCCTCTTTACTTCCATCATGACATGGTTCAGATTTTTGAAATCCTGATACAGTAGCTTTACTTTAAAAAAAAAAAACATTAATTCCTCTCCTCCCAATGACATCATTACATTATTACAATGTCCTCATTTTAGGAAATAGACATATAAATCATCCCACAAAAAAGGAGCCAGGCTTTAAACTACATCAGCAATGGACTATCCTGAATAAGATTCACACCTCACACGGTGTCTGCCAGGACTCGCTCTATAAATGGGACATAGTATCCTCCCCTCAGTGCAGCTTCAGGGTCCCACGTCAAACTGTAGTTTACATCATGACTAGCTGTAAGCTGAGCACATATACTGGTCTAGTATCTGATTTTTTAAAATATAAATGATGATGTGCTTCAATGATTAGAAAGCCTAGACCCGTGATGGCGAACACATGCTGGAAGTGACACGCAGAGCCATCTCTCCTGGCACGCCAGCTGTTCTGTCCCCGTACTATGCACACACCCAACCAGCCAGCCGAGGGTTAAATAAACTCTTCAAACACTCAACGTCAGTGATAAGGAACTTGGCAGCAACTCCGTGGCTGCCTGCCAAAAACTTTTACTCCGATAACACAGACAAAAATACACACAGTTTGAATAGTCCAGTTTGTAATTAAATCCACAGCAAATAGGTGTTGTGTCCGAAGGTGCAAAGTGCCTTGCCAGAGATTAGCTTTGTCCGTCACAGAGTCTGAATGGCCACCACACTCCCTTTTATAGCCTGTGGGGTGTGGTCCAGTGACTCAGATAATCTCTGGCACACCTCCTTTTCTGCTGCGCACGCTTCTCCTTGCACCTCTGGTGAGGGTCCAGCCAGCACTTATTTTCCTCATCGCTGTCCACCTGTGGCTGCGGGGACATGCTTGGCTCTGAGCCTATCGTTTGGCCTTCGGTGTCCTCCGGAGGCATTGCCAGAGAGGAGGGTCCTGGAGAGGGAGGCCTTGCCAACTCCTCCCCCTCACTCTCAGAGTCTGCATCTGTCGATAGCCCAGGCTCAGGCAATGGAGCCACAACACCAGCCATCGCCTGTTGCTCTTCCGGTTTCTGAGTTCCGAAATGGGAGTGCGCACTTCTGGTTTCCAGCATGCGTATGAACACTGGTCACCTGGTCTTCTGGTTTCTGGTGTGTGCATGTGTGCCAGCCAGCTGGACTTTCCACACGTGGGAGTGCCAGAAACAGAAAGAACACTCCCTGGCACCTATGCACGTGCCAGGCAGCTGAGCTTCCGGTTTCCGGCGCATGCATGCGCACCTGCCAGCTGGTCTTCGCATGCACATGCATGCCAGAAACCGGAAGACCAGGTGACTGGCGTGCATGTGCATGCCAGAAACCGGAAGCACATGCTCCCGTTTCAGCACTCAGTGCTGAAAAAGTTCGCCAACACTGGCCAGGGCATTGGTATCTGAACATAGATCTTTTTCACATATACTGTATATTTTATTGGGTTTTACTAATCTAGGTGAAATGTTAATGTATATTGCTAGCCTATGTATGATATACCATATGCTAAATAAATAGGACATAGAAAATAAAACAGAAATTATCTGTTAGCTTGTTTCAGGTCTTGCTGGCTTTTTCTCCCACACTCATTTTGTTGATTTACTTAGGGACCATCTGTCTCATTCATCTGATTGCTTTTTTTTTATTCAAAGGGTACTTAATTTTTCCTATGAAGCTGCTCAAGGGAAATATTAATCAAGTTCAATTTTTGAAGGTCTTAAAATTCAGAAGGACGAGAAGCAAAAATGTGCTTTTTTTTTTGCCATATGCTTATTAAATTGGCCAAAAGCCATATGTGATTCACCAAGTAGTTCTGTTTCACCTGCCCTCAAAAATAGGAAAATATGTTGCCCTTTTTTTTTTAACACTGGGTATTTGAAATCTGAAAAGACTCCAGGAGCTCTGAAAGTCACCAGAGGAGAATCCTGATTAGGGAAAAAAAAAAAAAAAGAGAGAGAGAGAGAGAGAGAGAGAGAGAGAGAGAGAGAGAGAGAGGGAGGGAGGGAGAGAGAGGGAGAAGTTATGTAAAGAAAGAAAAACAAAAAGTGCAGTGGAGACTAATATAGGGAAAGGATGCTTGTTTTTCCTTTATTCCTCTTCATTTAAAAGTATATGCCCAAACTGGACTCTAAGTGCATTAATGGCAATTAAAATGTACAACTGCTAAGCTATTAATTGAGCCAAATGAAAATTAATTCCTGAGCGCCATTCAAACCCAGCACTTAATCTCTACCTGGAAGCTAATAGGCAGCTGGTGTAGATTATGGTTCAGTAACCTGATGTGCTCTCTCGTCTAAATGCATCTTTCAAAGTGCTCAACTACAGTTAAATAGCTTAGGGCTGCAGCGCAGAGAGCTTTGCAACCACATTTTTATTCATCCCTGGCTCTACTTCTCAATTTCTTCTTCTATTCTTTGCTCAAAGATATCTCTAACTGTTGCCCTGATCAAAACCTTTCCCATTGTGAGCAAAAGATAAACCTCTTTACTTAATCCCAGAAACAGACAGACTGCGAATTTAAGGAAGTGAAGAAGATAAAGATGTTTGTAATCAGAATCTCCCAGGTATACAGATCTCAAAAAATAAAAAATAAAATCCCAACCCCTGCATCCTTCACATAAAATACAATGACCACGTGCGTTAGAAATGTTAGCTATTCCCTTTCAAGCTTCCTCAAGCAATCTAGGGTAGGGGTTGGTTTTTTCTTGACTGTTATTTTCGAGAATTTTAAGAGATAAAAGAGGTGGTAGGTGTATATATTCAAGTATGCATTTGGCTAATTTCCTTGGGTACCCATGAAGTCCACATGGAAAACTGGGAAGGAGAATAGTCTCACTTTGACGTGAACATACACCCAATTGGTCCTTTCCAATCCCATCCATAAACTGAAATCTGTTTTTATAATATCTCCAAACATATCATCTGGAGTTGGTGATCAACACCTTGATGATTTTAAATTTAAGCTGACCCTGGACTTAGAGGTGCTGAAAAATCCAACAAAGTGCTGGTCTTTCTGTTTTGGGTGGGTTTACAGTCCCTCAAAAGGAATAGACATCCAGTTCCAGAGTACTTTTGAATTAGTATCTCTTTTTGTTTGCTTGGATTTTCTTTGTTCACGGAGACTTACATTTCACTAAAGTACACAAAATATGCATTATATAAACAAATTAGTCCTAAAAATAAAAAAAAAACTTCCTATATCAAAATCAACTCATTCCTCCACCGCATAGCATAACTTGTATTCTGTAAGCCTCTACAGCAGAGTAGTTTCCTAAATATTAATAAGGAAGGAGCCATCCTGATTTTAGAAGGCAAGCTATTACTGCAAAGGTAGGTGCCACACCAGAAAAAGTATGAGGTGACAAGGGCAAGAGTGACCATATTCATTACAGCCCTGATCATATCTGATGTACAATCCAAAATTGTAGAAAAGTGCTTCTGGACATACAGTAGCTTTTATATGTTGCATTAACAGGAACCTGGAGTCCATGACAAATAACAGATGTGCAATCCCATCCAGAGCCAAAAATCAAACTAGAATCTGATGATCAGATTTTGAAACTACAGCCACTCCATCTTTCTGGAATTAAGCCAAAGTGTTCTTGTTCCTTTCCACCATCTTCTATATTCCAGATATAGATCTCCTGCTTGGTCTGAGTGGAGATATAACTGGTTATCATCAAAATATTGATACACCTACCAATATATATGGGGGGAGGACTGAACTTTGAGGCAAAATAAACTGAAGTGGCCAAGAACTTAACCTGTATTCCCTCATTCCATTGCTAATTGAAATTGTCCACTCAGAAAGAAATAGAAACCTGCAGATCACGACTCATAATTCTCAACTCTTGTCCAGAAGGATGCCATGGGTGAAGGCTTGCTGAGAGATCCAGCAGGATTAAGAGGCTTTCATTTCCTGTTCCCACATTGTAGGAAATGTGCAATCCACTAGATGCATAAATTCCGATGATTGAAGATCAGATAATTTCATATAAAGGTAAAGGTTCCCTCGCACATATGTGCTAGCCGCTCCCGACTCTAGGGGTCAGTGCTAAATCTGTTTCAAAGCCAAAGAGCCAATACTGTCCAAAGACATCTCTGTGGTCATGTGGCCGGCACAACTAAATGCCAAAGACGCACGGAATGCTGTTACTTTCCCACCAAAGGTGGTCTCTATTTTTTTATTTGCATTTTTTATGTGCTTTCAAACTGCTAGGTTGGCAGAAGCTGGGACAAGTAACGGGAGCTCACCCCGTTACGTGGCACTAGGGATTCGAACTACTGAATTTCTGACCTTTCGGTCAACAAGCTCAGCTTCTTAGCCACTGAGCCACCATAGGCATGATCAAAGATAAAAATCCAAGCCCATTGAGTATGCCATTGAGCTCTACTATAGAAAGGCAGAGATATCCATAGTGAAAACAAAAGGAAGGAAAAAAACCCATTTGTTTCACCATTCCTTTTTTAATCTTCTTGCCGTCTTTTCTTTCTACCCACTTGACAATCTGTTTAGAGAAGAGTAGAAACATCATGAGATCCTTTGGTTACAAGAGTGTTTTAAATTAATCCAGGACCTCTAAATTACTTACTTCTAGTTTACATAATTATTTTTTTTGTAGAAATGCTATCTCATACCAGCATTCATGATAAGATATGAGAAAGAAAATAATTATGTCATTTTGGGACCCCTGAAAAAGTGTTTATTGTCCTGGAAATAAACTGCT
Organism: Arizona elegans; assembly: GCA_022577455.1. Lineage (NCBI taxonomy): Eukaryota > Metazoa > Chordata > Lepidosauria > Squamata > Colubridae > Arizona > Arizona elegans. The sequence goes on from JAKOOJ010000007.1 coordinate 18,450,924, forward strand.
GTTATTAGCCTTTTCCTCCCCTTTCAGGTATGCAGAATAAGATAAACCAACCATCGTAGAGTCTAGCCACTGGGAGCTATTGCAAAACTCTTTCCAGGGGCATCAACAAAGTGTATTTATGTTCTTCTTGATTAATCTATTGAAAAATAGATGAGTTCAATAAGAGACACTTAAATAAAACAAAACACCCTGTTGTGTATTCCTTCTGGTACAATGGAATAATGTGATGAAGTGACATGGTAAGTGAATAGAGACATTATTTCCATTTCACATTAAAATTCCTACAAGCAGCATCTTTTCAGCACATGTGCCGAAGAATATTGCTTCTCCATTTTATTAACTGTTAGTTTCTGTGACAAGAGTTTTCCACCTTTTGGAAGTTAAATTTAAATATATACTTAAAAATTCACAGCAAAGACCTGGATTGAATCTGGTTAAAATCACCTACATTGCAACACAATGTTTACCTTATTCAGATCAAGTCTCAGTAGCTTTGCTGCTAACCAGCCCATTATCTATCTTTACATATCAGAATATAATATTGAATAACATTTGAATACAAAGAAATGTCAAGATGCATATTTATCTTCTATTAATACTATAATAAAGCAATAGTCATCATATTCACTCCCTATCCATTTGGAATTGAATAAAATAGCCTCAAGAAAGTGAATAAAAAATTGGGGTTTTTACACCTTTCTACTGAGATCTGGTAACAAGAATTATTTTGATTCTGAGTGATCAGTCTTATTCATCATTTCAGCTGTTTATGTCTTTCTGATTTGTTATATCCTTCTAGTGAGAATCAGTTTTCTGTTAAGGCATAAGGCCTTAACTGGGAGAAACTAGAAACTGGGAGACCATGATTTCTAAACTCACTGTAGACACAGAGCCAGCTGGTTGACATTGGACAAGTCACTTTCAGTCCTAGGAAAGATGCAATAGCAAACTATTTCTGAAAAACCTTGCCAAGAAAATAGCAGAGACTTCCTCAGATAGTCTCAGAATCAGACATGATTGAACAGAAAGAAAAAAAATTATGTGTTTCTGGCTTTTTATGTTTTACTCTCTTTTTACAGAGAAAACTACTGGGAATAATTTTGGTTATATCTGGAGGTATATGAACACAATAAATGTACATGCATTTAATTTATATGCATAAAATGTGAAGCATGCAACTGATACCACTGAGTGTTTTCTCCTGATAGGACTGTAGGAAAAGCAAATATGTTAGAACTGATTTTCTATCAGCAGACTTCCATCAAGTAGAGGGATAGGACCATTCTTATAAACCTTGGCAGTAATGAAACTGACTGTCAATCTAGAATCTTGACAGTTTTTATTTCTAGCTTTGCTTACTTTCTGATGGATTGGTTGCCCTTGACTTGTTTTCTATCTATAGTCCCATTAAATATTTGCAATTTCAGTATGTATCTTCATGCATCTCCCAAGACATAAAACCTGTATTACATGAATCCAATAATCTTTTTTAGATTCATATAATAAATTACATTTGCTTTATGTAAGCTTTCCAATATAATTTTAGAAATGTTTTGGTCAAAATGCAGTGAATATTCCCTTAAATGCATGAGATGCTTTCCCAAATGCATTGTTCACTTATGGATAGATAAATCAGGACATAGCACATATATCCTTTAATGAAGGAGACCTTGAAGCATGACCATATAACATCTACTCGTAATAGAAGCAGTAGTGGCATATAACACTTGGTTAAGTGAAGTTCCAGGGCATGATCTGAAGGTACAGGATGTAACCACCCAGCTGACAGATGAGTGCCTGAGCTAGTCATAGCTTTTTCTAGGAATGGGACATGTAGTTTTATTTAGAAAGCTACTGAAGCATAAAGGAAGACAATGAACTTCTGATTTCCTTTTCCCTCTGTAGTAGACTCACAGAACAAATTCTGGATAGCATAGAGAGCTTAAAGGAGAATAGACAGAGATAAATTCCACTCTTTGCTGTCACTGGAGTTTCCCTTCTATTTCAAAAGAAGCAGGGGTAGGATTTAATCCATATCTGTCCTACTGAAATCCATAGAACAAAATATGTTAGCATTTATCACCCATTCAAAAGTAACAATGAGAAGCTGAAAGTGTGCTGTTCATCATAGAACAATCTACTCAAAAGTTCAGATAAATCCATCAGATTGTTTGTGATTTCAATACAAGGACCATTCTACTAATCAATTTAATGGTAATATAGCAGCCCAGAAGGTGAATGAGCTCATTAATCTTTATGCCGTACATGCTGACACCATGCCCTGTTGTTAGTTTAATTTTCACAAAATGAATGATTACTGGTGTCATTAAAGATCAGACAGCACACTTAATTTAGAAGATCTGTGTTGACCCACTTATTCTTCTTGTTAACTGGCATGGGATCTTTGCTTCATGTTTATGTTAAGAATTTTCAGAGCTTAACTTAGAATAAATTGTATGAACTATAAATCAAAACCAACATTTAGATGATAATCATTATGCTGTTTTAAATGGTAAGAAAGTTTTATACCAGAATTGTAGCTTTAAAACAGGATTTAAGGTTGCTCTTGATATCCATTCTTTGGATAGTGAACTAATGTTGATGAAGTAGTAAAAACAGAGTAAAATAGAGGAAGGAAGCAGTAATCAACTCTACCCAGAAAGACTGTAAATCCACAGACTATTCTGAAATAAACTTAAAGACAGTCCAGTAAATATGAGCATAGCTAAAAATCTATTCACTGAAACTTGCATTCTTCACAAATAAGTGCAAAAATAGATGTGACATTAAAATCAATTGATCATTGATATTATGATTTCTTTATTAACTAAAAAGCAAAGCTAAAGAATTCCCCATCCAGTCATGTCTGAATCTAGAGGGAAGTGCTTATCACTGTTTCTTAGCTAAGGCAGCCAGTGTTGTCCAAAGATATTTCTGCGGTCATGTGGCTACAGGACTATATGCCAAGGCACACAGAACACTGTTGTCTTCCAACCATAGTGGTACCTATTTATCTACTCACATTTGCAAACTTTTGAACTGCTAGGTAGACAGGAGCTGGAGCAAGAAACAGAAGCTCACTCCATCAATGGTGGTCAGGTCTCAAATCTGAGCTGTTAAATTTTCAGCTGACCAGCTCAACATCTAGATCCAGAAATAAAAGTAGATTTTATACCTTTGTTGCATCATCTCAATTGCTCTGAGTTGCTGTGAGTGAACATATGAGCACTTGATGGATGCTCTTATACCCTAATCAGTGAAGCTAAACAATGAGTTAGTCACTCCCTTCTGCTCACCAGACCTCTCAAGACTACAAAGATAAAAGTTGTCCCACCATGATAACCAATAGCTTCACTAATCACCATTACTTCTAGATTTCCTTATGTGTACCCACCCAACAAATGAAACAGAACAAAAAATAGCATGTGATAGTGTTATGGGAATACTTTGCTCTTGCACCAAAATATATTTGACTACATTTTCAAATGTAAAATAAAGTACTCTTACATACAAAACTAATATAATGAAGACAGGAGAGAACACTTCTGCGTTTATAAGTTTGTATAAATTTAACATAAAAAATGCAATATCTCCAAATACTAGCATTACAAATTCCCAATTTTTATTTTCACATTCCACAGTTTCTTCATTAATCTATCCAAGACCTAAGAGCCTAAGGCTGTTAGAAGCCTTTATTTGCAAAAAATTAGAAACAATCATCTTCACCCGGGATATTTTCCCAACACTTATACCATGTCATAATATGAATTATATGTTATGTAGTTTATTTGTCAGAAATGAAAAATATTATATGAATCATTACAACCAACCTTCTTGAAATGAGGATTTGTTGCCTTTACAGCCAATAGATTGTATAACCTGTGGGATATTTGAAAGTGTATTTAACAATTGCAAGCATTCTGAGAGGCATTCTTTCATTGCAGTAGGAGTGAAAATAGTTGGATGAAATTTTATGAAATACTGCCTAGCGAACGATTAAATGAATATTACTCCCAATTGCACAATAGAACAACCAAAATAATTGTCTGGTTTCTGGTGTTCCCTTTCTCCTGTTTAGCTATTGATCCCATCCCCCTTTTACAGCTAAAAAAAGAATAATATGTTAGTAATGTAAAAGAAATTTGCCCTTGATTTGTTTTTAACCTCAGCAACTCTAATAATAATAAGCATTAGACAGCAGCAGAATTCACAGGGTCCTTCCTTCCTTCCTTCCTTCCTCCCTCCCTCCCTCCCTCCCTCCCTCCCTCTCTCCCTCCTGAAAAGTTTTATCAAAAACAAATAGAGCTTGGGATAAAACTGCTAAGAAAAAGAATAACATAAAAGAAATGCTTCAGAATCAGGGCATATTTGGAAAAAATGACAATAAGGAAAGTATATTAGGGGTGGTTGACTCTAGTACAGAAAGTAAGTAAGGAAAACAGTGCATATTGTTAGTTGCTTATGACTTTGCCTAGAAAATCTACAACATTAAAAATAGAACAATTTTTGCTCCCCAAACCTTACATCATGTCACATCACATCACCTCTCGTTATGTTAGTTACTTTATGTTATATATACTGGACTGGTTAGAGAATTCTGGGAATTGAAGTCCGCGTATCTTAAAGTTGCCAGGTTAGAAAACATTGCTTTAAACTTTCACACAGCATGGCTATTTTTCTTATGTCACGTCCCTAAAGTTATCTAAAGGATAATAATTCAGATAATTAATCAGCCATTAAGATTCTAAACCATGTTATTGATGTATAGTATTATTACTAGTAGACACAGTGAACATTATTTCATACCTTTAAAATGATGGATTATCCTATTGTTTTGAAATTTCTGATCCATTCATTTTGTACCCATCTCTTGACTATTTTTCCCCAAAACAATGAAAATTGTTTGATAGAATATAATTAACTAAGTCAACTGGCCCTTTGAAAGCATTAAAGGGAGGAAAAAAACCAATAGTGAACCCACCCTTGAAGCAAATTGATCTTTTGTAATGGGTCACTGTTAAACTTCTTTCAGAAGACTTTTTAACTAAAGAACAGCCTGGTGCAACTCAGCAGAAGGTTGCATTTGTACAGGTGAAGTTTTCCATGTTGTTCTGGGAAAAAAAATAACATTGGGACTAACAGTGGCTTGCCTGTTTCATTGCTAATTTGTGGTATGTGATTCCTAGTTCTCACAATCAGGGGTCATTTCGTCTAGCTGCAAAACCATGTGTTGGGTTTTAAGTGCTGGTTTGATTCCAGACTGGCTAAAAAAATGTTCTTTTCAATTGTGTTGATTGACTCCCCCCCTCCCTCTACCTATAGTATTTTCAAATATTTATATTCAAATAAATTGTACTCAGATACATTTCCTGTATTTAATAAAGTACAGGTAAAATTGAACTTGTTGAATTAAATGTGCATGCACTATGTTTGAAGAACATTGCCCTGCCTCTTCCAGAAGACATTTATTGAGTCAGAATAAACTGACCATTCACAAACATGAAGAAACATGATGCCTCTCCATTTTACTGGCAAAGAGATTTCTTAAGCACTCTAGGATTGGTCCCATGCAGGGGTGAAATGCTCCCGAATCGGACCAGATCACATGATCCAGTAGCGATTTTTCCCTGTGGTTTGGCGATCCGGTAGTGATCGCCGCCCGGGTGTCATTACTTCTTGGTTTTAACCAGGAAGTAATGTTTTTTTACCTTATGCGCATGTGCAGGTTTTGCGCATGCACAGGTGTGTGTGCGGATGTGACGCACGCAGAGTGTGCACTTCCAAACCGGTAAGGAAGGTAAGTAGATTTCACCCCTGGTCCCATGTGATATGATTTATTTATCTATGAACCTGAAATAGGTGAGGAATGTGTAATCCTTGTGATGTTGCCAAAGTATAGCTTTCACTGGCCATGCTGCTACAGTACATGGAAAATGTAGCTCAGCAGCACCTTGAGTCAGTGTTTCCCTACTTTAATATATTTGCTTCCTTTTTAAAAGAAATCATATTTCTGCTAAAAGTCATCAAAGCAGTAGTTTAAAAATGCTTAAATGAAGCAATAGGCAAGTAACATCCTGTAATTGCGCTACAGGAAGAAAATAATCAGAGAACTCTGAAGAATCTGACAATTTCATCAAAACAAGTGTACAATCGTGATATTGTAACACATGTTCCACCACTTATGTACATTTATTTGTCTATTTGCAAAAAGAAACAGAGTTATTTTGTCATTTGCTTCCCTTGTTGGTGCGGTGGATGCCAATGTAAAATGTAGTACTGTAGGTAATCTAGCACTGTATTAGTAGTGTAATTAATGTAAATTAATTAATCTTTGAGGAAAAGTTGTCTGTTGGTATAATTATTATATCTCTATAAAATGATTTAAGTATTTATTTATATCACTATATCTCTAAGAAGTTTAAAGATGGAATGCTGTGTATAATTTTCTCCATTTCCAAACAACTCTGTAATTAAAAGGAAACAATGAACTTCATATTTGAACATTGCTAACTGGTTCTTGTAACACTCATGTAATACTAACATGTAGATTATGAAACAGGGACTTTCCAAATGCCTTGAATTCCAATTATAGCTGTGCAAAGGACAGAAATTATGAGGGAATGTAGTTTAAAAATGGATGGATTGACTCATGCAAAGTTTGTTGCTACTACTATAGTGCTGGATTCCAAGGGCCCTTCTCTTAAAAAGATTACTTGATCTACAGAACCACTGAGATTCCTGCAACAAATTAGTGTGTACAAAATCAAAAGCTCATCAGAATTCAAAAGGCTTTCTAACCTTCTAAAGCCAGGCCCTGGGTTATATAGGTTTCCAGATAATAATTCAAAGTTCTCTTTATCAGCTATGAAGTCTTTTATGACATGGCCTTCAAGCATTGTCTGCAGTAGGAAGACTCAGACTGCTTGATTCGTGCAGACTGGGAGAGAATGCAGAAGATTCCTCTACTCACCCAAAATCTTTAAAAAGTGGGAATCTACAGCAGAAACAAGCTTTCTTTGCTTGCTTCTTCCTGTTCAGAGCAGTAAAGACAATATTTTCCTAGGGAGTTTAGAGAGGCATGATAGGACTGGTGGTAATTAGTGAATCAATGAGGTGAATGATCAGGAATGCTACTTTATTTGTCTATAGTGGATTGATGTTTAAGCTTTTATTATGTGTTATTGTTTTGCTGTAAGCCACTCAGAGAAGTTTGATGAGAGAAAAAAGCAAATATAGTAAACAAATAACTCTGTAGATGGTAGAAGATAACAAGCAAACAACCTGAGACAGATCAAAACGGTAAAAATACAATAAAATATTTCCTTGCTTCATAATTTTACTTCTCAGAAATAAAACTTCTTGTTCTTTCCTAGTTCAGTGCAGGATATTTACTCTGTCCTTTCATTATGATATAAATTAATTCCAAACCCATATGCCATTATTTTCTAATTAAATGTTTGAGAACTATATTTGCACGTGATTAGCTCATAAATTCCTTTTTATAGGATGCCTTTGCTTCAGACTAGAGCTTAAGAGTCGATAAATCTTTTCACAGGCATCAAT